>CM035137.1:51734638-52406066 GCA_020205605.1 Panax ginseng
GAAATAAGAATTTCCGGGGTTATCGCCGGAACTACAATAGCATTCCTTGGTGTTATCGCCAAGGACGAAACTCAGGGTTATCTCCGAGGTTGGAAATGATGTTCCTGGTGTGTGTTCTGGGGTTGCAAATGATACTCCTGGTGTGTGTTTTGGGCTTGATAATGAACTTCCGGCAGTATCCAGAATGGATGTGAATTATCCCCTAGGGTTATCTCCGAAAGACGATTCTGCTCTCCTGCAATGTTAGTAATAGGTGTACAGAAAATTTTGAGTGTCTATAGATGCCCCTCTTTATCATATTCGTGCAATGCAATGCATGGATAGGATAAAGAATCTTAGACACTTGAAATGCAACAGATAAACATGATGCTATGTGCAGAAACACATGATACAAATGTATGATGTAATGAATGATTGTCGGTTCCCTGTTAATCCTATTAAGATGACAATCAGTGATTTCTTGGACATGCGATCCAAGTCTTCAAGGATGTTGACGTTGGGGCTATCACCAAAGTCGTGAATCCTAGACACAGACTTCTACTCCATAGAGGTACCTCTCGTGTATAAGAGATTGGTGGGGAGAAAGCTTTGACTGTTTGAGGATGTCTATAACATATCCCATCATCCTGTCGGAGTTACTGCCAACAATATGTACTTGTCAGGGTTGCCTGACCTTCGCTGATGTATGCATTGTAGACACTCAAAATTTTCTGCACACATGTTACTAACATTGTAGGAAAGCAGAATCGTCTTTCGGAGATAACCCTGGAGGACAGTTCACATCCATTCCGGATACTGCCAGAAGTTCATTCTCAACCCCAGAACACACATCGGGAGTATCATTCCCAACCCCGGAACACACACCGGGAACATCATTTCCAACCTCGGAGATAACCCTGAGTTTCGTCCTTGGCGATATAAAGGAATGATGTTGCAGTTCTGGCGATAATCCCAGAAATGCTTATTTGAAATGCAATCAGCTTCAATCTCAGACCTCCTGCAGAGACACTCATACCGTAGACCCGGAGCTAACACCGGGCAGACAGGCACCCTCGCAGATGTCATTGTGGCATTCAAACACTTGCAGCAGTCCAATCTCGGATATATAACCCTGCGCAACATCTGCTTTTAACTCAAATCGGTGATAACATTGATGAGGAGTCAAACGTTATCTTGCTACCTCAAACATCTATGCGTCATCTCAATATTTCATATATACATACATACAACAATGTCCTTCAAGGACCAAGGAGTTCCAATCTCGAGTGACTATTGCGCGTGGCAGCACACCAGATAGAATTTGAAGCTTAAAGATTATGGGCATGGTCCCCTCTTCCTAACTTCTTACAACTCTAATCCCATGTCATTGCGTAACTCTCGACACAATGGTTCCGAAGAAGGTCTTATATACCTTATTCCGATGCTCAGATTGAAGTTCTGCAAGTTCGAGCGGACACCACAGTGTACGAGTGCACGTACTTCGAGACAACAGGACCAGCAGAGCCCGGGGCACCCCTGGTAGCGGCAAGTACACCTGCGGCTTCCCCCCTCTATAAACAGAGGGCTTGGGGTAGCCATTTTAAAAAAAATAAAAAAGGCGAGGAAGCCTTGTCCAATTTTCTTTATACACACCATATATTGAGTGTTTGCTCTTTTTAAACACCTGTTAGCTCATATATAGCTATACATTTTCCAGCGGGAGCTGGGTATTAATCCATATAGAGTCATAAAAGTCTGCATTGGCAGCCCACTATAAGCCTTCTAACACTATATAAAGCCTTTCTCTTCATATTTGCACACACTATTCTACACATTGAGAGTCATGTTGCGTGCGTATGCCCGGACTTCGGTCTATGGTTTTTATTTTTGTCTGTATATATATACTTATATATGTATATATTTATATATGGACTAACATTATCGAGTTATGCCTCGATTGAGCCTAGACTTATGTCTGGAGTGTTTACTTGCTTTTATATATATATATATACTTATATATATAACTGTTGTCAGACATATTTGATGAGCTGGATTTTACATCCGTAGCATTTAAATGCTTATATATATATACTTATATATATAATTGTTGTCGGACATATCCGATGAGCCTGGATTTTACATCCGATGCGTTTACTGCTTATATATATATATATATATATATATATATATATATATATATCTATTAGGCCTAGAATTTACTTCGTGGCGGTTGATCGTCTTTTACAATTTTATTTACATTTCTGATCCCCAATGGAGGTGCTTCATGGTGGTTGATCATGCACATATATATATTTACCTCTTTTATATTTATATATAACTACTTACTGTTTTCCATACAAATTACAGTATTATGTGAGCCTAGGAATTATGTGATCACAGATTTAGTCTACTGAATCTTGATTCGGGTCCCATGATGGACTTTTTTCAGCTGTAAGCAGCTTGTACATTATTTATAGTGTACGAATTGCCTTAGATGTCTATCATGCCCATGAAGACTTCGGCACTGCTGTATATTATTTTCTCGAAGATGCCTCGCGTCTCGAAAATAAAAGTAAACAAGCCGAACATTTAGCAATAAAATGGAAGTATGAAAAGGTCTCAATTCCTATTGAGCACAGGGTTTAAAAACCTCTTTTTATAAAACATCATTGCTATATCTTGCTAAAATTGATTTTTTTCTATAAATTCAAACCCTGCGTGTATAGGTGCGAACGAGGTCTCGCACTACTTTCAAATAATTTCACATTGATTCACACACACTGGCGACTCTTAACAGTCCATCATCGACATTATACATGTCGGACCATTTTTACTTGTTTTCTCAAACAAATCTCACACAACAATGAGAACACCAAAGAACAAGTAACGAAAAGGGACAACTAAAAATCCCTACGTCGACAGGTGGTGACTCTGCTGGGGACTCCAGTAAGAGGGCTTAAGCTGCTATTACAAGCTTTTTAAAATCGTTATATTCTTGTGTGTGAATGTTTCATTTGTATTTATACAAATACATCTTACTTACTGCACTGCTAAATATATATATGTGATATTAGTGCTTCACACATGTCATCATTTTGCATAAACGGTGAGACATGTTGTATGTGAATGTATGTTGTGTAGTTCCTCCACCAGGAGGCTATCCTATCGGTGTTTGATTATTGGACTCGTAGTAAGACTAATTCCAACGAGGCTAAGGAAAGGCACCACCCAGATTCGCTCCAGTTGAATGACCGTATTAACTTCCTGTCAAGTAGATTGCGATGATCTGGGGACCTTCATGCCAAAAAGCCGCGAGAGTAACCCTAAGATAGGTTAGCCTCTGATAATTTAAACGCGGAGGAAAGTCTCTTCATACCTTCCATTTTCAATTACTTGTAAAAGCATTTACTTATAATTTTATTCCATGCTCATCTTTATGTAATGGAAAATATGAAGAATATATGTGCATACATAACATGTTATCAATTAACCCCCAGTTTTACAGTACAAAATTCCTAAAATGGACACATTTTGATAACATCTACATTATCTGTGAGACCCCAAATTTTACGAATAAAGATTTATTTTTCTCAAAATATTTTTTTTAATATTATGGTGTGAATTTGAGATAAAGTTATAGTTGTGGAAAGTATTTATAAATTTTACAAAGTATGCAAGTTGTTATATTATATTCGATTGGTCGGGGAATATTCTTTATGTCGGGGAATATTCGTACAACGGCACAATCATTTGTGGACCCCACAATGGAATTATTGTCGGATTGAGAAAATGACAAAAATATTTTATAAATAACGGCGGAGGTGTTATTGTTAAAACTGTTGAACTACCCGGTAGTAAAAGTATAGTAATAGGCATGGTTGCATAGTAGCACACAGTATTGATTATTGATGCTGACGTGAGAAGTCACTTAGTTATACTCAATTATTGCTACAGTAATTGCTGCATCATATCTCTCATATTATTGATTCGATTATTGTCACAGTATCATCTGCATTATATATTATATTATTAAATCAATAATTGAGATGAAAAAGTTATTCATATTATTAAATTGCAATATTTACAATGTCTAGAAGTTCTGTCAAGGAGAAGTTTGGTCACCTAATTGTGCGCCAATAGGGAGAAATCCTTATTGGAAAACCCCCACTTTCCTGGGAACAACCTGGTTGCTAAATATTATGAGTTATAATATTAATGATGAATAAGTTTGTGTTGATTAAAGATGAATTTGATAGTTTCATTATGTTGGGATTATTTATGTTAGTAGAAATCGACATCTATCTTGATGATAATTGATGTCTGGAGGTTATATTTTTCAATCGGGTATTCGGGAAACTTTTCATGTCGGAGTTATTATTCACGAGTTACTATTCATGAATTTCTATTCATGAGTTACTATTCACAAATTACTATTCATGAGTTACTATTCACGAGTTATTATTCATGAGTTACTATTCACGAGTTTTAATAGTAACTTGTCCTTTCGGTTTTCCAAGTGTTATTTAACCTTTCAGCTTTCCAAGACTTATTTTCCTCTTCGGTGTTCCAAGAGTTAATTGCCCCTTCGCAAATAGTAGTTGCCTCTTCAATATTACCAAGAGTCATTTTAACCCTTCGTTAAAATCAAGAGCCACTCTCAGTTCTTCTATAAATAGAAGCTCATTCCTTCATTATTTCTTACAAATTCATTGAAACTCTAGAGAGAGAGAGAAATTATAGAGAGAAAGAAGAAGAGTTTTCTACTACTTCACTACTTCAATATCCAGTTTCTTTACGGTAAGGGTGTTATTCTTTCTTATTCATGAAGAGAACTTCTGTTATTCCATTCTTTATTATTCTCGTTGAATAACTCAGATATCTGTGCATCTGTTATACTTGTGAAATCCTCTCGTTATTCTATTCTTTATTACTCATTGGAATAACTCAGATATACGCTGAGATACCCTATACATAATCTGTATACGCGGCATACCCTATACTTGGTGAAATCTCTCTGTTATTCCATTCTATATTATTATGTTGGAATAACCTATTTATGGGAAGTACCGCATACGTGGTGAAATTGTTCTATTATTCTGTTCTTTATTATTCTGTCGGAATATCCTGTCGGTGCGAATTTCGCCTAACCTGATTCCATTATTTATTATTCCGCATTTATTATTCTCATCAAAATATCCTCGCATGCATGCGCTTTTACGGGGACCTAGTTCCATTATTTATTATTCATATTTATTATTCTGTTTAATATCCTCATCTGCATGCTTACGTCACCGACCGGTTCTATATTTATTATTCTGTTGGAATAACCTGCATGTGCTATCTATCACATGCCTGGTGATTTCTTTTTTTATTCCATTCTTTATTAAACTCAGTTGGTTAAAGTTTTGACTTCTATACTCCATGAAATTAGTGGAATATCCTTTATATTTGCGCTTCATCAGTATCTTTTCATGGAAATATTCTTCTAAACATTCTTGAATTTTACTCTACAAAGAAGTATCATGTTGACAATTTGGACGTTATTGGTTTCTAGATAATTTAATTCTTGAACTTGTTTTATTGAATTCTTAAATCATTGTCATCATCCTCATGTTTATATTTTTTTTGAAAGTCATCTGTGGCCTCAGAGTGCATATGGATGGACTTGGTATGATTATGACCGAGGATTATTCGGTATAATCATGACCGTAATGTTACAAATGATGTGGTAAAAGTCCTCATTGTCCGTAATGCATCGATGGACAAATTGTTGGCATGATCATGACCATCGATGAATACACGAATGTCCTCGGCCCGTAGTGCATGGATAATTTGTGGTCGTGATACTAAAGAATATCCTCGGTCAGAAGTGAAGGGGTGATTCGATGATGTGGATTATTTATTGTCGAGTCTCAAATATAAAAGTGATGAAAACCTTTAAATCATAAAAGATAGTAGATTTTATTCTCTACTTGACTCTTTTAATGGATTGCTTGTTCCACCGCAGCTTAAACTTGATGTTTATTGTATTTTATCGCTTTAACATTGTTGAAGACTAATGATAATTTATTCTCGCATTATCTTAGTCATAATATTTCTTCCGGGCTAGTTGAGCTCACCCTTTCCTTCACCGTTCGCTCTCCTTCAGAAATGAGAATATAGCAGGGACTAGCTCTGGGAATGGAGTGACTGGTCCGTATGATAGCATTAGTAGTCCTCACTATTTGGTTAAATAGTGTGACAATAAATGTAACGAGGACTGAATTTGAGTTTGTATACTATCTATGAGGACTCCATTGAGAATGAATATTGTCTAGAAGGCAGTATTCTTGTTTAAACTCTTAGATTATGTTTTTTCGTATTTTACACGAAAGTTGTATTATTAAGTTGTATTTGAATTTTGTACCATGTATTTGGCGACTCAAGATGGGTGATGAATACCTATTTTTGGGGGTGTCACAGTTGGTATCAAAACTTAGGGATATTATCCCTAGCTAAGATGTGAGATAAGAACTAGGAGGGGAGAGACGGGGAATTCCTTCGCTAGTATGACCTACCTAAGTTTATTTGGTATTTAATTGGTCGGTCAGAGTATAGGGATAATATGTGATATGTTAATTAACCCTTGTTTTTTGGCAGTATTTGAAAATGGCATCCGAGAATGTTGAGAACATCAATGGAGCACAAGAGACCATTGAGTCTCCACAGATCAATAACCGTGACAATGTGCATCGTGAAGGCGACAATCCTCATACAAAAATAACAACACCGACCAAATGATGAACGATACTTTTATGTTCCGAGGCTTCATGCAATTCATACAACATCAAAGTAGAGCAGCCTCGTCCAAAATGTGGTGGAAACATCTGCAACTCTCTTGGACGGCCACCGCCAAACAGCTTCAAGGAGCTCGACCACCGGAGTTTTTTTTTAGAGCCAAACCACTTAAGGCGAGAGACGTGGATAAAGCAAATCAACAAGATATTTGATGTCTTAGGTTGCTCCGAGGAGCAAAAGGTTCCTTTTGCCACCTTCATGTTGCGGCAGAGGCAGACATTATCGTGGGAATCAGAAAGCGTACTCAACCTCGCCGCATCAAGATGACTTGGGAGAAGTTCCAAGAACTGCTCAATGACAAGTACTTTCCGAAAGTATTCGGCTCACATGAAAGAGGTAGAGTTCATTAAACCGGAGCAAAACAACACGACCGTGTCGCAAAGACGGGCCCAAGTTTTTTTGAATCATCCCGATTAAGCGCCTCATTTGGTTGATAATGAGGAGAGAATGACGCGATGTTTCTAAGAGGTTTGAAACCCGAGATACGTTAATACCTCATTTCTCATAAACTTTGTTTGTATTCAGATGTTGTTAATAGGGCTCAGTTATTTGAGCGCGATAATGAGTCAACCCAACCAAAAGAGAATAGCCGGCAAAATGATAATACCAATGATAGTAGTCATTGAAGCGGTGATAATAAGCGTGAAGGGAATCAACATGCCAGAAATGGTAATCACTTCGGTGGTAATCATGGCCAAAACAATAAGAATGGACATTTTACGAACAGGAAATTCGACAATGATGGAAAGACGTTAGCACCAGCACCTGTTGTTAATGAAGGATAACGACCACCTATCATATGTTTCAAATGTAGAGGGAGGGACATATCACCAAATCACATGATGTCAGTCCAAAGCATGTTATAATTATGGAAGAGAAGGTCACCTAGCCCAATTTTGTCGCTCATCAAGACAAGTTCAATAGGATGGAGGCACCAAAGGTCATTCCCGTAAAAGTCAAAACCTAGAAGTGCAAGGAGAGCATTTTTTTTCGTGACTTCTCAAAAGCGAGTAACCCGAACGGTTAGCACGGGTTAGTTAATTATAAATTTTTCCGAAGTCTATACCTTATAAGATACCGGTTCTACCCATTATTTTATCTCTCTTGCTTGTGCTCAACGTTTAAATTTGACTCCTGAGAAGTTAGATTTTGACTTATTGGTTGAAACTTCGTTAGGAGAAACCTTTGTTACCTCCACTATTTATAAATCTTGTTGATTCAAATCGACACTTTCACGTTACCTATCGATCTTATCTCTTTGAAAATACTTGCCTTTGATGTAATTTTAAAAATCGATTGGTTAACTACTCATCATACTTTTCGTAAGGTTATTAGCTTTCATATTCCTAACTAACCTGTTATGCGAATTCAAGCAACCAAACCACTAAAGTCAATCACTGTTATATCAAGCCATAAGTAAAGAGCCTCGATCCTTTTGTTGTTAACTTCCTTCTGTGGAATGTACAGAGGCCAAAACTTTCTGTAGGCGACGTAGTGAATGACGATGGCAAGTTGATAGGTATTAATGTGACATACTATCCAAGTCATGGATGAGAGTCACAATTTTGAATGATATTTCTATTGTTAATAAAATTTCTTGACGTATTCTTGAGGTCTTCTTGGCCTACCCCAGAGCGTGAAATCGAATTTTGTACTGACCCCAGTACAAAATCCCATTTCTAAAACCCTTAAATATTTCTTCAACGAAAATGAGCATAACATGCGCCAAAGACGTTAGCTCGAGCTGTTGAAGATTACGATTGTACCATTCAATATCATCATGGAAAAATGAACGTGGTAGCTGACGTGTTGAGTAGAAGATCGTATGCATTTACGAGTGTGACGTTGTTAACACAAAACCCATTTCGTATAACTTACAAATGATGAAGATAGAGTTAAAGACTCTAAGGACCCACATGGTGATATCAAATATATGAGTAGAATCGACTTTAATCGATAAAGTTAAAGTCGTGCAAGCTACATACTCAGAGCTGATGAATGTGAAGAAGAAGGTTCAAGAGGGCGTTATTCTAGAAACGAGAATCGATGAAGAGAGGAAATCTCAACCCTCGATTTTATCGCCCATTTGAAATCCTCGATCGAGTAGAACTAAGGCCTATAGACTCGCTTTTACCGCCAAATATGTTATGTGTTCATAACGCTTTGTCACGTATTGATGTTACGTAAATATGTGGACGAATTCAAACCACATTATTTATTTAGAACCATACGAGATAGCGGATAATTCAACGTATGAAGATGTACTGTTAAAATCTCGAATATATTCTACGCTTAAAGGTTATACCTCAAGAGATAGGATCTGACGAAGTGTCCTCATCTGTTCGGCATACCAGGTACGTACGTAAATTTCAAGGGCAAAATTTCATAAGGAGGGGAGATTGTGAGACCCCAAATTTTACGAGTAAAGATTTAATTTTCTCAAAATATTTTTTTAAATATTATGGTGTGAATTTGAGATAAAGTTATAGTTGTGGGTAGTATTTATAAATTTTGCAAAGTATGCAAGTTGTTATATTATATTCGATTGGTCGGGGAATATTCTTTATGTCAGAGAATATTCCTACAACGGCACAATCATTGGTGGAGCCCACAATGGAATTATTGTCGGATTAAGAAAACGACAAAAATATTTTATAAATAACGGCGGAGGTGTTATTGTTAAAACTGCTGAACTACCCTTAGTAGTAAAAGTACAAAGAATACGCTGTGGTCGCATAAGAGCACACCTGTATTGATTATTGATGCTTACGTGAGAAGTCACTCAGTTATACTCAATTATTGCTACAGTAATTGTTGCATCATATCTCTCATATTATTGATTCGATTATTGTCACAGTATCATCTGCATTATATGTTATATTATTAAATCAATAATTGAGACGACAAAGTTATTCATATTATTAAATTGCAATATTTACAATGTCTAGAAGTTCTGTCAAGGAGAGGTTTGGTCACCTAATTGTGCGGCCAATAGGAGAAATCCTTATTGAAAGCCCCTCTTCCTCGGAAACAACTCTGTTGCTAAATATTATGAGTTATAATATTAATGATTAATAAGTTCGTATTGATTAAAGATGAATTTGATAGTTTCATTATGTTGGGATTATTTGTGTTAGTAGAAATCGACATCTATTCTGATAATAATTGATGTCTGGAGGTTATATTATTCAATCGGGTATTCGGGAAACTTTTCGTGTCGGAGTTACTATTCACGAGTTACTATTTATCAGTTACTATTTATGAGTTGCTATTCACGAGTTACTATTCATGAGTTACTATTCACGAAGTTACTATTCATGAGTTACTATTCATACTATTCATAAGTTACTATTCATGAGTTACTATTCATGAAGTTATTATTCACGAAGTTACTATTCACGAAGTTTTAATAGTAATCTTGTCCTTTCTTGGCTTTTCCAAGAGTTATTTGATCCTTCACCTTTCCAAAGTTATTTGCCTCTTCTAATGTTCCAAGAGTTAATTGCCTTTCGCAAATAGTAGTTTCTCTCTTCAATATTACCAAGAGTCATTTTAACACTTCGTTAAAACCAAGAGCCACTCTCGCCTTCTATATAAATAAGCTTATTCCTTCATTATTTCTTACGAATTCACCGAAACTCTAGAGAGAGAGAAAATTATAGAGAGAAAGAAGAAGAGTTTTCTACTACTTCACTACTTCGATATCCAGCTTTTTTACTAGAAGGGGTGTTATTCTTTTTTATTCATGAAGAGAACTTCATTATTCCATTCTTTATTATTCTCATTGAATAACTCAGATACGCTACATACCCTATACTTGGTGAAATCCTTCCGTTATTCTATTCTTTATTATTCTGTTGAATAACCTCAGATACGCTTACATACCCTATACATAATCAGATACGATATCCATACCCTATACTTGGTGAAATCCTCCGTTATTCCATTCTATATTATTATGTTGAATAACCTGCTTATATGCAAAGTACCGCATACGTGGTGAAATTCTTCTATTATTCCATTATTTATTATTCTCATTTATATCCTCGCTTGCAAGTGTGAATTTTGCCTGACCTGGTTCCACTATTTATTATTTCGCATTTATTATTCTGTCGGAATATCCTGTCTGTGCGTTTTACGACGGACCTGGTTCCATTATTTAATATTCCATTCTTTATTATTCTCGTTTAATATCTTGTCTCAGCTTTTCACGCCGACCGGTTCCATATTTATTATCCTGTTGGAATAACCTGCATGTGCTATCTATCACATGCCTAGTGATTTATTTTGTTTTTCCATTCTTTATTATACTCAGTTGGTTAAAGTTTTGACTTCTATACTCCATGAAATTAGTGGAATATCCTTGATATTTGCGCTTCATCCAAAGATTTTTCATGGAAATATTCTTCTAAGCATTCTTGAATTTTACTCTACAAAGAAGTATCATGTCGACAATTTGGACGTTATTAGTTCCTCGGATAATTTAATTCGTGAACTTGTTTTATTGAATTCTTATATCATTGTCATCATCCTCATGTTTATATTTTTTTTGAAAGTCATCTGTGGGCCAGTAGTGCATAGATGGACTTGGTATGATTATGACCAGTGATTATTCTAAGATAATCATGACCATAATGTTACAAATGATGTGGTAAAAGTCCTCATTGGCCCGTAGTGCATTGATGAATAGTTGTTGGCATGATCATGACCATCGATGAATACACGAATATCCTCGCCCGTAGTGCATGGATAATTTGTGGTCGTGATACTAAAGAATATCCTCGGGTCAGAAAAGGGGTGATTCGATGATGTGGATTATTTATTGTCGAGTCTCAAATATAAAAGTGATGAAAACCTTTTAAATCATAAAAGATAGTAGATTTTATTCTCTACTTGACTCTTTTAATGGATTGCTTGTTCCAACCGCAGCTAAACTTGATGTCTATTGTATTTTATCGCTTAACATTGTTGAAGACTAATGATAATTTATTCTCGCATTATCTTAGTCATAATATTTCTTCTCGGGCTAGTTGAGCTCACCATATCCTTCACTTGTTCTCTTCTGAAATGAGAATATAAATTGACGAACGGGAACTGGGTGACGGCCCGTGATGATAGCATTAGTAGTCCTCGCTATTCTGTTAAATAGTGTGACAATAAATGTAACGAGGATGAATTTGAGTTTGTATCTGATAATGAGGACTCCATTGAGAATGGATATCCTCAGAAGGCTATTCTTGTTTAAACTCTTAGATTATGTTTTGTTGTATTTTACGAAAGTTGTATTATTAAGTTGTATTTGATTTTGTACCATGGGACAGATTGAGTAAACAAATTTTAGACTTAGTTGTTCTGCTTAAAGAACTGCATCAGTCTACTCAAGGTACGAAGATACCTGCACATACAGAATCCTCTGCACAAGGAGGAACTCAAGGTTTGGAAAAAACAATTCCAGAACCTCAGTTGGATACGACCAACAAAGACCCTGAAAACACCAATCTCAAAGGAGATCCAGACATCGGTGACATCAGGAAAAAGGTCCTCCAAATGGAGGAAACTATCCATGTTCTCAAAGGGATTAGAACACATTGAAGTGTTTCATATGCTGACCTTTGTATATTTCCTGGGGTTCATTATCTAGAGAAATTCAAAACCCCTAATTTTGAAAAGTACGACGGATTAGGGGATCTTTATACACATTTGAAAGTGTTCATTGGAGAACTTGGATCTTATACGGAAAATGAGAAGCTCGGAATGAAGTTGTTCCAAAAGAGTCTAACTGGAGAAGCCCGTTCGTGGTATACCAGATTAGACAACTCAAAGATCTATAGCTGGGAAGAGCTAGCTCACGCCTTCTTTACTCAATACAGTTTTCAATCTCAGATGGCTCCTGACCGGTATAAGATTACCAAGGTCAAGAAACAGTCTAATGAGTCTTTCAAAGAGTATGCTCAGAGGTGGAGGCGCCTGGCTGCTCAAGTTATTCCTTCCACGACGAAATCAGAAATGGTCATGACTTTCATAGACGTACAGGAAGCTCCTTTCTTTGAGAGAGTATTAGTTGGTATTGGCAAACCATTCTCTGAAATGATCAAACACGGAGAGATGGCTGAGATGGGATTGAAGTTCGGTAAGATTCAAGACCTAGCCGCTCTTAAAGCAGTTGCTGAACACATCTAGTTCGGATATTACAGAAACAACCCTCGGAGGGTCCATAAATAGAAAGAGGAGGATGTTTCATTAATACTACAAGGTCAGAATGGCAATCAGAGCATACCTATACAGAGGAGAAACTACTCCCCTTTCCAAGCACAGTCTTCAAACCCTCCATTGCCTAAAAGTGGAGAAGTAAAGCGCCCTCGAACGTTCACACCTTTAGGGGACTTTCTCGAGAATATTCTTGTTCTTTTGACCATTCAGAAGAAAATCACACGTCTTCTTCCACCAACCAACCCTAATGGGAAGGGTTTTGATGCTACTCGGAAGTGTGCATATCATGCCGGGGCACCTGGACATGATACTCAAGATTGTTGGGCCTTGAAGCACAAGATCCAAGATTTAATAGACAATGGAGAGATCGTGATCACTAAACCAGATCAACCTCTTGTGCAAGACAACCCTCTTCCTCAACACAAAGAAGAAGAGGTTAACATGTTCAGTTGGAGCACTGGACAGAGTTCCAATTTTAACGAAGAATCATCCCAGACAATTAAAGACGGTGTTGAAAAATGGGATTATGCAAAGTTCCAATTTACTATGGAACAAAAAACTAAAAGCTCTTTGCAAGAAAATTGAGCAAGTGGCAGAACTGGTGACCCATCAGCATCAAGTCACACGCCAATTAGTCAGCCATAAGCATGCTTATCTCCTTCCATTTGTTATGAATTCTCCATCCTCACCTTCAGAAGGTGAAGCTATGGAGGATAAGGTTGCAAAGAGAGCAAATGCTAATGCCCATCGGGATTTTGCCAGTCAAAGGGAATTTTCCTATCTTATCTATGGAGGAGATATTTTAAATGCTTATCAACAAAGGAAGAATTACCTCCCTTCTGCCTCCAATCAATCCTCGTTCAAGACGGTTCAACTCTGATGGAGTCTGTCAATATCATTCACATTCTCACGATCACAACACAGAAGAATGCAGGGCACTCCGCCATCTCATTCAAAATCTCATTGATAGTGGTGTCCTGCAGTTGGCAGACGATGACACTGTGCAACTTGAGAGTGGGAATACATGTCATACCAAATGGAAGGGATCATGAACAGTTATATCCGACGAGGATGATGAGACTGTCAAATCATTTCCCATACAAGCAATTCAACTCAAAGGAGCTGATAATCCTTTGAAAGTGGCCGCACTCGAGCCAATTTCTATACATTTCAGACCACAAATATCCTGTGTTTAGCTTACACAAAGTTCCATGGAATTATGGAAAAGCTGAAGGATCCACGTCTCATACTATCGCTATAAAGGTCGAAAAGAAAATCCAATCAGATCTTCCTCGGAGGGGGTGATGAAGTTCGCCATAAGAGCAAAGGTGAAGATTCCCATGGAGAAGATTGAAAAATTCCTCCGCACTATGGGCCATAATGAAGCCAAGGTGGTTTTAAGCTTAAAAGAAGCTCCACATCAGATATCAATACTAGACTTGGTTTTCTCTTCCGAGGAGCACCGAAAGATCTTATTGAAGGTTTTGGAAGAAGCCTACTTACCAAAATCAGTGGATGTAAAAACCTTTTAACATATGGTTGATCATATTTTCAACAAAAATGTGATATCCTTCACTGATGACGACATACCTTCCGAATGGACCGGTCATTGCAAGCCACTACACATCGCAATGTTGTCCTTAGGGTATATGTTAGCTGGAGTGTTGACAGATGGAGGTTCATCTATGCCACCTTGGTGAAGATGAATGTCAATCTCAAAAGGATTCAAAGCAGCCATACGGTGATCAATGCTTTCGATGGATCCCGGCGAAATTCCGTCGGAAAGATTGAGTTGGCAATTGAGATTGGTCCAAATACATTCAATATCTCATTTCACGTCCTCAAGATAGACTCAAGATACCACCTTCTATTGGGGAGACCATGGATACACATGGCTGGAGCCGTTCCCTCCACATTACATCAATAAATCAAATACATTGTCAACAACAGTTTAGTCACTGTCAACGTTAAGCTGGAATGTCCTGAGCAAGGCAATCTACCAATTATCAGCTTCAATTCAGAAGTTGAGCCGGCCAGTTTTCATACGTTGGAAGTGAGTAACACTCAATATTAACCTATTAGAGCACCACTTCCCATACCCAAAATTTTTATCGAGGTTATGTCGGCCACACAAGAAATGATGTCATTGGGTCATCAGCCTGGACAAGGGCTTGGTAAAGATCAACAGGGTATTAAGCACCCTATTCAAATTTCTAGTCAAACTAGGACATCCAGACTAGACTATTCAACCAATTCCAATCATAGGAATCCGCACAAACACAAGCAGGTTTCTCAAGCATTTGCCACACAGCGATTTGTTCCATCTGCACCGCATGAGCTAATACAGTTTCCAGTGAAGGTGCCAGCCCATGTTGTGGCTATGTTATTTCCCAACCCAGTACCATTTAAAGCGAAAGAGGTGCTGATTCCTGATTCCGAAGGGGAAGAAAGGGAGCAAAAACGTAAACATGGCATCGCCTTGATGATGTCAGGCATACGCGTCATTATTCATGATGAACATAAAAACAGATATACCCCAAACGATGATTGCCCAGATGTCATGGTTATCATTCTGGAGAAGGAGGACAATGATAACCCCTCCATCACTGTAGTCCATCAGGACTTTGTCCTCGACAATTGGAGCAACACTCCATGCATTGGTTGAAGAGGGTAAAACGGGCAGAAAAGTCTCTCTGCCCTGTAGATAACTTTAATTTCTTACTTTTCTATACGGTATTAGCAATTATTTTATAGTATATGCTAACGCTTTTGTATGATTAAACAATTTTATATATTAAGTGAAAGCATCTTTTGATTTTAGGACTCTAAATTGAGATGTGATTGTACTTGTTGGTGATGTGCCTTCTCTCCACAAGGGCTGTAACTTTGATGCAAAGTTGGACTCAGAATTGATGGAAATACAAGAGGAAATTGAGACACCTCAGGAGATTAAGGAATGGGTCACAGACAAACCTAAACCCAACCTTGACAAAACCACTCCTTTTAATCTTGGAACCTTAGAAAACCCTAAGCTAATCCAGATTGGTTCAGACCTCACCCTAAACCAATGGAATGACATGGTTGTGCTATTAACCCAATTCCAGGATGTGTTTGCATGGTCTCATGAAGACATGGTGGGTTTGTCCATTGACATTGTTCTTCATCGCCTTCCAATTAAGGAAGGATAAACGCCAATTAGGCAGAAGCTCAGGCGATTGAAACCCGAGTGGAGTTTAAAAGTCAAAGAAGAAATTGTGAAACAATTTCAAGCTGGCATTATCATGGTGTCTACATATCCGAAGTGGATGTCAAACATTGTTCCCGTGCCTAATGTAACATCCCCAAATTCAGATACTTGAAACCCAAACTCAGTGCATTACGATACCATTTCTATGAGCAGAAATAATAATATTATCATAAATATCTAACTTTATTTACATATCAGAGTTTTCTAAATCCAAGGTACGCGACCGTAAAACATTTCAATACATGGTAGATAATAAATATAATCATCTTATTGAAGTCTAACTACTACATAAGATAACTCAAACTTAATCGGGTAGCTTTCCTTTCCATTTGTTCTTGGCAGAGCCCTTTGGTCGATCATACTTAACTGAAAACAATTAAATTAAGCAAGGATGAGCATTTGAGTGCCCAACAAGTAATAAAAATTATAAATATTAGCTGAAAGGATTAAATGTTTTCTTTGTACTACCCTTCTATAATAAATAAAAAGTTGTGAAGTAATCTGGACCGATAATAATAACACAACAACTCTCGATCAAATTTTTGAAACTACGTACTGACTATAAATGGGCTTAAGGTGACATACTATGAACATTATTCTCAATTTTCGAAAAGGTTTAACAGAACTTCATCTGTAAATTATCATAACTTACGGACACGAGGGTGATCTGCCCAATGTGCCCTGTATTGATCAATACTACATGCAAGAACGATATTATCGTTCACTCTCTCCGCCTTGGGCGCATAAAAGTTTTCCCATATTCGGGATGTTCATACTTAGTCTGGAATCCAAACCAAAACAATTTGATTGGCTATAAAAAGGTTTTATCATATTAAACGATATTTCTAAATCTGTGTCTAGCTGGTCGAATAGCTTAGACGACTCTTAATTCATGCATACATATTGGTATCAATAGGTATATATATATATATATATATATATATATATATATATATATATATATATATATTGATAAATACAATAACTATTCAAGTGGGGACACTTGTATAACCATGTTTAGAAATTAATGAACAGAATATAAATCTGAATTATCATATAGTAACATGTTGATAAACAATGATCGGATATAGAATATATCACATTAGGGTTATTAATCTATCATAAAAATAATATAATTCTGAAACTTCTTACTCATGTCCATTGCATAAAGAAAATGCAAAGGTAGGATACTTGCCTAGTCTGCTGCTTACACAACTTAGTTTTATCCTTAATTCAATAACCTATCATTTATAAGATTTTTCTATTGATTAGAATCACATATCGTAACACATAGTACTGCTTATTGACGTCAACACATAACCTAATCACATTAGCACACATGTTTCACAGTAATTAAATCATAAATAAACACGTATAAAGTCAAACTATCTAAGTCCGTATCAATTTCAAAGACATGTTTGATTATCGACATGATTTATCAGTACTTACCGAGTTTAAAACTCTATTCAATACCCTTAATATTATTCTGGACAACCTAAGTATCAGTCATATTATTTTTCATAGCCTCATAATAATTTTCAAATAATTATTATAATTTATCATGAATTTTCAAACACCGGAATCATTATAAAATGATTTAAATATCAAATAATTTTATTATCATTAATATTTAATTGATATTAAACTATTAATGAAACCCTTGACAAAATATTAAAGTTATTTATAATAACTCAAAATATTTTTAAAACATTTATATTACCCTTTATATGATTTTTAAAACTTTTAAAATCATTTTTAAATAATAACCACTTATATTAAAATATTAATATACTATTCCTCAAAATATTAAAAGTCATTAAGTATAACTTAAAATATTTTCTAATTCAATTATATCCTTTTAAATGATTTTAAATAAATAAAATTATTTTTAAATTATTTATTTAATATAATTATTAAATAAATCAAATATCATTTAATATTAAATTAATATCATTAATATTAAATTATTAATGAAATTATCCTTTAAATATTAAAATTTATATTTTATAACTTAAAATATCTTTAAACAATTTATTTTTATTTAAATGATTTTTATAATATTAAAATCATTTTTGAAATAATTTTTTAATATAATTATTAAAGAAATCTAATATCATTAATATTAAATAATTAATGAAATTTACACTAAAATATTGAAAGTTATATTTTATAACTTAAAATATTATTAAATACCATATTATCATTTAAAATGATTTTAATATAATAAAATAATTTTTAGTTAATTTATTTAATACATTTATTAAATAACTTAATTATCATTAATATTTATTTATTAATAAAATTCATCACAAAATATTAAAAATAACTTACAATATTTTCTTATAACATAATATAATTTTAAATGATCTTTCAAGTATTAAAATCATTTTTAAGTAATTTATTTAATATCATAATTAAATAAAACTAATACCATTAATATTTCAAAAATAATAAATATTATTGAAATATATTCAAAATATTTAAAAACCTATTTTTAGACTTTAAAATAATTTTTAGGAATTTATTTTGTATTTTTAATAATTAAAAACTATTTAATACTAATTATTAAATAAAAATAATAATTTCATAAATAAACTGTCGCTAAAGGGCCCTATAGCGACGAAATTGTCGCTATAGGTGTTCTTGAGCTGTTCTTCAACAAACCCAGAACTCATATGCAGCTATCATGGTTACTACTTTGACCAACTATTATTCTTAATCTGTGATGATTCAAGGCATACTTGAGGTCAGATCTTACAGTAATAGTGCAGGACTACACCATTCAACAACAAACATAGTCATATCATGCACAACCAAAGAGATCTGGGAACCCAAAGTAGCTGTCAGAGGCTGTTCTTCATTTCTGGGTTGCCCAGAAATAAAGCACAGTTCGAGCATGCACTTTTGGGCTCCCACTACATGGTGATCGTGCAATGTATTTGTGATATATAAGCTTCAGTGTGTAGCCAACATGTAGAACAACAGATCTATTACATAACATCTTCATAACAACAACAAATCAAGCATATAATGTCCGGTCAAAGTAGTCAAGAAAACTATTCTTGAGCAGTTTGGTCAACCTAAGTTTGACCATCATTAACTTCGTTTCTGTTATGTATTTGGGTAATCTAGAGGCATGGATAAGTAGTACTCATGTCAGAATACACGAATCAAACACTAACTTGGCCAAACTAATTAAGACCTGCAAGATCCGAGGCCTGTAAAACGTTGTCAAAAATTATGGAAAATTTTGGGTTCCCAGAATTCTAGTTTCGTGACCGGTCAACTAGGTTTGACCACCTATAACTCGAGATCTAGACATGCTATGACCCTGCTTCCAATTCCAGATCAAATCTAACATTACATACTACAAATCTTTAACTTAAAACACACAAAACACTTAACACGAAAAGATCTAGAGGCTCTGACATTCATTGTCAGACCACCGTTTTAAACTTTTTCCAGATTTCTAAAATCATCAATTTCAAGCATCTAAGTGTTATGGATCTGAGTTATAACAACCCAGATCACTAAATGACACCTTCTAACATAACTTTAAACAATAAACAACAAAAAATAACATGAATCACAAGGATTTCTAGGTTTAGGGTTTTTATACCTTTTTATGAACCAAATCTTGATCTAATGCTTCTGATCTGCTACAAGCGTTAGTGGGGCTTGAATAGTGACTGGTCTAGCAAGAAAATTTCTAATGTTTGAAGTTGAAAGGGTTTTGGTTGAGTGTTGTGATCAAATGTGGCTTGAATGTGACATTCTCTCTCTCATAATCTATATATAATATGGTGTAATGCTATGGCTGATCAGATTTTGAATCATTAAAGCTTATTACTAGACCACATGGCTAGCTAGAGTTGGTCACCAACTCCTTACTAGGGCTAGATCTACACTCCACCTTATTAAAGTAATAAAAAGGGTAGTTTGGTCATTTAACTTATAAAGTGAATGGCAATTTAGTAACTTCTCACAACCATTAGGTTTTAACCCTTAGGGTTTGACCCTAGGGTTCCATAAGCTCTAAATCTAGAATTGTGCATCAAGGGCAAATATGGAAATCTTAGTTTCTGAAAATGTTGATTAGGGTTCCTTAATTACACTAGGTTTCCTAATCACTTAGGACTTATAAATTAGGCTTTATAAAATACTAATTACCATTAGCTTGCTAAATTAATAATTAGGGTTTATAACTAAGCAATTAGGGTTCTAAACTAGTAATTAGGGTTTCTAAATATTAATTAGGGTTTACCTAATTAACATAAAACATAATAAAGATCATTAACTACATAACACACAACTTAATAAACATTACAGACATATTTGTCTCTGTACTATAGTTTATCAGTAATGCTAAGATTTTGTACTGTTTTACTATAACTGTTCCACACATTAACATTACACACATATAAGACATATTTATATCATTGAAATATAAATAATACTATATTATTATTCTCATTCCTTATTCAAAATTCGGACTTATGGTTTTGAATTCATATCCGCTATAACCTTCATACATACCATCATTAATTAAGTTAAAATAATTAACATAACCAATATAATAAAATACATATCATAAGAATCCTAATGATCATATCATATATACCATAATCATATTTTTATGGAAAATAAATAATAAATATTTTTATTACAAAATTAGTTTATTATAAGAATATAATCTATAATGATCAATAAGTCTAAAATAAATTATTTACATCTAATAAAATAAATTTATTTATTACATAGATACATATACTTTACCTTGCACATATTCCCACCTTTATATATATATATAAAAAAATTTAAATCGCAAAATTTCTTATTGAAAATATTGGGTTATTACACCTAAGCCAGGAGGAAAGGTGCGAGTTTGCGTGGATTATCGGGATCTAAACAATGTTTGCCTTAAGGATAGCTTTCCCGTACCTTTTATCCACATTCTCATTGAAAATACGGCTCAATACGGTATGTACTCCTTTGCGAATTGCTTTGCGGGATACCATCAAATTATGGTTGCTGAGGAAGACCGTGAGAAAACTACTTTCATCACGCCTTGGGGAACTTTTTGCTACAGACGGTTGTCGTTCGGCCTCATCAATGTCGGGGCAACCTACTAGCGAGCTATGATGGCTCTTTTCCACGATTTAATGCATAAAGAGATAGAGATCTATGCGGATGACATCATTGTCAAATCCCGAAGGGAGGAAGACCACTTAGACCATCTTAGAAAGTTATTCAACAGGTTGCGTAAGTACAACTTGAAGTTGAATCCAGCCAAGTGCGCCTTTGGTGTCAGATTAGGAAAGTTGCTAGGTTTCCAAGTCAGCCACAAAGAGATTGAGCTGGATCCCACCAAAATCCAAGCCATCAAGTAAATGCCCATTCCTCAGACAAAGAAGGAAATACGGGGATTTTTGGGAAGAATCAACTTCATTAGCAGATTTATTTCTCAACTCACAGCAACATGTGAGCCCATATTCAAGCTGTTTAGGAAGAACTCCTCCATGAAATGGAACGATGAGTGTCAGAAAGCATTCCTTACCATTAAAGAGCAGTTGGTTAACGCTCCTGTTTTGGTACCTCCCAAGGATGATGTTCCCCTATTAATGTACCTGTCCATTAATGACAATGCCATGGGCTGCATGCTGGGACAAAAAGACGATAGAGGCCAAGAACGAGCTATCTATTACCTCAGCAAAAGATTCAGCATTAGTGAACACAAGTACACTCTGATTGAGAAGACTTGTTGTGCTTCGACATGAGCTTCCATAAGGTTACAACATTACCTCCATGGTCACACAACCTATCTCATATCCCGCGTGGATCCTCTCAAGTACGTGTTAAGTAAGCCCATACTAAATTGTCTATTGTCCAGATGGCAGTTGATCCTACAAAAATCTAACATCATCTACACGACGTAAAAGTTTGTCAAAGGTCAAGGAATTACGGATCAACTGGCCGCCGTACCAGCAGGGGATTACAAACCCTTGGAAACATACTTCCCCGATGAAGGGGTAATGATAGTTCAGCAACACCATCAGCACGATGCATTCCATACATGGAAAATGTATTTTGATGGAGTCATTAACACGTAAGGCTCTGAGCTAGAGCGCCTTGAAGTGTCCCAGATGGGGGAGCAGATATCCGTCAGCCACAAATTACGCTTTGTCGGCACCAACAACGAAATGAGTAGTATGAAGGTTGTATCATGGGGCTAAAACTTGCCCGTTCAATGGGCATCAGACGGTTAACTGTCTTTGGGGATTCCGAATTGGTAATCAAGCAATCCACGGGAATCTATCAAACCAAAGAATTATATTTGCTGCCTTACCATTGGCAAGTTGGACAGATGGCTTTGGAGTTCAAAGAAATCTCCTTTCTACATATTCCTCGCAATAAGAATGATTTTGCGGATGCACTAGTAATGTTGACCTCCTTGATTCACATACCTGACAAGGAAAACATGCCAAGCATCACATTTGCCCTGCAAAAGGCCCCAATTTATGGGAACTACTTTGGAGAAGTATCGGATGAGCTACCTCCCATCAACCACCCTTGGTATCAACATATCAAGGAGTATTTGCGAGATGGATCTACACTCGCTGAGGCTAGCCTAACTGAGAAGAGGAAGATCCATCGACTTGCTATGAAATTCTACCTGAACGGAGATGCACTCTACAAAAGAGATGCAGGATTAGGTCTCCTCGGATGTCTGGACAAAGACCAAGCTCAAAGGCTTATGGATGAAATCCATGGTGGAGTATGTGGCCCACACATGAGCGGCCCCTTACTTGTCAAGAAAATCCTCAAAACATGGCATTATTGGCTTACACTCAAAGCTGACTGTGATGATCACGTCAAGAGGTGCTATCAATGCCAAATTCATGGGAATGCTATCCATGCCCCTCCAAGGGAACTCCACAATTTGAGTTCGCCATGGCCCTTCTCAATGTGTAGAATGGACATGATCGGGCCCATCGAGCCCAAAGCCAGTAATGGACATCAATTCATATTCACCATGATCGACTACTTCACCAAGAGGGTAGAAGAAGCCTCCTTCCAAAGGTTACCAAAGAAGTCATCATTTTTTCATCAGAAATAATGTAGTCTGTCGATATGGACAACCAGAGGTCATTGTCTCAGACAATGCTAAGAACCTCAACAACAAAATGATGGAGGAGTTATGTAGTAAATTTCACATCAAACACCTTAACTCCGTCATCTACCGCCCAAAGATGAATTTTGCTGTTGAAGCGGCTAATAAAAATATCAAGAAGATCATGCAAAAAATGTCCGCCAATCACAAAGGATGGCCTGACCTCTTGCCTCTGACTTTATTAGCCTACAGAACTTCAATGCGTACTTCCACCGGGCAACCTCACTCATTAGCCTATGGGATGGAAGCAGTGCTCCCCATAGAGGTGGAAATGGAATCCCTCAAAGTGTTGATGGATGCTCAGTTGGATGAAGACCAATGGGTACAAGACGGGTATCACCAATTGTCTTTGATAGACGAAAGGCGAACCGCGACAATCTTCTATAGTAAATTATATCAGCAAAGGATCGCACGATCCTACAACAGAAAAGTCCGGCTATGGCTGTTCAAACAACATAACTTGGTTTTGAAGAAGATTATTGACAACCAAGATCAATCTAAGTGAAAATTCGCTCATAACTGGGAAGGCCCGTTTGTTGTCATGGAAGTATTGACAAGAGGTGCTCTCAGACTACAGGAAATGGATGGCGATGAATTTCCACAGCTTATCAACTCAGACACTGTGAAATGGTACTATATCTGAAGTTACAATCAAGCAAACATCCCGGTATTGATCATCCAATTACCAGTCATTCTAGTTTTTAACCCTCCTTTTACAAACTCTTCTGCCCCTCAGGGAAACATACACTTCAAACCAGCAGCCTGGTTTTACCTCACTTGGAATCAGCAGCCTGGTTCCACTTCATTTCAAACCTTCCATATAATTTTGGTTATCCTACACACAGGATTGAACCTTTCACACCTGCAGTTTATCCCCAATACGGGATTAAACTTTTCTATGCTTGCAGTTTGTCCTGAAAATAGGATCAAATTTTTTTCCACACCTGTAGTTTGTCTCCATTATAGGATCAAATTTCTTCTCCCCGTAGTATAGCCTGCGCACGGGATTCACACTTCTCTTTGGCTGCGATTTGTCCTGAGGGGTGAACTACGTTGACATGATCTCCCTGATACACGGGAGTATGTAGGCCACTATATTCTATGTGGCCCGGTCATAATAAATAAAAAACAACAAAAACATTTCTGCCCTTTCTCTACAAAAAAAAAACAACAAAAATATTTCTACACCCATCTGCCTTCACATTCAACGTTGAACCTCTTACACCAGGTTCGAACTACGCAGACTTGATCTCCTCTTAAATAGGAGTACGTATGCAGCCATTTATGGTTCAATCTAACCCCTACCAGAACAAAAATACTTGTCACACGGTACTGGGATCAACCTTCAATCCACCATATTTCATCGGCTATAGACCAAGGGGATGGAATTACCCAACCTCTCATCACAAATAGGAGATTCGGTGACCATCTAAGCTGCGGTGTTGCCTTAAAGAGCAATATTAATCCATAAAATATGGAATTAACTAGGCTTCTCATAAATAGAAGTATTGGCGACCATATGTGGTGCGGTCAATCTCAAAGAGGAAAAGCTACACTCCTCTCCATATTTCCATATAGAAACCAGTCCCAAGACACCAAAGATGGTAGGGATACATACAGATCAATGATCCATTCTGAGAGATCCTGCGATGGCTTAATGTCGACATATCAAGGACAAGTTCAGAATGTATCAAGATCACAAGCCCTAAAGAAACAGGCAAATATCAAGCAAGTATCATTCACAACTGAAATGGAAGTAAATAAAAATATATTTCTCTGCCATATATAATACTGTTTGATATATACATATGTGTTGTACATGACAAAATGGCTAAGCTAGTCTATGCAGGAAAATACAAAGCTATCTACGGATCTGTGTGTATGCGGACTATCAGATCTAACATAGTATCCATCTCCGAAGAGGGAGGTAAAGCTGCAAGCTCCTTCCCAAGGGTATCCACATGAGCTAGCAAATCTGAGGCGGACTACATGATGGCATGATGCTCATCTATGTATGCACGCATATCGGCAAGAATGCCAGTCGTCTGGGATCTCAAGGAAGTACTGTCTGCAATGGCCACAACCCTAGCAGATAGGGAAACATCCCTCTCCACAATCAATGCATCTCTGGCTGATCTAGCCTCATCCCTCTCTAATAAAGCGGCATCTCTCCCATCAAGAGATGTCAACATCGCGACCCTAGCATGATCTCTCTTTTAGGTCATCAGATGTAGGCTCTGTTCCAAATACTGTGCTGAATGCTGATTATCAGTGGCACTCGGAGTGGGAGAATCCATCACATATACTGGCAGCCCAATAGTCAAGTCCCCATCGATGGAAGTGTCAGCCTCCTCCATAGGCTCCTCATCGTCGGATTCACTATCTTGCACTGTGGATACTACCATAGTCAATGCAGTCTCTGTCTCCATCCATGCTGAATACTCTATAGAACAACCCGGATGACGGACAAAAAAATTAGCTAGCTCTCACTGATCCCAACAGGCATACAACCTGGACTTGTCTACTGATGATAGGTGTCGAGAAGTGAAGCACTATCTCACCACCCCCGCAAAGGGATGGAAATCCTGAAATTGGTCAAACTGACACATCACGACCAGTTGGTGGTAGCTGATCATCCCTCTCAAACTAGCGAGATGAAGATAATCCATGCCCGGAGCATGAGTAATGAAGCAGTAGGGTGAGCTAAGCCCTGTACATGGAAATATAGCGAATAAAACTCCAATCCCAACAAGGAAAGCTGACCAAGATGCAGCATCTGTACATTCCACAAGCTGGAAGGAGTATGCCATGGCTATATCATGGGTGAAACAATATACATTCCATCTGAATGTGCCAATCGGTCCCAAATGTGACATAAACCACACGTATAGCATGACCGAGCTACCTATGAACTCTCCTACCGGATAAGTGCAGCAGTATGTAGCTGACCTCAGAGTCTCTACGATAATCACTGGTACGATGGTATGGTCCTCCATGAGAGCTCTCACTGCCATAATGACCCCGATTTCTAGCTCATCCATGTATCGTGGCATGTAGACGTATGACAATATGTACAGTAGCAGTACATCCATTCTGGCTGAACGCCAATGATTCTCTGGCATGGTAAAATCCCCGGAATGTCGTGCAGAAAACGGTGGGATATCACGTGGTCAGATGTAATCTCATCCTGTACCACTCTACGCCTCAAGCCGGTGATGGTCATGAACTGTCTACTCATGTACCCAATCGCCATCTGCACGCAAGGTCTGAACAACAACAACATCATCAACGGTGCATACTCCTCCAAAGTAGGAGTCAACCCCTGGGTCCCAAATCATAAAACACGTCTTTCCGGTACCCAGTGCTCTAACATACCCTCTATGAACCCTGTGGGAACCTGAAACATCAACAAGGTCATAGTGTGCTGCAACAAATGATCTACAGTCACCCTGTCTGGTGGTGACATACTATCATACCATGAATGCATACTAGATGCCACCAAAAATGGTGGGGTATGATCAATACGGCTAACTGTCGAAGAAGACATATGTATGGGCCGTGTCATAAGACCATCCTAGGTCAATGCTGAATATTTCTGGACATACATATATATGCATAACATAGTAACATGCATGATTGAATAGATGGAAATATGATATAGGGAATGGAAAACTGTACATACATTCCAAAGTATATCATCATCTAATACATCTTTGTATAGATAAAATACAGGGAAATGGGGCGAAGCTACCCAACAAATAATAGAGGCCTATCAAAAGATATAGCGAGAATGGGGCGAAGCTACCCATCAGCTAACAGAGGCCTATCAAAAGAGATAACGAGAAATATACATTAGAAGAAGTCAATGGTATCGATATCTACATCATCGATCCTGTCCATCTGATGTAACTCCTCCTGAGTCACTGGATCTCTATCTACAGGGATGTCAGGCCTATACAAGGGAGGATCTACACCGGCAAAGCCATATGGGTCACCTGAGGGGCCAGCACAAGAGCTGGAAGGATCAAAAGTATCTGCCTCTGAAGGATCTCTACCCAAATGCCGAATAAAGAAATGTGTCCGGTCCAACTGTCAGGTCAAACTGTCAATCTGTGTCACATGAGTCGGATCTCTGACACAGGTTAGCTAATCAATCATCATCACGGATCCTGAAACTATATCCCCCATAAAGTGTATAGCGCTGGTCTGAGCTCCAATGGTACGAGGGAACCACCAATGCTGGAACATCTCCTGAGTATAGGGGCCCTCTGATAATGTGTAACCGTCAATCCCCAACAATGGAATATCAGTGACGGGTGACTGCAAAACAGGCCAATAACACCTGGCAGGAGGTGAGATCGGTATGCAAATCTATCCTGTAGTGCTCCTGATAACACGCTCTCCTAAGTAGAGCTCACATCCTCCATTTGTGAAGAGAGGAATCCTATGAGTGGAAATCATGTGCTCGACACCAGTCGGGTACCCATCCTCAAATCCCATAATCAAATGCTCCCCAAAGTAGGGAACCAATATGATGACATCCGTGGTTAATAACTCTAGCTGTAAGCGGCAATGGGTGAAACCCTCAGCAATAGGGACCTTCGCCAGTGTGGAATGATGCCATCTCCATCCTCGTGGGTAGGTATCTAAACCTAACACGCTCACATGACGCAAACATGGAAGCCTCTCATAGGCCCAAAACTGCTAACACAAAGGAAAACATCTGCTGTCAGTAAATGCTCTTAACCTATACATGAGAAAAGACAAGAGAAATACTCACAAGCAAAAATGGGTAGAATCCTAACCAAGCCTCGGTCAAGCCCTACAATCACATGTGCTTTCCCCTGAGGAAGTAGGCAAAGGTGTAAGAACCCCAATCATAGTCTCCTATACGGTCCATGTGTCAAGTGGTACTGATCAAAGCGAAGGACACCATAGAAGAGTTATCTGCTATGAAGCAGCCCCTAATGATCATCAGGAACAATCGCCGAAGAATGCGATCCCTGACTCTCACATCATCGGGTATAGGCTCACTCAATAATATATGTCATATTATATACGTCATTTGATATTGTATACGTCATAGGGTGAGGCGAACCCAACTTTGATATTGTATACGTCATTTGATATTGTATACATCATTTGATATTGTATATGTCATATTGTATACGTCATTTGATATTGTATAAGTGTGTCGTATTGTATACGTCATTTGATATTTAATTTTGGTGAAGCGAATAGGGTGAGGCAAACCCAACTTTGGAAGGGTGTTTTGTCACTATAATACAAGATGTCTAATGACATACAACCTCGTGTTATCATAAGACAGGATTGTGCACATCCACTTGCTGAGTATATCTACGAGCACTACTTATATGATCTTGGGGTTTATTTGAAATATAATTTTCACTTGGAGACAGTGGAGATAGTTATATGTCAAGAGAAGACTCACCATTGGAAGGAACATGATAGTAATCTTCTCATTTTTCTTTGGGGTTTATTGGGTTAACCAAGGATAATTCTTTGGACATATGATATCTATCATAACTTAGATTCATGGCCTCCTATGTACGAAGGTTTCCTTGAGCACTTTCCAAAGATTTTAATTTCTAAAACAGTTTTTGACTGTACCTTTATGTAAGGTGCAATTGTGACATGAGTCAGAGTAGGTATATGTATTTGTATTTAAACTCAAAGTATACATGTCAATAAGTATTTTGCACGACAGTTGTATAAATGATGTTATAAATGATTTTTATAGTGTATTTTTCTGGCGACTCAAGATGGGTGATGTATACCTGTTTTGGGGGCGTCACATTTGGTATCAGAGCTTAGGGATATGGTCGCTGGCGGAGATATGAGTCTAGAACTAGGAGGGGAGGGACGAGTAATATACTTCGCTAGTGTGTGACTTACCTAAGCTGAAATTGTTTTCTTGATAAGTTGACAAATTATGATATGTCAATTAACCTTTGTTTTGAAGTATATTCTAGAATGATATCTGAAACACAGGAGATGAGCAATGGAAAAATCATGATATAGAAGAAATAACCAGGAAGGTACAATCCGAAAAGAAAGCAAGGTATTCTCATCTCTTTGAATACCAGGTACGTACATAAATTTTGAGGGCGAAATTTCATAAGGAGGGGAGATTGTAAGATCCCAAATTTTATGAAATAAAAGTATTCAATTTTTCTATTTTGGTAAATAGTTAAATTGATAAAAGTTTAAAGTTAAGGGTGATATGTGAAATTTTTTTCAAAGTCAACAAGTTGTCATAAAATACTCGGTAGTAAAAGTACAGTAATACGCGTGGTTGCATAGTAGCACACAATATTAATTATTGATGCTTACGTGAGAAGTCACTCAGTTATACTCAATTATTACTACATTAATTGCTGCATCATATCTCTCATATTATTGATTCAATTATTGTCACAGTATCATCTGTATAATATGTGATATTATTAAATCAATAATTGAGATTTATTAAAGTATTCATATTATTATTTACAATATTGACAATGTCTAGAAGTTACATCAAGGAGAAGTTTGGTCACCTAATTGCGCGCCAATAAGGAGAAATCCTTATCAGAAAGCCCCCTCTTTCCTGGGAACAACCTGATTGTTAAATATTGCAAATTATAATAATAATGAATAAATGTTATTAAAAATTGAATTTGAGTTCGGAGTTGAATTTGGAGACACGGACGTGATATTTGAGTCCGAAACGATGAAATTAGTAAAAATAGACTATAAACACAAAATTTACCAGGGTTGACTTTTTGGTCAAAAAGTCAATAGTTGACTTTTTAGAAAAAGTCAAACTTCAAAAATTAAATTTTTGATAGAAAATAGTTCCATTGTGTTGGAATTATTAGTGTTAGTTTAAATCGATATTTATTTCGATAATAATTGATGTCTGGAGGTTATATTGACCAATCGGGTAATTAGCCGGATAAATGAGAAATTAATTGCTATTGATTAACATGATTATAACAATTTGTTCACATGTGTATACTATTGATTCACATTCATTTACTATTAGGGGAGTTGGTGCAAGATTGATAATACTTGCATGACTAAGTTAAAAATGGAGGTATAGATGGAGGTACTATACTGTAATTCATGTTTTCACATGTCTAGAACTAATGAGTCATATGATTTACTATTGATTCAAATGATTTATTATTAGGGGAAGTGGTGAAAATTTGATAATACTTGCAGGACTAAATTAAAAATGAAGGAAAAGATGAAGGTATTGTATTGTAATATTTTGTGCCCCAAAACGTGCAATTATCAAAACTATATTTTCGTATAAATAGAAGCTCATTCTTCTTCATTTCTCACCAATTCACTAAAGCTGTAAAGCAATTATTATAGAGAAATTATAGAGGGAGAAGCCATAGAGAGAAAGAAGAAGCGAAGTTGCTACTTCACTATTCCAGTATCTAGTATTCTTTTGAGGTAAGGGATATTATTTGTTGTACTTGTAAGGGGTATTATTTCTTTCATATTCATGAAGAGAACTTATGATATTCTATTCTTTATTATTTGGTTGGAATAACCTGTTTATGCGAAGTACCACATACATGGTGAAATTCTTCTATTATTCCGTTCTTTATTATTCTGTCGGAATATCCTGTTGGTGCGTATGACGCTTGACCTGGTTCCATTAATTATTATTATGTTGGAATAACCTGTCTATGTGGTCTATCGCATACATGGTGATTTCTGCTGTTATTACATTCTTTATTATTCTTGAAATAATATCCTCGCCGCGAATTTACTTTGACTGGTTCCGCTTCTTTATTATTCTCATTAGAATATCCTCGCTTGGTCTGATTACGCTTGACCTAGTTCCGTTCTTTATTATTCTGTTGAAAATAACTTGTCTGTGCGGTCTATCGCATGCATGGTGAATTCTTCTGTTATTCCATTCTTTATTATTCTGTTGGAATAACCTGTCTATGTGCATTACCACATGCATGATGAATGATCCTTTGTATTCATTACTTATTAAATTGTGGAAATGATCTGTTTACGTGGATTATGATGAAAGTCATAATAAAAGCATTGGACAGATGAAAAATCATGGGTATATGAAGTATTAGTAAGTGTTATGATGAGTTATATTGGTTATTATGAGAAAACATGAAAGTTTCTAAGAAATCACAAAGGGTTGAAAAATCAGATTTTGGTGAAAATAGAACATGAAATTCAATTTACCATATCTCCTATTATATTTTGAATTTTTTAGTGTGGTCAAGTTCTAGAGTTAGATCTATAAGTTTCCTAACTTATCCAAGTGGAATCACTTAAAAAGGATTTCCAGATTTTCGTGTGGAATGATTTTAGTAATGGATGAAAAATCTGGAAATGCTTAAAAAGCTACTGTCCATATTTTTAAAAGGGCATTTTCGGCCACTTAATTTGTGTGAAAATTTCTGACCTTTTGGGACATGATCAAAATATATGGTATAAAGTACCTCCTGGCCAAAAATGAGCTCATTCCGACTTAAAATGAGCAAGTTATGACCATTTCAATATTTAAGTTTTTTCGACGAAAAACGCTATAACCGGAGTTCTATAACTCCGATGACCTTGAAATTTAAACTGGAAGATCATGTTAACATGTGTAAGATTCTGCCAAGATTTGGGAATTTAAGGAGTTAAACTTGAGGTATCTAATTTCTTAAGGAAATAATTAGAAAATGATTTTTTAAAAATAGTAAATGAATTTTAAAAATTCCAAGAAAAATATATGTTCAATATGGGACTATATTCTGCTAAATCCCAGAAAAGAAATGTTTTTGGGACTGATTTGGTATTTTTCATGAAAATGCACTAGTTATGAGTATATGAATATGTTATGTGAAGTTAAAAATTGGTAAATAGGATTTTATGGCTCGGAAATCCTATATAGGGTATATGCAGATATTTTGATAAAGGATTTGATCATTGTTGATGAAATCTTATGAGTATGGCATTTTTGAATAATTAAATGCATTATTTGGTAAAGTGTAAATAATTAAAATAAATTGTTTATACGTTTAAGAAGTGATTAAAATGTTATTATAATATTAATAATATTTGATTAATAGTTTATTAAGTGATTGATAATATTTGGATAAATTTAAAGTCTTTAATATTTATTCTTGTTTTTGTTTGATTAATGCTTATATCATTGTCATCATTCTCATTCTTGTGTTGAAAGTCATCTGTGGCCTGTAGTGCATAGATGGACTTGGTATGATTATGACCAGGGATTATTCGGTATAATCATGACCGTAATATTATAAATGATGTGGCAAAAGTCATCTTAGGCCAGTAGTGCATAGATGGACTTGGTATGATTATGACCAGGGATTATTCGGTATAATCATGACCGTAATGGAAAACACGGATATCCATGGCCAGTACTGCATGGATAATTCGTGGTCATGATACTATTAAGCTGAGTATCAGGATTATTGGTTTTATAGTTGTATATCTTTGGCTTGTAGTGCAAAGATGAACTATTGATTATTGGTTATATAGTTGTATATCTTTGGCCGTAGTGCAAAGATGAATTTATTAGTATGATTATGAGCAGGAATTGTGATTTGGTATAACCATGACTTTTGATATTTCAGGTGAAGATAGGTGATGAAAATTATCTTCGTCCTGGGTGTGAAAAGTTATTCAGAATCACAATTATGATTATGAGTTATTCATATGATTGTGGATAGGAAGTGATGATTGATGTTATAGGGATAAAACATTATTTGTGAACTTTTAACATGGAGAAGATAATAGACCTGATGGTCTATTTGACTCTTTTAATGGATTGCTCGTTTCGTTGAAACTATGGTTGAAAAGTTTTATCATCTACCATATGTTCTAAATCTCTGATTTATTATTGACAAAAGCTATTGATAATTTAATTATCTTTAGTTATGATATTCTTTACTGGGCTAGTTATGCTCACCCTTTTGCTACACAATTCCTTTCAAGTAATAAGAGTGTAGCTGGGTCGAGCGGGGATAACAGGGGAATAGAACAGTGGTCTATAGCTGTTGAGGTTCTCCCTAAATATTATGGAAATAATTTTATTGAGAACTTTAGATAAGTGTGTTGTATTGAATACGTAATTTGATATTTAAATTTGGTGAACCGAATAGGGTGAGGCGAACCCAACTTTGGAAGGGTGTTTTGTCACTATCATACAAGATGTTTAATGACATACAACCTTGTGTTACCATAAGACAAGATTGTGCACATCCACTTGCTGAGTATATCTACGAGCACTACCTATATGATCTTGGGGTTTATTTGAAATATAATTTTCACTTGGAGACAGTGGAGATGGTTATATGTCAAGAGAAGACTCACCATTGGAAGGAACATGATAGTAATCTTCTCATTTTTCTTTAGGGTTTATTGGGTTAACCAAGGATAATTCTTTGGACATATGATATCTATCATAACTTAGATTCATGGCCTCCCATGCATTTGAAGGTTTCCTTGAGCACTTTCCAAAGATTTTAATTTCTAAAACAGCTTTTTAATTTGCACCTTTATGTAAGGTGCAATTGTGACATGAGTCGAGTAGGTATATGTATTTGTATTTAAACTCAAAGTATACATGTCGTCGTATTTTGCACGACAGTTGTATAAATGATTTTTATAGTGTATTTTTCTGGCGACTCAAGATGGGTGATGTATACCTGTTTTGGGGGCGTCACATTTGGTATCAGAGCTTAGGGATATGGTCGCTGGCGGAGATATGAGTCTAGAACTAGGAGGGGAGGGACGAGTAATATACTTCGCTAGTGTGTGACTTACCTAAGCTGAAATTGTTTTCTTGATAAGTTGACAAATTATGATATGTCAATTAACCTTTGTTTTGAAGTATATTCTAGAATGATATCTGAAACACAGGAGATGAGCAATGGAAAAATCATGATATAGAAGAAATAACCGGGAAGGTACAATCCGAAAAGAAAGCAAGGTATTCTCATCTCTATGAATACCAGGTACGTACATAAATTTCGAGGGCGAAATTTCATAAAGAGGGGAGATTGTAAGATCCCAAATTTTATGAAATAAAAGTATTCAATTTTTCTATTTTGGTAAATAGTTAAATTGATAAAAGTTTAAAGTTAAGGGTGATATGTCAAATTTTTTCAAAATCGACCAAGTTGTCATAAAATACTCTGTAGTAAAGTAATACGATGTCTACGCTGTGGTTGCATAAGTAGCACACAAGATTAATTATTGATGCTTACGTGAGAAGTCACTCAGCTTATACTCAATTATTACTACATTAATTGCTGCATCATATCTCTCATATTATTGATTCAATTATTGTCACAGTATCATCTGTATAATATGTGATATTATTAAATCAATAATTGAGACGACAAAGTTATTCATATTATTATTTGCAATATTGACAATGTCTAGAAGTTCTGTCAAGGAGAGGTTTGGTCACCTAATTGCGCGCCAATAAGGAAAAATCCTTATCAGAAAGCCCCCTCTTTCCTGGGAACAACCTGTTTGTTAAATATTATGAATTATAATAATAATGAATAAATGTTATTAAAAATTGAATTTGAGTTCGGAGTTGAATTTGGAGACACGGACGTGATATTTGAGTCCAGAACGATGAAATTAGTAAAAATAGACTATAAACACAAAATTTACCGGGGTTAAATTTTTAGTCAAAAAGTCAACAGTTTACTTTTCAGAAAAAGTCAAACTTCAAAATTTCAAAAATTAAATTTTTGATAGAAAATAGTTCCATTGTGTTGGAATTATTAGTGTTAGTGAAAATCGATATTTATTTTGATAATAATTGATGTCTGGAGGTTATATTGACCAATCGGGTAATTAATAGGATAAATGAGCAATTAATTGCTATTGATTCACATGATTATAACTATTTGTTCACATGTGTATACTATTGATTCACATTCATTTACTATTAGGGGAGTTGGTGCAAGATTGATAATACTGGCATGACTAAGTTAAAAATGGAGGTACTATACCGTAATTCATGTTTTCACATGTCTAGAACTATTGAGTCATATGATTTACTATTGATTCACATGATTTACTATTAGGGGAGGTGGTGCAAATTTGATAATACTTGTAGGACTAAATTAAAAATGAAGGAAAAGATGAAGGTATTGTACTATAATATTTCGAGCCTCAAAAGGTGCAATTATCGAAACTATATTTTTCTATAAATAGAAGCCCATTCTTCTTCATTTCTCACCAATTCACTAAAGCTATAGAGCAATTATTATAGAGAAATTATAGAGGGAGAAGCTATAGAGAGAAAGAAGAAGCGAAGTCTGCTACTTCACTATTCCAGTATCTAGTCTTCTTTTGAGGTAAGGGATATTATTTGTTGTACTCGTAAGGGGTATTATTTCTTTCATATTCATGAAGAGAACTTTTGATATTCCATTCTTTATTATTATGTTGGAATAACCTGTTTATGCAATGTACCGCATACATGGTGAAATTCTTCTATTATTTCGTCCTTTATTATTCTGTCGGAATATCATGTTGGTGCGTATTAATCCTGACCTGGTTCTATTAATTAATATTCATTGGAATAACTTTATGCATGCGGTTATCGCATGCATGGTGATTTCATTGTTATTCCATTCTTTATTATTACATTTGGAATATCCTGCTTAGGTCGCAATTTCACTTTGACTTCGGTTCCGTTCTTTATTATTCATTTGGAATATCCTCATCAAGTCTGGATTATGCCTGACCTGGTTCCATTCTTTATTATTCTATTGAGAATAACCTGTCTGTGCGGTCTATCGCATGCATCGTGAATTCTTCTATTATTCCATTCTTTATTATTCTGTTGGAATAACCTGTCTATGTGCATTACCACATGCATGGTGAATGATCATTTGTATTCATTCCTTATTAAATTGTTGAAACGATCTGTTTACGTGGATTATGATGAAAGTCATAATAAAAGCATTGGACTGATGAAAAATCATGGGTATATGAAGTATTAGTAAGTGTAATGATGAGTTATGTTGGTTATTATGAGAAAACATGAAAGTTTCTTAGAAATCACAAAGGGTTGAAAAATCAGATTTTGGTGAAAATAGAACATGAAATTCAATTGACCATATCTCCTATTATATTTTGAATTTTTGAGTGTGGTCAAGTTCTAGAGTTAGATCTATGAGTTTCCTAACTTATCCAAGTGGAATCACTTAAAAAGTATTTACAGATTTTCGTGTGGAATGATTTTAGTAATGGATGAAAAATCTGGAAATGCTTAAAAAGCTACTGTCCTTGTTTTTGTTTGATTAATGCTTATATCATTGTCATCATTCTCATGCTTATGTTGTGTTGAAAGTCATCTGTGGCCTGTAGTGGATAGATGGACTTGGTATGATTATGACTAAGGATTATTCGGTATAATCATGACCGTAATGGAAAACACGGATATCCTTGGCCAGTACTGCATGGATAATTCGTGGTCATGATACTATTAAGCTGAGTATCAGCATTATTTGTTTTATAGTTGTATATCTTTGGCTTGTAGTGTAAAGATGAACTATTGATTATTGGTTATATAGTTGTATATCTTTGGCCGTAGTGCAAAGATGAATTTGTTAGTATGATTATGAGCACTAATTGTGATTTGGTATAACCATGATTTTTTATATTTCAGGTGAAGATAGGTGATGAAAATTATCTTCGTCCTCGGTGCGAAAAGGAATTCAGAATCACAATTATGATTATGAGTTATTCATATGATTATAGACAGGAATTGATGATTGATGTTATAGGGATAAAACATTATTTGTGGACTTTTAACATGGAGAATATAATAGACCTGATGGTCTATATGACTCTTTTAATGGATTGCTCGTTCCGCTGCAACTATGGTTGAAAAGTTTTATCATCTACCATATGTTCTAAATCTCTGATTTATTATTGACAAAAGCTATTGATAATTTAATTATCTTTAGTTATGATATTCTTTACTGGGCTAGTTGTGCTCACCCTTTTGCTACACAATTCCTTTAATGTAATAAGAGTGTAGGCATTTGGATCGACGGGGATAACAGGGGAATAGAATGTGGTCTATAGTTGTTGAGGTTCTCCTAAATAGTTTGGAAATAATTTTATTGAGAACTTTAGATAAGTGTGTCGTATTGTATACGTCATTTGATATTTAATTTTGGTGAACCGAATAGGGTGAAAGCGAACCCAACTTTGGAAGGTGTTTTGTCACTATCATACAAGATGTCTAATGACATATAACCTCGTGTTATCATAAGACGAGATTGTGCACATCCACTTCTTTGAGTATATCTCTAGAGCACTACCATATGATCTTGGGGTTTATTTGAAATATAATTTTCACTTGGAGATAGTGGAGATAGTTATATGTCAAGAGAAGACTTACCATTGGAAGGAACATGATAGTAATCTTCTCATTTTTCTTTGGGGTTTATTGGGTCAACGAAAGATAATTCTCTGGAAATATGATATCTATCATAACTTAGATTCATGGCCTCCTATGTACGAAGGTTTCCTTGAGCACTTTCCAAAGATTTTAATTTCTAAAACAGTTTTTGACTGTACCTTTATGTAAGGTGCATTTGTGACATGAGTTAGAGTAGGTATATGTATTTGTATTTAAACTCACAGTATACATGTCGTCGTATTTTGTACGACAGTTGTATAAATGAAGTTGTAAATGATATTTATAGTGTATTTTTTTGGCGACTCAAGATGGGTGATGTATACCTGTTTTGGGGGCGTCACACCCAACGTCAACATCCTTGAAGACTTGGATCACATGTCCAAGACATCACTGATTGTCATCCCAATAGGATTAATAGGGAACCGACACTCATTCATTAAATCATACATTTGCATCATGTTGATGCACATAGCATCATGTTTATCTGTTGCATTTAAAGTGTCTAGGATTCTTTATCTTATACATGCATTGCATTGCATGAATATGATAAAGAGGGGCATCTGTAGATAATCGAAATTTTTTGCACACCTGTTACTAACATTGCAGGAGAGCAGAATCGTCTTTCAGAGATAACCCTGGAGGATAGTTCACATCCATTTCGGATACTGTCGGAAGTTCATTCTCAACCCCGGAACACACACTGGGAGTATCATTCCAAACCCCGGAACACACACCGGGAACATCATTTCAAACCTCGGAGATAACCCCGAGTTTCATCCTTGGCGATTACAATAAGGAATGTTGTTGCAGTTCCGGCGATAACCCCAGAAATGCTTGCTTCAAATGCAATCAGCTTTAATCTCAGATCTCCTACTGAGGCACTCATACCGCAGACACCGGGAAGACAGGCACCCTCGTAGATGACATTGCGACGTTTAAACACTTGTAGCAGTCCAATCTCAGATATAACCCTGAGCAACGTCTACTTTCAACTCAAATCGGCGATAACACCGATGAGGAGTCAAACATCATTTTTCTACCTCAAACATCTGCACGTCGTCTCAACATTTCATACATACATACATACAACAATGTCCTTCAATAACCAGGGAGTTCCAATCCTGAGTGATTATTGCGCGTGGCAGCACACCAGCACACCGAATAGAATTTGAAGCTTGAAGATTATTGGCATGGTCCCCTCTTCCTAACTTCTTACAACCTCTAATCCCATGTCATTGATCAACTCTCGACATAAGGGGTACGAAGAAGGTCTTATATACCTCATTTGGATGCTCGAATTAAAGTTCTGTAAGTTCGAGCAGACATCACAGTGTACGAGTGCACGAACTTTGAGACGACGGGACCATGGGCAGGGAACCTGGGTAGCAGCGGTACACTGCATGCTCCCCTCTATAAATAGAGGGCTTGGGGTAGCCATTTAAAAAAAAAGAAAAAGGCGATGAATCCCTGTCCAATTTGCTTTATACACACCATATATTGAGTGCTTGCTCATTTTAAATACCCTTTAGCTTACATATAGCTATACATTTACTAGCATAAGCTAAGTATTCATCCATATAGAGTCATAGAAGTCTACATTGGTAGACCACTGTAAGCCTTCTAACACTCTAAAAAGTCTTTCTCTTCATATTCGCACACACTATTCTACATATTGAGAGTCGTGTTGCGTGCGTATGCCCGAACTTCGGTTCGTGGTCTTTATTTCTATCTGTATATATATATATATACTAATATATGTATATATTTATATATGGACTAACATTATCGAGTTATGCCTTGATTGAGCCTAGACTTTTGTCTGGAGTGTTTACTTGCTTTATATATATATATATATGCTTATATATATAAATGTTGTCAGACATATCTGATGAGCCTAGATTTTACATCCGGAGCGTTTACATGCTTATATATATATATATATATATATTTACATTTCGTTCAGGCCTGGAGTTTACTTCGAGGCCTCTTACTGCTTTATTTACATTTAGTCCCGCCTGGAGTTTACTTCGTGGAGGTTGATCGCATTTATTGCTTTATTTACATTTCCTATCCCCCACGGAGTTGCTTCGTGGTGGTTGATCATGCACACACACACACACACACACATATATATATATATTTACCTCTTTTATATATATATATATATAACTGCTTACTACTTTCCATACAAATTGCAGTATCATGTGAGCCTAGTAATCATGTGATCATAGATTCGATCTCATCAATCTAGATTGATTCCCATGATGGACTTTTTTTTCAAATGTGACTTGTACATTATTCTGATTACAAGTACGAATTTTCTTAGATGGCTATCATGCCCATGAGGAGTTCGGCATTGCTGTATATTATTTTCTCGAAGATGCCTCGCATCTCAAAAATAAAAGCAAACAAGCCGAACATTTAGCAATAAAATGGAAGTATAAATATGTCTCAATTCCTATTGAGCACAGGGTTTGAAAAACCTCTTTTTATAAAACTTCATTGCTATATCTTGCTAAAACTAAATTTTTCTATAAATTCAAACCCTGCGTATATAGGTGCGAACAAGGCCTCGCACTACTTTCAAATAATTGCACATTGATCCACACACACACACATATTCATATAACAGTTTCTTTGGAAAGTTGCGGTCACCGTGGTTACAAAGATGTCAAGGGATGCCTAACACCTTCCCTCCACATAATCAAGCCCCCGAACACATAATGAATCTCGGTTTCACAGACCCGTTTAGCAGTGTCAAAACACTGGGTCAATGTGCAAACCTTTTTGGTTGCGTTGGTGCAACTAGTTAAAAACACCAACTTGCGACTCTTAACAGTCCATCGTCGACATTATACATGTCGGACCTTTTTCACTTGTTTTTTCAAACAAATCTCACATAACAATGAGAACACCAAAGAACAAGTAACGAAAAGGTACAACTAAAAATCTCGACATCGACATGCATCACCGAATAAATCCCTACTGGGTGCATTGTCAAGGCTGCTTGACCTTCACTAATGTGTGTATCAATGGTTGCATCACGTGGTGACCCTTGTTAGGAAGTGTGTCAAGGCTGCTTGACCTTCGTTGATTTGTGTATCAATGGTTGCATTGTGTTGTAACCCCCGCCGAGGATACGTAGATGTTCGTAGCTTTGTGCGTTGTAACCCCCGTCGGGGAATACGTCATCAACTCATGACTTCGGCGTTGTAACCCCCCACCGGGGATACATCTTTAATTCATAACTTCATAGATTCTGCGTTGTAACCCTCGCCGGGGAAGGTGTTAAGGTTGCTTGACCCTGTACTGACGGCATCGGACCTTGTGAGGTATTGCCGAGCATGATTTGTGAAAGCTGAGGCCACTGGTATAGTATACCTTGTATGCAGGTGAATACTAATGCGTGACATATGGAGCAAAAGTTTGACCCATGAACATCAGGATTTTATGCTATTCCGCTCAATCGCGTAGCATTTTTACTCCTGATTTGGCCTTTTCATCTTGCGAGACCTCCTTTGCAACTCTAATTGGAGCGAGCCGGAGGTGTGGGACCCACAGAGGGGTGTCGTAAATACTCCTTCAGGAGCCGCAGGTGGACCTTCGGCCAACCATGGCTATACAAAGCCCATTGGTTTCCTTCATAAGTCAGTTTCAAGCTACACGATGAAGGAAATCTGAGAGCTTTTCTTTAGAATTGTTGAGTTTCAGCAACTTTCTTCATATTCTGCCACCGTACAAGCATTCTTCATTGTCCTAGTAACATATGCATGTATTCTTTTCCACTTTCTATTCGTTGGAAAATGACTTATCACATGAAATGCACTTAGACACATAGTAGTGAATATGCATGTTGACATGATTTGCTAAAAAATATTCAACATAGTAAATGTTAGTATTAAACCATGCTGAACATAATGATGTGAAAAAATTTGACTTTTGAAATAGTCAAATTGGCACCTTTTACTGTCATTTCTTATCCTATTTGAGGACAAATGAGTAAAGGTAGGAAAGTAAAATAACCCTGGTAATTAGATTACACTTATGGATTTTTTACTTTGATGCATGTAAGATGCATATGACTGTTGGTAGGTGTGCTACTGAATGGCCACCTAGTCATGCCTATGTTCATGTGGATAGTCCCATTTACAAAGGGGGCTACTGCAAAAAATTTTCAAAACGTAGGCATTGGGTAGTCATGCATTTTTAACTCTACTATAGATGTATGTTAAAATAATGCATGGATGCATGTAGTCATAAAATGCATTTTGAAAAGCTCCAGGTAAGATTTTTATAGTCCCATTTACAGGTTTGTAGTTTGAAGGGGATCCGGTGCCTTGCACGGCGAATATTACCCCTACTGCCCTCAGATCCTTGTTAGGAATTTCGGCGGAGGCGCGGGCAGGACTGTACGTACAGGTCCTCTGAAGGTAGATGCTATGAGAGGGTTCTTAAGTGAGCTTATACCCGATGATGTGAGAGTCAGGGATCGCATTCTTCGATGATTGTTCCTGATGATCATTAGGGGCTGCTTCATAGCAGATAACTCTTCTACAGTGTGTCATTCACTTTGATCAGCGCCACTCGACACGTGGACTGTATAGGAGACTATGATTAGGGTTCCTACACCTTTGCCTACTTCCTCAGGGGAATGCGCATGCGATCGCAGGGCTTGACCGAGGCTTGGTTAGGATTCTACCTATTTCTGCTGGTGAGTATTTCTCTTGTCTTTTCCCATGTACAGGTTAAGAGCGTTGACTGATAGTAGATGTTTGCCTTTGTGTTGGCAGTTTTGGGCCTATGAGAGGCTTCCATGTTTGTTTCCTGTAAGCGTGTTAGGTTTAGAAACCTATCCACGAGGACAGAGATGGCATCATTCCACACTGGCGAAGGTCCTCATTCTTTGAGGCTTTAACCCATTCACCTTCACAATTGGGAGTTATTGATCATGGATGTCATCACATGGGTTCCCTACTCTGGGGAGCATTTGATTGTTGGATTTGAGGATGGGTACCCGACTGGTGTCGAGCACGTGATTTCCACCCATAGGATTCCTCTCTTCACAAATGGAGGATGTGAGCTCTACTTAGGAGAGCGTGTTATCAGGAGCACTACAGGATAGATTTGCATACCGATCTCGCCTCCTGCCAGGTGTTATTTACCTGTTTTGCAGTCACCCATCACTGATATCCCATTGTTGGGGATTGATAGTTACACATTATCAGAGGGCCCTTGTACTCAGGAGATGTTCTAGCATTAGTGGTTCCCTCGTACCATTGGAGCTCAGACCCGCGGCAGATAGTTTATGGGGGATATGGTTCCAGGATCCGTGATGATGATGAATTGGCTAGCCTGTGTTAGAGATCCGACTCATGTGACACAGATTTACAATTTTACCCGGCAGTTGGACCGAGCACATTTCTTATCCGGGTAGAGATCCTTTAGAGGCAGATATTTTTTATCCTTCCAACTCTGGCGCTGGCCCCTCAGGTGACCCATATGGCTTTGCCGGTGCAGATCCTCCCTTGTATAGGCCTGACATCACTGTAGATAGAGATCTAGTCACTCAGGAGGAGTTACATCAGATGGACAGGATCGACGATGTAGATATCGATACCATTAACTTCTTCTGATGTATATTTCTCGTTATCTCTTTTGATAGGCCTCTGTTAGCTGATGGGTAGCTTCGCCCCATTCTTGCTATATCTTTTGATAGGCCTCTATTATTTGTTGGGTAGTTTCGCCCCATTTCCCTGTATTTTATCTGTACAGAGATGTATTAGATGATGATATACTTAGGAATGTATGTATAGTTTTCCATTCCCTATATCATATTTCCATCTATTATATCATGCATGTTATTATGTTATGCATATGTATGTATGTCCAGAGATATTCAGCATTGACCCCTGGATGGTCTTATGACATGGCTTTGTCTGATGTCTTCTTGACGAGTTAGTCAGATTGATCATACCCCACCATTTTTGGTGGCATCTGGTATGCGTTCATGGTATGATAGTATGTCACCACCAGACAGGGTGATTGTAGATCATTTGTTGCAGCACACTATGACCTTGTTGATGTTTCAGGTTCCCACAGGGTTCATAGAGGGTATGCTTAAACACCGAAAATCTAAACAAAACGTGTTTTCCGGGTTTGGGACCTAGGAGTTGACTCCTACTTTGGAGGAGTATGCATGGTTGATGATGATGCTATTGGACAGACCTTGCGTGCAGATGGCGATTGGGGACATGAGTAGGCAGTTCATGACCCTCATCGGCTTGAGGTGTAGAGTGGTACAGGACGAGATTACATTCGGCCATGTGATATCCCATCATTTTCTGATTGACAGATTTGGCTCTGAGGATAGTTATGCATGACATTCCGAGGATTTTACCATGCTGGGGGATCATTAGCGTTCAGCCAGAATAGATGTACTGCTATTGTGCGTATTTTCATACGTCTACATGCCACGGTACATGGATGAGTTGGACATTGGGGTCATTATGGCAGTGAGAGCTCTCAGGGAGGGTCATACCATCGTACCAATGATTATCGCAGAGACTCTGAGGTCAACTACGTACTGCTACACTTGTCCTGCACGAGTGTTCATAGGTAGCTTGGTCATGCTATACATGTGGTTTATGTCACACTTGGGACCGATTAGCACATTCAGATGGCATGGATATTGTTTCACCCATGATATAGCCATGTCATACTCCTTCCAGCCTCCAGAATGTATAGATGCTACATCTCGGTCAACTTTCCTTGCAGGGATTGGAGATCCATTCGCTATATTTCCATGTACAGGGCTTAGCTCACTCTACAACTTCATTACTCATGCTCCGGGCATGGATTATCTTCCTCTCGCTGGTTTGAGAGGGATGATCACTTGCCACCCACAGGCCGTGATGTGTCAGTTTGACCAGTTTCAGGATTTTCATCCCTTTGAGGGGACGGTGAGTCACCGCTTCGCTTCTTGGCACCTATCATCAGCAGACAGGTTCAGGTTGTATGCCTGTTGGGATCAGCGAGAGCTAGCTGATTTTTTTGTCAGTCATCCAGGTTATTCTGCAGAATATTCAACATAGATTGAGACAGAGACTACATCGACTATGGTAGTATCCATAGTGCAGGATAGTGAGTCCGACGATGAGGAGTGTATGGAGGAGGCTGACACTTCCATCGACGGGGACTTGACTGCTGGGCTGCCAGCATATGTGATGGATTCTTCCACTTCGAGTGCCACTGTTACTCAGCATTTAACACAATATTTGGAGCAGAGCCTACATCTGATGACCTATGAAATAGATCATGCTAGGGTTGCGATGTTGACAACTCTTGATAGGAGAGACGCCACTCTGTTAGAGAGGGATGAGGCTAGATCAGCCAGAGATGCATTGATTGTGGAGAGGGATGTTGCCCTATCTGCTAGGGATGTGGCCATTGCAAACAGTACTTTCGTGAGATCCCAGATGACTGACATTCTTATCGATATGAGTGCATACATAGATGAGCATCATGCCATCATGCAGTCCGCCTCAGATTTGCTAGCTCATTTAGATACCCTTGGGAAAGAGCTTATAGCTTTACCTCCTTCTTCGGAGAGAGATGCTATGCTAGATCTGATAGTCCGCATACACACAGATCTGTAGATAGCTTTGTATTTTCCTGCACAGACTAGCTTAGCCATTTTGTCATGTATGGCATAGATGTATTTATCAAATAGTATTATATATTGCAGATAAATATATTTTGATTTACTTCCCTTTCAGTTGTGCCATGATATTTGCTTGATATTTTTCTATTTCTTTAGGCCTTGTCATCTGGATGCATTCTAAACTTGTCCTTGATATGTGGACATTGAGCCATCACAGGATCTCTAAGAACGGATCATTGATCTGTATGTATTCCTACCATCTTTGGTGCCTTGGGACTAGTTTCTGTATGGAAATGTGGAGAGGAGTGTAGCTTTTCCTCTCTGAGATTGACCGTACCACAGATGGTCGACAATACTTCTATTTGTGAGAAGCCTAGTTAATTCCATCTTTTATGGATTAGTATTGCTCTTTGAGGCACAACCGCAACTTAGATGGTCACTGAATCTCCTATTTGTGAGGAGAGGTTGGGTAATTCCATCCCCTTGGTCTAAAGCCCATGAAATGTGGTGGATTAAAGGTTGATCCAAGTACCGTGTGATGAGTATTTTTGTTACGGTAGGGTTAGGCGAACCATAAATGGTCGCCTACGTTCTCATTCCATTGAAGAAGAGGAGATCAAGTCTACGTAGTTCGAACCTGGTGTAAGAGGATCAACGCTGAATGTGAAGGCAGATGGGTGTAGAAATGTTTTTGTTGTTTTTGTTTTTTTAGAGAAAGGGCAGAAATGTTTTTCTTGTTTTTTGTTTATTGTGACCGGGCCATATAGAATATTGTTGCCTACGTACTCCCATGTATCAGGGAGATCAGGTCGACATAGTTCGCCACTCAGGACGAATCGCAGCCAAAGAGAAGTGTGAATCCTGTGTACAGGCTATACTGCGGGGAGAAGAAAGTTTGATCCCATAATGGGGACAAACTGCAGGTGTGGAAAAAGTTTGACCTTGTTTTTATGACAAACTGCAAGCGTAGAAAAGTTTAATCCCGTATTTAGGATAAACTGCAGGTGTGAAAGGTTCAATCCTATGTTTAGGATAACCAAAATTGTTTGGAAGGTTTAATGTGATGCTTGGCATGTTTTCCTTGACAGGTATGTGAATCAAGGAGGCCAACGTTGCTAGTGCATCCGCAAAATCATTCTCATTGCGAGGAATATGTAGAAAGGAGATTTCTTTGAACTCCAAAGCCATCTGTCCAACTTGCCGATGGTAAGGCAACAAATGTAATTTTTTGGTTTGATAGATTCCCGTGGATTGCTTGATTACCAATTCAGAATCCCCAAAGACAGTTAACCGTCTGCTGTCCATTGAACGGGCAAGTTTTAGCCCCATGATACAGCCTTCATACTTAGTTGTGTTGTTGGTGCTGACAAACTGTAATTTGCCGGCGACGGGATACTGCTCCCCCATACCGGACACTAGAACTTCTCCAGCTCCAGAGCCTTCTGCGTTAATAGCTCCATCAAAATATATTTTCCATGTGTGGAATGCATCGTACTGATGGTGTTGCTGAACTGTCATTACCCCTTCATCGGGGAATATGTTTCCAAGGGTTTTTAATCCCATGCAGGTGCAGCGGCCAGTTGATCCGCAATTCCTTGACCTTTGACAGACTTTTGCGTCACGTAGACAATGTCAAATTGTTGTAAGATCAACTGCCATCTGGACAGTCGACAATTTAGTATGGGCTAACTGAATACATACTTGAGAGGATCTACGCGGGATATGAGATGGGTTGTGTGACCATGGAGGTAATGCTGTAACCTCATGGAAGCCCATGCTAAAGCACAACAAGTCTTCTCAATCAGAGTGTACTTGTGTTCACTGATGTTGAATCTTTTGCTGAGGTAATAGATAGCTCATTCTTGGCCTCTATCGTATTTTTGCCCCAGCATGCAGTCCATGGCATTGTCATTAATGGACAGGTACATAAATAGGGGAACATACTCCCTGGGAGGTACCAAAATAGGAGCGTTAACCAACTGCTCTTTAATGGTAAGGAAGGATCGTTCCATTTCATGGAGGAGTCCTTCCTTAATAGCTTGAAGATGGGCTCACAGGTTGCTATGAGTTGAGAGATAAACCTGCTAATGAAGTTGATTCTTCACAAAAATCCTCGTATTTCCTTCTCTGTCTGAGGAACAGGCATTTCATTGATGGCCTGGATTTTGGTAGGATCCAATTCAATCCCTTTGTGGCTGACTAGGAAACCTAGCAACTTGCCTGATTTGACACCAAAGACGCACTTGGCTGGATTCAACTTCAAGTTGTAGTTACGCAACTTGTTGAATAACTTTCCAAGATGGTCTAAGTGGTCTTCCTTACTTCGGGATTTGGCAATGATGTCATCCACATAGATCTCTATCTCTTTATGCATTAAATCATGGAAAAGAGCCATCATAGCTTGCTGGTAGGTTTCCCCGGCATTGATGAGGCCTAACGACAACCGTCTGTAGAAAAAAGTTCCCCAAGGCATGATGAAAGCAGTTTTCTCACGGTTTTTCTTAACAACCATAATGTGATGGTATCCTGCAAAGCAATCCGCAAAGGAGTACATACCGTATTGAGCCGTATTATCAATGAGAATGTGGATAAAAGGTATGGGAAAGCTATCCTTAAGGCAAGCTTTGTTCAGATCTCAATAATCAACGCAAACTCGCACCTTTCCTTCTAACTTAGGCACGTGAACAATGTTGGATATCCACTTCAGGTATGTAGACACCATGATAATGCTAGCTTGAAATTGTTTCACAATTTCTTCATTAACTTTTAAACTCCACTCAGGTTTCAATCGCCCGAGCTTCTGCCTAACTAGCTTGAATCCTTCCTTAATGGGAAGGCGATGAAGAACAATGTTAGTGCACAAACCCACCATGTCTTCATGAGACCATGCAAACACATCCTGGAATTAGGTTAATAGCACAACCATGTCATTCCGTTGGTTTGGGGTGAGGTCTGAACCAATCTGGATTAGCTTAGGGTTTTCTAAGGTTCCAAGATTGAAAGGAGTGATTTGGTCAAGGTTGGGTTTAGGTTTCTCTGTGACCCATTCCTTAGTTTCCTGAGGTGTCTCAATGTCCTCTTGTATTTTCATCAAGTCTGAGTCCAACTTTGCATCAAAGTTACAACCCTTGTGGAGAGAAGGCACATCACCAGCAATTACATGCACATCTAAATTTAGAGTACTGAAATCAAAAGATGCTTTTCACTTAATATATGAAACTGTTTAATCATACAAAAGTGTTAACATGTACTGATAAAATAACTTCTAATACTGTATAGAAAAGTAAGCAATTAAAGTTATCTACAGGGCAGAGAGATTTTTCTGCCCGTTTTACCCTCTTCGACCAATTCATGGAATGCTGCTCCAATTGTCGAGGGCAAAGTCCTGATGGACTGCAGTGATGGAGGGGTTGTCATTGTCTTCCTTATCCATAATGATAACCATGACATCTGGGCAATCATCGTCTAGGGTATATCTGTTTATATGTTCATCTTGAACAATGACGCGTATGCCTGACATCATCAAGGCGATGTCATGATTACGTTTCCGCTCCCTTTCATCCACTTCGGGATTAGGAATCAACAACTCTTTCACTTTGAATGGTACTGGTTTGGGAAACAGCATAGCCACAACATGGGCTGGCACCTTCACTGGAGACTGTATCAGCTCATGCGGTGCAGATGGAACAAATCGCCGTGTGGTGGATGCTTGAGAAAACTACTTGTGTTTGTGTGGATTCCTATGACTTGAACTGGTAGAATAGCCTAGTCCGGCTATCCCAATTTGACTGGACAATTAAATAGGGTGCTTAATACCCTGCTGATTTTTACCAAGCCCTCGTCCAGGCTGATGACCCAATGACATCATTTCTTGTGTAACCGACATAACCTTGACAGAAATTTTGGGTACTAGAAGTGGTGCTCCAATAGGTTGATATTGAGTGTTACTCATTTCCAAAGTATGAAAACTGGCCGGCTCAACTTCTGAATTGAAGCTGATAATTGGTAGATTGCCTTGCTCAGGACATTCCGGCTCAGCGTTGACAGTGACTAGACTATTGTTGACAATATATTTGATTTATTGATGTAATGTGGATGGAACGGCTCCAGCCATGTGTATCCATGGTCTCTCCAATAGAAGGTTGTATCCTGAGTCTATCTCGAGGACATGAAATAAGACATTGAATGTATTTGGACCAATCTCAATTGGCAGCTCAATTTTTCCGACGGAATTTCGCCGGGATCCATTGAAAGCTTTGATCACCGTATGGCTGCTTTAGATCCTTTTGAGATTGGCATTCATCTTCACCAAGTTGGCATAAGGACAAATATTCAGAGATGAACCTCCATCTATCAACACTCCAACTAACATATACCCGGAGGACAACAGTGCGATGTGCAGTGGCTTGCAATGACCGGTCCCTTCGGGAGGTATGTCGTCATCAGTGAAGGATATCACATTGTTGTTGAAAATGTGATCAACCATATGTTGAAAGTTTTCTACATCCACTGATTTTGGTAATTAGGCTTCTTCCAAACCCTTTCATAAGATCTTTCGGTGCTCCTCAGAAGAGAAAACCAAGTCCAGTATTGATATTTGATGTGGACCTTCTTTTAAGCTTAAAACCACCTTGGCTTCATTATGGCCCACAGTGCGGAGGAATTTTTTAATCTTCTCCATGGGAATCTTCCCCTTTGCTCGTATGGCGAGCTTCATCACCCTTTGAGGAAGATACAGTGGATTTTCCTTCGACACTGTAGCAGTAGTATGAGATGTGGATCCTTCAGTTTTTCCATAATTCCATGGAATTTTGTGTAAGCTGACAACATGATATTGTGGTTTGAAATGTAAAGAAATTGGCTCGGGTGCGACCACTTTCAAAGGATTGTTAGCTCCTTTGAGTTGAATTGCTCTTATGGGAAATGCTTTGACAGTGTGACGTCTCCAAAACAGGTATACATCACCCATCTTGGGTCGCCAAATTCATGGTACATAAATTAAAAAACAACTTAATTATACAACAATCGTGTAAAATACGACAAAACATAGCTGAGAGTTTAAACAAGAATATTTTCATCTAGACAATATCCACACTTAATGGAGTCGACGTTACAATTATTATCACATTATTCCGTAGAATAGTGAGGACTACTAAAGCCATTTATCCTAGACCATCACTCCATTCCCCGACTCGTCCCAGCTATATTCTCATTTCCTGAAGAGAACAATGAAAGAAAGGGTGAGCTCAAATAGCCAGTAAGAAATATTATGACTAAGATAATGCTGAATAAATTATCCTTAGCTTTCAACAGTATAACAACTAATAGAATACAATAGACACCAGTTTTAGATCAACAACTGCAGCGAAAATAAGCAATACATTAGAAGAGTCAAGTAGAGCATAAAATCTACTATGTTATATGATTTAAAAAGTTTTTCATTAACTTTATCGCTGAGACTTAGCTTAATAAATAAAATCGAATCATCCCTGCACCACAGCCAAGGATATTCATGTAATCATCAATGGTCGTGATTATATCGATTACTCCCTGGTCATAATCATACCAACAACTGTCCATTAATGAACTACAGGCCAATGAGGTCATGATTATACCGAATAATCCCTGGTCATAATCATACCAAGTCCATCTATGCACGTAAGCCCAAGATGACTTTCATCACAATATAAGCATGAGGATGATGATAATGATATAAGAAATAATCAACCGAAATCAAATCAAACAAAATCAAGGATAAATATTAAAGACTTTAAATTTATCTAGAGTTTAAAGATATCCAAATTGTCAACATGATACTGCTTTGTAGAGTAAAATTCAAGAATAATATTCAAGTACCAAAAATAATTTGGACAAAAAAGAATATATTTTTCGGCTAAATAGTACCTCGTGAATAGTACCCTGTGAATAGTACATCGAGAATAGTACCTCGTGAATAGTACCCCGACATGAAAAGTACTACAAATACCCGAGTGAATAATATTTGGGTGAATAGTAATTGGGTGAAAAGTAACCTATGAATAGTAACTTGTGAATAGTACTCTGGTATGAAAAGTGCCTCGAATACCCGAGTGAATAATACTAGAGTGAATAGTAATTGGGTGAATAGTAACTCGTAAATAAAAAATATCAAAGACAATGATATTTCATGACGAGTACAAAAGAATTGATATCTCAGACGAGTATAATAGAATATACGAAACTGCAAATGGATTTCCACCCGCCATGCGGTAATCCACGTAGACAGATCATTTCCACAATTTAATAAACAATGAATACGAAGGATTATTCACCATGCATGCGGTAATCCACATAGACATGTTATTCCAACAGAATAATAAAGAATGGAATAACGAAAGAATTCACCATGCATCCAGTAGTCCGTGTAGACAGGTTATTCCAACAGAATAATAAAAAATGGAATAACAAAGAAATTCACCAGCGTATGCGATAGACCGCATGCATGAGTTATTCTAACGAGTAATAAAGAATGGAACCAAATCATGCGTAATTACATGCAGACGAGATATTCCAACATAATAATAAAGAACCGAACCAGTCATGCGTAATCCGCATGCGACATTATATTCCAAATGTAATAATAAAGAATGGAAAAACAACAGAATTCACCGGGCATGCGATGAGCCGCATGCATGCGCTTATTCCAATGTAATAATAAAGAATGGAATAACGAAGAATTTCACCATGTATGCGGTACTTGGCATAGGCAAAAGTTATTCCAACATAATAATAAAGAATGTAATAACAACCCTTATGAGTATTGAAAGAAAATAACTCTCTTCATGAATACGAAAGAATAATACCCCTTACCTCAAAAGAAGACTGGATACTAGAATAGTTAGGTAGTAGACTTCTCTTCTTCTTTCTCTCTATAATAATTTCTCTATAGCTTTAGTGAATTGGTGAAAAATAATGAAGGAATGAGCTTCTATTTATAGGAAAATATAGTTTCGATAATTGCACGTTTTGGGGCTCGAAATATTACAATATAATACCTTCCTCTTTTCCTTCATTTTTAATTTAGTCCTGCAAGTATTATTAAACTTGCACCATCTCCCCTAATAGTAAATCATGTGAATCAATAGTTTTAGACATGTGAAAATATGAATTACAGTATAGTACCTCCATCTATACCTCCATTTTTAACTTAGTCATGCAAGTATTATCAATCTTGCACCAACTCTCTTAATAGTAAATGAATGTGAATCAACATGTGAACAAATAGTTATAATCATGTGAATCAATTGCAATTAATTGCTCATTTATCGAATTAATTACCCGATTGGTCAATATAACCTCCAGACATCAATTATTATCGAAATAAATGTCGATTTTCACTAACACTAATAATTCTAACACAATGGAACTATCAATTTCATCTTTAATCAACACGAACTTATTCATCATTAATAGTATAATTCACAATATTTAACAACCAGGTCGTTCCCAGGAAAGAGGGGGCTTTCCAATAAGGATTTCTCCTTATTGGCGCGCAATTAGGTGACCAAACCTCTCATTGATAGAACTTCTAGACATTGTTAATATTGCAAATAATAATATGAATAACTTTGCCATATCAATTATTGATTTAATAATATAACATATTATACAGATGATACTGTGACAATAATTGAATCAATAATATGAGAGATATGATGCAACAATTATTGTAGAAATAATTGAGTATAACCGAGTGACTTCTTACGTAAGCATCAATAATCAATACCGTGTGCTACTATGCAACCACACGTATTACTATACTTTTTCTACCGGGTAGTTCAACAGTTTTAACAGTAACACTTTCGCCGTTATTTTTATAAAAAGATAATTATGTCGTTTTTTAACTACGACAATACTTTCGTTGTGGGGTCCACCAATGATTGTGTCGTTGTACGAATATTCCCTATTAAAACGAATATTCACTGATCAATCAAATATTATATAACAACTTGCATACTTTGCAAAATTTATAAATATTACCCACAACTATAACATTATATCAAATCCACACCATAATATTAAAAAAAATATTTCGAGAAATTTAAATCTTTATTCATAAAATTTGGGGTCTCACAGACAGTCTTATCATCCTCGTCGAATATAACTGCTACTGATCCCTTCCATTTGGTAGGACGTGTATTCCCACTCTCAAGTTGCACAGTGTCATTGTCTGCCAGCTACAAGACACAGCTATCAATGAGATTTTGAATGAGATGGCGGAGTACCCAGCATTCTTCTGTGCTATGACCGCGAGAATGTTAATGATATTGACAAAATCCATCAGAGTTGAACCATCTTGAACGGTGATTGATTGGAGGCAGAACGGAGGTAATTCTTCCTTCGTTGATAAAAAATTGAAATATCTCCTCCATAGATTGGCCAAGATAGGTAAATTCCCCTTGATTGGAAAAATCCCAACGGGCTTTAGCATTTGCTCTCTTTGCATCCTTATCCTCCATAGCTTCGCCTTTTGAAGGTGAGGGTGGAGCATTCATAACAAACAGAAGGAGATAAACATGCTCCTGGCTGACTAATTGGCGTGTGACTTGATGTTGATGGGTCACCAGTTCTGCCAATTGCTCAATTTGCTTTCAAAGAGCTTTCATTTTTCGTTCCATAGTAAACTGGAACTTTGCATAATCCCATCTGTCAACACCGTCATTGATGGTTTGGGATGATTCTCCGTTAAAATTGGAACTCTGTCAAGTGCTCCAACTGATCATGTTGACGTCCTCTTCTTTGTGTTGAGGAAGAGGGTTGTCTTGCACATGAGGTTGATCTGGTTTATTGACCACGATCTCTCTGTTGTCTATTAAATCTTGGATCTTGTGCTTCAAGGCCCAACAATCTTGAGAATCATGTCCAGGTGCCCCGGCATGATATGCATACTTCCGAGTAGCATCAAAACCCTTCCCATTAGGGTTGGCTGGTGGAAGAAGACGTGTGATTTTCTTCTGAATGGTCAGAAGAACAAGAATATTCTTGAGTGAGTACCCTAAGGGTGTGAACGTTCGAGGGCACTTTACTTCTCCATTTTTAGGCAATGGAGGGTTTGAAGACTGTGCTTGGAAAGGGGAGTAGTTTCTCCTCTGTATAGGCATGCTCTGATTGCCTTTCTGACCTTGTAGTATCAAGGAAACATCCACCTCTTTCTTTTTATGGACCCTCCGGGGGTTGTTTCCATAAATCTGGACTAGATGTGTTCAACAACTACTTTAAGAGCGGCTAGGTCTTGAATCTTACCGGACTTCAATCCCATCTCAGCCATCTCTCCGTGTTTGATTATTTCAGAGAATTGTTTGCCAATACTAGCTAATACTCTCTCATAGAAAGGAGCTTCATGTATGTGTATGAAAGTCATGACTATTTCTGATTCCGTCATGGAAGGAATAACTTGAGCAGCCAGGCGCCTCCACCTCTGAGCATACTCTCTGAAAGACTCATTAGACTATTTCTTGACCTTGGTAATCTGATATCGGTCAGGAGCCATCCAAGATTGAAAACTGTATTGAGTAAGGAAGGCATGAGCTAGCTTTTCCTAGCTATGGATCTTTGAGTTGTCTAATCTGGTATACCACAAACGGGCTTCTCCAGTCAGACTCTTCTGGAACAGCTGCATTCTAAGCTTCTCATTTTCCGCATAAGATCCAAGTTCTCTAATCAACACTTTCCAATGTGTATAAGGATCCCCTGTACTTTTCAAATCCATTTTACTTTTCAAAATTAGGAGTTTTATGAATTTCTCTAGACAATGAACCCTAGGAAATATGCAAAGGTCAGCATATGAAACACTTTCTTGTGTTCCAATCCCTTTGAGAACACAGATAGTTTCCTCCATTTGGAGGACCTTTTTCCTGATGTCACCAGTGTCTGGATCTCCTTTGAGATGGGTGTTTTCAAGGTCTTTGTTGGTCTTTGTTGGTCGTATCCAACTGAGGTTATCGAACCTTAAGCTGCTCCTTGTGCAGAGGATTCTGTATGCGCAGGTATCTTCGTACCTTGAGTAGACTAATGCAGTTCTTTAAGCAGAACAACCAAGTCTATAATTTTTACTCAATCCGTCAAATTCTTCTCGAGAAACAGGATTAGACTGGTCAGAAAAAGACATAATTGGCTGTAGGCTCGTGGCCTTTTTAGATTTTGGGCGGGTAACAGGCCCAATTGCTTCCCTACAAAAGACTTATGTAGTTTAGTCGGGATAATCTAAATGTTAATAAAATGTGTCCGTTTTAGGAATTTTGTCCTGCAAAATCGGGGGTTAATTGATAACATGTTATGTATGCACAGATATTCTTCATATTTTCCATTACATAAAGATGAGCATGGAATAAAATTACAAGTAAATGCTTTTACAAGTAATTGAAAATGGAAAGTATGAAGAGACTTTCCTTCGCGTTTAGATTATCAGAGGCTGATCTATCTTAGGGTTACTCTCGCGGCTTTTTGGCATGAGGGTCCCTAGATCATTGCAATCTACTTAACGGGAAGTTAATCTGGTCATTCAACTGGAGCGAATATGGGTGGTGCCTTTCCTAAGCCTCGTTGGAATTAGTCTTCCTACGAGTCCAGTAATCAAACACCGACAAGATAGCCTCCTGGTGGAGGAACCACACAACATACATTCACATACAACGTGTCTCACCGTTTATGCAAAATGATGATATGTGAGAAGCACTAATATCACAAATAGATATTTAGCAGTGCAGTAAGTAAGATGCATTTGCACACATTCATCATAAATGCAAATGCAACATTCACACACAAGCATATAACAATTTTTAAAAGCTTGTAATAGCGTCTTAAGCCCTCTTACTGGAGTCCCCAGCAGAGTCACCACCTATCGACGTTGGGATTTTTAGTTGTCCCTTTTCGTTACTTGTTCTTTGGTGTTCTCATTGTTATGTGAGATATGTTTGAAAAAATAAGTGAAATAGGTCCGACATGTATAATGTCGACGATGTACTGTTAAGAATCACCAGTTGGTGTTTTTAACTGGTTGCACCAACGCAACCAAAAAGATTTGAACATTGACTTAGTGTTTTGACACTGCTAAACGGGTCTGTGAAACCTAGATTCATTATGGGTTCAGGGGCTTGATTATGTGGAGGGAAGTTGTTAGGCACCCCCCGACATTCGTGTTACCACGGTGACTGCCACTTTCCAAAGAAACTGTTATATGAATGTGTGTGTGTGTGTGTGGATCAATGTGCAATTATTTGAAAGTAGTGCGAGGTCTTGTTCGCACCTATATACGCAGTGTTTGAATTTATAGAAAAATTCAGTTTTAGCAAGATATAGGAATGAAGTTTTATTAAAAGAGGTTTTTCAAACCATGTGCTCGATAGGAATTGAGACCTTTTCATACTTCCATTTTATTGCTAAATGTTTAGCCTTTTTGCTTTTATTTTTGAGATGCGAGGCATCTTCGAGAAAATAATATACAGCAGTGCCGAACTCCTCATGGGCATGATAGCCATCTAAGGAAATTCGTACACTATAAATAATGTACAAGCTACTTACAGCTGAAAAAAGTCCATCATGGGAACCGAATCTACATTCAGTAGACTGAATCTGTGATCACAAGATTCCTAGGCTCACATGATACTTCAATTTGTATGGAAAGTAGTAAGCAGTTATATATATATATAAAAGCGATATATATATATATATATATATATATAAATATATATATATAGATATGTGCATGATCAACCACCACAAAGCAACTCCATGGGGGATCAGAAATGTAAATAAAGCAATAAATGCGATCAACCGCCACGAAGTAAACTCCAGGCGGGACTGAATGTAAATAAAGCAGTAAGAGGCCTCGAAGTAAACTCCAGGTCTGACAGAAATGTATATATATATATATATAAAAGCATGTAAACACTCCAGATGTAAAATCCAGGCTCATCAGATATGTCAGACAACAGTTATATATATAAGTATATATATATATATAAAAGCAAGTAAACGCTCCAGACATAAGTCTAGGCACAATCGAGGCATAACTCGATAATGTTAGTCCATATATAAATATATAAATATATAAGTATATATATACCGACAGAAATGAAAACCACGGACCGAAGTTTGGGCATACGCACGCAACACGACTCTCAATGTGTAGAATAGTGTGTGCAAATATGAAGAAAAAGGCTTTATAGAGTGTTAGAAGGCTTACAGTGGGCTGCCAATGTAGACTTCTATGACTCTATATGGATGAATACTCAGCTCCCGCTAGTAAATGTATAGCTATATGTGAGCTAACATGTGTTTAAAAAGAGCAAGCACTCAATATATGGTGTGTATAAAACAAATTGGACAGGGCTTCCTTGCCTTATTCTTTTTTAAAATGGCTACCCTAAGCCCTCTATTTATAGAGGGGGGAGCCACAGGTGTACCTACGGCTACCCGGGGTACCCCGGGCTCCACGGGTCCCGTCGTCTCGAAGTACGTGCACTCGTGCACTTTGATGTCCGCTCGAACTTGCAGAACATCAATCCGAGCATCCAAATGAGGTATATAAGACCTTTTTCAGACCCCTTGTGTCGAGAGTTACACAATGACATGGGATTAGAGGTTGTAAGAAGTCAGGAAGAGGGGACCATTCCCATAATCTTCAAGCTTCATATTCTATCCGGTGTACTGCCACGCGCAATAGTCACACAGGATTGGAACTCCCTGGTTCTTGAAGGACATTGTTGTATGTATGTATGTATGAAATGTTGAGACGATGCACAGATGATTGAGGTAGCAAAATGACGTTTGACTCCTCGTCGGTGTTATCGCCGATTTAAGTTGAAAGCAGATGTTGCTCAAGGTTATATCTGAGATTGGACTGCTGCAAGTGTTTGAATGCCGTAATGTCATATGCGAGGGTGCCTGTCTTCCCGGTGTTAGCTCCGGGTCTGCGATATGAGTGCCTCAGCAGGAGGTCTGAAATTGAAGCTGATTTCATTTCAAACAAGCATTTTCGGGGTTATCACTGGAACTGCAACAGCATTCCTTGGTGTTATCGCCAAGGACGAAACTCGGGGTTATCTCCGAGGTTGGAAATGATGTTCTCAGTGTGTGTTCCGGGGTTGGGAATGATATTCCTGGTGTGTGTTCCAGGGTTGAGAATGAAATTCCGGCAGTATCCGGAATGGATGTAAACTGTCCTCCAGGGTTATCTCCGAAAGACGACTCTGCTTTCTTGTAATGTTTGTAACAGGTGTGCAGAAAATTTTGAATGTCTACAACTAATTAATAAGAAAGGAATAATAACGAAATGTGTTTTTTATTGTATCAGCAAAATGCCACCAAGAAGAGTACAACGTAACCAAGGAGCTACTGTAAATCAACTGGAGGGAGGTCTGGTTAACCTTATGCAGGAGTTTATTAATCTATTAACAGCCGCATTTAATAGAAATGGGGCTAATATTGTGACGCCCCCAAATCCGGGTATCTTCCAACCCAACAGATGGTGCTACACGGTACTACCATTCATACATTCATTCAATTGAAAAATCTCAAAAGAACTAATATATCTTCTATATATTCAAAATACTATTACATTCCCCAGGTTCTTTATAACCCATTTGTTTGTTCTTGTCATAATATTCAATATATTACAGACATTCAACTATTCTATTACATAAGTAATCTTAGGGTTCGTCTACGCCTTGCCCTTGTCTTTGCCTGAGCCTTCTGTCCGCTTGATCTTAGTTGTGTTCATATGGTTCAAGCAAGAGTGAGCATGACTAGCTCAACAAGTACTACAATTCTAATAAAAAACATGCTTGAAACATAGAATTCATATATCTTCAATAACTGAACAATAGTTTCGAAGTACTATCGATAATTCAAAATAGCACTTCTTTTCATTCAAAACATTTTCAACAACAATATTCAGTAGAATATCAACTAAAACTCAAGACTATGAGCATTTCATAATTTCTTTTGAAAAGGACAATTCGACACTAAGTTTGTAAGTCCGACATAGCTTACGAGCACTTCTGGATGATCAGCCCATAGTACTCTGTGTTGATCAATACTACATTCATTAAACGTGTTTACGTTTAAGTTATGGCAACCTCACGTGCCTGTTGTTAAACGACAAAAACATTTTTAGCATACTCGATCTTCGATTGAAAACCAGATCAATATAACTCGGTAAACGCTAATCATGCTTGATAGATTCATAATATAAGTCTAGCCGAAAGAATTGGCTTTGACTTCATCAGTCAAAACTTCATGCGAAAGAATACATGAATTACACAACTTGTCAAGACCGAACTAGAACAAGGGTTAGAATACTTGCCTTCAGCGTCTGCTTACTGATTATCACACGTATACTTTAGGTCTCTAAGTCTCTACAATACATGATCATATAACGTACAACATTAGGTCATATATCATCAAGTATGTATATTATTATATCTTACCCTTCATCTCAATCTAAATCCTGACTTAGATCTGTTATTAGGGGTTTCGGCTTTTCATTACGTCGTTCACATTACGCTTACTTTCAATAGATTATTAACACTTAATCATCATACAATTAGGTGTCTAACAATGCCTTAACAATGTTATGCTAATACCTTAGTTCAATAATAATGGGTTCTCTTTCATTCTATATCTGTAATCATTCTTTACTGTCCACTTCCTAGGGTTGGCTATTGCCTTCCCACCCATTGCTTTCTTCAACTTCGCGTTAAGGTCGCGAGTTAGCGATTTAGCATCCGAACCGGCGGCTGCGGTGCCAAACTTAACTCTTTATCTCGCTACATGCACATGAGTTAGCGATGTCTTTCGAGACATCATATCGGTATTGCTATGCGCTACTCATTTGGCCTTGGGTTGGTGCCACGGTGCCAACTCTGTGCCTTAGAAAATTTTCAGCTTTTGTAAATTCGGCGAAACTCCTGGACGAATAACTTCTTCGTTATAAGTCTGAATTGGCTCGTTCAAAAGCCTACGGTTCACAATTTACATACTCTATGCGTTCATGCAAGAATTTTATCTATTGGACTTCGTTTGCTAAAATTTCACCTATTAGTTCATTTTTAACGAAAACGATAAACGTTAAAGTGAGCGTTCAAAGCTCGTTCTTCGTTCTAAGTCGAATTACATCATTTTGAGTCCGCAACTCTATAATGCCAAATATGACTTGTCTCCATCGAAAACCAACGTTTCTGACTTCAAACACAAAACACGACTTCCATTCCGAGAATTTCACGAACTCGATGACTATCGTCTAATCGTGTGAATTCTGGCAAAACTTCATTCCTAATTATTCTAAATGGATTTTAACCAACATATGAACATTACAAGTTACTTGTTACACCAACTTATTATCTAAGTAGGTTTTGACTTATTCTCATAAGTCAATGACTTATTTAACTTATGAACTAAAATTTCTCATGTTTATAACATACTATGAACTTAAGTCCATCAATCAATGTTCTCATACTATATTGAGCATATTAGCATCATATGACAATCATATGATAAGTTCTTCATGATTCTATCAACTTATTAGAGTTCAAGTTGCTCATTCAACTCATTCGGCGTAAGTTCATTCATCAATAACTTATTATATGCTCTTATCAAATAATCCCCCTTCTCTATCAATCCTATCATAGAAGAGATAAAGATAATAGATATGAGTCTTACCTTTGAAGACTATTACTTCAATTCACTTTGGAAAATCTAGCAAAGGTTGAAATGGCTTATAAGTGCTTATGTGGCTTATTCTCTCTACCAAATAAGTTGCTTAATCTTGAGAGGAAATTGTTGGATGAAATAACAACCAACAAAATGAAATGAATCTTGGTATTTATAGGAAATTCAAAGTTAGGGTAGAATAGACATTAAGCCATCCCACCTCCTTTAATCCACCTCCTTAACTAACCTCCTCAACCTCCACCTCCTTACTATTCCTTTCTTGTCTAGCACATCACTTGGTCACCACACAATTTGTTTTACTATCAAGTCTACCCATTTCATACTTGGATTGCTCCATGGATCATGGCTTAGTCATTGGGCTTGTTAATTAATCTAGCTAATTCCTTATGGGGCTTTCATTATCATAATTTGGACTTATGACTTATCAAACACTTGGGCTTGATTATCACATTCTATTGGACTTCTCCTATTGGGCCAATAATCCTATAAGTCCATTACACTTAATTAACAACTTAACATTCGTACATCATGTATAATTCTTGTATGCTAACTCGTATATTAATTCATAATATACGTTATTTCATTCTTCACACATAATAGTATAATATGTCATATTATACTTACGTTCATTACTTTGTACAATGCATACACATCATACGATTACAACTTCCTTTCCTTAACGCTTAATAAACCTAATGTTCCCAAATTAGGTCCACATGCAAAATATTACATTTTCCATACTTAGATTATTATTATATAATCGATATCACCTTGATATTATAACGTTACGTATTTCTCGAAAGTTCAAAAATAATTCCCGAGTAGAAATCGATGAATAGTGTTTTTTGGAAAATTTCTCGAAAAGCTTTTAGTTTCGTCTTAGAAATTCAAACACTTTAATTCATTCATGTAGTTAAAATACTACGACGTTCCGACGTTTCTAGGTTATAGAATAAAATTCATTTTATCAATACATAACAATAACAAATAATATTATTTTATTCATTATTAAAAGTATTTACAAAGGTTCAATTTTTTGGGGCATTACAAATATCCCCGTAAATTCGGGAGTAGCACGAGCTACTACCTTTAAGGATTTTAAGAGTGTTGGTCCGCCGGAGTTCAAAGGAACTACGGACCCTATCGAAGCCCAAATGTGGGTGAAAGAAATCGAGAAGGCATTTGTAATAGCAAATGTCGACGAGGCCCAGAAGGTTGCCTTTGCGACCTATATGATGAAGGGAGAGGCCAACTTTTGGTGGGGAGCCAATAAGGCTAGGGCCGTGATCGAGAATCTAACGTGGGTGAGGTTTAAGGAGATATTCTTCGATAACTACTTTCCCACGAGCATGCAGGGAAGGATGGAGATGCGGTTTGTAACGCCCCAAAAAATCGAACCCTTTGTAAATACTTTTATAATGAATAAAATAATATTATTTGTTATTATTATTTGTTAGTAAGATGAATGTTGTTCTATAACCTAGAAATTTCAGAAAGTCGTACTATTTTAACTACGTGAGAGAATTAAAGTGTTTGAATTTCCAAGCCAAAAATAAAAGATTTCTGAGAAATTTTTCGAAAAATAATATTCATCAATTTCTGCTCGGGAATTATTTTTGAACTTCTGAGAAATATGTAATGTTATAATATCCAGGTGAGATAGATTGTGTAATAATAATCTAAGTATGGAAAATGCAATATTTCGCTTGCGGACTTAATTAGAGAATGTTAGGAATATTAAGCGTTAAGAAGAGATTATATTGATCGTATGATACGTAAGTATTGTGCGAGGTATTGAATGCAAGTATAATACGAAGTATTATACGAGTATGTATGGAGAATGGAATAACGTATATTATGAATTAATATACGGGATAGAATACAAGGATTATACGTATAGTATATGTGATAAGGTTTTTAATTAAAAGACATGGACTTGTTGGATTGTGTAACAATTGAATAGTCCAATATGCATTAAGGGACAAGCCCAAGATGTATTAGGTATTAAGCTAAGTGTTGGTTTATATGAAGCCAAATTGAGTAATGCAAGCCCAAAGGATGGAGTTAAGCTAAGTGGACTAGAGCCCATATCATGATCTATTGGATAATTAGGATCCATGGAGCAACCCATGGGTGAATTTGTGGGCAAGAACTTTATGTAATGGTCAAGTACTTTATGTGGTGATCAAGTATAGGATAAGTGTTGTGCTTAGAAAGTAATGAATAGTAAGGAGGTGTATTAAGGAGGTGGAGGGCCTAAATGACTAAATTACCCTAACCTTTGAAATCCAATAAATAAAGGACATGTTAGATCATTTGTTGCTTGATTAATTTTCATCCAACAACTTCCTTTATAAAGTAACTTAAGTGTTAGAGAGAATAAGCACTTTTAAGTCACAACTTTCTTTATGAGATTTCTAAGAAGAAGAAAGCTAGTCATCAAAGGTAATGATCTTATGATCTAATAATCTTCTATCTCTATCATTGTAGGATGATAAGAGAGGTGTAGTCTAATGAGCATGTATGCTAAGAACATGTAATGATTGAATAAACAATGAACTTAAGCTGATTAAGTCATAAATAAGTAACTTGAACCTAAATAAGTTATGAACTTATGATGAACTTGTCATATGTTTGCCATATGAAGTTGGTATGCTTGATAAAAATGTGAGAACATTGAGTAAAGGACTTAAATCAATAATAAGTCATAAGGAATGAGAACTTGTAGGTTATAAGTTGTTAAGTCATGAACTTATGAAGAATAAGCTAAAACATACCTTGAAAATAAGTTGATGTAATAAGTAGTTTAAAATGTTTATATGATGGTTAGAATCCATTTAGAACGATGATCAAATCGTTAGTAATGAAGTTTCGCTGGAATTCACACGATTGGTCGATAATCGTCGAATTCGTGAAATTCTCGGAATTAAAGTTGTATTTTGTGTTTGAACTCGAAAACTTTGGTTTTCGATGGAGACAAGTCATATTTGGCATTATAGAGTTGCGAACTCGAAAATGATCGAATTCTAACTTAGAACGAAGAAACGAGCGTTGAACGTTCACGAACGTTTACCATTTTCGTTAAAAATGAACTAATAGGTGAATTTTTAGCAAACAAAGTCAAATAGATAAATTATTGCATGAACACGTAGAGTATGTAATTTGTGAACCGTAGGTTTTTGAATGAGCCAATTCAGAGTTATAACAAAGAAGTTATGCGCCTGGGAGTTTCGCAAAATTAAAAGTCTATCAAATTTTTCTGAGGCACAAAGTTGGCGCTGCGGTGCCAACCCAAGGCCAAGTGGTGGCGCAGCAGCGCCGACACAGTGTCTCAACCTACTGGAGTTTCACGCTGCAGTGCGACATGTAGCACATAGACTCGCGCCGCAACGCCGAGTCCGGTCTTTAGCCACTGCAGAGTGGCGACGCAGTGCCAACCCTAAGGTTTGGACAGTAAGGAAGGTTTACAAGTATTGAATGAATAGTAACTCTTTGGTAATGAACTAAGGAACTTAATAAGGCATTGTAAGGTATTGTTTAACCTTATTTATGTTGTCTAAAGGTGGAAGATAAGTAATCAAACATTAATGTAATGTGCATGTAAGAACGAATTAACGAAAAGCCGGAACCAATAAGAACAAATCTAAGTCATAATTAGATTGAGAAGAAGAGTAAGATACATTAGGAACCATGTATGTTCATTCATGACCTAATGTGTTATGTGATGTTATCAATTACTGTAGAGACTTAAAGACTTAAACGAGAACGTGTTATAACAGGAGTAGATGCTAAAGGCGAGTATTCTAACCCTTGTTCCATTTCAGTCTGGACAAGCTTTGTAATTCATGCATCCTTGAGCATGAAGTCTTATATGATGAAGTCAAAGCAAATTCTTTCGGCTAGACTTATATTATGTTTCTATCAAAGCATGGTCAATGTTTACCAAGTTATATTGGTGTGGTTTTCAAACGAAGACTGAGTATGCTAGTAATGTTTTGTCGTCTAACGACATGCACGTGAGGTTGCCACAACTTAAACGCACATACGTTTAATGAATGTAGTGTTGATCAACATAGAGTACTATAGGTCGATCACCTAGACGTGCTCGTAAGTAATGTCGGATACACGGACTTAGTGTCGGGATGTCCTTTTCAAAAGAACTTATGAAATGCTCAAGGTCTTGGACTGGAATTGATGTTTTACTGAATATTGTTGTTGTAAAACGTTTTGAATGAAAAGAAGTGCTATTTTGAATTATTAATAGTACTTCGTAACTATTTTTCAGTTATTGAAGATATATGATTCCTATGTTTCAAGCATGTTGTTTATTAGAATTGTTGTACTTGTTGAGCTAGTCATGCTCACTCTTGCTTGAACCATATGAACACAGCTAAGATCGAACGGACTAAAGGCTCCAGCAAAGATAAAGACAAGGCAAAGACGAACCCGTAGAATACTTATGTAATAGTATAGGGTGAATGATTGTAATATATTCGATATTATGACAAGAACAATGTAACGGTTATAACGAACTTGGGGGAATGTTAATATTATTTTGAATATATAGAAGATATATTCGTTCCTTTGAGACTTTTCAACTGAATGTATGTGTGAATGGTAGTACCATATAACACCATCTGTCGGGTTGGAAGATACCCGGATTTGGGGGCATCACAGGTTGGTATCAGAGCTATAAGCGCAATGCGTGAAGAATCCCAAGCCTTTTGCTGGTGACGTCCCTATAATGGAATGCACCGAATCAAGACTTTTTCTTTGTTCGTGCCTGAGCCTTCAGGTTGCTCATACATAACTGAAAACATTTAATTTAAGCAAGGATGAGCATTTAAGTGCCCAGCAAGTAATAGCAATTATATATAAGCTGAAAGAATATAAGTATTCTCTTTACATAACACTTCTACAACGAATTGAAAGTTGTGAAGCAATCTGTACTGATAAAAAACTCACATAACAACTCTCTTTCAAATTCTTTAAATTTGGCTCTGGCTCTACCCTTGAATAGGGTTTAAGAAACATACTATGAACATTCTTTTCATTTTCGAAAAGGTTTAGCGGAATTCTATCCTCAAACCGTCATAACTTACGGGCACGGCGGGTGATCAACCCCGTTGTACCTGTGATTGATCAATACTACATAACTTGAACGAAATTCATCGCTCACTCTATCCGCTTTTAGCAAAAAATCTTCCCATATAGGGATGTTCATACATGCACAGTTCCAAACCCGAAGGTTTTAATCTTGCTCAACAATAATATGTAATTCAACATATATATACGGGTAATTGACAAAGGTGTATCAACATGTGAACAAATGCCATGATTATCCAAGTGGGGACACTTGTATAACAATTTATAGAAATCAATGAAATGAATATATATACGAGCTAACATGTCGATAATCAAAGAGTACATAATGCATGCGGGGATAGAATAATTACGAAACTTCTTACTCATGTCCATTGCGATAAAGGAAGTGCAAAGGTACGATACTTGCACGATTAATTGATTACAAATCTCAACTTAGGTTTTATCTCTTTATCACAACCTATTAATAATCGGATCATTCGTTCGATTAGAACAATATATCTTAGCACATAGTCTTCGTATTCTATTACGATTGAAGACATAGTCCAATCACATAATCACAAAGTGATCATACTTTTAGTTCCTATTCTATACTTGAAATATTTTTATACATTTTTCAAATATCTCATCCATGCTCTTCTTTACAGAGTCTTTTCTTTCTTTTATAAGGTCCGACATTTGTCGGTATCGATAAAAGCTTTTTATCGGGTAAATCTTTGAGTCTAAGACTCTTATTCTATACCTCAACATCTCAGAAATATCGGACATCTTATTTTTAATCATTTTCAATTTCGAAATTGAAAAATTTAAAATAATTCAAATCATCACTAAAGGGCCTATAGTGATATAAGCATTACTATAGGTGTTCTTCTTCAAATTCGAACTTCATAATCGGTTCTCAAGTCGACTAGTTTGGTAGGCATTTATAACTTTCAAATATTGGAATCATAATTAAATGATTTAAACATTAAACAATTCCATTATCATTAATAGTTTAATTAATACTAAACTATTAATGAAACCATTACTAAAATATAAAAGTTATTTATAATAACTCAAACTATTTTTAAAACATTTATATTACCCCAATAATTATCATTAATATTTAAATATTAATGTACTATTTATCAAATATTAAAAGTCATTAATTATAACTTAAAATATTTTTAAATCCTTAATATCCTCTTGAAATGGTTTTTAAATAAGTAAAACCATTTTTAAACTATTTATTTAATATTAATCATTAAATAAACTAAATATCATTAATATTATCTTAATATCATTAATATTTAATTATTAATGAAATTATCATTTAAATATTAAAAGTTATATTTTATAACTTAAAATATTTTTAAATACCTTATTTTCATTTAAAATGATTTTTATAATATTAAAATAATTTTTAAACTAAATTATTTAATATAATCATTAAATAACTTTAATATCATTAATAATTATTAATTAATGAAATTCATCACAAAATATTAAAAGTCATCACAAATAATTCATTTACATAATCAATTCCAAGCCAAAATAAACATAGTAAACTAACTAGTTTATTAACAACACTAACTAAACTTCAAAAATTCAAACTTTAACTAACAATTAAAAATAATAACATTACAAAAATTAAATAAGAAACATACACTAAATACTAATTTCACACAAAATTTGAATCGCACTTCCACGCCAAAATTTAACTAAGGAGATCTTTATAAAAAGTTCTCCCACAACAAAGCCTTTCTCAAAAATTGGAGGCCTTATTGTTGGTGAATGAAACAAAGGCCAAGCCCTTCTATTTATAGGTTTAGAAAATGGTGAAGTTCTCAATTTAGTCGATATGGGACTTGGTTTATACTAATTTTTCAATAGCTCACTTTGCGATTTTCTAACGCATTGCTCATAACTCCGATTAATCTGATTTTTGGATATGTTATACATGGTATGTAAGACTATTTTTAAAAAATATGAATTACCCAATTCGGGTTCATTAGGTAGCGACGTTCATAACAGTTTTCAATCTCGTTTCAGCTTTACCCTCTTTCGCTAAAACAGTCATAACTCTTTCATTTTAAAATATTTTTGAGCGATTCTTGAGCCCACGCCAAGCTAACTTCACGGGGCTACAACTTTTATTCTTTGACCATTTCCAAATTCCGAACACATCAGCCCGAAATTCTGTTCAAATGGACTGCACCGCACTTGTTGGAAAGTTTTGACACTACTACTTTGAAATGTCATAACTCTCTCCTCCGATATCGGATTTAGTCCGTTTTGAGTCTATGGAAACTTATTCAGTACTACTATAACATATCGAAAGCCCAGAAGGTTTTGGAAACATTAACTGATCGAAATAGTGTCCCGAATAGCACATCCCGCTGCTGACTATCAGTTTTGAGAAATTTGACACATTTCCTTCCAATTACCGTAATTCCCTCATCCGAGGTCGGAATGAGGTCATTCCAAAGCCTATGGCTTCCTAACTCAGTGTACTACAAAATATCAAAAGCCCAGACCTTTTAAAGCACAAAAAGTGGATGAGAATTCCCCCATTACAGACTGCCCAAAAATAGTTTATCATGATCGGTCAACCATGTTTGACCATCTATAACTTCTAATCTATACATAATATGGACTTGATTCTTGTTACAGATTAAAGACCACATATCAGGCTACACATAACAACTTTTGAAGAACAAAACTCATGATCGAGCAAAGAGTTATGGCCTCTGACATTTGGTGAAAAAATAACAGAATTCGGTTTTTCCAACTTGCTTAAATCTTCAAATTCGTGCACTTTGATGTTATGGGTCTTTGATTTATCAACCCATATCATTAATTAACATTCTATTACAAAACTTTAAACAATCAATTGCATCAAATAACATCGAATCAAAGAATTTCTAGGTTTAGTGTTCTTATACCCTTTTGCCAAAAAATTCTTGATTCTTGCTTCGATTTGTTATGGGTGATGGTTGGGCTTTGTTTAAGAGTGTATGGGCAATCTTGTACAAGGCAATTAAATGTAATATTTAATCACTAGATTTAATTCTTATAATTTACCAATTAACTTCTATCCTTTGGTAAATTAAAACACTCATACAATAACATCGAAATTAAATCCATTAATTAAAATTAGGGTTTCTCAACGTCATCAATTAGGGTTTCTAATTGACCATTAGTAGTTCTTTAATTATCTGTATATGTTACTAACACGATGTTACGGTTTCTAATTTCAACCGGTTAGGGTTATAATAATTAGGGTTTGTCCTAATTATCGACGTACTGTGATAATTAGGGTTTCTTCTAATTACAAATATTCTTATTCACGATAACTTCATATACACATCACTACTCGAGAATATCCCATAAGCGAGTTTAATAATTAGGGTTTCACAACACGGTAATATCTTATGACCTAATTGGTAGTCGTTTACTCAATATTATCACATCACTTTATATACCGATTACATAATTATGGTATTTGTAAAATCATTATATAAATAATATAATATTATTATTCTCATCTCTTGATCACAATCCCAATCCGAGGTTTGGATCTCATGTCCGACTTATTCTTCGTACACAACATCAATAATCAAGTTAAAATAATTAACTTAAATATTACGAACAATTCATATAATAAAATATTTATTATATAAATCTAATTATCACATCATATATTATTTCCAATCATGTTTTCATGGAAAATAATTAATAAAAACATTTCGAAACTACGTAAATTTATTACCATATAATTTGTGGTAATTAATAATTCCAAAATTATTTCTAATTTTTCAAGTAATAAATGTATTCGCATTTATCGTTCACTTTACTTGACACTTAGTCTCGTCATTAAATAAAAAAAAATTTATACGCAAAATTTCTTATTTATTTTATATAGAAAATCTCGGGTTATTACACTTAAGTTGATTTATGTTGGATGAAAATTGAACAATGAATAATGGCTAGCAACTTCTTCTATTTATAGGAGGGCCAAGGTGAGGGCATACTAGTCATTATAACCTCTCACCTCCTCAACTACCCTCCTTACTATTCATAACTTTAGCCCTAAGTAAACTTGCTCATTACTCATTTTACTTGGTCACCACAAAACCTATCCATTGCTTGATTATCACATAAAGTTCTTGCCCATCAAGTCTAACCATATCCCTCTTGGTTTGCTCCATGGATCATGGCTAACCCATTGGGCTTGCTTAATTAATCTAGCTTATTTCATGTCGGGCTTACATTACATTAGTTTGGACTCATGATTAACAAACACTTGGGCTTACATATAACTTCTTATTGTACTTCTACCAATATGCTAATAATCCTACAAGTCCATTCCATTTAATTAAGAACCTTGACATATATATTATACGTATAATTCTCGTATGCTAGCTCGTATACTAATTTGTAATATATGTTATTTCATTCTCCATACTTAATCATATAATATGTTGTATCATACTTCCATTCACTACCTCGCATAATGTATACGCATCATACGATTAATACTTTCTTTCCTTAACGCTTAATATTCCTAACGTTATCTAATTAAGTCCGGATGCGAAATATTGTGTTTTCCATACTTAGATTATTATTATATAATCCATCTCACCTTAATATTATAACATTACACATTTCTTGGAAATTCAAAAATAATTTCCAAGCAGAAATCGATGAATAGTGTTTTTTGAAAATTTCTCGAAAAGCTTTTATTTTCGTCTTAGAAATTCAAACACCTTAATTCCCTCACGTAGTTAAAATACTACGACGTTCTGACGTTTCTAGGTTATACAACAACATTCATCTTGTCAACATGTAATAATAATAAATAATATTATTTTATTCATTATTAAAAGTATTTACAAAGGTTCGATTTTCTGGGGCGTTACACTCTGTCCCCAGAATCTCGCTATATAAAAATAATTACACAAACAAATGAGGGTAATTCTTTTTCATCATTTCTTCCAACTCCCACGTTGCTTCTTCTGCATCGTGGTTATTCCATATCACTTTTACGGAAGGTATGACTTTATTTCACAGAACTTGTTCTTTTCTATCGACAATTTGAATCGGAGTTTCTTCGTACGTTAAGTCCTTCTCGATATGAATAGGCTCATATTCTATCACGTGTTTATAATCTGGCTTATAAGGACGTAACACAGATACGTGAAACACATTATGTATTCGTTCTAGGTCTGGAGGTAATGCTATCATATAAGCTACCTCACCCACCCGTCTTAATACCTCAAAAGGTCCTATAAATCTCGGACTTAGCTTTCCCTTCTTTCCAAAATGTATCTTTCCTTTTCAGGGAGATACTTTTAGAAATACATACGAACCTACGTCAAATTATTTATTCTCTCTATGCGAATCCGTAAACTTCTTCAGTCTGTCTTGAGCTGCTAAAAGATGCATTTGTATCATCTTGACGATGTCCGCTGTTTGCTGCACCAATTCTGGTCCTAGCATTCGGCGTTCTCCTACCTCATCCCAATACAGTGGTGTTCTGCATTTCCCCCCATACAAAGCTTTGTAAGGCGGCATACATATGCTTTCATGATAACTATTGTTATACGCAAACTCCACTAATGGTAGATGATCATCCGAACTACCTTTGAAATCTACGACGCAAGATCTTTGCATATCTTCTAACGTCTGAATTGTTCTCTCGCTCTGTTCATCAGTTTGTGGATGATACGCCGTACTCAGCTTCAATTGTATTCCCAACTGCTCTTGTAGACTCCTCCAAAAGTTCGATGTGAATCGTGGATCATGATCTGACACAATCGATACTGGTACTCCATGTCTGGAAATTATTTCCTTAATATAGAGTCTAGCTAACTGGTCTAAGTTATACTTGACCCTAATTGGCAAAAAGTGAGCCGACTATGTAAATGGGTCCACTATTACCCAAATCGCATCATACCCCTTCGTTGTAGTCGAAAGTCCCATCACAAAACCCATCGTGATATTTTCCACTTTCACTCCGGAATTTCCAAAGACTGTAACAAGCCACTTGGTCATTGATGTTCGGCCTTAACTTTCTGGCAAGTCAAGAACCTACTCACGTACTCTGCTATCTCTTTCTTCATGTTCGGCCACCAAAAACTTTGTCGAAGGTCTTGATACATCTTAGTACTCCCAGGATGAATCAAAAACCTCGAACTATGAGCCTCTTGTAATACCTGCTCCTTTAATTTCGTCTCATTCGAAACCCAAATACTTCCTTAATATCTTAATAATCCTTCATTACCAAGACTATAATTAATATCTTTTTCATTGGCTAGCCGCTCCTTTATCTAATCACACTCATCAGTTTTGAGTTGCACCTCTTTAACTCTCTCTACGATGGTAGATTGCATCTCCGTCGTAAACACCATTGGTCCTGCTTCACTTGATAGATTCACCTCCAATTCCATCCTAGCCATCTCTATTATTAACTCAGTTTGAGCCGTTAACAAAGACAACTTTTCCCGACCCTTCCTACTTAAGGCGTCGACAACTACATTGGCTTTTCCAGGGTGATACAGGATTTCACAGTCGTAATCCTTTATCAACTCCAGCCATCTCATCTGCCTCACATTCAACTCCTTCTATGTGAAGATATATTTTAGACTCTGGTGGTCCGTGTATATCTCACATTTTTCTCCATAAAGATAGTGTCTCCATATCTTTAGAGCAAAAACTATTGTGGCTAGTTCTAGATCATGAGTAGGATAAACTTTCTCATAATCTTTCAACTGCCTGGATGCATACGCAATGACCTTTCCATGCTATATGAGCACGCAACTAAGTCCTCTATGCGAAGCATCGCTATACACTACAAAATTTCCTGTGTCATCGGGCAATGATAAAACAGGTGTTTCACTCAACCTCTTCTTCAGTTCTTGAAAACTGTCCTCACACTTATCAGTCCAAGCGTATTTCACTGTCTTCCTTGCCAAGTTAGTCAACGGAGTAGTTATCTTCAAAAAAATCCCGGATGAATCTCCGATAGTAACCTGCTAACCCTAGGAAACTACGCACCTCAGTCGACGTTTTCGGTTGTTCCCAATTCATCATGGCTTCCACCTTCGCTGGATCTACTAAAATTCCCTTATGGTCAACGACATGAGCTAAAAATTGTACCTTATCCAACCAAATTCACACTTAGTGAATTTCGCATACAACTTCTCCTTTCTTAGTGTCTCTAACACTAATCTTAGGTGTTCAACATGATCTTCTGGCGACATTTATTGCAGCTTATATGCTTAAGATTGTAGCTCATATCTTAAAATAGGTGGTTACTGCAGGTTACAAATAAGCTATAATATATTATAGCTTAAAATTAGAAAAATGCACAAGTTTCTTGGGCAATGATTATTTTATTACATGAGCATATCCATTACAACCTGCAATTTCCTAAGAATTTTTATTATGATATCTCAATGCTATTTTTTTATATTATTATTTTTATTATTTTGCTTTGGTTTTGTTGTACACTCTTTTTTGATTTTGTTAACAGGGCCTATGTTGTTGGTTATATCAGTTCTATATATAACAAGCACCTGTGCATTAGAATTGCCTTTGTGCAAAGTTTAATGGCAATTTGAGTAGGTTCTTTTCATTATCTTATTTTTTGTTCGTCTATAAATTTGAGAAAGTACAATGACGGTTTAGATTCATTCACATTTAATTTAATTCTTCTTACTTAATTTAAAGGCTCACATTCTTCCTTCCCCACGAAATTTTTTTCCCCTCATTTATTTGTTTTGTATCTCTCCCTCCTGCCACACAAATTCGATTTGGGGCTTTGGCTGGAGCAAATCGAGAGACTGCAAACTGTGAAGTTTGTGGATCGATCGATTTTTGTTGTCAATGAAGATAAAAAGTTAGATATATAACGTATTACATTCATAGTAGGTTGGTCCCATTGTGTTATTATTATTTTTAACTTCAGGTTTTAATTTATTTCTTTTTGGATAGTTGGGAAATGGCGAGCTCAGTTGAGAAGAAGGAAGAAGTTTTCTCCTTGGAGCTCCCTACAAGAGCAAAAAGGTTTCTTTATCTCTCTCTTATCCCTTTACATGTATAAATACTCATATTTTTTGAAATTTTATGCTACTTGTCGTTCCGAGTTGATTTTATTTATGAGCTTCATTGTTGTTTGTTGGTGTGAATTGGGTTAATAGGTATTATCTAATTTTATGTTACTTTGTGTCTTTTGATGAAATTGATTGAATTCTGGTATTTTTAAGTTGGAGCTTTTTGTGTTTTTCAAGTTAGGGCTTTTGGTGTATTCTCTCAATTTGGGTGAATTATGTCTTATTCAGCTTCATGGTTGTGTTTTGTGTTAATTTTGCGAGGTTAATTTATTTCAGGAAGGTTTACTTTGCCAATTAAAATCAGAATTTGAGAGAACCATGGTGAGGCTTGCTGGGCTGCTAGTTTTGTATTTGTTTATCTACATAAATACACATTATTATCTGATTGAGTTACTGTAATTTGTATCAACTTAAAATTACTACGTACCCGATTATCCCTTTCCCCCTTTCCCTCCTCTTAAGGATACTATTTGGAATGGGGATACAATCTAATTCTTGGAAAACAAAAAGAAAGGTAAATCATAACCCAATTATTTGGTTTTGTATATCCTTAACTTTTGTATTAAATTCAACTTATCTTAATTGCGGCTCAGTTCGTTTGCGAAGGTTAAATGAAAATTGCTTCTTCACTAATTCATTGATTTGGAGCATCTCATTGATTTGGATTAAATATTTCGCTTTATGTTCTTTATGCATTCATTACTGATGTAACATATTGTGAAGTTAGAAACTGGAAAAAGAAGATGACCTTTTATGGTTCTTATCTTTTGTTTTTGTTTTTGTTTACTATCTTTGGATTTACTTTCAAAAGTGTTTGAGTTAGAGTGTTCTGAACTTTCAGGGAAAAATGATATATTTTCTTACTCAAATTTCCCCATCCAAAATGCATTAATTCTACAAATGCGCTCCTATGATTTTTTACAAATCAAATAACTTCTTGATTATATACATGCATGAATTTGTATGTCAATATCTTATTTGAGAGGAGTGGGAAATTTACTTTTCTAGAAATTTATGAGTATTGAACTGAGAAAAAAGGAATTAGACAGAAAAATTCGCGCGTTTTACTTTCTTTTGATAGGTCGCGCTCATATTTTCTCTAAGTTCTTTATATTCAATTTTATGATTTTCATTTGTTCTTTATGAGTTAACTTTCATTACTATTGTTGTTTTAATTTATTATTAACCCATTTGTCAAAATTTCTGTTTTCTTTATCTATTTATAGTAGTAAGTGATTTGTTGATTAAATTCAATAAGAGTCAAGATTGAGCATTGTTTACGTCATCATTGATCCCAAGTGTTAGATTCTTAATGTAATATCCCTAATCAAGTATATGATTTGATGAATGTGTTTGTTTGTGTTGAAGGAATTGCATGAGATGAAAAAAAAGATTGAAAGAGATGGAAGAAGAAGTTGTAGCTCTCTAAGAAATACCCACTCTCCAAGAAATGGGTGTTGTTCAAGGTTTAATTTTTCTTTTTTTAATTGAGTTTCATATCTTCAATTTTTTTTTCTAAGTATCTCTACAAATAGAATCTCTGTTCTGGTGAACTGGTAGTTAATTTTGAGGAAGTGCTATAAAAACTCTTAATGTGAAAAAGAGTTTATTTGATGTAGATGTTATCTACTAAGTTGTTCCAAAGAGGGGTTGCTAATTCAAGATAAGTAATGAGTTCTTTCAAAGGTTTCAGTTCTTAAATTTTAGCTATATATCAAAATTCATCCCTGGGTTTGATGGATTTCTAATTAATTATTAGTTAATTTTAGTAAATGTTAGAAGTAGCATTTGATGGATTTCAAATTAGCTTCAGTAATCGTTAGAAGTAGCATTTGTTTTAAGAGGAGTTGATTTTGAGTAGATTGCATATTGTGGTTCTTAAGCTTCATTTGGAACAAGAAAGGGAAATGAAAAAGGGGGCTGAAGGGTTTTAAGAGGGGAAATGAACAAGATATGCCATGAGCTATTATGCCAAAGTTTGAGCCCAACTCTCTTTTGCCTTAATTATATAGGTACATGCACTTTTTTTTTTCTAATTAAATTTTTTATATGATTTTTTAGTTGGACCAAGATTATTGTAGAGTTCAACTATGTAAATAACTTTTTATTAATTTGAATTAGCTTGGGGTTCTGCGTAGCAATTATGTATTTATTAGTTGTTTTAGTTTGGTGGTTTTTTTTTCCAAGTCGAGGAATTTTTCCTCGATTTTAATCACCACTATTTCATGGATCTTTTATGGTCAATTTATCCTTGATGATATGTAATTGTATGGTAGAGTTTGAGCGATTGAAATAATGGTTGATATTGAGATCAAAATTGTCATAGCATGTTCAAAATTTGTTATTCGATCAATATACTTGAATTATGAATTCAATCCTATAATGTTCCAATTACATATGGCTTGAAATAAAGCCTTTTAGTTTGATAAAATCTTTTGAGAGTGCTTTTCTTCTTACTTGGTTAAGGCTTGATTTTATTATTTTTGTTCAGGGAATTCTTCTTGCAGTATAAGGTGTATAACCAGTAGCCTTTTCTGACCTTTGATTTTATACTTGCAAAGATATTAAAATTTCATGAGGTAATTATTCAATGTATTTTTTCGTTAGTTCATAAATTATGATAGGGAATTTCACAAATACTATGTGTTTGTATAATTTAATTGCTCTTTGCAAGGATAATCCAAAATCTAGCAATATTCCTCAATCCACATCAAGGATTAGAATTTATTTTATATCTGGTAGGTTTGATTTGTTTTACTTGGAATTGTAATGTATAAATTACTGCACTTTTACAGGTAGGAGTACAGGTTTCCTACCAGAAAAATGGGAACTGTTGTGTATGGAGTGTCAAAGTACTTGCAGAATGAGAAAGCTAATAGCCAAAATATATAATTTTGCGAGTCAATATGTCATGGTAGTAGTAAGAAAAGCTCTTCGTGTTTAGATTGGATGCCCAATAATGGACAATATTTGTTATAATATATAATTTTGCGAACGTTGGATGCCCAATAATGGGCAATATTTGTTACAATATCTCTAAATTCTTACTTATATCAATCTAAACTATACCAACTTCGTACTAAGAAAACCTTATTTGATTGCAAGTCTACATTCATCCATATCTTTTCCAAAATAAATTGATAAATTGTTGCATTATTTCTAAATTCTTACTTATATCAATGTAAATCATTCTCCCCCCACTATATACAAACGTATTTGATACTTGGTGTAAGCTGTAAAGAATACGAAATTATTTCTCTATTTTCTGCATGTGTGTATTTTTTGTGTTTCGTCTTTTGTAAAGTTAACTAATTATACATGATGGTTATGTTGATTTTGGGTATGAAATGATGGTTGTTTTGGTGGTTTGGATATGTATTGATGATGTAAGTTTTGTAGACAAATTTAGATTTTTTTGGATATCTATTTTTAAAATAAATTTTGCCGAAATTTCGTGAAATTAGTAGCGACTAGCTTGATGTTTTGGTGGTTGGATGTGTTGATGATTGAGTATGTATTAATTATTGTGATGGTATGGTGAATTCTGATAATTTTTATGTCTGATTGTAAGTTATTTTAGGTAGCAAAGAGTCTTTAGGTAATGTAAAAGTTTTTTAATTTAAATCTAATTTTTAGTTACGCCGTGCCTTTAGGCACGGGCAATTACTAGTATTTTTATACAGACAAACATTATCGAGTTATGCCTCGATTGAAACTAGACTTCGGTCTGGAGCGTTTATTGGCTTTTATATATATATTTATATATAAACTGTTGTCAGACTCTGTTTGATGAGCCTAGACTTTGGTCTGGAATGTTTAATTGCTTATATATATATATATATATATATATATATAGAGAGAGAGAGAGAGAGAGAGCAAGGATCAAGAGCATTCCTCTTAAATAGCATTCCTCCTTAAATAGCACTCATTTATTAAAACTACGTCATTTTGGAGTCTTTTAAAAGAGAGTGGTCCCACTTGCTTTCATTTTATTTACAAAAATGCCACCCACGGCCCCACTTGTTTTTTTAAAAAAGACTCCAAAACGACGTAGTTTTAATAAAGGAGTGTTATTTAAGGAGGAATGCTATTTAAAAAGGAATGCTCTTGATCCTTGCTCTCTCTCTCTCTCTCTCTATATATATATATATCCTAATATATATAAATTGTGGTCAGACTCTGTCTGATGAGCCTGGATTTTACATCCGGTGCGTTTAATTGCTTATATATATATATATACACTTATATATATAACTGTTGTCGGACATATCCGATGAGCCTGAATTTCATATCCGGAGCATTTACTGCTTTTATATATACACACACACATATATATATATATATATATATATATATATATATATATATTTTACATTCTGTCAAATACAGGAGTTTCCTCCGTGGCTTTTTATGACTTTCTTTACATTTCATCTTTTGCTCGAGTTCACTTCGTGGCGCTTGATATCTTTTACAACATTATTTACTTTCAAGTCCTTTGAGTTCACTTACGTATGCGGTTGATAGCATTTATCGCTTTATTTACATTTCTAATCCCCATGGAGTTGTTTCGTGGTGGTTGATCATGCACACACACACACACACACACACACATATATATATATATATATATATATATATATATATATATATATATTTACTGACTTTTATATATATAATCGCTACTACTTTCCATACAAATTGTAGTATCATGTGAGCATGGGGATCATGTGATCACAGATTCAGTCTACTAAATCTAGATTCGATTCCCATGATTTAACATTTTCCAAATATGTGACTTGTAAATTATTTATAGTGTCCGAATTTCCTTGGATGATCATCATGCCTATAAGGAGTTCTAAGATCAGATTATTATTTTCGTAGATGCCTCGCATCTCGAAAATAAAAGCAAACAAGCCGAACATTTAGATAATAAAATGGAAGTATCAAAGGCCTCAATTACTATTGAGCACAGGGTTTGAAAAAACCTTTTTTATAAAATGTCATTGCTATATTTGGTTAAAACTGAATTTTTCTATAAATTCAAATCCTTGTATATAGGTGCGAACGAGGTACATCACTACTTCAAAATAATTGCACATTGATCCACACACACACAAACACACACATTCATATAACAGTTTCTTTGAGAAGTGGCGGTCACCGTGGCAACACGGATGTTGGGGGGTGCCTAACACCTTCCCTCCGCATAACCAAGCCCCTAAACCCTTAATGAATCTCGGTTTCACAGACCCGTTTAGTAGTGTCACATCACTGGGTCAATGTGCAAACCTTTTCGGTTGCGTTGGTGCAACCAATTAAAATACACCAACTGTTGACTCTTAAAGTCAAATCGTCGACATTACACATGTCGGACCTTTTTGACTTGTTTTTTCAAACAAATCTCACATTAACATGAGAACACCAAAGAACAAGTAACAAAAAGGGACATCAAAAAATCCGGACGTCGATAGGTCGCGACTCTGCTGGGGACTCCAGTAAGAGGGCTTAAGCCGCTATTACAAGCTTTTCAAAATTTTTATATGCTTGTGTGTGAATGTTGCATTTACATTTATGATGAATGTGTACGAATGCATCTTAATTACTGCACTTCTAAATATCTATCTGTGATATTAGTGCTTCACACGTGTCATCATTTTGCATAAACGGTGACACATTGTATGTGAATGTATGTTGTGTGGTCCCTCCACAAGGAGGCTATCTTGTCGGTGTTTGATTACTGGACCCGTGGGAAGAATAATTCCCTGGGGCTCAGGAAAGGCACCACTTAGATTCGCTCCAGTTGAACGACCGGATTAACTTCCCGTCAAGTAGATTGCGATGATTTGAGAACCTTCATGCCAAAAAGACGCGAGAGTAACCCTAAGATAGGTCAACCTCTGATAAACCAAACACAAAAGAAAGTCTCTTCATACTTTCCATTTTCAATTACTTGTAAAAGCATTTACTTGTAATTTATTCCATATGAATATATGACATGTTATCAATTAACAACCGATTTTGCAGGACAAAATTCCATTTTTTGTTATGATAACATTTACATTACCCTAAGACTAAACTACATAAGTCTTTTGTAGGGAAGTAATTGGGCCTATTACCCGCTCAAAATCCAAAACTGCCACGAGCTTCTGACCAATCATGTCTTCTTCTTCACCCGGTCTAACAAGCTTTGTTCCGAGAAGAATTTGATGGATTGAGTAAACAAATCACAGACTTGGCTGTTCTACTGAAAGAATTACACCAGTCCACTCAGGGTACAAAGATACCTATACATACAGAATCCTCTACACAAAGGGGAGTCCAAGGTCTGGAAAAAACAATTCACGAGCATCAGTTGGATACGACCAACAAAGACCCTGAAAGCACCCATCTCAAAGGAGATCCAGACACTGGTGATATCAGGAAGAAGGTCCTCCAAATAGAGGAAACTATCCGCATTCTTAAAGGGATTGGGACACACGGCAGTGTTTCATATACAGACCTTTGCATATTTCCTGGTGTTCAGTATCCAAAGAAATTTAAAACCCCTGATTTTGAAAAGTATGACGGATTAGGGGATTCTTATACCCATTCGAAGGTATTCATTGGAGAACTTGGATCTTATACGGAAGATGAAAATCTCAAAATGTAGTTATTCCAGAAGAGTCTGACTGGAGAAGCTCGTTCATGGTATACCAGATTGGATAACTCAAAGATCCATAGTTGGGAAAAGCTAGCTCACGCCTTCCTCACTCAATACAATTTTCAGTCTCAGATGGCTCTTGACTGGTACCAAATTACCATGGTCAAGAAACAGTCTAATGAGTCATTCAGAGAGTATGATCAAAGGTGGAGGCGCCTTGCTGCTCAAGTTATTCCTTCCATGATAGAATCAGAAATGGTCATGACTTTCATAGATGTACAGGAAGATCCTTTCTATGAAAGAGTTCTAGCTGGTATTGGCAAACCATTCTCCAAAATTATCAAGCGCAGAGTAATAGCTGAAATGGGATTGAAGTCTGGGAATATTCAAGACCTCGCCGCTCTTAAAGATGTTGCTGAACACATCTAGTCCGGATCTTATTGAAACAACCCCCAGAGGGTCTATAAAAAGAAAGAAGAGGATGTTTCCTTGATACTACAAGGACAGAAAGGTAATCAAAACATGCCTATACAAAGTAGAAACTATTCCCCTTTTCAGGCACAATCTTCAAACCCTCCATTGCCTAAAAATGGAGAAGAAAAGAAACCTCGAACGTTCACACCCTTAGGGGACTCGCTCGAGAATATTCTTGCTCTTCTGACTACTCAGAAGAAAATTACACGTCTGCTTCCACCAGCCAACCCTAATGGGAGGGGTTTTAATGCTACTCGGAAGTGTGCTTATCATGCCGGAGCACTTGGACATGATACTCAAGAATGTTGGGCCTTGAAACACAAGATACAAGACTTGATAGACAATGGTGAGATTTTAGTCACCAAACCCGATCAACCTCATGTGCAAGATAACCCTCTTCGTCAATACAAAGAAGAAGAGGTCAACATGATCAGTTGGAGCACTGGGCAAAATTCCAGTATTATTGGCGAGCCATCTCAGACCATCAAAGACGGTGATGACAGATGGGATTATGAAAAGTTCCAGTTTACCATGGAACAAAAGATGAAAGCTCTTTATAAACAAATCGAGCAATTGGCAGAACTGGTGACTCATCAGCATTAAGTCACACGCCAATTAATCAAAAAGGAGCATGCCTATCTCATTCCCTTTGTTATGAATGCTCCACCATCACCTTCAAAAAGCGAAGCTATGGAGGATAAGGTTGCAAAGAGAGCAAGTGCTAAAACTCGTCGGGATTTTTCCAATCAAAGGGAATTTACCTATCTCGACCAATGTATGGAGGAGATATTGCAAATGTTGATCAATAAAGGAAGAATTACCTTCATTCTACCTCCAATCAATCCCCGCTCTGGACGGTTCAATTCTAATGAAGTGTGTCAGTATCATTCACACTCTCGCGGTTACAGCACAGAAGAATGCTTGGCACTCCTCTATCTCATTCAGAATCTTATTGATAGGGGTGTCCTGCAAATTGCAGATGATTACACTGTGCAACTTAAAGGTCGGAATGCATGTCCTACCAAATGGAAGGAATCGATCACAGTTTTATCCGAAGTGGATAATGAGCCTGTCAAAGTATTTCCTATACATCCAATTCAACTCAAAGGAGCTGACAATCCTTTGAAAGTGGTCGCACCTAAGCCAATTTCTCTAACCCTCAGACCACAACATCCTGTTGTTAGCTTGTACAAAGTTCTATGGAATTATGGAGAAGCTGAAGGATCTACGTCTCATACTACTGCTACAGTGTCAAAGGATAATCCACTGTATCTTCCTCAACGGGTTATGAAGCCTACTTGCAAAGCAAAGGGGAAGATTCCCATGGAGAAGATTGAACAATTCCTCCGCACTATGGGCCACAATGAAGCCAATGTGTTTTTAAGCTTACGACAAGCTCCACACCAAATATCTATACTGGATTTGGTTTTCTCTTCCAAAGAACATCGGAAGATTCTATTACAGGTTTTGCAAGAAGCCTATCTGCCAAAATCAGTGGATGTGGAAAGATTTTAACATCTGGTTGATCACATTTTCAACAACAATGTGATATCCTTCACTGATGACAACATACCGCCCGAAGGGACCGGTCATTGTAAGCCACTGTACATCACAGTGTTGTCTTCTGGGTACATGCTAGTTGGAGTTCTGATAGATGGAGGCTCATCTCTAAATATATGTCCTTATGCCACCCTAGTTCAGATGAATGTAAATCTCAAGCGGATCCAGAGCAGCCACACGGTTATCCGAGCTTTTGATGGATCTCGACGAAGTGTCGTCGAAAAAATTGAGTTGCCAATTGAGACTGGCCCAAATACATTCAATGTATCCTTCCATGTCCTAAAGATAGATTCAGGATACAACCTTCTATTGGGGAGACCATGTATACATATGGCTGGAGTTGTTCCCTCCACATTACATCAACAGCTCAAATACATTATCAACAACAGTCTAGTCACTGTTAATGCTGAGCCGGAGTATCCTGAACAAGGAGATCTGCCAATCATCAGTTTCAACTCTAAAGTTGAGCCAGCCAGTTTTCATACCTTGGAAGTGAGCAACACTCAATATCAACCTATTGAAGCACCACTTCCCGTACCCAAGATTTCTGCCGAGGTTATGTCGGCTACTCAAGAAATGATGTCATTGGGTTATCAGCCTGGACAAGGGCTTGGTAAAGACAAGCAGGGTATTAAGCACCCTATTCAAATGTCCAGTCAAACTGGGACAGCCGAGCTAGGCTATTATGCGAGTTCCTGTCATAGGAATCCGCATAAACACCAGCCGGTTCCTCAAGCTTCCGCCACACGGCGATGTTTTCGATATGCACAAATAGAAGTACTGGTGACCATCTGTGGTGCGGTCAATCTCAGAGAGGAAGAAACCATTATCCTCTCCACATTTTATACAAATACCAGTCCCAAGACACCAAAGATGGTAGGGATATACAGAAATCAATGATCCATTCTGAGAGATCTTGCGACGTCTCAATGTCCACCTATCAAGGATAAGTTGAGGATGCATCAAGATCACAAGGCCTTGAAGAAACAGGCAAATATCAAGCAAGTATCAAGGCATAACTAAAAGGGAATTGAATCAAAATATATTTCCCTACCATACATAATATTGTTTGATATATACATATGTGTTGTTCATGAAAAAATGGCTAAGCTAGTCTGTGCAGGAAAATACAAAGCTATCTATAGATCTGTATACATGTGAACAATTAGATCTAACATGGCATCCCTCTCTTAAGATGGAGGTAGCACTGCAAGCTCCTGCCCAAGGGTATCTATACGAGCTAGTAGATCAGAGGCTAACTGCATGGTGGCATAATGCTCATTAATGTAAGCACTCATGTCGGCAAGACTGACAGTCGTCTGGGATCTAACTGAAGTATTGTCTGCGATGGCCACATCCCTAGCAGATAAGGCGGCATCACGCTCCACTATCAATGTATCCCTGGCTGATCTAGCCTCATCCCTCTCTAATAGAGCAACGACTCTCCCATCAAGTGTTGTCAACATCACGTCCCTAGCCTGATCTCTCTCATAAGTCATCAGATGTAAGCTCTACTCCAGATGTTGTGTCGAATATTGAGTAACAGTGGCACTCGGGGTAGGAGAATCCATCACAAATGCTGGCAGCCCGACAGTCAAATCATCGATGGGAATGCCAGCCTCCTCTATAGGCTCCTCATCGTCGTAATCAATCCCCTACACTATGTATACCGCCGCATCCGATGCAGTCTCTATCTCCATACATGCGAAATACTTTGCAGAACAACCTGGATGACTGACAAAAAACTCAGCTAGCTCTCGCTGATCCCAACGGGCATACAACCTAGATCTGTCCTCCGCAGATAAACGGTGTGAAGTGAAGCGCTAACTCACTCCCCCATTATAAGGATGAAAATCCCTAAACTGGTCAAAGTTACACATCACGACCAGTGAGTGGTAAGTAATCATGCCCCTCAATCCAGCCAGAGGGAGGTAATCCATGCCCGGAGCATGAGTAATGAAGCTATAGGGTGAGCTAAGCCCTGAACACGACAATATAGCAAATGAGTCTCTAATCCCTGCCAGAAAAGCTGACCACCATGTAACATCTGTACACTCTGCAGGATGAAAGGAGTATGATATGGCTATATCATGGGTGAAGCAAAACCCTTGCCGTCTGAATGTGCCAATCGGTCTCAAGTGTGACATAAACCACACATACAACATGACCGAACTACCTGTGAACACTCCTGCCGGATAAGTGCAGCAGTATGTAGCTGACCTCAGAGTCTCTACAATAATCATCGGTATAATGGTACGACCCTCCCTGAGAGCTCTCAATACCATAATGACGTCGATATCCAGCTCATCCATATATCATGGCATGTAGACATATGACAATACGCACATCAGCAATACATCCACTCTAGCTGAACGCCAATGGTCCTCTGGTGTGGTGAAATCCCCAGAATGTCATGCATAACTATCCTCCAAGCCAAATCTGTCAAACAGAAAATGCTAGGATATCACGTGGCTGGATGTAATCTCATTCTCTACCACTCTACGTCTCAATCCAATGAGGGTTATGAACTATCTACTCATGTCTCCAATAGTCAAATGTACGCAAGGTCTATCCAATGGCAGCATCGTCAAACGTGCATACTCCTCCAAAGTAGGAGTCAACTCCTTGGTCCCAAATTGAAAAACCTGCCTCTCCGATACCCAGTGCTCGAGCATACCCTCTACAAATCCTGTGGGAACCTGAAACATCAACAGGGTCATAGTATGTTGCAAAGAATCATCTCTTTATCACCATGTATGCGGTGGTGATATACTATCATACCATGAGCGCATACCAGCTACCACCAAAAATGGTGGGGTATGATCAATACGGCTAACTGTCGAAGAAGACATATGTACGGGCCATGTCATAAGACCATCTAGGGGTCAATGCTGAATATCTCTGGACATACATACATATGCATAACAATAACATGCATGATACAATAGATGGTAATATGATATAGGGAATGAAAATGTGCATACATTCCTAAGTATATCATCATCTAATACATCTCTCAGATAGCTAAAATCTGAGGAAATGGGGCGAAGCTACCCAACAACTCAACAGAGGCCTATCAAAAGATATAGTGAGAATGGGGCGAAGCTACCCAGCAGCTAACAGAGGCCTATCAAAAGAGATAATGAGAAATACATCAGAAAAAGTAAATAGTGTCACTGTCTACATCATCGATGCTATCCAGCTGACGTAACTCCTCTTGAGTCACTTGATCTCTATCTACAGGGATGTCAGGCCTATACAATGGAGGATCTGCACTGGCAAAACCATATAGGTCACCTGAGGGGCCAGCGCCAGAGCTGGTAGGATCAAAAGTATCTGCCTCTGAAGGATCTCTGCCCAAATGTCGGATGAAGAAATGTGCCCGGTCCAACTGCTGGGTTAATCTATCAATCTGTGTCACATAAGTTGGATCTCTAACACAGGCAAGCCAATTCGTCATCATCACGAATCTTGGAACAATATCCCCCATAAACTGTGTGGCGCGAGTCTGAGCTCCAATGGTACGAGGGATCCACCAATGCTGGAACATCTCCTGAGTGTAGGGGCCCTCTAATAAAGTAAAATCGTTAATCCACAACAATGGGACATCAATGACGGGTGACTACGAAACAGGCCAATAATGCCTGGCAGGAGGCAAGATCGGCATACGGATCTCTTCTGTAGTGCTCCTGATAACACGCTCTACTAAATAGAGCTCCCATCCTCTATCTGTGAAGAGAGGAATCTTGCAGGTGGAAATGACGTACTCAACTCCAGTTGGGTACCCATCCTCAAAACCAACTCCCAAATGCTCCCAAGAGTAGGGAACCCATGTGATGACACCTGCTGTCAACAACTCCAGTTATTGGCGACAATGAGTGAAATCCTCAGCAACAGGGACCTCTGCCAGTATGGAATGATGTCATCGTCGTCCTCGTGGATAGGTGTCTAAACCTAACACACTCACAGGACGCAAATATGGAAGCCTCTTATAGGCCCAAAACTGCCAACACAAAGGCAAACATCTGCTGTTAGTCAACACTCTTAACCTGTACACGGGAAAAGACAAGAAAAACACTCACCAGTAGAAATGGGTAGAATCCTAACCACGCCTTGGTCAAGCCCAGCGATCGCATATGCATTCCCCTGAGGAAGTAGGCAAAGGAGTAGGAACCCCAATCATAGTCTCCTATATGGTCCACGTGTCGAGTGGTGCTGATCAAAGCGAAGGACACCGTAGAGGAATTATCTGTTATGAAGCAACCCCTAATGATTATCAGGAACAATCGCCAAAGAATGCAGTCCTTGACTCTCACATCATCGAGTATGTGCTCACTCAATAACCCGCTCATATCATCTACGCTCAAAGGACCCGTATGAACAGTCCTGCCCTGAGGGCCTCCGTCGAAACTCCCAACAAGGATCTAATGGTAGTAGGGGTAATATCCGTCATACAAGGCACTAGATCCCCTCCAAACTACATACCTATGATAAACCGCCAATCCATCAGCATCATCATCACCTCACAGTCCAGCAAATGGAGTGACTGAGTCTGGTTAAATCTCCGCTCAGACAATGCCCTGAGGTAACCCTAGGGACAGCGATGAAGAAGGATGGAAAAGAATGCTCCAAATCCCCAGCCATGTACAATCGCTCTGTAGTCATCATGCAAGGCATGATACATAAAGTGGATGTTAAACCAGTTCCCTCGAGTCTGTGTGAAGCCGGGAACCTACATCAAATACAGATCAACATCAGAATCCTTTACTCATCATCAATAGGAAACAAGGATGATTAAGATCTAACTTCATACCTCGTTTGCGTGCAGGTATACTGAAGAATGCCGACTCAAGTCACCTAGAAGATCTGGGTTCGCCACTTGAATTCCTGGCAATTCCCTACGGGGAACACGTACAACAGGAGCATGAACCTCGACTGGTACATCCTCCTCCTCGTCCTCGACATCCGGCACTTCAACCCGGATAGGACGTATCACCGCCTCCACCAAACGACGAGGTTGTCTAATGTAATCTGGTGGTGAGGCTCTATAAAGCCCTCCTCCGTACACACAAGTAGTCCTCATGGAACTACTTCCTACCGATCTGGATCCATAATATCTGGACAACAAGTCTCCAAATCACCTCAAAAAGGGTGTGATAAATTCTTATATGGAGTTTTTTAACATGTATGCATGCATTTTTTTAGCGTACATCTATAGTAGAGTTAAAAATGCATGCCTAATCATTCCTACATTATGGGAAAATTTTGCCATAGCTCCTTTGTAAATGGGACTATCTACATGCACATAGGCATGACTAGGTGGCCATTCAGTAGCACACCTATACACAGTCATATACATCCTATATACATTTAATACATTACAGTAAAAAATACGTAAGTGTAGTCTAATAACCAGGATTATTTGGCTTGTCTACCTTTACTCATTTGTCCTCATATAGGATAAGAAATAACAGTAAAAGGTGCAAATTTGACTGTTTCAAAAGTCAAAAATTTTTACATCATTATGTTCAGCATGGATTAATACTAACATTTGCTATGTTGAATATTTTTTATCAAGTCATATCAGCATGCATGTTCACTACTATGTGTCTAAATACATTTCATGTGATAAGTCATTTTCCAACGGATAGAAACTGGAAAAAAATACATGCATACGTTACCAGGACAGTGAAGAACCCTTGTATGGTAGCAGATTATGCAGAAAGTTGCCCGAACTCAACAAGTCTGATGAGAAGCTCTCAGATTTCCTTCGTCGCGCAACTTGAAAATGACTTATGAAAGCAACCTTTGGGCTTTACATAGCCACTTAGGCTGCGCAGTCCACATGCATTGCTGCTGCGAGGTGTACTGCAAAGACTCTACATGGGTGCCACACCTCCGGCTCGCTCCAGTTAGAGTTACAAAGGAGGTCTCGCAAGCTAGAAAGGCTAAATCAGGAATAAAAGTGCTACGCGATTGAGCGGAATAGCCCAGAATCCTGGTGTTCATGTGTCAAACTCTGGCTCCACATGTTCCACATTGGTATTCACCTGCATGCAAGGTTTACGATACCAGTGGCCTCAGCTTTCACAAATCATGCTCGACAATACCCCACAAAGGTCTGATTCTGTCAATGAGTGTCAAGCAACCTTGACGTATCCCCAGCGGGGGTTACAACGCAATGCAACCATTGATACACACATCAATGAAGGTCAAGCAACCTTAACAATCTATTCGGTGATACACACATCAACAAAGGTTAGGCAACCCTGACAACAAATGACTGTTGGCAGTAACTCCGACAGGATGAGGGAATATGTTATACACATCATCAAGCAGACAAAGCTTTATCCTCACAGATCTCTTTCATACAAGAGGTACCTCTATGGAATATAAGCCAGTGTCTAGGATTCACGACTTTGGTGATAGCCCCAACATCAACATCTTTGAAGACTTGGATCGTTTGTCCAAGCCATCACTGATTGTCATCCCAGCGGGATTACGTGACAATCATGCATCATACATTTGCATCATGTTGCTGCACATAAGCATCATGTTTATTTCACTTTCATTTCAAGTGTCTAGGATTCTTTATGCTATCCATGCCTTGCATTGCATTAATATGATAAAGAGGGGCATGTGTAGACACTCAAAATTTTTCTGCACAACTGTTACTAACATTACCATAGGGAAAAATTATGTTTCGGAGATAACCCTGGAAGACAACTCACATCCATTTCGGATACTACTGGAGGATCGGTTCACAACCCGGACCACACACCGGGAACATTAGTCTCAACCCGGAACACACACCGGGAGTCTGATCCTCAACCCCGAAACATACACCGGAAGGATCATTTCCAACCTCAGAGATAACCCCAAGTTTTGTCCTTGGCGATAACCCCAAGGAATGTTGTTGCAGTTCTGGCGATAACTCCGGAAATTCTTGTTTCAAACACATGCGATCAGCTTCAATCTCAATCCTCCTGCCGAGGCACTCATACCTCATACCCGGAGCTAACAACGGGCGGACAGGCACACCCACCGATGACAGTGAGGCACACAAACAAGCAGTCCAATCTCAGATGTAAGCCTAAGCAACGTCTGCTTTATGTTCAAACCTGCGATAACCTCGGTGAGGAGTCAAACATCATCTTACCACATCAACACTTCCTCTCACAAGATGATATCGCAGCATACCAACAAGTAGTCCAATCTTAGATGTAACCCTAAGCAACGTCTACTTTCAGCTCAAACTGGCGATAATCCCGACGAAGATTCAAACATCATCTTGCCCCTTTCAACACCTGCGCGTCGTCTCAACACTTCATACATACATACATACAACTATGTCCTTCAAGAACCAGGATATCCAATCCCAAGTGACTATTACACATGGCAGTACTTTGGATAGAATTTGAAGCTTGAAGACCATGGGCATGGTCCCCTCTTCCTGACTTCGTACAACCTCTAATCCATGTCATTGCGTAACTCTCAACACAAGATATCTGAAGAAGGTCACATATACCTCGTTCGGAAGCTCGAATTGAAGTTCTGCAAGTTCGAGCAGACATTACAGTGCGTGAGTGCACATACTTCGAGACGACAGGACCCGCGAAGCCCGGGCGCACCACGACCTGCCGCAGGTGTAATTGCGGCAGCCGCAGGTACACCTGTGCCTATCCGTCTATATATACAAGGCTGGGGTCAGCCATTTGAAGGAGAAAAGAGAGAGAAAAGGCGAGGAAGCCCTGTCTATTTTTCTCTGTACATACCCATATTGAGTGTTTTCTTTTCTATTAGCTCACATATAGCTATCTTTTGTCCGGAGGGAGCTGAGTAGTTATCCAAATAAAGTCATAGAAGTCTACTTTGGCAGCCCACTGTAAGCCTTCTCACATTCTATAAAGCTTTCTTCTCATATTATCACACACTGTTGTACACGTTGAGAGTCGTGTGAATGTGTTTGCCCGGACTTCGGTCTGTGGTTTTCATTTATGTTTGTATATATATACTTATATATATATATATGTATATATTTTTATACTGACTAACATTATCGAGTTATGCCTCGATTGAGCCTGAACTTGATGAGCGCGTTTATTGGCTTTTATATATATATTTATATATAAAGTGTTGTCGACTACATCATGAGCCTGAACTTGATGAGGCGTTTAATTGCTTATATATATATATATATATATATAAGCCATTAAATGCACCCTCTGATGTAAAATCTAGAGTCTGACCACAATTTACATATATAAGTATATATATATATATATATATATATATATATATATATATATATATATATATATATATATATATAACTTTTGTCTCTGACATATCCAATGAGCCTGGATTTCATATCCTAGGAGCATTTATCGCTTTTATATATATATATATATATATATATATATATATATATATATATATATATATATACATTCCTGTCAGGCCTGGAGTTTCCTCCGTGGCTTTTTACAGGTTTCTTTACATTTCGTCCTACCTGGAGTTCACTTCGTGGTAGTTGATAGCTTTTTACAGCTTTATTTACTTTCAAGTCCCGCTTAGAGTTCACTTCATGCGATTGATAGCATTTACTGCTTTATTTGCATTTCTGATCCCCCATGGAGTTGCTTCGTGGTGGTTGATCATGCACATATATATATATATATATGTATATATATATTTACAGCTTTAATATATATAACTGCTTACTACTTTCTATACAAGTTGCAGTATCATGTGAGCCTAGGAATCATGTGATCGCAGATTCAGTCTACTAAATCTAGATTCGGTTCCCATGATGGACATTTTCTAGCTATAAGAAGCTTGTACATTATTTACAGTGTCTGAATTTCCTTGGATGGTTGTCATGCCCATAAGGAGTTCGGCACTGGCAGGGGTGTTCATTGGTAAATAACTGGACCGAACCGGTCTGAACTGAACCGAACCGAATACCGATAGTACTAAAAATTGGATACCATTACCAAGATCTATTGAATGAGCAGATATCGACCGATTAATTGGGTCCGCAGACTACTTCGATTCCGTTTTTTACCAGCTTATACCAGATTTTTAACCCAAACTAATTTCAGCCCGAAAACCAAAATTTTAGCCCAAAAACTTTCATCCCAAACTTAAATATTAACTTACTTGAATTATGGGGCTTAGTAAAGTTCATATGGGTGGTACCCGAAATTCCAAATCCCACACCTCCTACCTCACTGCCTCCCTCCCCTGCGATTCACAATCTTTTTCATACCATCGCAAACAATCAAGCCTGGATCACTGCTGATGTTAAAGATATCCAACTTCGTTTCTCCATGCTTGAAAAAGGAAAACTCCCCATTCGTCGCAATGATTTTCATCCTATTTTTCGTAATGTGGAGGATGAGTTCATTGACCTCCACGTTGGATTCGAGTTGTACACTCGGGCTATGGTAGAAGCCCTTCAAAGGAAGATGAACTGCAATGCCTATCAATTGAGCACTGAGCTTAAATTCATCAGCAATCAAATTGGGACTCTTGGACAATTTACCGAGCGCCGCATGAATTACCTAAGTAAATAACTGTAAGCAGACCAAGTTCAATCTCGCATACCTGAATGGCCACAATGCAATTGGATGGCCGAATATCAAGACGACTTTCTGGACATGCCTTTACCACTTCCCACCTTCATTGTTCGTCCTCCCAGATTTGCCAACACCATGTCCCTGGAAGAAATTGAACACCGCAGGCTCCACCGGCTCTATTTCACCGCCCACGAAGCCAATCACATTAATATTGACGAGGAGGATGATTAAACACCCTGCCCCTTTTGGCCTTCTAGACACCTCTTTTTGATAGATGCCAAAGGGGGGAAGACTTATGCCTGCTTTCAAGACAGTTTTTTTTTCATACATGATAACTTTTGGTTTTAAGACTATGGCTTAAATTTGTTGATGGATGATGGTTTAATAGTCTACTATAATTCATTGTTTAACATGTTGTGGACTAACCAGAAAATGCAGGGTAACTTTTCACTTTTCATATTTGCAACTTGAAAGTGCAGGGTCACACAAACACTGCATATATGCAGTCAAAAGTATGCATGAATTCAGGGGGAGTTGTAACTCTCTTGAAATGCATGGTTTTAGGGGGAGCCTTATTTATTTTGTTGTCATTGTCAAAAAGGGGGAGAATGTTGACTTATGTCACACTCCATGTTTTGATGATGACCATATTATTTCTCTAACCATGTTATATAACATTTCACGAACATCAAGGAAGAAGGTTCAAAGTCAAGATGTCTTTTAAGAAAGAAAAGAAAATTTGAGTCCTAGGAATATATGTAAGATCTTAGCATTTATTCTTTCCAACATAAGGCTCTAGGACATGTGCATTGTATATATACTCGCATTCATATATGATGTCACATGTTAATTAACTAGCTCATAATATGCATGGCCAAAATTGCTCAACATAAGTTAAGGAATCAAATCTTGTTAAATAGACATATACGGTAGAACAAGAAATGGAGTAAATAAATTACCATAAGTGATGCATTAAATCCCTCCATCAATCTAAGCTCACGGTTAAGACAACTAGGGGGTAGCAGGAGTCGTGCATCATAATACTATCCCACGATTCAAGGAATCTAATTGGGTGTCTCCAACGGTCCAATTTATGGTAAGATATATGGACACCGGCCAACAGATATTTTATGGTAAGCAAAAAACATGACATCTTAGATCATGCATTATAAATCATGAATCAAGGACCTTAATTCTGAACAATCAAATAAGGTAACCAGCTAATCTCATGCATAATATAAAAAACATTACTAGAGTGTTTCTGCTCCGTGATCTAGAAATTGCCAAAATGAAAAGCTGCCATATGACAAGATGGATACTAAATGCAGAAATCATAAAAGATATAGACTGAATGCGATAAACTATCTATTAAGCAAGATTCTCTTAATCATCACTATAATACGCCTATATTGTGTCTAAATCATGACATGTCCTATACCAATAGACATATATGTTGTCTTGATCTTTGGCACGATATCCGGATAACGGTCTATGTATTATGTGACTTGTGTACACTATCTCTAACAATCATATCTCACATAGACGATAAGAAACTGTAATACATTAGAAAAGCCTATAAATGATCTGATCTCTTTAACGAGAAGGATACGAAAAACACAAACAGTATCTTCAAAGCATACAAGCCATAAAGTTATTTTTCTCTTTGATCGATATTGATTGCATTAAGAAAAGAGCTTTAGTTAAGAAGATCATATAGAACATACTCTTGTAATATTCTTCTTGAATAACATTTCATACTAGAGCCTTGAGTTGGTGAGTAATATATTGCTTGATCATTAGACCTCTAGTGTGTATTTTAATTTTCCTTATCACGATCAATATTATATCGTGTGTAATCCTGTTTATCATTACAGTCAAGTTTGAGGAAAGCATAGGTGCTTAAGAGTGCACAGGGAACAACGGTGTTCAAATTGCTAGAACTTGTATTGTATTTGAAATTTTATTAAAAGTGAGTCTCCAATACTAGTTTGTATTGGACGTGGATTAGGCTACTATTCTAGAGTGTAGTAGTTGAACCACGTAAAAATTCTGGTGTTTACGTGATTACATTTTGTGCTTTATTATCCTGCCATCTATCCAGCAACCTGCATTCTATATCCACTCCTATCAGTAAATTGGTTGACCCTATTAAAAATAATATCCTGATTTTATATAATCCAGTTTGCTGCATTAAGAATCCAAAAGAATTTTTCTAAGAAATTAAAAGTTGGTTGTAGTTTGTTCTTACACTTCTTCAACCCCCCTTCTAAGCGTACCTATTTAAATTTTAATCAATAATGTACATACATATATAGTGACTTAAAATTCACGGTTATTACATCCTCCCCCTTATAAGAATTCCATCCTTGGAATTACATATAGGGTTACTCAAAAAGATGTGGATAATTTTCCCTCATCTTTTCTTCGAGTTCTCACATAGCTTCTTCAGCATTGTGGTTCCTCCAAAGAACTTTTACAGAATGTATAACCTTATTTCACAATTTCTACTTTTTTCTATCTAAAATTTCAACCGGAATTTCCTCGTACGACAAATCCTTTTTGACCTGAATTGGCTCGTAGGATATCACGTGCTTGTAATCAGGCTTATATGGTCGTAGCACTGACACATGAAACACATTATGAATATGTTCCAGTTCAGGAGGTAGAGCTACCTCGTACGCCACTTTGCCTATCTTCCTCAAGATTTCGAAGGGTCCAATAAATCTCGGACTCAGTTTACCTTTCTTTCCAAACCTTATATTCCCTTTCCAGGGAGATACTTTCAAAAATGCATAGCTTCCCACTTCAAAATCTCTCTTCTGGTGATGTAAGTCTGCATACTTCTTTTGGCGATCTTGAGCTACAACAGTCGGGCTCTTATCACCTTGATGATCTCTACGGTCTGCTGCACCAGTTCTTGTCCTAACAGTCGACATTCACCCACTTCATCCCAGCATAAGGCCATTCTACATTTCCTCCCATACAGTGCTTCGTACGGTGGCATTCTGATGCTGGCGTGATAGCTATTATTATATGGGAACTCTACTAATGGAAGATGATCCTCCCAGCTACCCTTGAAGTCCATCACACAAGCTCTGAGCATGTCTTCAAGCATTTGAATCGTTCTCCTGCTTTGTCCATTGGTCTGCAGATGATACGCGGTGCTCATCCGTAGATGCGTCCCCATTCTTTCTTGAAGAATCTTCCAGAAGTTTGACGTGAATCGCGGATCTCTATCTAATCCAATAGATACTGGTACGTCATGTCTCGAGATAATTTCTTTGATATATAATTTGGCTAACTGGTTCAAACTATACCTGATCATGATCGACAAAAAGTGAGTCGACTTCGTAAGATAATCTACAATCACCCATATGGCGTCGTGCCCTTTTTGTGTTGCTGGAAGTCCCACCACAAAATCCATTGTGATGTGCTCCCATTTACACTCTGAAATCTCTAAAGGCTGTAGTAAACCACTCGGTCATTGATGCTCTGCCTTGACTCTCTGACAAGATAGACATCTGATGACGCATTCTGCAACCTGTCTTTTCATGTTTGACCACCAAAAGTTTTGACGTAAATCTTGATACATCTTTGTGCTTCCTAGGTGTATCGAATACCTCGTACTATGCGCTTCTTGCAAAATCTCTTCTCTTAGTTCTGGTACTAACGGTACCCAAATCGTCCTTCAAATCTCAGCAGTCCGGTGCCATCAGTCTTATATTTCAATTGATCCCCTTCAACTAACCGCTTCTTGATGTTGTCGCAATCTTCGTCCTTCAACTGAGCCTATTTAACCTTATCTAATAAAGTCGGGCTCGTTGCCACTGTAAATAATTTCTCATTGGTCTCCATCGGATACTTCACCTCTAAGTCAAGTAGTTCAAAATCTTTCACCAATTCCTCTTGAATGGTCAACTTCAGTAACTTCTCTCTGCCTTTTCTGCTCAGGGCATCTGCCATTACATTTGCTTTGCCTGGATGGTACAGAATCTCACAATCATAATCCTTAATCAATTTTAGCCATCAGCGCTGCCTCATATTTAGCTCCTTCTGCGTAAAGATATACTTCAGACTCTTATGATCCGTATATATCTCACACTTCTCACTATACAAATAGTGCCTCCAAATATTCAAGGCAAAAACTACTACTGCTAACTCCAAGTCATGAGTTGGATAACCCTTCTCATAGTCCTTCAAATGGACGTGAAGCGTCTGTGAATGACCTTGCCATCTTTGCATCAAGACACAGCCAAGACCCTTGTGTGACGCATCGCTATACACTAAAAATCCTCCCGTGTTGTCTAGTAAAGCTAACACAGGTGCTTGACTGAGCCTCTTCTTCAATTCCATGAAACTCTCTTCACATTTCTCCGTCCAAACGAACTTCACCGCCTTTCTAGTAAGGTTAGTCAAAGGCGATTCTATCTTTGAAAAATCTTAGATGAATCTCCGATAGTATCCTACTAATCCCAAGAAACTCCTAATTTCTGTCGGCGTCTTTGGCTATTCCCAATTGATAACCGCTTCTACTTTTGCTGGATATACCGAAACACCATCATTGTCGATAACGTGACCCAAAAACTGCACTCTCTGCAACCAAAACTCACACTTGGAGAAATTTGCATACAATTTCTCCATCCTTAACGTCTCCAACACTATCCTTAGGTTTTCAGCGTGCTCTTCCTCCGTCTCTGAATATACCAGAATGTCATCAATGAACACGATAACAAACTTATCCAAATACAGTTTAAACACTCTGTTCCTCAAGTCCATGAATGTTGCTGGCGCATTCGTCAATCCAAAAGACATTACCAGGAACTCAAAATGTCCATACCGAGTTCTAAATGTCATCTTTGGAACATCCTCCTGCCTCACCTTCAGTTGGTGATAACCGGTCCTCAAGTTAATTTTTGAAAAGTATTTTCCCCCCTTCAACTGATCAAACAAAATGTTGATCCTGGGGTAACGGGTACTTGTTCTTAATGGTGACCTTGTTCAACTCTCGGTAGTTGATACAAAGCCTTAATGACCCATCCTTCTTCTTTACGAATAAGACTGGTGCTCCCCACGGTGATACGCTCAGTCGAATGTATCCCTTATCTAACAACTCTTGTAGTGGAACCATCAGTTCCTTCATTTCTACCGGAGCCATACGATACGGCGCTTTGGATACTGGTGATGTCCCTAGTGCCAAATCGATAACAAATTCTACCTCTCTATCTGGTGGCAATCCCAGAATCTCATCTGGGAAGACATCAACGAATTCCCTTACAATAGGTATCTGACCCAATTCACCCTCGACTCCGCGGGTATCCACAACGTGAGCTAAATAACCTATACAACCCTTCCTAAGCAACTTCTTTGCATGAATCATCGTCAGACAACAAGATTCTCTCAGCGATTTACTGCCATGAAATACCACCTTTGACTTATTCGGAGTCTTTAGGTGTATGCACTTTTTCATTCAATCAATGACCGATCCGTTACTCGATAACCAATCCATCTCGAGGATTACATCAAACTCTCCAAGACGAATCGGTATCAAGTCCACGTTAAGCTTAAACCCTCTTACATCAGCACAACAGTTCCTATGGATGTAGTCTATAGGGATAATTTCTTTGTTTGCTACTTCTACATTCATTGGGTGTTCTAACAGTTCACTAGATAAACTTAATCTTTGAGCAAATTCATCAGATACTAAAGAACATGAAGCTCCCGAATCGAATAACACATAGGCATTTATATCATTGATCAGAATTATACCTGACACCACCTCCCTGGATTCCACGACATCTTGCAATGTCATATTGAATGTCCTCGCTGTTGGCTTGTTAGGCTGGGCTGGTCCTCCACTGGTTGTCCTAGTGTTATTGCTCATGTTGCCGTTTTCGCCATTCGTGCTTTACTTCCTCGGGCAATCCTTGATCTGATGTCCCGCTTCACCACAGTTAAAACAACCTCCCTTCTTCACCTTAGGACAATTGGGTGAGGTATGTCCTTCTTGTCCACATGTATAACATACCATTTTTCCCTTCAGGCACTCTCCCGAGTGACCCTGTCCACAGTTTCCACACACCGACTTCTTTTGTTGCACACTTCCTTGCTGACTCTCCAAATTACCACCCCCACTGCTCCATTTCCGCTTCTTGTTGTTGCTACCGCCATTGCTAACATTTTGATTCCCACCTTCTGCTTTCTTCTTGTTCTTCTCCCGATTGTACTTTGAGACCGCTTCGCTTCCACCTTCCGCTATGAGAGCTTTCTCCAACAGAGTTAAGAATGACGTGATTTGTAAAACTGCTACCTTACGGTAAATCCACGGCTTTAGTCCATTTTCGAACCTTCTCGCTTTTCTTACCTCCGTGTCCACCTGATGTGGAGCGAATCTAGCCAATTCATTGAACTTCACAGCGTACTCTTACACTGACATATTCTCCTATTTCAATTCCAAAAACTTGATCTCCATTCTCACTTGTGTACTCTCAGGGAAGTAGTTCCCAAAGAACAACGTCTTAAACGATTCCCAAGTCAAGATTTCAGTCCCGGCTTTGTTTTGGTTGGCCACCCACCAATAGTTATCCTTACCCTTCATTAAGTAGGTAGCAAAAATTGTTTTATGCTCTTCTGCTACCCTAGCAATAATGAAGGCCTTCTCAATCTCCTTTATCCACGTCTGGGCCTCTATTGGGTCTGTTGTTCTTATAAACTTCGGCGGTCCTACTGCCTTGATGTCCTTAAAGTTGGCTAGTTGGTTTCTCGCCTGATTTCCTGTAGGTTGAGCTTGATTCCTTGTAGATTCAGCCATCATGTTGATAAAGTCTTGCATTGGGTTTGGTTAAGCTCCCGCTACATTATTAACTGACTCTTCGATCTCTTGGTTCTTTAATACACGTCTGGGCGGCATTATCTAGTGAAACAAAATTCTAACACGTTACTCGGGTTTTATTATCATATAAGTACTTAGAATGTAATACGCTACTGTATTCAAAAAATCAGATGATCATTATGTGAGAGTTTTAAATTACCAAGATTCTGAAGTCTTTCTCCCTGATTAGTGGGTTAGGTTTGTTTTAAAAAAAAATCCAATTCAGTCTACTGGATTCACATAACATTAAATAGACAATTTACTATTTAAATTTTCCAACACATATCATAATAATGCATTTATATTCATATACCAATCTTCGGTGTCTCACATGTTCAATACAGGTATATTTTTATAAATGCTATTATCCCATTTTAAACACAAAAGATGGGATTAACTCAAAATGATTCTCCTCTACATACACAAATAGGGATACCACCTAACTACCTACTACCTCACACCTACTGAGATCTACATCAACATAAAACCCTATTACAAAAAAAGGGGTACTAATGCATCTATCGACAACTGGTCCATAGCATAATCATCACTCGTGGCCGTTCTGGGTCACCTGAACAGGCCCCTAGGGAAACAACCCCTCCATAAATCTACGCCGAATAGATCGACTCGACTCCCCTAACTCGATATGTGCCCTCCTAGTCCCACTGCACTGGCCCTCATATGCCGCGTCTAGTGCCAGTCCTAAAGTCTCGACCCTGACCTTCATGGCCTGCAGTGCTATCTCTAACTGGTCCACCTGCTTGGCTGACTCATAAAATGCCTCCTCCACGCGTATCTTATCTGCAATCTCCATGTCAAACTCACCCCACATCGCCAGATGCTCTACGCTCAACTCTCTGAACTTTGTCTTCTCCTACTCTAGTTGTACTCGAGCCTCTGCTAGCTCAATTAGTGCCTGATGAGCAGTATCTTTATACTGCTGCTCCATGCACTGATGAGTCATATTCTGTGTCTCCAACTATAAAATCCTCTGCTCCTGTGCATGGTTTTTCTCTAGCAGGTCACTGATCATCACATCCTGCGAGGTGTCCATCACCTCCTCTGGTATGGCCTCCTCCTGGTCTACGGAATGGCTCTCTGACTACCACTCGGCATCCTATAATAAAACAAGGATACAACATCAGTACTATAATAAAATATATTCATTGATAAAATGAAATAATATTTTATTAAGTACAACACATACTCGATGAATTTCCACAATCCATCTCCTAACATACTCTATAAGAGTTTTCTACTAAGGTTATAGCCTAGGTTTCTCATTCCTAATTATTATAACCAATGGCTTTGATACCAACCTGTGACGCCCCCAAATTCAAGTTCTCTAACCTCAGATTCGGTGCTCACGATCTATCATCATCCTCAGCATTCTATAACTATTACGAAATAATAAACATACATTGTTCATTATAATAAAGTCTCATAACATAGTCCCAAGGTCTTCTTAACCTTAACTTAAACACACCATTCATATTACAAAAAGTTTACATAAGAAATTCCATCAGATAATAATAACTAACGTTCATTATAAACTATTCTTAGATGTTGCCCTTACCTTTATCTTTCGTATTGGATCCTTCAGGCTTAACTGAAATAAATTTCGTAATATAGCAAGGGTAAACAACTAATTTGCTTAGCAAGTTTATATACAAGGGAGATATATCATGACTAGAAAGAAGTTTTACTTTCAACGTTCAACGATAGTATAAGATTGTGAAGGAACATGAATTAATAATCAACAATTGAATATTCGAATAATTGAATAACGTGTACTGAGTGGTCTTGAAATAACCATGAACATTTGCCAAGGTTCTCAGTCATTTAAACTGGACCTCTTAATAAGTTTTGGTATTCAAGGGGATCAGCCTTTCATACCCCATGATTTATGCATAAACACTTAATAATCCAGCATCGATATCATGCCTTAATCAAATTCGTCCTTTTCTCAGTCAAGAGTTCTTATCATATCAATTTAATAAGAACAGTTTTTTAAAACACATTTGATTTAACAAATTTAAACATGCTTGATCTAGCTGATACAATTAGCATAGATCTATCTCATAAAAAGTTCATGAATGAAGGAACTTTAATTTAATTCACAGTTCAATAATAATAGAACGGGAATTCAATTGCACAAAGTGCGAATTTCAATAATCATTATAGATGTGAAAAATCATCAATAATTATTCACTACCATGCTTTGAAATAATAACTCGAGTTTGAGTTAGGAAACTTGCCTCGTTTGTAGGTTACGGCGCAATTAAATTCTATCCGCTAGGAAGTTTAATTATCTTCCTTTGAGAGACCTAGAGTTAATCTTTCAATTAGCCATAGCATAACATTAGATTATGTAATCACATAGTTATTATATATTACAATTAGTTCTTAGAAATATTATCTTGCCTCGATAATATTACTATTAAATAATAACTACCTTTAATTCACTTAATAATATTTAATTCACCTCATAGTATTATTAGTTCACTAATAATACTTTTATTCGCTTACTAATATTATTAACATCTTAATAATATTTTAATACATTACTAATATTATTAATCCCTTAATAATATTTTAATCATGCATTAATATTATTACTTTAATAATATCTTACTTATGTTTTAGTATCATTAATCAATAAATAATACTATTATTCATTTATCAATAGTATTAATATTTTATTCATTTACTAATATTATTAATCATTTAATAATATTTTATTCCTTTACTAATGTTATTATATTTTAATAACATTTTATTTAATCTCGAATATTATTATTTACTTGATAATATTTTAATTATTCAATAATACTTTAATTTAAAATTATTAATCTTTTAATAATATTTTAATCTAAGATTAATATTTTAATCTAATATTATTAATCATTTAATAATACATTAATCATTTATTAATGCTTAAATCAAATACTATTAACCATTTAATAATATTTTAATGATGTTTTAATCTTAATATTTTTATTTACTTAACAATATCATATTCTAATGTTATTAATATCATAATAAAATTTTAATAATTTATTAGATCAATAAACAATTTATTCTAATTGTTCACCCTTTATAAAACCACTTATTTAATATCCATAAAAGGTCATAAATAATATTTCTTATTATAAATTACCAAAATACCCTAAAATAGTCATAATATTATTTATTAGGAGTATTCAAGCATTAAAATCATATTTTTCTTATTTAAGACATCATTTAACTATTTATTTCTTTTTATTCATAATTTCATCATTTTTAGGAAAAATAGCAAACTGATTCCAAAAATTCTTCTTTTCTGGATTTGGACAGTATATGACCCAACAATGATCCTCAAATTTTTCTGGAATTTTAGAAAGTGATTTACTAATTTTAAAGTGCCCAAAACACTCGGATCTTGCTTCATTTTTCATAAATCGAATTTTGCTCAGAAAATTCTGCAATTTTCAGGGTATGCTCTCATAACATATATGAACATACTGTAAACGCTAGTAAACCCAAGTGGTAGAACATAAATCTAGCAAGTATTGAAGCCATGGGGGCTATTTTCCCCAAAACAGTCCACATAGAAAAATTAAAGTTTTAAAACCCTAAAAAGGTATTGTCCCCATTTTTCTTAAGGCTGTTTCATACAGTTTCAAGTCTTCTAAAAATCTGGGAAACATTATAGAGGTATCTTAAGAAGTTATCTACGTGTAAGAAAAAGAACGTACACGTTTCGATTTATAGGTTGTGCGTAATGGCTATTTTCGTAAAGGACTCCTAAATATTAACACCCGAATTTCTCACATTGTATAGATGGGAAAAATCACGTATCTAGCACCCCCCTTCGACGGATCACAAATCCAAGTTGTAAAACTTGAGTTACACAAGATTTAGTGGAAGAAAAACAAGGGTTTAACCCCTAGGAGAACATATGCTCATTTTCTTCCTCTAAACCTTTGATCTAACACTCAAGATACTTAGTTTCATACATGATGATATGTAGAACTAGGGTATCTTGAGTATCAGTTCATAACCCCATCAAATATTGCTATAACACCAAATAGAAGAAGAAGATGAAGATTTAGGTTATACCTTGATCTAGTAGCAACCTTCCTTGATTTACAAAAGTAATATATAATCATAGGGTGCATTAGTCAAGCTAGCAAACTCCTCTCTCTCTCTTCAAAACCGAACCCCTCTTTCTCTTTTCTCTCTTTGTATCTTGCTAGCTTGGGAGAAAAATAGAAGAAGAAGAATAAGAGAAATGAAAATGTCTAGCAAATGAAATGTGGTGATTTAACTAATATCCCCCATACTTTTGTTGTCTCTTGGAGAAAAGGCTTCACCTTATCTCTTTCAATTGAGCATAATCATGTTATTAAGGGTGCTAAGTAGATTTTCTACCAATGGGAGATTGACACACTTGTACTTGATGTAAGAGTTACTAATTAAGGAACTTGATTAGCATAATTTGTTGCCTAAAAAGGCCTAATAGGGCCGGTCCCCTTTCCCCCATTATCTCCTTTATTTTTCTTTTATTTGACTAATCAAAAGTCTAAAATACTGTTAATCAAGTGTGCTAAGTATTGGTTTGCATTTTATTTCTCTTCGGCTTCTCCTTTAATTGTTTTGGGCCATGTAATGAACATAGTCTAACAATTTTAATATATGCTACCCAAATTGTTTATTTAGGGTTTCCATTCCCAATCTTATGAAATTTAATTACTTATACATGTGACTTTAGCTCATAACCTAATTAGTTTTACTAGAAATAGGTTTAAAATTATTAGTCACTTGAAATAACAAGATTATCCACTTAAGTTAGTATACTTATTAAATACTAACCTTTCCTTATTACCATAACCCTTAGATTATTTAATTGTCTCTCCTAATGTATAATTAGGTTACGAAGCTTTCATTTTTAATGAAATCAATAAATGTATATATGTTTATTGATCCATGCACCATTTCACATATGTTGTCACATATTAAATCACTATATAACACAAAGTTTTTAAATATCAATAATGTACATACATATATAATGACTTAAAATTCACGGTTATTATAGGATGTACATCTGGCATTACTTACGAGCACTTCTAGGTGATCAGCCTATAGTACTCTATGTTGATCAACATTTATCCGTTAAACGTATTTACATTTAAGTTTTGGCAAACTCGCATGCCCATCGAATAATCGACGAAAAATACTTTTGTTTGTTCATAGAAAAACCTTACCTTCGAATCCGTACCAATTATTTGGCATACGATAACGTTATCATTTCTATATAGAAATATATGTAGACAAATCAATCTATATCTTACGAATAGTCTATCTGAGTTAAAACTGGCATTGACCATTTCTTTAAAATTAGTTATGCAATTCAGTACAATGAATCACATAAAACTTGACTAACTTGAAGGTTAGACAAGTGTTAAGAAAACTTGCCTTTCAACGTCTTCAAATAACTTAATCGACTGTTCTCAGCCTTTACAAAATCTACATGATATATTCATATAACACACTATAATTAGCTACCAAACAATTACTCACATTGTTTCTACCAACTTCTTTCTCTTTTATGCCTTAGTTAACTTCATTTCATAAATAATCTTAGTTCGACTTATTACCCTGCATCCCGGCTTACTAACAATCTTACGTTATTAACCAGACTCTATCATCATTGGTGAAGTACAAATGTTGTTTACCGATTATGGTTCATTAATAACACTTTGTGTTATTCGTTCACAAATTAATAAAATATTTCAATTCCTAAGTTCATTACCATATACATTAGTATATGTAACCTAGGAATAGTCTTAGTACATTTATTGAGTATATAAACTCAACTCGTATAGGTCTCGGAACAACTAAAGTTCAAAACCTAGCTTCTCTAACAAAACCCATGTCTCGACGCCGCGGCATGGCCTTTATACTAAACACTGGCGCTGCGGTGCCAATCTGTAGTAACTGAGTCTCGGTTCCGGCGCTGCGCCACGAAACTTCTTCACATGAGTGGCGCTACGGAGCCACACTCTAGTAGGTTATGACACTGTACCAGCGCTATGGTATGGCACATTAAGCCTTGTCTGGCGCCGCGGCGCCAGACCTTGGCAACATAAAATTTACAGCTAAAAATTTTTGTGAGCTTTCCGGATTTATAACTTCTTCGTTATAAGTCCGATTTGGTCCGTTCAAAAGTCTACAACTCATAAATTACATACTCTACGTGTTCATATAAGAATTCTACAATTTCGAATCCGTTAAATGAAAATTCACTATTTCATTTTCGAGCGTTTGTTAAACGTTAATGAACGTTCAATACTCGTTTTCTTCGTTTTAAGTCGAAATCCGACGATTCTTGAGTTCACGACTCTTAAATACCCTATCTCACATGTTGACATTGAAAACCAATGTTTTTAAGTCTCACGCCAACTTTCGACTACCAATTCAAAATTTCTACGTTTTCGACGTTTAACGTCTAATTTCGTAAAATTCGCCATAACTTCGTTACTAGTGTTCTATAAGCCAAATCACATGGAATATACTCTATTGATTTAATATCTACATCTTAACCAAACAAGATTCACATATATTAACATTGATGGAGTTCAATTGTTTCTCAACAACCAACCTCAACAATCATTATTTCCTATGGTTTAAAACTTACGTCAACCCTTACGATTTCTATTTCTTCATGACTTATAAAGATTCTATATATTACAAGACATCCTTATTCCTCCATAAGAGGCATACTACACCAATTAATGATTCTTCATACTCAAAGAAATCAAAAGAGATGGAAACTATTATTAAGGAATATTACCTTAACGATCTTTTTGTTCTTGATAGAAACTCTAAGGAAAAACTTCAAAGTGAACTGATGGCTTAAGTCTAGCTCTTTCTCTCTCTCAAAATATGTTGGATGCTCTTTGAAAAATCACAAAATGGCCAACATTTGCCTTCTATTTATAGGCAATTGAAATGGAGGGTAAAAGGGTCTTTTCTCCCATATCCTTACTATTCACTACTTCATCACCAAGTAAAATACTTGGTGATCAAGTAGTTTACTTATCTTGCACACCAAGTGGCCGGACCACCATGCCCATGCGTTGCCCCATGGGTTTTACCCATTCGGTGACCCACCGGTTCGATCCACGGTTCGGTTTCTTGGATCGGGCTTAATTAATTCTAACATTGGGCTTTAAATCATAATTACTTGGGCTCAACATAATTAATCACTTGTGCTTGAGATAATCCAATTCAATTAGATTATACTAAGTCCTAATTCTAAGTCCATTTCACCAAACATATTCTACACGTATAATTCACGTATTCTTTTCGTATAATACTCGTATGATAATTGTATTATACATCGTATTAACTCTTCGTACGCACGCTTTATCATTATCGTAATTCCTTATACGCGTCTCATTTCCTTCTCGGAAATCATTCTACTCAACCATTAGGTTTTAAGTTCGCACGCGAAAACTTCATTTGCCATAAATGAAATATTATTAGATATTCCATCTCGTCTACATATTCTGTCATTACGCGTTTCTCGGAATTTCAAAATTAATTCCCGAGCAGAAATGGATGAATAGTGTTTTTACGGGAATTTCTTAGAAAACATTTATTTTCGTCTTGGAAATACAAAACAATTAATTGTAGCACGTAGTCAGATTACTAACCATATTCGCACATTCTAGGTCATAGAACGACCTTCACATAGCTTACTCACAAATAAATCAATTAAATTCATTTAAATCACATAATCAAATAAAAATTTAATTATCATATAAATCCGATTTTCTCGGGCGTTACATTCTCCCCCCTTATAAGGATTCTGTCCCCAGAATCTCACTTATAATTACATAAACAAATGAGGAAAATTTTCCTTTATTTTACTTTCGAGTTCCCACGTTGCTTCTTCAGCATTGTGGATTCTCTATAACACCTTCACTGAAGGTATTACCTTATTTCTTAAAACTTGTTCCTTCCTATCAACACTTTGAATTGGAAGTTCCTCATATGATAAATCTTTTTCTATCTGATTAGATTCATACTCTACTACGTGTTTATAGTCTGGTTTATAAGGACGCAACACAGAAACGTGAAACACATTGTGAATGCGTTCCATTTATGGAGATAAGGCTACTTCATAAGCTACCTCTCCTACCCTTCTTAAAATCTCAAAAGGTCCTATAAACCTTGGACTTAACTTCCCTTTCTTTCCAAAACGTATCTTTCCCTTCCAAGGCGATACTTTCAGAAAGACAAAAGATCCTACATAGAATTCTCTCTTTTCTATATGAGTATCTATATACTTCATCTGCTTATCTCGGGCCGCTACCAATCGAGCACATATTATCTTTACCATGTCCGCCGTTTGCTGTACCATCTCAGGTCCCAACATCCGACGTTCACCCACTTCATTACAACACAATGGAGTTCGGCACTTCCTTCCATACAACGCTTCGTAAGGCGACATGCCTATACTAGCGTGAAAACTATTGTTGTACGAAAATACACCAATGGTAGATGATCATCCCAACCCCCTTTGAAATCCATAATGCAAGATTTTAACATATCTTCAAGTATTTGAAGTGTCCATTCACTCTGCCCATCCATCTGAGGATGATACGTTGTACTCAATCTTAACTGTGTTCCCACTTGCTCTTGCAAACTCCTCCAAAAGTTCGATGTGAATCGTGGATCACGATCTGACACAATTGAAACAGGTAATCCATGTCTGAAAATAATTTCCTTGACATACAGCTTAGCTAATTGTTCTAGGTTATACCTAACTCCTATTGGTAGAAAATGAGCCGATTTCGTCAATCGATCCACTATCTCCCAAATAGCCTCGTATCCTTTCTTTGTTATTGGAAGTCCCACCACAAAATCCAGTGTGATGTGCTCCCATTTCTACTCTAGAATTTCAAATGATTGCAACAACCCGGTTGGTCGTTGGTGTTCAGCCTTAACTTTTTGACAAGTTAAGCACCTACTAACATATTCTGTCATCTCCCTTTTCATGTTCGGCCACCAAAAGTTCTGACGAAGGTCTTGATACATCTTCGTGCTACCGGCATGTATCGAGTACCTCGAACTATGTGCCTCCATCATTATCTCCTCCTTTAATTTGGAATTATTTGGAACACAAATTCTTCCTTCAAAATGAAGTAATCCATCCTTATCGAGGTTATACTTAGTCTTTTCTTCATCTTCTATCCTCTTCTTTATCTGCTCGCATTCTTTGTTGCTCAATTATACTACCTTAACTCGTTCCACTATGGTCGGTTGAGTCTCCATGAAAAATAACATTTCCTCTACTTCCTCTGGTAACTTAACTTCTAATTTCATTCTTGCCAGCGTTGTTACGAACTCATTTTGAGTTGTTAACATTGACAATTTCTCTCTACCCTTCCTACTTAGCGCATCGACTACTACATTTGCTTTTCCCAGATGATATAAGATATCACAGTCGTAATCTTTTATTAGCTCCAACCACCTTTTCTGTCTCATGTCCAACTCCTTCTGTATGAAGATACATTTCAGACTTTTGTGGTCCGTGTATATCTCACACTTCTCACCTTACAGATAATGCCACCATATCTTCAAGGCAAAAACTACAGCTGCCAATTCTAGATCATGAGTAGGATAGGCCTTCTCTTAATCCTTTAATTGACGTGACGCATACGCAATGACCTTGCCATGCTTCATGAGCACGCAACCCAGTCCTTTATGCGAAGCATTGCTATATACTACAAAGTTCCCTATCTCATCTAGTAAGAATAATACAGGTGCCTCACTTAACCTCTTCTTTAGGTCCTAAAAACTGTTCTCACATTTTTCGGTCCACATATACTTCACCGACTTTCTCGTCAGATTTGTCAATGGAGTAGCTATTTTAGAAAAGTCCTGGATAAACCTTCTATATTATCTCGCTAACCCCAGAAAACTCTGAACCTCGGTTGGCATTTTTGGTTGCTCCCACTCATTAATTGCTTCTACTTTTGCTGGATCCACGGAAATGCCATCTTTATCAATAACATGTCCTAGAAACTACACTCATTCAATCCAAAATTAAAACTTTGTGAATTTTGCATACAACTTTTCCTTCTGTAGTGTTTCCAACACTATCCCTAAATGTTTAGCATGATCTTCTGGCGTCTTCGAATAGACTAGAATATCATCAATGAACACTACAATGAACTTGTCCAAAAACTATTTGAACACTCTATTCATCATATCCATAAATGCAGCTGGCGCATTAGTCAACCCAAACGACATCACCAGAAACTGGTAATGACCATAACGAGTTCTGAACGCCGTCTTAGGTACATCCTCCTTCCTCACTTTTAATTGATGATACCCCGTGCACAAATCTATCTTAGAAAAATACTTTAACCCTTTCAACTGATCAAATAGATCATCGATCCTGGGCAACGGGTATTTATTCTTAATCGTTAACTTGTTCAACTCTCAATAATCGATACAAAGTCTTAACAACCCATTCTTTTTCTTTACAAACAATTCTGGTGCTCCCCAAGGAGACACACTCGGTTGAATGTACTTCCTGTCTAATAGTTCTTGTAATTGAACCATTAACTCCTTCATCTCAACTGGCGCCATCTGATATGGTGCCCTTAAAACTGGTGTCGTACCCGGTAACAGATCAATTAGAAACTCGACCTCCCTATTAGGTGGAATACTCGGTAATTCTTTCAGAAATACATCCGCAAACTCTTGAACTATAGGTATCTGGTCCAAGGATGTTCCTACTATTTGGGTATCCACAACATGGCACAGGTAACTTACAAACCCTTTTCTCAACATCTTTCTAGCTTGTGTCATCGATAGACAACAAGAGCGTCTCGATGATTTACTACCGAAGAACACTACCTTGGTCTTCTTAGAAAGTCGAAGGTTCACACTTCTCCTATGGCAATCTATTATTGCCTTATGGTTAATCAACCGATCGATACCAAGAATTACATCAAATTCTTTTAACCTTATCGGTACCAAATCTACTGATAACTTATTACCTCTACTTTCTACGCAAAAATCCTTTTGAATATGTTCAACGGGGATTATCTCTTCGTTTGCTACCTTAACGTCTAAAGGTATTGCTAACTTTTCAGGGACTAAACCTAATCGCTTAGTAAATCCACACGCTATAAAAGAACAAGTAGCACCCGAGTCAAATAACACATAAGCATTTATTTCATTGACTGGAATGATACCTGATACTACATCCAATGATGCAACCACATCTTGGACGGTCATATTAAACGTACGGGCTGAGGGTCTACCCACTAATGGTGTTGGTCCAATAATGGCTAATTTACCACTGAGGGTCTAACCCTTTCTTCGGGAAATTTCTTGCCATGTGGTCCAACGATCCACAAATAAAACACCCATATTTTTTCTTAGGGTTAGGACAATTGGGTGACAAATGTCCCTCCTGCCCATAGTTGTAGCAAACTGATTTCCCCTTTAAACAGACTCCCATATGAGTCTTTCCTCATGTCTTGCATGCCTCCGTCCTACGCTTAGGATCTCCTTGTTTTACCCCAGTATTCCCAGGGTTAAAACTCTTCCTCTTAGGCATATTTCCACTACCGCTGGCAACTTTTGCCATATTTCCTCCCTCTACTATATTCTTGTTCTTTCTTTCCTTGTGTTATTGAGACAATGCCTCACCACTACCTTCAGCTATTATCGCTTTTTCCAAAATGGTCCCGTATGAAGCACTCTGAAACACCGATATCCTACTGTAGAGATAGGGTTTCAAGTCCTGCTCAAACCTACGAGCCTTTCTTTCTTCCGTGTCCACCTAATTTGGAGCGAATCTCGGCAATTCATTGAATTTGGCAGCATACTGGGGAATTGTCATATCCCCTTGTTTAAGTTCTAATAACTTAATCTTCATCCCACCTTGCATGCTAGTATGGAAGTAGTTCTCAAAGAATACCTTCTTAAACTGTTCCCATGTAACTGCCTCGGTCCTAGCCCCACGCTGGTGAGCCTCCCACCAGTAGTTGGCTTCCCCCTTCATCATGTAAGTCACAAAAGAAGTCTTTTGCGCCTCACCTATGTTTGTAATCACAAACGCCTTCTCTATCTCTTTCACCTATGTCTAGTCCTCTAATGGGTCCGTCGTTCCTCGGAACTCCGGAGGACCCACACTCTTAAATTCCATAAAGGTAGTTGTTCTTGCTACCCTAGGTGCTGAAAGTAGTATGCACACAAGCCAATCATGTTTGATGATAAAGCATATACCTTGTAACAATTTTATTCATTTATTAATAAAAAGTATTAATAAGAGGAGTCTTATTATTATTATTACTATTATTATTATTTAATTCCTGAAGTAGTTTACGAATTAATTAATAAAAGTACTCTCATGTATCCTAATAAGATTAGGAGACTAATTAATTAAAAAAGTTTAATTAATTATTCCTAATAAGATTGGGAGCCTAATTAATTAAAAGAATTTAATTAATTAAAATTAAACCCAATTCCTTAATTGTTAAGGATGGTTGCTCACATATATAAATAAGAGGAGTCTTATTATGGGTGGAGTGGTTGTTGACTTTTTCACAACATACGCAATTTTAATAGTTGGAGAGTACATTCTTTTCTATAGAGATACAAAAAAACTAGGGTTTAGCCAACCACCCTTCTTCTTGAATATTTCTTCTTCCTTGGTGGATCACCTCTAGAGGCCAAACACTTGGGTGGCTAACGTTGATCAAAGGTAGGAACCAAACCCGGTGGATTCAAGTTAAACGCGAAAGGATTTTGAGGTGAACTCGTACCTGAGGAAGCTCGAATCTTCAAGGGTATGATTCTTATTCTTTATCTTTTCGTTTAATTAATAATTGTGCATAAAGGGTGATTCGAGTATATAGTTTGTAAAATTTTAAAACTCTAATTTTTACACGTTTCCGCTTATTTTATACAATTTGATTGCGTTCATGAATATTACAAACCTAACAGTGGCATCAGAGCCAAACCTTTATGCAAATTTTTAATTATTTTAATTTGATATGTAAATTGATATGTGTTTAGAACAATTTAATTAGACATTATTTTGTTGTATACAATTTAATAAAAAAAAACAAAAATTCATGAAAACTATTTCCACACTATGTAATATCTCATTTATATATATATATATATATATATATATATATATATATATATATATATATATATGTATGGTAAAGTTTATGAAAATTACAAAAATCTTGATATATGATTAAGTATTATATATTATACGTAAAGTTTATTTTAATTAATACTTAATATATATTCAATAACTTTGGACATGTTTCCTGATATATCCATGTGATTGCTTCAGGATATATTATACTTTTAATAATTTTATAATTAAAATAAAAGTTTATTTTAATTTTAAAATAAAAAGGTTTATATTAATTTTAAAATTGGATTTCATGCTAACTAATTAGAGTTGGAATTGGATTCCATGATAACTAATTAGAGTTGAAATTGGATTCCATATTTCATTAAATAAAGGAGTTTATTTAGATTTGAAATAAAGGAGTTTATTTGTGAATAGGAAAAGAATACGTGTTTCCTTTGAAATTTTTTTTTTACTTGGAATTTGATTCCATAATTAATAAAAATAAATGAGTTTATTTTGATTAAAGAATTTGATTAAAATAAAATAGTTTATTTTATTCAAAATTAGATAAATTAAAATAAAAGTGGTTTATTTTGATTTAAATTTGGATTAAAATAAAGGAGTTTGTTTTGATTCAAAATTAAATTTTATACTAACTAAATTTACCCATTAAATGATATCAATATATATATTGAATGTTTATTATTCATGAGATGAATGTTATTTATTGATGCATATGGTGATGTGTATGATAATAAATGGGATTGATTATGGACTATTGACCAATGCGATTTGATTTTATTTTAGTTGGATGCATGAATGTATGAGTTTTATTAAATGGGGTCTGCGTACCTCGTCTTCTCTAATTTTTTCTTAATGTAAATTCTATTTCCCTCATATGTACTTCCCCTTGACTGCTGATCAAGGTTTCTATTTATTTTAAATAGTTTTATAATAAGAATAGTTAGAATTATTTTGAAGAATTGGAGATCAAGGAACATGGAGCGCTTGAAGACCCGTTTGTAATGGAGCCCGGGTTTAAATGTAATAGTTATATTTAAATATTAATTCTTGCACCCCTAGGGTTTGACCTTTTGGTTCATGTGGTGGCTCTAGTGAACCGAACTAGAATAAAAGTCCATAATCAATCCGGGTAGAATATAGTATTCTACATGTGCATGCTTATACTATATATATATATATATATATATATATATATATATTATTATGCAAACATGCTTCGCATGTTCATTAATATGACGCGTATTATATATATATATATATGTGCATGCACGCTAAACAAGATGAGACAAATTAATAACAAACCCCTCAAATATTTTATATTAAGTTGTAACGTTCAAAGATATTTGGAATATCGAACGTCGCCTTCTAGCATGATAGAATTAATAGAGTATTAAATATTTAATATGAGTTTGTTGTGCACACACAAGGAAAGTATTAAATATTTAAGATGTTATTTTTATTACATATGATGTTTATAAGGAATTGAACATTACTGCTTTGTTGTGTACACATAAGGGCTGTAATTTTCTCTTCACTTATAAGAAAATATTGGGTCTGACTTAACTTAAATCATTTTAGTTCGGATGTGCACACACTTGACAATTATGGTTTAAGAGGCAAAATACAAGGAGTTACATAGTTGATGTAATTGACAAGAGTTGTCTACCTATTTATTTATATATAGTTTGTTGTGCACACACAAGACTATATACATTTGAAATGAGATCCTTATTCTAACTAGCATATCATTAATTAGATATTGTCAAACTATATATTGAGGGTAATATAGTTTGAAGAAAATAGTGGGAGATACCAATTTAAAATAAGACCTAAATTATTTTGGTAATTAATAAAATAATGCATGCTAACATGTTGTTAAGAACAAATTCATTTATAGAATTTTATAATGTCTAATTTACTATCACTGCGTAGCATATTAGATGCTAAATTAACCGGGCCGAATTAAACGGATTGGTTAAGGAAATTGAGAAAAGTTCTCACGGCTGAAAAGCTATCTTATGTCCTTAATACGTCTATCCCTGTAATGGTTGCAGACAATGCCTCTGAGGAAGAGATTGCTATTTTAGAAAGTGGCAAGATGATGCATAGTTGGCTCAATGCATCATGCTCGCATCCATGAGTAACAAGCTTCATCGTCAACCTGAAACTATGGATACTCCTACTATACTCCTGCACGTCAATAGTTGATGGTAAGGAAAGTAGGACTAATAGATATCAGATATCTAAGGAGCTTTTACGATCTAGAATGACTAACGACACTACAATACAGACACATGTCCTAAACATAATTAATTTGATTGATCAATTAGGACAACGGGTTTTATCATGGATGGAGAGTTGAGCCAAGATTTGATCTTGCACTCACTCCCAAACTCCTTTCACAATTGTTGTGAATTTTTCATATGTACAAGCTAGATATCAGCTTCGCTGATTTGCTTAACATGTTGAAAAACAGCTGAGAGTCACTTTCCAACTAAGAAAGACCAAGTCTTATTGGTAGGGGCCAAAGAATCTTCTGAAAAGAAGAATGATTCAAAGAAGGTAAATAGAAAAGCAAAAAAAAAGGATAATAAGAACAAAACTGATACAGACAACAAAAGAGTTTGCTTCCATTGCAATAAGCCATGACAATGGAAAAGAAACTACGAGAAGCATCTTGCAGAGCTAACCAGAAGAAGCTTAGTGAAGTTTCAGTTATAAATATAATTTTGTCCATGATTTAAAATAAATTTTTCTTTAAGTCAAGGTTCTACTTGGGTATTGGATACCGACTTTGGTTATAATAAATATAGATTTATGAAGGGACCAAGCAGGAGTAGAAAGCTAAACAAAGGATAAGTAATCCTATGTCTGGTAAATGAAGCAAAGGTTGCTACATTAGCCATAGAAACTTATAGTTTAGCAATGCCTACGGGAAAATCTATTAAGTCAATGAGTTGTTATTGTATTCTAGTTATTGTTAGAAATATTATTTCCATTTTTTTGTTGGACAATGAAATCTTTGGTATTATATTTAAGAACAATTGTTGTTCTATTTATAATAATAATGTTTTATATAGAACTGGAATATTAGTTAATGGATTTTGTATACTTGACTTACGTGAAAAATTATTTTACATAATGAACAAATTAGTATAATAAAAGGAGATGATCATTCAAAGAGTTGAATGTGTGTATTTTTTGAAATACAAGAGTTAATTATTTGAAAGGTTCAAACAATTCAGAAATGAAACAAATTGGCAAAGTATTAGGATTGTTTGATCACATCAAGGAAGGAATAATTGTGCAATGAGTTTTTAGTTCATCTCAAATGGTTTTCTCAAAATGGATGCTTCTTGATACGCTATAATTGATTGATGTATCTGAAAGGAAAAATCGTACCTTGTTGGACATTGTGCGGTCCATAATGATTTTACCGACATTCCAATATCCTTCTGGGATAATGTCCTAGAAATGGCTGTATATCTATGAAAAAGGTAACCTCAAAATCCGACCACAAAACTCCATACAAGTTATGGACAGGGAGGATTCCTAATCTTAAGTATGTTAAGATAAGGGTTTTCCAACTTATGTGAAAAAGATTCAAAAGGATAAGCTTGGGACAAAATTTGATAAGTACAGATTTGTGGGACATCCTAAAGTAAGTTTATAGTATATGTTCTATAATCCTACTTAGCGAAAGGTGTTTGTTGCGAAACACGCTACCTTCTAAGATAAAGATGTTTATCATTGAAGGGGCTAGTGGGAGGATAATACATCTTGAAGAGTTCAAGAACAACAAAACACTAAAAGTCAAATAAGAGGAACCTATAGATAGACCTATTGTACCACAACCGAATCATAAATCTAGAATAGTACCGAAGACACCTAGGAGGTATGGATTCATCATAGACGATGATGATGAGGTACACATCATAGAAGATGATGATCCAGTTACATACGATGAGGTAAGAGTTGTAGACACTCAGAGAAATGGATTGAAACAAGCTTCTAAAATATGGAACATTCGTTTTGATGAGACAATCAAAAGAGTTTGATTTTATCAAAAATAAGAATGAACCTAGTGTGTACAAAAGGGTTAGTGGGAGCATCATAACATTCCTAGTATTATATATTGATATACTACGGATAAGGAATAACATACCAATGTTACAATCAGTAAAGATAAAAGTGACTAAATATTCCTCTATGAATGATTTGGGAAGAGTATCTTAATTGGCGATACAAATCTATATAGATAGATTTAAGAGGATGCTCGACTAAACCCAAGGAGCGTATAATCACTTGATGCTAAAGTCATTTAGCACGACAAACTCCAAGAGATGTCTCATGTTGATGAGCCATGGAGTGTATCTCTCTTAATAGTCTCCAAAGACTCCAAAAAGAGAGATTACATGAGTAACTATCTTGTATGCAACGAAATGTACGAGACCTGATGATGATCGATCATATTCTGGAGAAGTTCACTGTGAGTCAGTGAAAAACATCTTATATACTTAATCGACAATAAGGATGTGATCATATTTATGGTGGGTCTAAATTAAAACTAGAGGGCTTAACAGACTCAAGTTTTTCAGACAGACCAAGACGACAGAAAATCCACTTTAAGGTAAAGCGTTACCTTGAACGGTGGTGCAGTGAATTGGAAAGGTTTCAAACAGCAAAGAGTTGCTAGTTTAGTGATAAAGACAGTATATAACTATAAATGAAGCTACAAGTTGATTGTTTGGATGAAAAGTTCACTATAGAACTAGGAATAGTACGTAAGTCTGATCTTGGATCTAAACATGTGTTGTGGCTCTTTCACTTGATTAAAGGAATCATTGAAAGATGGAAAATCACTATAGAGATAGTGGACTCTTAAGAACAACATTACATATCTATTAACTAAAGCTTATCCAACAGCAGGATAATCGTCACTTAGAGAAGAAGTGTACGAGATACCATGGCGATTGGCTTTAGTACAAGTGGGAGATTGAAAGTAGTATGCACACAAGCCAATCATGTTTGATGATAAAACATATACTTTGTAACAATCTTATTCATTTATTACTAAAAAGTATTAATTTATTAAAGGCTTTTAATTATCTACATGATGTTGTTTTATAATATGTGATAAACCCATAGTTTTAAGCAATGCATTTAGAATAATGATGATGATCATTCTAATGAGATCTAAATTCTTAGAAAGCTTAAAACTAAAATAGTTCCCAATCATTGGATTACTAAATTGGGGATTAGTGAATCCGGATAGTTTGGTACATACGTTGCTTGCTCATTGGATGAGGATGATTGATCTCATGATCATTTGTGTGGAGACACTAAAGAAAGTATGCAGGTGCTTATTACCGAATAAGTTCACTGAGCGTGGCTCGCTAAGGAATACCTAATGGAGTTTTACTTGCCGGTCAATAGGAATTCCTGTAGTGATAGTAGTACAAGTGATCCTTGGACTTGAGATCATCATAGTATGTTGTGTATGATGAGTTATACTTTGACTTATTCCTTAAGACCCTTAGGGTATATCAAAGGGTATACTTGGGTATAATAAGTTGTACATGGAGATAATATATAATCAATAAAGAATCTACCAATTCTAGTAAAAGAAGAGAAATGTCCTATGTGATTCGATAAATGACAACCGAGTAGTCCTTGGGCAAGGCAGAATGAAATTAGAAAGGAGTTTCTAATTTGCATTATTTGGAGTTGTGCATTTGAATCGAAATACATATAATTAAATAAAATAAGACTTGACAGTAATTCCACGTCTTATATTTAATTGGGACATTCTATGGTAGAAGGATTGAATTGTACGATAACTATTTACTCAAAGGTTCTTTTATGATTAATATTGAAATCTATATTATTTAGAAAGTCGTTAATCGCTAGGGAGGCTTATCCCTATTGTAGAATAATATTATTTATTTAAAATAATATTTTAATTTATTTATTTAAATTAAAATTGTTCTAATTGATTTATTCACAACCAGTTTAATATGGAGAACCTAAAGGGTCACACAATAAAAGGAAGAATAATTATTTAAGAAGTTAATGGCATAATCGTAATAATAAGTTAAGTATATTTAATTTAATCTATGGTAATAGAATAAATTAAATAGCTTAATATTTATTATTTAATGTTTTAGAAATATTAAATATAAATTAATAAGAGGAGTCTTATTATTATTACTATTATTATTATTTAATTCCTGAAGTAGTTTACGAATTAATTAATAAAAGTACTCTCATGTATCCTAATAAGATTAGGAGACTAATTAATTAAAAAAATTTAATTAATTATTCCTAATAAGATTGGAAGCCTAATTAATTAAAAGAATATAATTAATTAAAATTAAACCCAATTCCTTAATTCTTAAGGAGGGTTGCTCACATCTATAAATAAGAGGTGTCTTATTATCGGTGGAGTGGTTGTTGACTTTTTCACAACATACGTAATTCCAATAGTTGGAGAGTACATTTTTTTCTATAGAGATAGAAAAAAACTAGGGTTTAGCCAACCACCCTTCTTCTCGAATATTTCATCTTCCTTGGTGGATTACCTCTAGAGGCCAAACACTTGGGTGGCTAACATTTATCAAAGGAAGGAACCAAACCCGGTGGATTCAAGTTGAACGCGAAAGGATTTGGAGGTGAACTCGTACCTGAGGAAGCTCGAATCTTCAAGGGTATGATTCTTATTCTTTATCTTTTCATTTAATTAATAATTGTGCATAAAGGGTGATCCTGGTATATAGTTTGTAAAATTTTAAAACTCTGATTTTTACACGTTTCCGCTTATTTTATGCAATTTGATTGCGTTCATGAATATTACAAACCTAACAGGTGCTACAAGAATTCGTCCCCAAACTTGGTTAAATGATGCAGTTAATAAATTAACGAACTCTTACATAGGGTTATCAGGACCCCCTTGAGTTTCATTATGAGACTCGGCCTCTTCGTTACGTTGTCTCCTTCTTGGCGGCATAATTCTGATTAAATAAATAAAGTTTCATTATTATCTATTTAACTGCTTAGTTATCATTCTCAAATAATAACCCATACCACAACAAGCACATTAAATAAAAACTTCATTATATTAATATGCTTTCATAGTCCAAACTATTTACACGTTGCTTCCTTAGCCCAAAAAGCTATTACATTACTATCACGCGATTGACTTCTACAAAAATTGGGATTTACAAAAAGACTACCCTTTAATTATACAAAAGAGAGTTTTACGTCACTACATATATACAAAAAGATCTAACGATCTACTAACACTGTCGTACGACATTCTCATATTTTTGATTTGCTAAAATCGAAACAATATCTCGAATAATGGTATGTCGAGTCTGCCCTGACTCAATTGACTAATAAGAAATTTTCAGCTTGAAATCCTCATGAGCACATTCGTGGATGTATGACATCCTAGCTATCTTCTGGTCTTTTTCAACCAGTTTCTTTCGAACCTCTACGACCTCTTCCTTATAATCCCTCGCCTTATCCGTCATCACCACTTTCTCATTGTGCTCCAACTCAAAATCCGCCTCTGCAGATTCTTTCGCCACATATATGGCAGTTATCTCCTCGTTCTGTGTCTGCACTATAGTGCGCAGATACACATTCCTATCCAACACTACCAGATACAATGATCTCATTGCATCCGGAGGTGTTGGCTCCTAAGTAGGTACCATCGTATTAATCGATGTTACCTCCATCTCCTCCTCCACATCAATCATCATATTCAGATATGACGCTATCCCCATTGTCTCCTCGGAGTACTCCTCCTCAGGAATGTACTCTTCCAAATCCGAGTCTTTTAGAACCACTAACGTACCCTCCGCCACTGGCATAGGTACTATCTCCACTTGGTTCACCGACTCTTCACTTATCACGTGAATGTCTCTAAACATCAAGCTATCGTTTGACATCTACAAAACACATAACACGTTGATTAGTACATAATACACAATAGTATAAGCACAAATCACATTTAATTTATTTAAGATTAATTTCCATCTTTTAAATCTTTCGGTACTGAGTTTTCTCAATACCTTATTAATTCATTTGATTTGAATTTCTTTCTTCAGACTTTACCTTCCTTACGAGGTTATTAGCCTAAGGTTCTTCCCCCCTTAAGTTTTATAACCTAATGCTTTGATACCAACCTGTGACGCCCCTAAATTCGGGTATCTTCCAACCCGACATATGGTGCTACACGGTACTCATAACTATAAAATCATTCCATTGAAAACACAACATAATGAATGTAATTACTATCTTCTTATTACAATCAAAGTGAAATCATTTCCCAGGTTCATAAACCGATTACATTGTTTGTTGTTTGTAAGGTATAATACGTAAAAACATACTAATCTATTACATGATGGTTAATTATCCATCTTAGCTTTGCCCTTATCTCTCTTAGCATTCTCAGTACGTTCAGCCTTAACTTCAATAATATAATTCACGCAAGAAGTGAGCATAACTCAGCACGTTTATAAAGGATAATATCAACACCACATTTGTGAATTATATGACAAATCATACATAACTGAACAAATAGTTATGAAGTATTATGAAACATTAATACTTTAACAATTCATAACGTTAATTCCCAAAGTATAGAATAGATTAGGAATTCTGAATCGGTGGATAGTCCATGAACAATAGCTTTCTGTTTTCATACTTGAAAAGGACATCACAACACTAAGGTTGTACATCCGGCATTACTTACGAGCATATATAAGTGATAAACCTATAGTACTCTATGTTGATCTACATTTATCCGTTAAACGTATTTACGTTTAAGTTTTGGCAAACTCGCATGCCCATCGAATAATCGATGAAAAATACTTTTGTTTGTTCATAGACAAACCTTACCTTCAAATCCGTACTAATTACTTGGAATAGGATAGTGTTATCATTTCTATATAGAAAGATATGTAGACAAATCAATCTATATCTTACGAATAGTCTAACCGAGTTAAACTGGCATTGACCATTTCTTTAAAATCAGTCATGCAATTCAGTACAATGAATCACATAAAACTTGACTAACTTGAAGGTTAGACACGCGTTAAGAAAACTTGCCTTTCAGCGCCTTCAAATAAATTAATCGACTGTTCTCAGCCTTTATAGAATCTACATGATATATTCACATAGCACACTGTAATTAGCTACCAAACAATTACTCACATTGTTTCTAACAACTTTCTCTTCTATGTCTTAGTTAACTTCATTTCATAAATAAAGTCAGTTCGACTTATTACCCTTCATCCTGGCTTATTAACATTCTTACATTATTAACTGGACTTTATCATCATTGGTGAAGTACCAATGTTGTTTACCGATTAGGGTTCATTAATAACACTTTGTGATCTTCGTTCACAAATTAATAACATGCGTTCAATTCCTAAGTTCATTACCATATACACTAGTATATGTAACCTAGGAATAGTCTTTGTACATTTATTGAGTATATAAACTCAACTCATATAGGTCTCGGAACAAGTAAAGTTCAAAACCTAGCTTCTCTAACAAAACCCCTGTCTCGTCGCCGCGACATGGCCTTTATACTTAATAATCGGCGCCGCAGCGCCAAAGGGTCTGCGATAGTGAGTCCTTTAAAATGGCTGCAAGACGAAACTTCTTCACATGAGTGGCACTGTAGCGCCACTCTCCAGTAGGTTATGACACTTTACCGGCGTTGCGGCGTGACACATTAAGCCTTGTCTTGCGCCGCGGCGCCAGACCTCAGCACCAGAAAATTTTGACAGCTAAAATTTTTGGTGAACTTTCCGGATTCATAACTTCTTCGTTATAAGTACGATTTGGTCTATTCAAAAGCCTACAACTCATAAATTACATACTCTACGCGTTCATATAAGAATTCTACAATTTCAAATCCGTTAACTTGAAATTCACTATTAAGTTCATTTTCGAGCGTTCGTTAAACGTTAATGAACGTTCAATACTTGTTTTCTTCGTTTTAAGTCGGAATCTAACGATTCTTGAGTCCATGACTCTTAAATATCCTATCTCACGTGTTGACATTAAAAACCAACGTTTTTAAGTCTCACGGAAACTTTCGACTACTAATCTGAAATTTCTACGTTTTCGACGTTTAACGTCTAATTTCGTAAAATTTGTCATAACTTCGTTACTAGTGTTCTATAAGTCAAATCACATGGAAAACTCCATTGATTTCATATCTACATCCTAACCAAGCAATATGCACATATATTAACATTGATGGAGTTCAATTGTTTCTCAACAACTAACCTCAACAATCAATATTTCCAACGGTTTAAAACTTACGTCAACCCTTACTATTTCTATTTCTTCAAAACTTATAAAGATTCTACATATTACAAGCCATCCTTATTCTTCCATAAGAGGCATACTACACCAATTAATGATTCTTTATACTCAAAGAAATCAAAAGAGATGGAAACTATTATTAAGGAATATTACCTTAACGATCTTTGTGTTCTTGATAGAAACTCTAAGGAAAAGCTTCAAAGTGAATTGGTGGCTTAAGTCTAGCTCTCTCTCTCTCTCAAAATATGTTGGATGCTCTTTGAAAAATCACAAAATGACCAACATTTGCCTTCTATTTATAGGCAATTGAAATGGAGGGTAAAAAGGTCTATTCTCTCACCTCCTTACTATTCACTACTTCATCACCAAGTTAAATACTTGGTGATCAAGTAGTTTACTTAGCTTGCACACCAACTGGTTGGCCCACCATGCCCATGGGTCATCCCCATGGGTTTTACCCATTCGGTGACCCACCAGTTCGATCCACGGTTCGGTTTCTTGGATCGAGCTTAATTAATTCTAACATTGGGCTTTTAAATCATACTTACTTGGGCTCAACATAATTAATCACTTGGGTTTGATATAATTAATCACTTGGGCTTGAGATAATCCAATTCAATTGGAATATACTAAGTCATAATTCTAAATCCATTTCACTAAACATATTCTACACGTATAATTCACGTATTCTTTCCGTATAATACTCGTACGATAATCATATTGTACTTCATATTAACTCTTCGTATTATATATAGATACTAAATAGCATCATACTTGTATAACGCACGCTTTATCATTATCGTAATTCCTTATATGCGTCTCATTTCCTTCTCAGAAATCATTCTACTCAACCCTTAGGTTCTAAGTCCGCAGGCGAAAACTTCATTTGCCATAAATGAAATATTATTAGATATTCCATCTCATCTATATATTCTATCATTACACGTTTCTCGGAATTTGAAAATTAATTCTCGAGCAGAAATGGATGAATAGTATTTTTACGGGAATTTGTCAGAAAACATTTATTTTTGTCTTGGAAATTCAAAACAATTAATTCTGGCACGTAGCCAGATTACTAACCATATTCGCACATTCTTGGTCATATAACGACCTTCACATAGCTTAATCACAAATAAATCAATTAATTTCATTTAATTCACATAATCAAATAAAAATTTAATTATCATATAAATCTGATTTTCTCGGGCGTTACAGAGCATGACTAGCTCAACAAGTACAACAATTCTAATAAACAACATTCTTGAAACATAGGAATCGTATATCTTTAATAACTAAACAATAGTTACGAAGTACTATCGATAATTCAAAATAGCACTTCTTTTCCTTCAAAACATTTTACAACAACAATATTCAGTAAAATATCAATTTCGGTCCAAGACCTTGAGCATTTCATAAGTTCATTTGAAAAGGACATCCCGGCGACTAAATCTGTAAGTCCGATATTTTTTACGATCACGTCTAGGTTATCAGCCTATAGTACTCTATGTTGATCAACACTACATTCATTAAACGTATGTACGTTTATGTTGTGGCAACCTCACGTGCCTGTCGTTTGACGACAAAACATTTTTAGCATACTCAGTCTTCATTTGAAAACTCCACCAATATAACTTGGTAAACATTGACCATGCTTTGATAGAAACATAATATAAGTCTAGCCGAAAGAGTTGGCTTGGACTTCATCATACAATAATTCATGTGTAAGAATACATGAATTACAATGCTTGTCCAGATTGAACTAGAACAAGGGTTAGAATACTTGCCTTTAGCGTATGCTACAGTTATAACACATTCTCGATTAAGTCTTTAAGTCTCTATAATAAATGATAACTTCACATAACACATTAGGTCATGAATGAACATACATGGTTCCTAATAAATCTTACCCTTCTTCTTAATCTAATTATGACTTAGATTTGTTATTATTTATTACGGCTTTTCATTACGTCGTTCTTATCTTTACATTACGTTCATGGTTGATTACTTATCTTTAACCTTTAGGTAACATAATTAAGGTTTAACGATACCTTAAAATTCTTCATTAAGTTCCTTAGTTCATTACTAATGAGTTACCATTCATTTTATACTTATGAACTTCCTTCTTTGTCAAAACCCTATGGCTAGCACTGCGGCGCCACCCTTCCTTCTCTATGCCGCGCTGTGGCACCACTCTGCAGTGGCTAAGGACCGGAGTAAGCGCCAGATCATGAGTCTTAGAGTTACATGTTAACGTTGCGACCACGAAACTTCGATGAGTACATGCATCAGATATATGAAATATAAATACCACCAATTAATATCTTTTGGTTTGGCCATATGGCAACTCTCAGGCACCAATTTTTTTATAGACTTTTAATTTTGCGAAGTTCCCGGACTCGTAACTTCTTCGTTATAAGTCCGAATTGGCTTGTTCAAGAGCCTACGATTCACAAATTACATACTATACGGGTTTATACAAGAATTTTATCTATTTGACTTCGTTTGTTAAAAATTCACCTATTAGTTCATTTTTAACAAAAATGATAAATGTCTGTGAACGTTCAACGCTCGTTTCTTCGTTCTAAGTTGGAATCCGGTCATTTTTGAGTCCGCAACTCTATAATGCCAAATATGACTTGTCTCCATTGAAAACCAATGTTTCTGAGTTCAAAAAAAAAATTTGACATCCATTCCGAGAATTTCACGAATTCAATGATTATCGACCAATCATGTGAATTCCGGCAAAACTTCATTACTAACGATTTGATCATTGTTCTAAATGGATTCTAACCATCATATGAATATTTCAAACTACATATTACATCAACTTATTTCCAAGCTATGTTTTGGCTTATTCTTCCTAAGTTCATGCCTTAATAACTTATAAACTACAAGTTTTCATTCCTTATGACTTATTATAGATTTAAGTCCTTTAATCAACATTCTCACATCTTATCAAAGTTACTAACTTCATATGGCAAACATATGAAAAGCTCATCAAAATTTTATAACCTATATAGGTTCAAGTTACTTATTTATGACTTATTCGGCTTAAGTCCATTGCTTATTCAATTCTTATATGTTATTAGCATATATGATCATCACTTCTCTATTAAGCTATCATGGTAGAGATAGAAGAATATAGGACAAGAGTCTTACCCTTGATGAACTAGTCTTCTTCTTCTTTGAAAATATAAAAAAAGGATGTTTTGACTTATATGTGCTTATTCTCTCTAACCAATATGTTGCTTTGTATTGGAAGTTGTTGGTATTTTGAACAAGTGATAAATGACTAGCAAGCTCCTTCTATTTATAGGAAACACAAGGTTAGGGCATTATGGACATTAGAACATCCCACCTCTTTAACTAACCTCCTTACTATTCATTTGCTTAATCCCCAAGTTTACTTGCTAAGCACAACTTTTGCTTGGTCCTTACACTTTTTTCTTGGTCACCACAACAAAGTCCTGGTCACCAAGTTCACCCATGGGTTGCCCCATGGTTCCTAATTAGCTAATGGATCATTACTTTGGGCTTACTTTAATGTCAATGCTTGTTCTTGTGGGCTTGGATTTAATTTGTTTAACTTAAGCTTTGGGCTTCATATTAACCAATACTTGGACTAATCCTTACCATAACTTTGGCTTATCCCCTAATGCATATTAGACTTTCACTTCATACAAGATCCACCATTCCATTCCCTTTTGTCTTTAATCCTTAACGTTCTTAATTTAAGTCCGCATACAAAATATTACGTTTTCCATACTTAGATTGTTATTACATAATCCATCTCACCTCGATATTATAACGTTACATATTTCTCAGAAGTTCAAAAATAATTCCTGAGCGAAAATCGATGAATAGTCTTTTTCAAAAAATTTCTCGGAAAACTTTTATTTTCGTCTTGTAAATTCAAACAATTTAATTCTCTCACGTAGTTAAAACACTACGGCGTTCCGACGTTTCTAGGTTATAGAACGACATTCATCTTACTAACACATAATAATAACAATTACTAATATTTAATTCATTATTTTATTAAATAAAATTATTTTTCAAAGAATCTGAATCTCTCGGTCGTTACAGTATACCTTAATTAAAAGTCGTCTAAGCTATTTGACTCGGCTTGGAACAAATTTACAAATATTGTTGAACATGATAGAACTTTATTGTATCCAACCGAATTGTTTTGGTTCGTATTCCCGACTAAGTATGAATATCCCGAATCTGGGAAACTTTTATGCGCCTAAGGCGGATGTGTTGAACGAAAATATCGTTCTTGTATATAGTATTGATCAATACAGCGCACATTGGGCAGATCACCCTCGTGCCCATAAGTTATGACAGTTTGCTGATGAAGTTCTGCTAAACCTTAGCGAAAATGAAAAACAATGTTCATAGTCTGTCGACTAATCTTCATTTATAGTCAGTACATAGTTTCAAAAATTTGAAATAGAATTGTTATGTTGTTTAGCGTTGCTTCAGTTTACTTCAGAACTATTGTTTTGTTGTATAAGTGTTATCCAAAGCAAACATTTAATCCTTTCAGCTAATGTTTATTGTTTACTATTGCTTGTTGGGCACTCAAATGCTCATTTTTTCTTAATTTAAATGTTTTCAGTTAAGTATGATCAGCCAGAGGGCTCTGCCAAGAACAAAGGGAAAGGGAAGCTGAAAGTATAAGTTTGTGTTATCTTATGTAATAGCTATACTTAAATATGATAATGATATTTATTATCTATCATGTATTGAAATGTTTTGAAGGTCGCGTACCTGAGATTTAGACAACTCTGATATGTAAATTAAGTTTGATATTTATGACAATATTATTAATATTCCGCTCAAGTAAATGGTATCGTTAAGCAATGAATTCGGGTTTCAAGTACCTGAATTTGGGGGCGTCACAAGTTGGTATCAAAGCTTTAGGGTTAGAAACCTTAGGTGGAGGTAGACCTTAGGCTATAACCTTAGAGTAGAGGAAAACGTTAGAAGTACAAATAACTCACATAGAGTTTAAAAGGAGATGAATCGAATAAATTCATCATCAAACCAAATAAAAGATAACTTTTAGAAAAAAATTATTTGATGAGCGTATATATTATATACTAATCTGGATAAATATGTGTAGATGTCAGGAGGAAAAGGATTAGGACACCCTCGGATAGTAGAGAAGGAGCCAATCTCCATAACCGAGCTAATATCAAAGTAAATAACTGAAATGGAGGCTCACATTGAAACCAACCCTGATGAGATGATTATACTGGCAAAATGTAGTACCGGACCCAGAAATGATAGTATAACTGAGAGGTAGAGTATAGTTAAAAAATATAAAGTTAAGCTCGAGTTCTTAAACTCATATATTTGTGGTGAGTTTTTAAACTCATAATGTGTGGTAAGTTTGACGAACTTTGTATAGTTAGGTGTGAATGGATTATTGAAGATAATGTGAATATATAGAATACTAAGCAATTGATCCTTAGTGAAGGCGTAAGAAATAAATAGTATTAGTGTTACTAGAATTTATATGATTCTATGATGTGTATACGATGAGTATATCTGTGTAATATAGTATTTTCACATTTTGTGTAAGTTATGGTAGCGATTCAAGACTTTTGTGGTCACAAAGGGATATCGGATGTTTAAAGAATTATGTGCTATGCTATGTACTATGAATTAGTCAAATGAATATGAATCTATGTTTGATTAATGAAATAAGTTTGAAATATTAACTTATATGATAAGGTTTAGAATGTAAGTTAATAAAGTATAATTTAACTAGACGATGCCGCCAAGACGTCAAACTCGAAACCAAAGGGCATAAGAATCCATCAACAATGTTGAAGGACAACAACCAGATCTGATGCAGAATTTCACGAACATGGTGGATCAAGCCATGCAGAATGAAATGCCGGCCTCATAAAATTGATAAGACAATCGATTTGCGAACTTCAAGGAAAATCACTGACCCGATAGAAGCCCAAACTTGGGTTAAGAAGATTGAAAAAGCATTTGTAGTCGCTAGGGTAGCTGAGGGGCAAAAGATAACTTTTGCCACCTATATGATGAAAGTAGAGGCGAATTTCTGGTGGGAGGAAAATCAAGCTAGGACAAGAGAAGGAGTGATAGCATGGACTAGGTTTAAGACGTTGTTCTTTGAGAACTATTTCTCGTCTAGTGTGCAAGCTAGGATGGAGGTGAAGTTTTTGGAATTGAAGCAGGAGAACATGACAGTTGCGGAGTATGCCGCAAAGTTTAACGAATTAGGTAAGTTTGCTCCGCATCAAGTTGATACAGAGGCAAGGAAGGTAAGGAGGTTTGAGCTGTGATTAAAACCCTGGCTTTACAATAAGGTGGTGGTGTTATAAATAAATACATTTGGAGCACTTTTAGAGAAGGCTATCATAGCTAAGGAGGGAAGTGAGGCCATGATCCTCTACAATAAGGAGAAAAAGAATAAGGGTAAGGTTGAAGGAGTAGTAAAGGTAGAAGTAGGTAGTGGTAGTGGAAATGGAAAAAGAAAGTGGACCAATTTTAGGAGTGTCCAAGTCAAGCAAGAAGATGTGAAGAAGCAGGTTGTGCAGTGTAAGAATTGTGGGAAGAATCATTCTTGGGAGTGTCTTATTGGTAAGTTTGTGTGCTATAAGTGTTGGCAGGAGGGACATATCTCTCCCAATTGCCCCAATCCTAGGATGAATAATGGGTGTTTCAGGTATGGATCAACGGAGCATAAGGTAAAGGACTGTCTGAAAAGGAGAATGGATGTAGGAAGCGTGAATGCGGGGAAAGGTAGCGGAACACCTGCAATAATGGGACCAACTTCAACAAAATCTACCGCAAGAGTCTTTAGCATGACCATTCAAGATATCTTGGCAGACGGGGATGCAACTCCAGGTATTATTCGAATTAATTTTATTTTCTTATATATGATTTTTGTATATATATAGTAAATTATTTTATAAAGTAATTTTAAAGGAGGAATTTGAGTTCTATTAGAAATCAAATTTCTGTTTAAGTAGATAGACAAACTTTATGTTGAATAGTTAAAGATTAGTTCGATCGAATTAGATCGAGATCTACTTGAAGTGATTGTGTATGCTATTTGCCCTAGTGTTTATAAGTTTTTAAGCGATGATTCCGGGGACGGAATCCTTATACGCGAGGGTGGATGTACTAACCCAATATTTTCCATATAATTAAATAAGAAATTTTGCATATAATTTTTTTTATATATAAAGGTGGGAATATGTGCAACGTAAAGTATATGTACCTATGTGATAAATAAAATTTATTTATTACATGAATAATTGTAAATAATTTATTTTTAAGAATTATTGATCATTATAGATTATGTTCTTATAATAAATTAATTTTGTAATAAAAATAGTTTTTCGTGAATATATGATTATTGTATATATGATATGATTATTAGGATTATTATGATAAGTAATGAATACACTCTTAGATTTGCAATATCACTCACGTGAACATTAATTCATGTCGTGAAAAAACGAGTATGGCGATGAAGGTTGACACTAGCATAAAGCTAAACCAGTCTTGGCATCGCTGTACGGTAGCAACAAATTGCGCCCTCCTAGCTATAGATAAACCCAGTGCAATTACCTCCCATGGTAAGTTAGAGAAAATTATTTTTTCTTCTTTAGAAATAAAATGGAACATTTTATTATATGTGTAACATTGATAAACCATGAAATAAAGTGCGTTATGTTTGACAAAGGAAATATTAAGTAAACCATTAATTAATATTAATTAATTGTGGTAGAATATTGATTACTTGGTAATTAATTAATAATATGTGATTACTATTATTTGCGATACATCTATAAATATAATAAGAATTATATATATAATTAAATATTATCGAGATCCTTAAATACATTAATCGATGATGATTGTAGAAATTAATTTTGGTGTTAATTAATCATGAAAGTGAATAATTTATTTAATTGACATAAATAAATAAGTTATTAATATAATACTATTTAGATTAACGGTTATATGCATGTGAGCAATATTATGACTATACTATATTGCATGGTGTGACTTTTATGTGACTGTATATTAAATTCTACGAAACTATATTTTATAAAGCAATGTGATTATGCATATTAAAGCTATATGGTATGAATACATCATGAAGGTGTATGTGACAAAATGTATGTGGGTATATATTAAAATAATTTACCATGAACATATTGTAAGCTGTTATTTTAATAAAGTATATCGGTGTGATAAAAATTATACATATACTATATGTATGTTACATTTCCATATTACATCTACTACCTTGAAATACGGGGCATTAGGATATAGCCATGTTTGGAGAATGTGTATATAGAATATAACATAAGAGTAGGAAATTGTATAAGTATTACATGATTGCTAAGTATTTGGGTTGTCCCAAATTTAGTGTCCAAATTGCTCCCTATTTTCACATTCACGTGCATAGCAAAAGGCTAAGGCCTATTTCTTTTTCTTTCTTCCAAGATTGTCTAGCTGATGATTATGGGGGAGTGGTGCTTATGATGATTTCAACTACCATTTACCAACTCTCTCTTAACCTTCATGAAATCCGTCAATCCATGAGTTTGATTCAATGAGAAATTGCATTGTCATTGTTTTTATTTCTCTATAAATACCACCCATCTTCTCCAATTTCCATTGCTGAGAATTTCTAAGACTGAGATTAAGATCATACAAGTTTCTAAGAAGTTGGAAGTTCATTTAGCAGCAAGTTCATTTAGTAGCAAGTTCATTTCATATTACAGACGTATAACCTCACTTCCTTGCTTTTTATTTTGATTCTATATCAAAAGAATTCTTGAGTTTTGAATTTCAAATTCTTGATTATGTGGAATTAGATGTTAAAAGGGGTTGGGTAATGTTTATATAGGTGTTATATAATCATACAAGCATGTTTGAACTTATATATGAATGTTATGAGTCAATTTTGTGTGTATTTTTTGTGTTTGGGCTAAAGTTCTACCGAAGCAGATTGTTCCTGGCTTGAACCAGGCATGGCGCATTGCTACTGCAATAACACTCTTGGCAGTGCAAATTTCTACTTGGCCTCTGCTTTCGATTTACGATTTCGCTAAGTGTGATCGATTATTATGACTTAGACTAACATGCAAATATGTGTAATGTGTATATATAAGTATAGTTAACCTAATGAGAGCGTGTTTAGATTAGCATACATGATTAATGAAGGAGTAGAGTTTAAAATAGATTTAGGACTTAGAAAAGAACTTGATATGTACATATGCTATGTTCATCTACTGACTTTGCAAGCATGTTGGTATGATTTAGAAAGGCATGAGTAACCCATTAACTTGTGTTTATATGATTCATAGTTCTTGCTCATGACCACTTTACTTAGGATTTGTATTAAAGAAGTTTTTAACTTAGTATGATGAGCTAACATGCATGACTATTACATACTTAATATTCTGACCTTGCGACCATTATAACATGACTTGACTATATGTGATTAAAGCCTTAAAGTTGTCTCGTATGTGTTAAATTACATTGTTCAAGTTTAAAATAGTTTCAAGAACAAAGTTGAACATATTTTCAAAATATAGTTGTATCACATGAATTTCTAGATTCTAAAGGGTTAAGATATCATATTATGTCTATAATATACCTATACATGATCCCTGTGTATTGAACATATAGAACCTACTAGTGAAGTCACTAATGAAAATACGAACTTAGAATGAGAATGTTAACAAACTACGTTGGAAGTTAGAATCTTACTTTTGTGCGCATGTTTGATTGTACTTTTAAACTTGCTAAATGTATCATATATATATATATATATATATATATATATATATATATATATATACCAAACTTGTGTATCATAATTCAAGTAAAGCATAAACGAAGCATAAATTCAACCAAAGCGATGCTTATTACACATATGTGTTATGAATACTCACAAGCATGCCTAAAATAAGTTATATGACTACCTTGTATGTTTAGAAGGCAAACATATTAGACTTGGTGGTTTCATGACCTCGAATGGCCCTAACTTGTTGAAATATTTAATTTAGAATTATATTATAAAAAGGGAACCTAGATTGACTTGAGAAGCATGAACAGGCCTTTTTAATGAAAAAATATATTATGTATGAATGTTGTGCTCATGCCGAACAGAAACCATAAGGCAACAGCTGAGTCTTGGCTTGGCTAGAGGATCTGCAAGCAACAAGACCTGGGTCCTAAACTTAGCCATACAAGACTCAAGCCAGATCTAGAATCGTAGATATTGTAATCGATTTTGATGATTAACTTGTAGGATGCCTATATTGCTAGAAATGGTGTATAACCTATTGATACATGTATATGTGAGGATTAAGTAATATCATGGTGTTTGCCTTATAAAAGGAAAGTCCATGGGTAAAAAGGACATAGCCATGAGCATTCTTAATCTGCTTATGAAATAACTGGATAATTAATTTAGTGATAAACATATAAGTTGATTTTGTATCATATGTGCATACTTGAATCATGTTGAGCTTGATTTACGAATGTGTTAGCTAATGAACATTTTGTACATATAATACGCTATAAATAGGATTCGAAAGTGTTGATTTATTTACGTAGATAAACTACACTTAAGGCAAGTATCTTTACTCTTTATATCTATTTATGCAATAAACATGCGTAAGTAAGTTATTGAATTATATTCCGGTCATATGAGTTTTTAAACCTTATTGTTATTGATATGTATCCAAGTGTTTGTATTCATAAAAGTTCTCGAACTTTATTCGTTCATTGTTTATCAATACAGTATTACTATAAGATTTAGACATATATATTCCGTTCGTTAAATTCTAAGTATGGTTATACAAGTGTTCTCACTTGGATAATTATTGTACATATTGATACATACTTGTTGATTTGTAGTATGTATACCTTAATTAAAAATTGTCTAAGCTATTTGACTCGGCTAGACACAGATTTAGAAATATCATTGATCAAAATAGGGCACATTGGGCAGATCACCCTCGTGCCCGTAAGTTATGACGGTTTACGGATGAAGTTCTTCTAAACCTTAGCGAAAATGAAAAACAATGTTCATAGTCTGTCGACTGATCTTCATTTATAGTTAGTACGTAGTTTAAAAAATTTGAAATAGAATTGTTATGTTGTTTAGTGTTGCTTCAGTTTACTTCACAACTATTGTTTCGTTGTAGAAGTGTTATCCAAAGAAAACATTTAATCCTTTCAGCTAATATTTATTCTTTACTATTACTTTCTGGGCACTCAAATGCTCATTCATGCTTAATTTAAATGTTTTCAGTAAAGTATGATCAGACAGAGGGCTCTGCCAAAAACAAAGGGAAAGGGAAGCTAACATTATAAGTTTGTGTTATCTTATGTAATAGCTAGACTTAAATAAGATAATGATATTTATTATCTATCATGTAATGAAATGTTTTGAAGGTCGCGTACTTGGGATTTAGACAACTCTGATATGTAAATTAAGTTTGATATTTATGACAATATTATTATTATTTCGTTCAAAGAAATGGTATCGTGAAGCACTGAATTCGAGTTTCAAGTACCTGAATTTGGGCACATCACAGGTTGGTATCAGAGCTTTAGGGTTACAAACCTTAGGTGGGGATAGACCTTAGGTTATAACCTTAGAGCAGACGAAAATGTTGAAAGTACAAATAACTCACATAGATTTTAAAAGGAGATGAATCGAATAAATTCATCGTCAAACCAAATAAAAGATAACTTATATAAAAATTTTATTTGCTGTGTGTATATATTATATACTAATCTAGATAATTATGTGTAGATGTCAGGAGGAAAAGGATTAGGACACCCTCGGATAGTAAAGAATGAGCCAGTCTCCATAACCGAGCTAATATCAAAGTAAATAACTAAAATGGAGGCTCACATTGAAAGCAACCTTGATGAGGTGATTATATTAGAAAAATGTAGTACCGGACCCAAAAACGATAGTATAACTGAGAGGTAGAGTATAGTTAAAGAATATAAGGTCAAGCTCGAGTTCTTGAACTCATATGTTTATGGTGAGTTCTTAAACTCATAATGTGTGGTAATTTTGACGAACTTGGTATAGTTAGGTGTGAATGGATTATTGAAGATAATGGGAATATATAGAATACCAAGCAATTGATCCTTAGTGAAGGCGTAAGAAATAAATAATATTAGTGTTACTTGAATATATATGATTCTATGATGCGTATATGATGAGTATGTCGGTGTAATATAGTATTTTCACATTATGTGTAAGTTGTGGTAGCGATTCCCAACTTGTGCAGTCACAAAGGGATATCGGATGTTTAAAGCATTATGTGTTATGCTATGTACTATGAATTAGTCAAATGAATATGAATCTATGTATGATTAATGGAATAAGTTTGAAATATTAACTTATACGATAAGGTTTAGAATGTAAGTTAATAAAGTATAATTTAACTAGACAATGCCGCCAAGACATCAAAATCGAACCAAAGGGTAGAAGAATTCGTCAACAATGCTGAAGGACAACAACCAGATCTGATGCAGAATTTCGCAAACATGGTGGCTCAAGCCATGCAGAATGGAATGCCGACCGCGGGAAATCGACCAGACAATTGATTTGCGAACTTCAAGGATTTTAAGGTTGTAGGACCGCAAGAATTTAGAGGTACCACTGACCCAATAAAAGCCCAAACTTGGGTTAAGGAGATTGAAAAAGTGTTTGTAGTCGCTAGGGTAGCTGAGGAGCGAAAGATATCTTTTGCCACCTATATGATGAAAGGAGAGGAAAATTTCTGGTGGGAGGCAAATAAAGCTAGGGCAAGAGAAGGAGTGATAGCATGGACTAGGTTTAAGACACTGTTCTTTGAGAACTATTTCTCATCTAGTGTGTAAGCTAGGATGTAGGTGATGTTTTTGGAATTGAAGTAGGAGAACATGATAGTTGCGGAGTGTGCCGCAAAGTTTAACGAATTAGCTAGGTTTGTTCCGCATCAAGTTAATACGGAGGCAAGGAAGGCAAGGAGGTTTGAGCTGGGATTAAAACCATGGCTCTACAATAAGGTGGCGGTGTTATAAATAAATACTTTTGCAGCACTTTTAGAGAAGGTTATCATATCCGAGGAGGGAAGTGAGGCCATGAGGCTCTACAATAAGGAGAAAAAGACTAAGGGTAAGGTTGAAGGAGTAGTAAAGGTAGAAGTAGGTAGTGGTAGTTGGAATGGAAAAAGAAAGTGGAACAATTTTTGGAGTGTCCAAGTCAAGAAGGAAAGTGTGCAGAAGTAGGTTCTGCAGTGTAAGAATTATGGGAAGAATCAATCTAGGGTGTATCTTAGTGGTAAGTTTGTGTGCTATAAGTGTGGATAGGAGGGACATATCTATCCCAAATGCCCCAATCCTAGGATTAATAATGGGTGTTTCAGGTATGGATCAACGGAGCATAAGAATGGATGTAGGAAGCGTGAATGTGGGGAAAGATAGCGGAACACTTGCGATAACGGGACCAACTTCAACAAAATATACCGCAAGAGTCTTCAGCATCACCGTTTAAGATACCGCGGCAGATTGGGATGCAACTCCAGGTATTATTCGAATCAATTTTATTTTCTTATATATGATTTTCGTATATATATAGTAAATTATTTTATAAAGGATTTTTGAAGGAGGAATTTGAGTTCTATTAGAAATCAAATTTTTGTTTAAGCAGATAGACAAACTTTATGCTAAATAGTTAAAGATCAGTTCGATCAAATCAGATCGAGATCTACTTGAAGTGATTATGTATGCTATTTGCCCTAGTGTTTATAAGTTTTTAAGCGGTGATTCCGGGTGTTACCCGACATATGGTGTTACACGGTACTCATAAATATACAATCATTCCATTGAAATACAACATAATGAATGTAATTACTATCTTCTTATTACAATCAAAGTGAAATCCATTCCCAGTTTCATAAACCAATTACATCGTTTGTTGTTCGTAAGATATAATACATACAAATATACTAATCTATTACACGAAGGTTAATTATCCATCTTAGATTTGCCTTTGTCTCTCTTAGCATTCTCAGTACGTTCATCCTTAACCGCAGTCATATAATTCACGCAAGAAGTGAGCATAACAAGCTCAGCAAGTTTAACAAAGGTTACCATTACTACCACATTCGTGAATTATATGACAACTCATACATAACTGAACAAATAGTTATGAAGTATTATAAAGCATTAATACTTGAGTAAAGTTTAGATGACCACCTGAGGTTTTGGTGTTTTCCCACATAACCACCTGTAGTCAAAAAACTACATTTAAACTCCCAACTTTCTATCATAACTCTGTTACTTAAGTCGGATAAAGACTTAATTACCTTCTTTATATATAAACGACAGATGAGAGAACATTGACCCTTCATCTTTATGATATGGTCTATCGAGAATCAATCAAGCTCTATTTCCTCTTTGATTCCCTTTGGGGTGGACAAGACATTGGGGATTGAAGAACAAGGGGAATCAAGTCGTAAGGTTGTATCTGCACAGTAACCAGATGCAGTTCCAACTCCACCAGATGCAGACATGCCACCAAAACACTCATGGGAAAAAAAACAAATGTTTAATAAAATCGGATCTTTAACCTTAATTTTACTTGGAAGAAACAAGCAGGATATACATCTTCACATGAAGCAATCAAACTAATGCACTGGAGATCTAGATTAAACACATTTACCTTAACATACAAATAATCCGAAATTTATATAAATGGATAAAACAGAAGTGCAATGTGAAAGAGTATATATCAAACTAAATAAAAGGATCTTTTAACAAACATAAACAATTGCGGTAGAAATTCAGCCGTGCTGATATGTATTTGTCCTGGATGTGGAAAACAACAAAATTGAGGATCAAATACCAAATTTTCAATAATACAGCAAATTTCAATGACCCTTCCCAATTATTTCAAATACAAAACAAAACAAAATGGGAAAAACATACCCCCACTACCATAACATTCTAATTATATTTTGTTCATACCCTTTCTTGTCAGTTGAAGATTCAAAGATAAAAATCTAATCTTTATGCATTTCAAAGTCACCCTCTTCCAAATTCTAGAAACACAATACATAAACCATTATACTGGTACTAATTAAATAGGAAAACATTATAGTTAAAAATTAAGTTTATACAAGTACACCTAATTCAACAAAATAAAACGTTCGTACAAAAAAAATCTAAAAATCAGCGAAACAAACACAAAATTCATGATCTAACTCAACAAAATCAAAAGGGGTATCTTGAAACCCAAGGGTATATAGATGTGTATATACATATACGCACACAAAATCTGAAAATGCAGAGCGGAGGATTTACCTTCAAGTTCCCAAGGTTGATTTGTAAACATCGATTTCAGAAACAGCTTAAAATCTAAAGGGCTTCCCACAAGCCTTACGCGTCAAATAATACTGAACAAGTTCGTCATCAGTTGGGTGAAACCGAAATCCCGGTGCCAGAAACTTCATTTCTACCAATAAAATCAGATCAAATACTCTGATCGTCTCTCTCTCTCTCGTACAGAATGAGGAAGAAGAAGAAGGTATTTTAGACATTTACTACATTTTTTTGACCGTTACCGCCCTTCTCACGCGCTTTTGGCGTGTGACATACACGCACAGTTAAGTTGGATGGAAAAGGTGACATTTTCACTTCAACTCAAAAAGTCGGGAGTTTAAATGTGAGACCCCGAATTTTATGAAATGAAAGTATTCAATTTTTATAATTATTATTCTATTTAGTAAACAGTTAAATTGATAAAAGTACAGTAATACGCGTGGTTGCACAGTGGCACACGGTATTGTATAATATCTTTGATTATTGATGATTACGTGATAAGTCACTCAGTTTTATTCAATTATTGTCAATATTTTATATATTATTAAATTAATAATTGAGACGACAAAGTTATTCATATTATTAAATTACAATATTTACAATATCTAGAAGTTCTGCCAATGAGAGGTTTGATCACCTAATTGCGCGTCAATAGGGAGAAATCCTTATAGGAAAGCCCCCTCTTTCCTAGGAACGACCTGGTTGTTAAATATTGTGAGTTATAATATTAATGATGAATAGTTCGTGTTGATTAAAGATGAATTTGATAGTTCCATTGCGTTGGGATTATTGGTGTTAGTTGAAATTGACATCTATTCCGATGATAATTGATGTCTGGGGGTTATATTGATAAATCAGGTAATTTATCGAATAAATGAGCAATTAATTGCTACTAATTAACATGCTCATATAACTATTTGTTCACATGTGTGTACTATTGAATCACATTCTGGTACTATTAGGGGAGTTGGTGCAAGATTGATAATACTTGCATGACTAAGTTAAAGATAGAGGTATAGATGGAGGTATTATACTGTAATTCGTATTTTCACATGTCTAGAACTATTGAGTCACATAATTTACTATTGATTCACATGATTTACTATTAGGGGAGGTGGTGCAAGTTTGATAATACTTGCAAGAGTAAATTAAAAATGAATGAAAAGAAGAAGGTATTAGTCTGTAATATTTTGAGCCCCAAAACGTGCAATTATCGAAACTATATTTTTCTATAAATAGAAGCTCATTCTTCCTTCATTTCTCACCAATTCACTAAAGCTATAGAGCAATTATGATAGACATAAATTATAAAGAGAAACTATAGAGAGAAAATCTATAGAGAGAAAGAAAAAGAGAAGTCTGCTACCTCTCTATTCCAGTATCCAGCTTTATTCTAAGGTAAGGGGTATTATTTCTTTCGTATTCATGAAGAGAGATATTGTTATTCCATTCCTTATTATTCTGTTGGAATAACCTGTATATGCGAAGTACCGCATACATGGTGAAATTCTTCTATTATTCCATTCTTTAATATTATGTTGGAATAACCTGTATATGCAAAGTACCACATACATTATGAAATTCTTCTATTATTCCATTCTTTATTATTCTATCGGAATATCCTGTCTGTGCATTTACGCCGAACCTGGTTACATTATTTATTATTACATTGGAATATCACATCCGATTAATAATTTCGCTTTGACCTAGTTAAGTTTTATTATTTTGTTGGAATATCCTGTCGGTGCGGATCAAGCCTGACGTAGTTCCGTTCTTTATTATTTTATAGGGAATAAATTGTCTGTGCGGTCTCTATCGCATGTATGATGAATCCTTCTATTATTCCATTCTTTATTATTCTGTTGGAATAATCTGTCTATGTGGATTACCACATGCATGGTGAATGATCCTTTATATTTATTCCTTATTAAATTGTGGAAATGATCTGTTTACGTGGATTATGATAAAAGTCATAATAAAAGCATTGGACTGATGAAAATCATGGGTATATGTAGTATTAGTAAGTGTTATGATGAGTTATGTTGGTTATTATGTGAAAACATGAAAGTTTCTTAGAAATCACAAAGGGTTGAAAAATTAGATTTTGATGAAAATGGAACATGAAATTCAATTGACTATATCTCCTATTATATTTCAAATTTTTGAGTGTGGTTAGGTTCTAGAGTTAGATATATGAGTTACCTAACTTATCCAAGTGGAATAACTAGAAAAGGTGTTGTAGATTTTTGTGTGGACTATTTTTAGCAAAGGAGTCCAAAGCTGCAAAAATCGAAAATGCTACTGCCTAGAAACTTTAAGGGACTGTTTCGGCCACTTAATTTGTGAGAAAAATTCTGGCCTTTTGAGACATGAAAGTATATGGTATAAGGTACCTTTTGCCCAAAAATGAGCCCATTGCAAATTAAAATGAGTAAGTTATGACCATTTCAATATTTAGGATTTTCCGACGAAAAACGCTATAACCGGAGTTCTATAACTCCGATGACCATGAAATTTAAACTAGAAGCTCACGTTAACATGTGTAAGACCCTACCAAGAGTTGGGAATTTCTGGAGTTAAACTTGAGGTAGTTAATTTCTTAAGAAATTAATTAGAAATTAATTTTTGAAAAATAGTAAATGAATTTTAAAAATTCTGAGAAAAATATATGTTCAATATGGGACTATATTGTGCTAAATCCCAGAAAAGAAATATTTTTGGGACTAATTTGGTATTTTTCATGAAAATGATCTAGTTATGAATAATGAGTTAAATATGTTATGTGAAGTAACAAAATTAGAAAATAGGATTTTATGGCTTGGGAATCCTATATAGGGTATATGCATATTTTTGATAAGGGATTTGATCATTGGTGATTAAATCTTATGAGTATGACATTTTTGAATGATTAAATGCATTATGTGGTAAAGTGTAAACAATTGAAATAAATTGTTTATAAGTTTAAGAAGTGATTAAAATATTGTTAGAATATTAATGATATTAGATTGTAAGATTATTAAGTGATTGATAACATTGGAATATTCTTGAACCCTGGATAAATTATATTATAAATGTTTAATATTTATCCTTATCTCATTTGATTGATTCTTTATATCATTGCCATGATCCTCATGTTTATATTGTGTTGAAAGTCATATGTGGCTTACGTGCCTAGATGGACTTGGTATGATTATGACCAGGGATTATTCGGTATAATTATGACCGTAATGTTACAAATTATGTGGTAAAAGTCATCTTTGGCCCGTAGTGCATAGATGGACTTGGTATGATTATGACCAGGGATTATTCAGTATAATCATGACCGTAATTGAAAATACGAATATCCTTGGCCCATAGTGCATGGATAATTCGTGGTCGTGATACTATTAAGCTGAGTCTCAGCATTATTGGTTTTACAGTTGTATATCTTTGACCTGTAGTGCAAAGATGAACTGTTGGTTATTGGTTATACAGTTGTATGTCTTTGGCCTGTAGTGCAAATATGAATTGTTAATGAATATCTTTGGCCGTAGTGCAAAGATGAATTTATCAATATGATTATGAGCAGGAATTGTGATTTGGTATAACCATAATTTTTGATGTTTCAGGTAAAGACATGTGATGAAAATTATCTTCGTCCTGGATGAGGAAAGGAATTTGGAACCACAATTATGATTATGAGTTATTCATATAATTGTGGACAGGAACTGTTGATTGATGTTACAGGGATAAAACATTATTGGTGGACTTGTAACATAGAGGAGATAATAGACATTATGGTCTATTTGGCTCTTTTAATGGATTGCTCGTTCCGCTGCAACTATGGTTGAAATTTTTTATCGTCTACCATATGTTCTAAATCTTTGATTTATTACTGATGAAGGCTATTGATAATTTAATTATCTTTAGTCATGATATTCTTTAATGGGCTAGTTGTGCTCACCCTTTTCCTTCACAATTCCTTTCAGGTAATAAGTGTGTAGCTGGGTCGAGCGGGGATAACAGGGGAATAGAAAGGTGGTCTATAGCTGTTGATGTTCTCTCTAAATAGTATGGAAATAATTTTGTTGAGAACTTTAGATAAGTGTGTCATATTGTATACGTCATTTGATATTTAATTTTGGTGAACCGAATAGGGTGAGGTGAACCCAACTTTGGAAGGGTGTTTTGCCAATATCATACAAGATGTCTAATGACATACAACCTCGTGTTATCATAAGACAGGGTTATGCACATCCACTTACTGAGTATATATACGAGCACTACCTATGTGATCTTGGAGTTTATTTGAAATATAATTTTCACTCGGAGACAGTGGAGATAGTTATATGTCAAGAAAAGACTCACCATTGGAAAGAAGATGATAGTAATCTTCTTGTTTTTCTTTGGGGTCTATTGGGTCGACCAAGGATAATTCTTTAGACATATGATATCTATCATAACTTAGATTCTTAGATTCATGGCCTCCTATGTACAAAGGTTTCCTTGAGCACTTCCCAAAGATTTTAATTCCTGAAACAATTATTGACTGTACCGTTATGTAAGGTACAATTGTGACATGAATCAGAGTTGGGATATATATTTGTTTAAACTCCTAGTTTATGTTTTGTCGTATTTTACACGACAGTTGTATAATTGAGTTGTATTTGATTTCTGTACCATATATTTGGTGACTCAAGATGGGTGATGTATACCTATTTTGGGGGCATCATAGTTGGTATCAAAAGCTTAGGGATATGATCCCTGGCTGAGATGTGAGACAAGAACTAGGAGGGGAGAGACGGGGAATTCCTTCCCTAGTATGACCTACCTAAGTTTATTTGGTATTTAATTGGTCGGTCAGAATATAGGGGTATATGTGATATGTCAATTAACATTTGTTTTGATGCTATATTCTAGAATGATATCTAAAATACAGGAGATGAGTACTGGATGAACCATGAAACAAAGGAAGTATCCTGTGAGTTAGAATTTGAAATCTTTATCTCTTCGGATTTCCAGGTACGTACATAAATTTCGAGGGCGAAATTTCATAAGGAAGGCAGATTGTGAGACCTCGAATTTTATGAAATGAAAGTATTCAATTTTTATAATTATTATTTTATTTAGTAAATGGCTAAATTGATAAAAGTATAGTAATACGCGTGGTTGCATAGTGGCACACAGTATTGTACAATATCTTTGATTATTGATGCTTACGTGAGAAGTCACTCAGTTTTATTCAATTATTGTCAATATTTTATATATTATTAAATCAATAATTGAGACGATAAATTTATTTATATTATTAAATTACAATATTTACAATGTCTAGAAGTTCTGCCAAGGAGAGGTTTGGTCACCTAATTGCGCGCCAATAGGGAGAAATCCTTATTGGAAAGGCCCCTCTTTCCTGGGAATGACCTGGTTGTTAAATATTGCGAGTTATAATATTAATGATGAATAAGTTCGTGTTGATTAAAGATGAATTTGATAGTTCCATTGCGTTGGGATTATTGGTGATAGTTGAAATTGACATCTATTCCGATGATAATTGATGTCTGGGGGTTATATTGATAAATTGGGTAATTTATCGGATAAATGAGCAATTAATTGCTACTAATTAACATGATCATATAACTATTTGTTCACATGTGTGTACTATTGAATCACATTCTGGTACTATTAGGGGAGTTGGTGCAAGATTGATAATACTTGCATGACTAAGTTAAAGATAGAGGTATAGATGGAGGTATTATACTGTAATTCGTATTTTCACATATCTAGAACTATTTAGTCACATGATTTACTATTGTTTCACATGATTTACTGTTAGGGGAGGTGGTGCAAGTTTGATAATACTTGCAGGACTAAATTAAAAATGAAAGAATGAAGGTATTATAGTGTAATATTTCGAGCCCCCAAAACGTTCAATTATCGAAACTATATTTTTCTATAAATAGAAGCTCATTCTTCCTTCATTTCTCACCAATTCACTAAAGCTATAGAGCAACTATTATAGACAGAAATTATAAAGAGAAACTATAGAGAGAAAATCTATAGAGAGGACGAAGAAGAGAAGTCTTCTACCTCTCTATTCCAGTATCCAGCTTTATTCTAAGGTAAGGGGTATTATTTCTTTCGTATTCATGAAGAGAGCTATTGTTATTCCATTCCCTATTATTCTGTTGGAATAACTTGTATATGTGAAGTACCGTATACATGGTGAAATTCTTCTGTTATTCCATTCTTTAATATTATGGTGGAATAACCTGTATATGCAAAGTACCGCATATATGGTGAAATTCTTCTATTATTTCGTTCTTTATTATTCTGTCAGAATATTCTGGAATATCCTATCGGTGCGAATTTCGCCTGACCTGGTTCCGTACTTTATTGTTCTGTTGGAATATCCTGTCGGTGCGGATCAAGCCTAACGTAGTTCTGTTATTTATTATTTTGTTGGGAATAACCTATCTGTGTGGTCTCTATCGCATGCATGATGAATCCTTCTGTTATTCTATTCTTTATTATTCTATTGGAATAACCTGTCTATATGGATTACCACATGCATGGTGAATGATCCTTTATATTCATTCCTTATTAAATTGTGGAAATGATCTGTTTACGTTAATTATGATGAAAGTCATAATAAAAGCATCGGACTGATGAAAATTATGGGTATATGTAGTATTAGAAAGTTTTATGATGAGTTATGTTGGTTATTATGTGAAAATATGAAAGTTTCTTAGAAATCACAAAGGGTTGAAAAATCAGATTTTGGTGAAAATGGAACATGAAATTCAATTGACTATATCTCCTATTATATTTCGAATTTCTGAGTGTGGTCAGGTTCTAGAGTTAGATCTATGAGTTAACTAACTTATCCAAGTGGAATATCCTGTGTGTGTGCGTTCATGGGACACAGTTCCATTATTTATTATTACATTAGAATATCTTGTTGGTGCAATTTACTTTGACACAGTTCTATTCTTTATTGTTACATTTGGAATATCACATGTCGGTCTTGGATCACGCTGACACAGTTCCATTCTTTATTATTCTATTGGGAATAACCTGTCTGTGCGGTCTCTATCGCATGCATGGTGAATCCTTTTGTTATTCCATTCTTTATTATTCTGTTAGAATAACCTGTCTATGTGGATTACCACAAGCATGGTGAATGGTCCTTTATATTCATTCCTTATTAAATTATAGAAATGATCTGTTTACGTGGATTATGATGAAAGTCATGATAAAAGAATTTGATTGATGAAAATCACGGGTATATGTAGTATTAGTAAGTGTTATGACGAGTTATGTTGGTTATTATGTGAAAACATGAAAGTTTCTTAGAAATCACAAAGGGTTGAAAAATCAGATTTTGGTGAAAATAGAACACGAAATTCAATTGACTATATCTCCTATTATATTTTGAATTTTTGAGTGTGGTCTGGTTCTAGAGTTAGATCTATGAGTTACCTAACTTATCCAAGTGGAATCACAAGAAAAGGTATTGTAGATTTTCGTGTGGACTATTTTTACCAAAGGAGTCTAAAGCTGCAAAAACCAAAAACGCTACTGCCCAGAAACTTTAAGCGGCTTTTTCGGCACTTAATTTGTGAGAAAAATTCTGGCCTTTTGAGACATAAAAGTATATGGTATAAGGTACCTTCTGTCCAAAAATGAGCTCATTACGACATAAAATGAGCAAGTTATGACCATTTCAATATTTAGGTTTTTTCGACGAAAAACGCTATAACCAGAGTTCTGTAACTCCGATGACCATGAAATTTAAACTGGAAGCTCACGTTAACATGTGTAAGATCCTACCAAGAGTTGGGAAATTCTGGATTTAAACTTGAGGTAGTTAATTTCTTAAGGAATTAATTAGAAATTGATTTTTGAAAAATAGTAAATAAATTTTAAAAATTTCGAGAAAAATATATGTTCGATATGGGACTATATTATGCTAAATCCCAGAAAAGAAATATTTTTGGGACTGATTTTGTATTTTTCATGAAAATGATCTAGTTATGAGTAAATAAGTTAAATATGTTATGTGAAGTAACAAAGTTGGAAAATAGGATTTTATGGCTTGGGAATCCTATATAGGGTATATGCATATTTTTGATAAGGGATCTGATCATTGGTGATGAAATCTTATGAGTATGACATTTTTGAATGATTAAATGCATTATGTGGTAAGGTGTAAACAATTGAAATAAATTGTTTATAAGTTTAAGAAGTGATTAAAATATTATTATAATATTAATGATATTAGATTGTAAGATTATTAAGTGATTGATAACATTGGGATATTCTTGAACCCTGGATAAATTATATTATAAATATTTAATATTTATCCTTATCTCATTTGATTGATTCTTTATATAATTTTCATGATCCTCATGTTTATATTGTGTTGAAAGTCATATGTGGCTTACGTGCCTAGATGGACTTGGTATGATTATGACCAGGGATTATTCGGTATAATCATGATCGTAATTGAAAACACGAATATCCTTGGCCCATAGTGCATGGATAATTCGTGGTCGTGATACTATTAAGCTGAGTCTCAGCATTATTGGTTTTACAGTTGTATATCTTTGGCCTGTAGTGCAAAGATGAACTGTTGGTTATTGGTTATACAGTTGTATGTCTTTGGTCTGTAGTGCAAAGATGAATTGTTAATGAATATACTTGGCCGTAGTGCAAAGATGAATTTATTAATATGATTATGAGCAGGAATTGTGATTTGGTATAACCATAATTTTTGATGTTTCAGGTAAAGACAGGTGATGAAAATTATCTTCGTCCTGGATGAGGAAAGGAATTTGGAACCACAATTATGTTTATGAGTTATTCATATGATTGTGGACAGGAACTGTTGATTGATGTTACAGGAATAAAACATTATTGGTGGACTTTTAACATAGAGGAGATAATAGACATTATGGTCTAGTTAACTCTTTTAATGGATTTCTCGTTCCGCTGCAACTATGGTTGAAATTTTTTATCATCTACCATATGTTCTAAATCTTTGATTTATTATTGATGAAGGCTATTGATAATTTAATTAACTTTAGTCATAATATTCTTTAATGGGCTAGTTGTGCTTACCTTTTTGCTTTATAATTCCTTTCAGGTAATAAGAGTGTAGCTGGGTCGAGCGGGGATAACAGAGGAATAGAACGGTGGTCTATAGCTGTTGATGTTCTCCCTATATTGTATGGATAATAATTTTGTTGAGAACTTTAGATAAGTGTGTCATATTGTATACGTCATTTGATATTTAATTTTGGTGAACCGAATAGGGTGAGGTGAACCCAACTTTGGAAGGGTGCTTTGCCACTATCATACAAGATGTCTAATGACATACAACCTCGTGTTATCATAAGACAGGGTTGTGCACATCCACTTACTGAGTATATCTATGAGCACTACCTATATGATCTTGGAGTTTATTTGAAATACAATTTTCACTTGGAGACAGTGGAGATAGTTATATGTCAAGAAAAGACTCACCATTGGAAAGAAGATGATAGTAATCTTCTCGTTTTTCTTTGGGATCTATTGGGTCGACCAAGGATAATTCTCTGGACATATGATATCTATCATAACTTAGATTCTTAGATTCATGGCCTCCTATGTACAAAGGTTTCCTTCAGCACTTTCCAAAGATTTTAATTTCTAAAACAGTTATTGACTGTACCGTTATGTAAGGTACAATTGTGACATGAATCAGAGTTGGGATATATATTTGTTTAAACTCCCAGTTTATGTTTTGTCGTATTTTACACGACAGTTGTATAATTGAGTTGTTTTTGATTTCTGTACCATGTATTTGGCGACTCAAGATGGGTGATGTATACCTATTTTGGGGGCGTCACATTAAATGTAGCTTTACTGACTACAGGTGGTTAAGTGAAAAAGCGCTAAAACCCCAAGTTGTCATCTGTACTTTACTCTTAATACTTTAATAATTCATATCATCAATTCCCAAAGTATATAGTAGATTAGAAATTCTGAACCGGTCGATAGACCATGAACAGTAGCTTTCTGTTTTCATACTTGAAAATGATATCACATCACTAAGGCCGTACATCCGCATTACTTACGAGCACTTCTAGGTGTGATCAACCTATAGTAATCTATGTTGATCAACATTCATCCGTTAAGCGTATTTACGTTTAAGTTTAGGCAAACTCGCATGCTCATCGAATAATCGATGAAAAATACTTTTGTTTGTTCATAGACAAACCTTACCTTCAAATCTGTACCAATTACTTGGCATAGGATAGCATTAACATTTTTATATAGAAAGATATGTATACAAATCAATCTATATCTTATGAGTTGTCTAGCCGAGTTAAAACTGGCATTAACCCTTTCTTTAAAACCAGTCATGCAATTCAGTACAATGAATCACATAAAACTTGACTAACCTGAAAGTTAGACAAGCGTTAAGAAAACATGTCTTTCAGTGTCTTGAAATAACTTAATCGACTGATCACAGCCTTTACAGAATCTACATGATATATTCATATAGCACACTGTAATTAGCTACCAAACAATTACTCACATTGTTTCTACTAACTTCTTTCTCTTCTTTGTCTTAGTTAACTTTATTTTATTAATAAAGTCAATTTGACTTACTACCCTTCTTCTCGGCTTATTAACAAACTTAGGTTATTAACCGGACTCGATCATCATTCTGAAGTACCAATGTTGTTCACCGATTATGGTTCATTAATAACACTTTGTGTTCTTCATTCATAAGTTAATAACATGCATTCAATTCCTAAGTTTCATTACCATATAACTTAGTATATGTAACATAGGAATAGTTTTAGTACACTTATTAAGTGTGTAAACGTAACTCATATAGGTCTCTGAACATTTGAAGTTCAAACCTAAGTTATCTAACAAAGACTCTGCCTCGGCGCCGCGATGTGGCCTTCCTATACAATACTGGCACTGCGGCGCTAGTTTACAGTACCCAAGTTTCGGTCTCGATGCTGTGGCGCGAGACTCCTTCATATAGTGGTATTTGCATTTCACTTTCCGAGAAACAGACATCAGACGTATCATTGCTAAGACGACGACACTAAGCTTTATGCGGTGCGGCGCCATGAAAAGTTTGAAAAATAAAATTTTTGGTGAGTTTCCCGGATTCATAACTTCTTCGTTATAAGTCTTATTTGGTCCGTTTAAAAGCCTACATGTCATAAATGACATACTCTACGTGTTCATATAGGAATTCTACACTTTCAAATCCGTTAACTCAAAATTCACAATTAAGTTAATTATTAAGCGTTCGTTAAACATTAATGAGCATTCAATACTCGTTTTCTTCGTTTTAAGTCAAAATCCGACGATTCTTTAGTCTACAACTCTTAAATACCCTATCTCATGTGTTGACATTGAAAAACAACATTTTCAAGTCTCACGACAACTTTCAACTATCAATCTAGAATTTCTACGTTTTTGACATTTAACGTCTATTTCGGTGAAATTCGCTATAACTTTGTTACTAATGTTCTCTAAGCCAAATCACATGGAATACTCCATTGATTTCATATCTACATCCTAACCAAACAAGATGTACATATTTAAGTATTGATGGAGTTTGATTCTCCATCAATAATCAACCTCAACAATCAATATTTTCATGATTTAAACCTACATCAACCCTTATGATTTCTATGTCTTCATGACTTATAAAGATTATATATATTACAAGTCGTCCTTATTCCTCCATAAGGGACATACACAACCAATTTATGATTCTTCATACTTAAAAAAATCAAAAGAGATAGAACTACTATTAAGGAATATTACCTTAAGGAATCTTGGTGTTCTTGAAAAACTCTAAAACAAAACTTCAAAGTGATATGTTTGATTGAGTCTAGCTCTTTCTCTCTCTCAAAATATATGTTAGGCAACTTGAAAAATCCTTAAATGACCAACTCTTGCTTTCTATTTATAAGCAATTGAAATGGAGGGCAAGAAGGTCTTTATCCCCCACCTCCTTACTATTCCTCACTTTATCACCGAGTAAAATACATGGTGATCAAGTAGATTTCTTGGCTTGCAACCCAAGTGGACGGCCCACCATGCCCATGGGTCATCCACATGGGTTGCCCCATGGGTTTTACCGATTTGGTGACCCACCAGTTCGATCCATGGTTCGGTTTTTCTTGGATCGGGCTTAATCATTCTAACATTGGGCTTGAGTTTGGGCTTAACCACTTAATTCATTGGGCTTACATATTCAATTGTTTGGATTTGACATAATCCAAATCTAATTGGATCACTTTAAGTCTTAACTTAAGTTCCATAATACCAATCGTATTCTACACGATTAATTCACGTATTCTTTTCGTATAATACTCGTACGATAATTTTATTGTACTTTGTATTAACTCATCGTATTATACATAGATACTAACTAGTATCATACTTGTATAACACATTTTATCATTATCGCAATTCATTCTACGCGTTTTATTTCCTTCTCAGAAATCATTCTACTCAAACCTTATGTTTTAAGTCCGCAGGCGAAAACTTCGTTTGCCATAAATGAAATATTATCAGATATATCATCTCTTCTTATTATTCTATTATTACGCGTTTCTCGGAATTTCAAAATAATCTCCCGAGCAGAAATGGATGAATAGTGTTTTTACGGGAATTTCTCAGAAAACATTTATTTTCGTCTTGGAAATTCTAAACAATTAATTCTAGCACGTAACCAGATTACTAACCATATTAGCACATTCTAGGCCATAGAACGACCTTCACATAGCTTACTCACAAAATAAATCAATTAAATTCATTTAATTCACATAATTAAATAAAAATTTAATTATCAGAAAAATCCGATTTTCTCGGGCGTTACATTCTCTCCCCCTTATAAGGATTATATCCCCAGAATCTCGCTTATAATTACATAAACAAATGAGGAAAATTTTCCTTCATTTTACTTTTGAGTTCCCACGTTGCTTCTTCAGTATTGTGGTTTCTCTATAACACATTTACTGAAGGTATTACCTTATTTCTTAAAACTTGTTCCTTCTTATCAATAATTTGAATTGGAAGTTCCTCATATGATAAATATTTCTCTATCTGGGTAGATTCATACTCTATTACGTGTTTATAGTCTAGTTTATAAGGACGCAACACAGACACGTTAAACACATTATGAATGCGTTCCATTTCTGGAGGTAAGGCTACTTCACAAGCTACCTCTCCTACCCTTCTTAAAATCTCAAAAGGTCCTACAAACCTTGGACTTAACTTCTCGTTCTTTCCAAAACGTATCTTTCCCTTCCAAGGAAATACTTTCAGAAAGACAAAAGATCCTACATCGAATTCTCTCATTTCTCTGTGAGGATCTGTATACTTCTTCTGCCTATCTTAGGCCGCTACCAATCAAGCACGTAATATTTTTACCATGTCCGCCGTTTGTTGTACCATCTCAGGTCCCAACATCTGACGTTCACCCACCTCATCCTAACACAATGGAGTTCGACACTTCCTTACATACAACGCTTCGTAAGGCGGCATGCCTATACTAGCGTGAAAACTATTGTTGTACGAAAATTCCACCAATGGTAAATAGTCGTCCCAACTCCCTTTGAAATCCATAACGTAAGATCTTAACATATCTTCAAGCGTTTGAATTGTTCGTTCACTCTGCCCATCCGTTTGAGGATGATACACCGTACTCAATCTTAACTGTGTTCCCATTTGCTCTTGCAAACTCCTCCAAAAGTTCGATGTGAATCGTGGATCATGATCTGACACAATCGAAACAGGTACTCCATGTCTGGAAATAATTTCCTTGGCATACAACTTAGCTAATTGTTCTAGGTTATACCTAACTCCTATTGGTAGAAAATGAGCCAATTTCATAAAGTGATCCACTATCACCCAAATAACATCGTATCCTTTCCTTGTTATTGGAAGTCCCACCACAAAATCCATTGTGATGTGTTCCTATTTCCACTCTTGAATTTCTAATGGTTGCAACAACCCGCTAGGTCGTTGGTGTTCAGCCTTAACTTTTTGACAAGTTAAGCACCTATTAACATATTCTGCTATCTCCCTTCTCATGTTCGGCCACCAAAAGTTCTGACGAAGGTCTTGATGCATCTTCGTACTACCGGGATGTATCGAGTACCTCAAACTATGAGCCTTCATCATTATCTCCTCCTTTAATTCGGAATCATTTGGAACCCAAATTCTTCCTTCAAAATGAAGTAATCCCTCCTTATCGAGGTTATACTTAGTCTTTTCTCCATCTACTATCCTCTTCTTCATCTGCACGCATTCCTCATTGGTCAATTGTACTCCCTCATCCCATTCCACTATGGTCGGTTGGGTTTCTATGGAAAATAACATTTCCACCGCTTCTTCCGGTAACTTAACTTCTAACTCCATTTTTGCCATCGCTATTATCAACACAGTCTGAGTTGTTAACATTGACAGTTTCTCCCTACCCTTCCTACTTAGCGCATCGGCTACTACATTTGTTTTCCCTTGATGATATAAAATATCACAGTCATAATCTTTTATCAACTCTAATCACCTTCTTTGTCTCATATTCAACTCCTTCTGTGTGAAGATATATTTCAGACTTTTGTGGTCCGTGTATATCTCACACTTCTCACTATATATATAATTCCTCCATATCTTCAAGGCAAAAACAACAACTGCCAATTCCAGATCATGAGTAGGATAGGCCTTCTCATAATCCTTTAATTGACGTGGCACATACGCAATGACTTTGCCATGCTGCATGAGCACGCAACCCAGTCCTTTATGCGAAGCATCGCTATATACTACAAAGTCCCTGTATCATCTGGTAAGGACAATACAGGTGCCTCACTTAACCTCTTCTTCAGTTCCTAAAAACTGTTTTCACATTTTTCAGTCCACACATACTTCACCGACATCCTTGTCAGACTTGTCAATGGAGTAGCTATTTTAGAAAAGTGCTGAATGAACCTTCTATAGTATCCCACTAACCTCAGAAAACTCCGAACCTCAGTTGGCATTTTTGGTTGCTCCCACTCATTAACTGCTTTTACTTTTGCTGGATCCATAGAAATGCTATCTTTATCAATAACATGTCCTAGAAACTGCACTCGTTCAAGCCAAAATTCACACTTTGTGAATTTCGCATACAACCTTTCCTTCCTTAGTTTTTCCAACACTATCCTTAAATGTTCAGCATGATCTTCTGGCATCTTTGAATAGACTAGAATATCATCGATGAACACTACGACGAACTTGTCCAAATATTGTTTGAACACTCTATTCATCATATCCATAAATGCGGCTGGCGCATTAGTCAACCTAAACGACATCACCAGAAACTCGTAATGACCATAATGAGTTCTGAACGCCGTCTTAGGTACATCCTCCTTTCTCAACTTTAACTGGTGATACCCCGTGCGCAAATCTATCTTAGAAAAATACTTTGCCCCTTTCAACTGATCAAATAGATCCTCGATCCTGGGCAACGGGTATTTATTATTAATCGTTAACTTGTTCAACTCTCGATAGTCGATACAAAGTCTTAACGACCGATCCTTTTTCTTTACAAACAATACATATGCTCCCCAAGTATACACACTCAGATAAATGTACTTCCTGTCTAATAGTTCTTGTAATTGAACCTTTAACTTCTTCATCTCTACTGGCGCCATTCGATATGGTGCCCTTAAAACTGGTGTCGTACCCGGTAACAGATCAATTACAAACTCAACCTCCCTGTCCGGTGGAATACCTGGTAATTCATCTAGAAATACATCATCAAACTCATGAACTATAGGTATCTGGTCCAAGGATATTCCCACTCTTTGGATATCCACAACATGGCACAGGTAACCTACACATCCTTTTCTCAACATCTTCCTAACTTGTGTCATCGATAGACAACAAGAGCGTCACGGTGATTTACTACCGAAGAACACCACCTTGGTTTTCTTAGAAAGCCAAAGGTTCAAACTTTTACTATGGCAATCTATTATCGCCTTATGGTTAATCAACCAATCCATACCAAGAATTACATCAAATTCTTTTAACCTTATCGAGACCAAATCTACCGATAACTTATTACCTCTAATATCTACGCAACAATCCTTATGAATATGTTCAATTGGGATTATTTCTTCGTTTGTTACCTTAACGTCTAAAGGTTTTGCTAACTTTTCAGGGATTAAACCTAATCGCTTAGCAAATCCAAATGCTATAAAAGAACAAGTAGCACCCGAGTCAAATAACACACAAGCATTTATTTCATTGACTGGAATGATACCTGCTACCACATCCGATGTTGCAACCGCATCTTAGACAGTCATATTAAACATACGAGCTGAGGGTCTACCCACTGATAGTATTGGTCCAGTAATGGTTAATTTACCACTACCAGAACCCTTATTTCCCTCTAACCCTTTCTTCGGGCAATTTCTTTCCATGTGGTCCAACGATCCATAGATAAAACACCCATGGTTTTTCTTAGGTTTAGGACAGTTGGGTGACAGATGTCCCTCCTACCCACAGTTGTAGCAAACTGATTTCCCCTTTAAACAGACTCCTATATGAGTCTTTCCGTATGTCTTGCATGCCTCCGTCCTACGCTTAGGATCTCCATGTTTTACCCCAGTATTCCCATCATTGAAACTCTTCCTCTTAGGCATGTTGCCACTCCCGCTAGCAACTTCTGCCTTACTTCCTCCCTCTACTTTATTCTTGTTCTTCCTCTCTTTGTGATATTGAGACAATGCCTCACCACCACCTTCTGCTATTATCGCTTTTTCCAGAATGGTCCCATAGGAAGCACTCTAAAAAACCGATATTCTACTGTAGAGCTAGGTTTTCAAGCCCTGCTCAAACCTACACGCCTTCCTCTATTCCGTGTCCACCTGATGTGGAGAAAATCTCGCCAATTCTTTGAATTTGGCGGCATACTGGGGAACTATCATATCCCCTTGCTTAAGTTCCAAGAACTTAATCTCCATCCTACCTTGCATACTAGTAGGGAAGTAGTTCTCGAAGAATACCTTCTTGAACAGTTCCCAAGTAACTGCCTCTATTCTAGCCCCACCTTGGTGAGCCTCCCACCAGTAGTTGGCTTCCCCCTTCATCATGTAAGTCGCAAAAGAAGTCTTTTGCGCCTCACTTACGTTTATAATCACAAACTCCTTCTCAATCTCTTTCACCCATGTCTGGGCCTCTAAAGGGTCCGTCGTTCCTCGGAACTCCAGAGGACTCACACTCATAAATTCCTTAAAGGTAGTTGTTCTTACTACCCCAAGAGCTACAAGAATCCCTCCCCCAACTTGGTTAAATGCTTCCGTTAATAAATTAACGAACTCTTGCATAGGGTTATTAGGACCCCCCCCTGATTTTAATTATGAGACTAGGCCTCTTGGTTACGTTGTCTCCTTCTTGGCGGCATAATTCTGATTAAATAAATAAAGTTTCGTTATTATCTATTTAAATGCTTAGTTATCATTCTCAAATAACAACTCATACCACAACAAGCACACTGAATAAAAACTTCATTATATTAATATTCTTTCATAATCAAAACTATTTACATCATGTTTCCTTAGCCAAAAATCTATTACATTACTATCCCACGATTGACTTCTAAAAAAATTGGAATTTACAAAAAGACTACCCTTTAATTATACAAAAGAGGGTTTTACGTCACTACTTATATACAAAAAGATCTAACGATCTACTAACACTGTCGTACAACATTCTCATGTTTCTGATTTTCCAAAATCGAAACAATATCTCGACTTATAGTATGTCGAGTCTTCCTGGACTCAATGGAATAACAAGCAATTTTCAGCTTGAAATCCTCATGAGCGCATTCGTGGATGTACGACATCCTAGCTATCTTCTGGTCTTTTTCGACCAGTTTCTTTTGCAGCTCAACGACCTCTTCCTTATAGTCCCTCACCTTATCCGTCATCAGCACTTTCTCATCGTGCTCTGACTCAAAATCCACCTCTGCAGATTCCTTCGCCTCATATAGGGCGGTTATCTCCTCATTCTGTGTCTACACTACAGTGCGGAGATGCACATTCCTATCTAACACTGCCAGATACAATGATCTCATTGCATCCGGAGGTGTTGGCTGCTGAGTAGGTACCACCGTGTTAATCGATGTTACCTTCATCTCCTCCTCGACGTCAATCATCATATTTAGATATGACGCTATCGCCATTGTCTCCTCGGAGTATTCCTCCTCAGAGATGTACCCTTCAATATCAGAGTCTTCCAAAACCACTAATGGTACCTCCGCCACCGACATCAGTACTATCTCCACTCGGTTTACCGACTCCTCACTTATCTCGTGAATGTCTCTAAACATCAAGCTATCGTTTGACATCTACAAAACATATAACACGTTGATTAGTACATAATACACAATAGTATAAGCACAAATCACATTTAATTTATTTAAGATTAATTTCCATCATTTAAATCTTTCGGTACTGAGTTTTCGCAATACCTTATTAATTCATTTGACTTGAATTTCATTCTTCGGACTTTACCTTCCTTACGAGGTTATTAGCCTAAGGTTCTTCCCCCTAATGCTTTGATACCAACCTGTGACGCCCCAAAATTCAGGTATCTTACGACCCGACATATGGTGCTACATGGTACTCATAACTATACAATCATTCAATTGAAATATAACATAATGAATGTAATTACTATCTTCTTATTACAATCAAAGTGAAATCCATTCCAAGTTTCACAAACCAATTACATCGTTTGTTATTCGTAAGATATAATACATAAAAACATACTAATCTATTACACGATGGTTAATTATCCATCTTAGCTTTGCCCTTATCTCTCTTAACATTCTCAGTACGTTCATCCTTAACTGCAATCAAATAATTCACGCAAGAAGTGAACATAACAAGCTCAACAAGTTTAACGAAGGTTAACATCACTACCACATTCGTGAATTATATGACAAATCATACATAACTGAACAAATAGTTATGAAGTATTATAAAGCATTAATACTTTAACAGTTCATATCATCAATTCCCAAAGTATAGAGTATATTAGGAATTCTGAACCGGTCGATAGACCATGAACAGTAGCTTTCTGTTTTCATACTTGAAAAGGATATCACAACACTAAGGTCATACATCCACATTACTTACGAGCACTTCTAGGTGATCAGCCTATAGTACTCTATTTTGATCAACATTCATCCGTTAAACGTATTTATGTTTAAGTTTTGGAAAACTCGCGTGCCCATCGAATAATCAATGAAAAATACTTTTGTTTATTCATAGACAAACCTTACCTTCGAATCCGTACCAATTACTTGGCATAGGATAGCGTTAACATTTCTATATAGAAAGATATGTATACAAATCAATCTATATCTTACGAGTAGTCTAGCCGAGTTAAAACTGGCATTGACCCTTTCTTTAAAACTAGTCACACAATTCAGTATAATGAATCACATAAAACTTGACTAACTTGAAAGTTAGACAAGTGTTAAGAAAACCTACCTTTCAGCCTCTTCAAATAACTTAATCGACTGATCACAGCCTTTATAGAATCTACATGATATATTCACATAGCACACTGTAATTAGCTACCAAACAATTACTCATATTGTTTCTACTAACTTATTTCTCTTCTATATCTTAGTTAACTTTATTTTATTAATAAAGTCAATTCGACTTATTACCCTTCTTCCCGGCTTATTAACAAACTTACGTTATTAACCGGACTCGATCATCATTGGTGAAGTACCAATGTTGTTCACAGATTATGGTTCATTAATAACACTTTGTGTTCTTCGTTCATAAGTTAATAGCATGCATTCAATTCCTAAGTTTCATTACTATATACCTTAGTATATGTAACATAGGAATAGTTTTAGTACACTTATTAAGTATTTAAACTTAATTCATATAGGTCTCTGAACATTTGAAGTTCAAACCTAAGTTATCTAACAAAGACTCTTCCTTGGCGCCGCGGCGTGGCCTTCCTATACAATACTGGCGCTGCAACGCCAGTTTAGAGTAAACAAGTTCTGGTCTAGAGTAAACATATGAGTGGCAATGTAGCGCCACTTTCAAGTAGGCAATGACACTAGAAAAGTTTGAAAAATAAAATTTTTGGTGAGTTTCCCAGATTCATAACTTCTTTGTTATAGGTCCGATTTGGTTCGTTCAAAAGCCTACACGTCATAAATGACATACTCTACGCGTTCATATAATAATTCTACACTTTCAAATCTGTTAACTCAAAATTTACTATGAAGTTCATTATTAAGCGTTCGTTAAACGTTAATGAGCATTTAATACTCGTTTTTTTCGTTTCAAGTTGAAATCTGACGATATTAATATTATTAAGTCTCACAGCAACTTTCGACTATCAATCCAGAATTTCTACGTTTTCGACGTTTAACGTCTATTTCTGTGAAATTCGCCATAACTTCGTTACTAATGTTCTCTAAGCCAAATCACATAGAATACTCCATTGATTTCATATCTAAATCCTAACCAAGCAAGATGCACATATTTAAGTATTGATGGAGTTTAATTGTTCATCAACAATCAACCTCAACAATCAATATTTTCATGATTTAAACCTACATCAACCCTTATGATTTCTATATCTTCATGGCTTACAAAGATTATATATATTACAAGTCATCCTTATTCCTCCATAAGGGATATACACCACCAATTTATGATTCTTCATACTTAAAGAAATCAAAAGAGATGGAACTACTATTAAGGAATATTACCTTAAGGAATCATGGTGTTCTTAAAAAACTCTAACGCAAAACTTCAAAGTGATATGTTTGATTGAGTCTAGCTCTTTCTCTCTCTCAAAATATATGTTAGGTAACTTGAAAAATCCTCAAATGACCAACTCTTGCTTTCTATTTATAAGCAATTGAAATGGAGGGCAAGAAGGTCTTTATCCCCCACTTCCTTACTATTCCTCACTATATCACAAAGTAAAATACTTGGTGATCAAGTAGATTTCTTGGCTTGCACCCCAAGTGGCCACCCCACCATGCCCATGGGTCATCCCCATGGGTTTCCCCATGGGGTTTACTCATTCTGTGACCCACCGGTTCGATCCACGGTTCTGTTTTTCTTGGATCGGGCTTAATCATTCTAACATTTGGGTTTAGTTTGGGCTTAACCACTTAGATCATTGGGCTTACATATTCAATTGTTTGGACTTAACATAATCCAAATCTAATTGGATCACTTTAAGTCTTAACTTAAGTTCCATAATATCAATCGTATTCTACACGTTTAATTCACATATTCTTTCCGTATAATACTCATATGATAATCGTATTGTACTTCGTATTAACTCATCGTATTATACATAGATACTAACTAGTATCATACTTGTATAACACGTTTTATCATTATCGCAATTCCTTCTACGCATTTCATTTCCTTCTCGGAAATCATTCTACTCAAACCTTAGGTTTTAATTTCGCAGGCGAAAACTTTGTTTGTCATAAATGAAATATTATCAGATATTTAATCTCATCTTATTATTCTATCATTACGCGTTTCTCAGAATTTAAAAATAATTTCCCGAGCAGAAACGAATGAATAGTGTTTTTACGGGAATTTCTCGCAAAACATTTATTTTCGTCTTGGAACTTCTAAACAATTAATTCTAGCACGTAGCCAGATTACTAACTATATTAGCACATTATAGGTCATAGAACGACCTTCTCATAGCTTACTCACAAAATAAATAAATTAAATTCATTTAATTTACATAATCAAATAAAAATCTAATTATCAGAAAAATCTGATTTTCTCGGGCGTTACACATGGGACAGAATCCTTATAAGGGAGGGTGGATGTAATAACCCAATATTTTCCATATAATTAAATAAGAAATTTTGCATATAATTTTTTTTTATATAAAGGTGGGAATATGTGAAAAGTAAAGTATATGTACCTATGTGATAAATAAAATTTATTTATTACATGAATAATTGTAAATAATTTCTTTTTAAGAATTATTGATCAGTATATATTATGTTCTTATAATAAATTAATTTTGTAATAAAAATAGTTTTTCGTGAATATATGATTATTATATATATGATATGATTATTAGGATTATTATGATAAGTAATGAATACACTCTTAGATTTGCAATATCACTCACGTGGACATTAATTCATGTAATGAAAAACGAGTATGGCGATGAAGGTTGACACTAGCATAAAGCTAAACCAGTCTTGGCACTACCGAGTTACTTACTGGCGTGGCTGTGTGCCCTCCCGAAGAAGTATAAAATCAAGCAATTGCAATTGCAATGGGTCGTATTAGAAAATTATTTTTTCTTCTTTAGAAATAAAATGGAACATTTTGTTATATGTGTAACATTGATAAACTATGAAATAAATTGCGTTATATTTGACGAAGGAAATATTAAGTAAATCATTAATTAATATTAATTAACTGTGGTAGAATATTTATTACTTGGTAATTAATTAATAATATGTGATTACTATTATTTGCAATACATCTATAAATATAATAAGAATTATATAGATAATTAATGATTATGGAGATCCATAAATACATTAACCGATGATGATTGGAGAAATTAATTTTGGTGTTAATTAATCATGGAAGTGAATAATTTATTTAATTGACATAAATAAATAAGTTATTAATATAATTATATTAGATTAACGGTTATATGCATGTGAGCAATATTATGACTGTACTATATAGCGTAGTGTGACTTTTATGTGAATATATATTAAGTTCTATGAAGCTATATTGTATGAAGCAATGTGATTATGCATATTAAAGCTATATGGTATGAATACATCATGAAGGTGTATGTGACAAAATGTATGTAGGTATATATTAAAATAATATACCATGAACATATTGTAAGCTATTATTTTAATAAATTATACCGATGTGATAAAAATTATACATGTAATATATGTATGTTACATTTCCATATTACATCTACTACCTTGAAATATTAAATTATATTGGGGCATTAGGATATAGCCATGTTTGGAGAATGTGTATATAGAATATAATATAAGAGTAGAAATTGTATAAGTATTACATGATTGCTGAGTATTTGGGTTGTCCCAAATTTAGTGTCCAAATTGCTCCATATTTTCATATTCACGTGCATATCAAAAGGCTAAGGCCTATTTCCTTTTCTTTCTTCCAAGATTGTCTAGCTGATGATTATGGGGGAGTGGTGGTTATGATGTTTTCAACTACCATTTACTAACTCTCTCTTAACCTTCATGCAATCCATCAATCCATGAGTTTGATTCAATGGGAAATTGCATTGTCTATGTTTTTATTTCTCTATAAATACCACCCATCTTCTCTAATTTCCATTGTTGAGAATTTCTAAGAGTTAGATTGAGAGCATACAAGTATTCTAAGAAGTTGGAAGTTCATTTCATATTAAAGAGGTATAACCTCACTTCCTTGCTTTTCATTTTCATTCTCTGTCAAAAGAATCCTTGAGTTCTTGAATTTCAAATTCTTGATTATGTGGAATTAGATGTTAAAAAAGGTTGGGTAATGTTCATATACTTGTTATATAATCATAAAAGCATGTTTGAACTGATATATGAATGTTTTGAGTCAATTTTGTGTGTAATTTTTGTGTTTGGGCTAAAGATATGTCGAAGCAGATTGTTCCTAGCTCGAACTAGGCATGGCGCAGCTGCGCCGTAATAACACTTAGGTGTATATATAAGTATAGTTAACATAATGAGAGCGTGTTTAGATTAGCATACATGATTAACGAAGGAGTAGAATTTAAAATGGATTTAGGACTTAGAAAGGAACTTGATATGTACGTATGTTATGTTCATCTACTGACTTTGCTAGCATGTTGGTATGATTTAGAAAGGCATGAGTAACCCGTTAACTTGTGTTTATATGATTTATAGTTCTTGCTCATGACCACTTTACTGAGGATTTGTATTAAAGAAGTTTTTAACTTAGTATAGTGAACTAACATGCATGACTACTACATACTTTATATTCTGACCTTGCGAGCGTGATAACATGACTTGACTACATGTGATTAAAGCCTTAAAGTTGTCTTGTATGTGTTAAATTACATTGTTCCAGTTTAAAATAATTTTAAAAGCAAACTTGAACATATTTTCAAAATATAGTTGTATCACAAGAATATCTAGATTCTAAAGGGTTAAGATGTCATATTATGTCTATAATATACCTATACATGATCCCTATGTATTGAACATATAGAACCTACTAGTGAAGTTACTAATGAAAATATGAACTTTGAATGAGATTGTTAACATACTACGTTAGAAGTTAGAATCTAACTTTTATGCGCATGTTTGATGGTACTTTTAAACTTGCTAAATGTGTGATATATATATATATATATATATATATATATATATATATACCATACTTGTGTATCATAATTCAAGTAAAGCATAAACAAAGCATAAATTCAACCAAAGAGATGCTAATTGCAAATATGTGTTATGAATACTCACAACATGCCTAAAATGAGTTATATGACTACCTTGTATGTTTAGAAGTCAAGCATATTAGACTTGGTGGTTTCATGACCTCGAATGGCCATAACTTGTTGAAATATTTAATTTAGAATTATATTATAAAATGGGAACCTAGATTGACTTAAGGAGCATGAAAAGGCCTTTTTAATGATAAAATATATTATGTATTAATGTTTTGCTCATGCCGAACAGAAACCATATGACAACAGCTGAGTCTTAGCTTGGCCAGAGGACTTCGCAGTTGCGTCGGTCCTAGGCTTAGCCATGGCGCAGCTGCGCCAGTCTGAAATCTGAGATAGTGTAATCTGACTTTTGACAGTTAACTTGTAGGATGCCTATATTGCTAGAAATGGTGTATAACCTATTGATACATGTATATGTGAGGATTAAGTAATATTATGGTGTTTGTCTTATAAAAGGAAAGTCCATGGGTAAAAAGGACTTAGCCATGAGCATTCTTGATTTGCTTATAAAATAACTGGATAATTGATTTAGTGATAAACATATAAGATGATTTTGTATCATATGTGCATACTTGAATCATGTCAAGATTAATTTACGAATGTGTTAGCTAATGAGCATTTTGTACTTATAATATGCTGTAAATAGGATTTGAAAGTGTTGATTTATTTACGTGGATAAACTACGCTTAAGGAAAATATCTTTACTCTTTATATCTATTTATGCAATAAACCTACGTAAGTAAGTTATTGAATTATATTCCGGTCATACGAGTTTTTAAACCTTATTGTTATTGATTATGTATCCAAGTATTTGTATTCATAAAAGCTCTCGAACTTTATTCATTCATTGTTTATCAGTACAGTATTACTGTAAGATTTAAATATATATATTCTGTTTATTAAATTCTAAGTATGGTTATACAAGTGTCCTCACCTGGATAATTATTGTATATGTTGATACATACTTGCTGATTTCTAGTATCTATACCTTAATTAGAAGTCGTCTAAGGTATATGACTCAGCTAGACATAGATTTAGAAATATCGTTGAACATGATAGAACTTTATTGTATCCAACCGAATTGTTTTGGTTCGGATTCCCGACTAAATATGAACATCCCAAATCTGGGAAACTTTTATGCGCCTAAGGTGGATATGTTGAACGAAAATATCGTTCTTGTATGTAGTATTGATAAATACAGCGCACATTGGGTACGTAGTTTGCGGATGAAGTTTTGCTAAACCTTAGGGAAAATGAAAAACAATGTTCATATTTTGTCGACTGATCTTCATTTATAGTCAGTACATAGTTTCAAAAATTTGAAATATAATTGCTATGTTGTTTAGTGTTGCTTCAATTTACTTCACAACTATTGTTTCATTGTAGAAGTGTTATCCAAAGCACAACTAATGTTTATTGTTTACTATTACTTGTTGGGCACTCAAATGCTCATTCTTGTTTAATTTAAATGTTTTCAGTTAAGTATGATCAGCCAGAGGGCTCTCCCAAGAACAAAGGGAAAGGGAAGCTGACAGTATAAGTTTGTGTTATCTTATGTAATAGCTAAACTTAAATAAGATAATGATATTTATTATCTATCATGTAATAAAATGTTTTTAAGGTCGCGTACCTGGGATTTAAACAACTCTGATATGTAAATTAAGTTTGATATTTATGATAATATTATTATTATTCCGCTCAAAGAAATGGTATCATGAGGCACTGAATTCGGGTTTCAAGTACCTGAATTTGGGGTGGTCAAAGATTTGGCGACCCAAGATGGGTGATGTATACCTATTTTGGGGGCGTCACATTTGGTATCAAAGCTTAGGGATATGATCCCTGGCTGAGATGTAAGATAAGAACTAGGAGGGGAGAGACAGGGAATTCCTTCACTAGTATGACCTACCTAAGTTTATTTGCTATTTAATTGGTCGGTCAGAGTATAGGAATAATATGTGACATGTCAATTAACCTTTGTTTTGTGGCAGTGTTTGAAAATGACATCTGAAAATGTTGAGATTAGCAATGAAACACATGAGACCGTTGAGTCACCAACGATCAATGCCCAGGATAATGTGCAACAAGAAGACAATAATCCTCAGGTAAATAATAACCCCGATCAAATGATGAACGATGGGATGTTCAGAGGATTTATGCAATTTATGCAACATTAGGCGAGAGCGGTTCCTGTTCAAAATGCAGTTGGAAACACTGGCAACTCTCGGATGGTCACCGCTAAGCAGTTCAAGGAGCTGGGACCACCAAAGTTTTTGGGAAAGCCAAAACCACTTAAGGAAGAGACGTGCATAAAGCAGATCACCAATATATTTGATGTCTTGGGATGCTCTGAGAAGCAAAAGGTTCTCTTTGCCACCTTCATGTTGCGAGGAGAGGCAGATTACTGGTGGGAATCTGTAAAGAGTACTCAGCCTGCCGCACTAAAGATATCTTGGGAGAAGTTCTAAGAACTGTTCAACGACAAGTACTTTCCCGAAAGTATTTGTCAGATGAAGGAGGTAGAGTTCATCAAACTAGAGCAAAACAATATGATCGTGTCTTAGTACGAAGCTAAGTTTACCGAGTTGTCCCGGTTTGCATCACATTTGGTTGATAATGAGGAGAGAATGACGTGGATATTTCTAAGAGGTTTGAAACTTGAGATACGTCAATACCTTATCTCTCACAAACTGTGTTTGTATTCAGATGTTTTAAATAGGGCTTAGTTATTGGAGTGCGATAATGAGTCAACCCAAACAAGAGAGAGCAGTCGGCAAGTTTATAATACCAGTGGTAGCAGTCATCGAAGCGATGACAACAAACGTGGAGGGAATCAATACTGAGGACTTATTTTGAGTTTAAATACTGTCTAGAAGAAAATATTAGTGTAAAAACTCTCAGCTCATGTTGTATAATAAAGTTTGTATTTGTATTCAGTACCATGTATTTGGCGACCTAAGATGGGTGATGTATACGTATTTTGGGGGCGTCACACATCGTGTCTCTGCTAGTAGTCCATATGGTACTCTGAGTGGTTTCCCATAAAAAACCAAAAAACAAGTTCACGTCTCATCTACATTGTCATTCACAGTGAGTTAGATCGGATGCCAATTTCATATATACCCTCGCTCTATGAAGGAATTATTTAGCCCAACTCCCATAGGTCAACCATCAAAGATTATGATTGCACCACAACCTAAACTGATCTTAACTTATTCGAACCATTAAAATTATAATGTTCGTTAAGTCAAGTTCTCATTCCTTATGGCTTCTGGCAACTAAATTCCATACCTCAGGATTCATTCTTTATCGTCTAAGTCATACAATCTTTTGTATACTAAGAACGATCATTCAATATTAATTCTAAGCATTCATAGCGTTAAGCATTTTATGTTACCTTATTCTTATCTTACAACATCTGGTTCATTCGACTCGAAACGTCATCCAAGTTATAATCATTATTAGGCTTCTTAACGATATACGTCATTGTCTTTAATTCAGTTCTTCACCGTTCACAAGTTTAATAATTGGTATTCATTACCTTACGGTCAAACCATACACGGGGTGTAAGTTCTGCCCGTTTAATATTCACATACACTCATCCCTCAGGTCGGTTAAAGTGTTTAACGCTTACATCTCATTCTAACATTCTCTATCCGACTTCCCCTTGGACATTCATTAATCTTATTATCGTTCGTTACGGCTTTCTTGATAACTTATATCTTACTTACTATCTTTGTCAACGTCTAAGTTATACAACCAACGTACACTTAGAACGTTCGTATTTTGCGTTCACATTGTTCACATCTTAATCATTCATTCAATCTTTACTTAAGGTTTTAATCGCTTTAATTTGTTATTCCTTACATGAACTATAAGACCCCAACATTTTTGAATAAAGAATAATTTTTCTCAAAATATATTTTTGAATATTATGGTGTGGATATGATATAATGTTATAGTTGTGGGTACTATTTGAAAATTTTGCAAAGTAAGAAAGTTGATATAAATTATTCGATTGATCGGGGAATATTCATTTTAACAATGAATATTCGTACAACGACACAATCATCGGTGGATCCCACAACGAAAGTATTGTCGTAGTTAGAAAATGACAAAAATATCTTTTTATAAACTGTTGAAAGTTTTACCGTTAAACTATTGAACTACCCGGTGGTAAAAGTACAGTAATACGCGTGGTTGCATAGTAGCACACAGTATTGATTATTGATGTTTACGTGAGAAGTCACTCAGTTATACTCAATTATTGCTACAGTAATTGCTACATCAAATCTCTCATTATTTGATTTAATTATTATCACAGTATTAATATTTTATATTATTAAATCAATAATTGAGATGACAAAGTTATTTATATTATTATTTACAATATTGACGATGTCTAGAAAGTTCTATCGAGGAGAGGTTTGGTCACCTAATTGCGCGCCAATATGGAGAAATCCTTATTGAAAAGCCCCCTTTTTCCTGGGAATGATCTGGTTGTTAAATATTGTGAGTTATAATATTAATGATGAATAATTGTTGAAGTATTAAGAATGTGTTTATTGAAGATAAGTGAATTACAAAAGTTAGAGGGGAATAATGCAAACTTGGAAAACTTTAGGGGTACTAAAGTGTAATAAGTTAAATCAATCTGGACCATTGATGGTGGTTTTAATAGTAAATTAATCTGGACCGTCGGTGGTGGTTTTAATAGTAAATTAATCTGGACCGTCGGTGGTGGTTTTAAAAGTAAATCAATCTGGACCGTTAGTGGTGGTTTTAAAAGTAAATCAATTTGGACCGTCAGTGGTGGTTTTAAAAGTAAATCAATCTGGACCGTCGGTTGTGGTTTTAATAGTAATAAATATGAACCGTCCGTTCTAATAGTAAATCAATCTGGATTGTTTCGTGAATATGTTATTATTTAGTCCATTCTCCTATAAATAGAAGCTTAATTCTTCTTTCATTCTCACCAATTCACTGAGATTCACAAGAGACACTATAAAGAGAGAAACTATAGAGAACAAGAAGAAGAGTATTCTGCTACTTCACTATTGCGGTATCCAGCCTTCTACTAAGGTAAGGGGTATTAGTTCTTTTGTATTCATAAGGAATACTATTTTTCATATTCATCCTTTAATATGACGGAATAACCTGTCTATGTTGATTACGTACTGTATGATAGGTGAAAATCCATTTGCAGTTTCGTATGTTATTTCTTTTCATATTCCTAATTCCAAACTTGCTATGGTAATTATTGCTTTTATAATCCTTGAAATTAGCGGAATATCCTTGAGTTTTGCGCTTCATCCAGTGTCATTTTATTGGAATATTGATCTGAACTTTCTTATTAAATATCAATATTTTCACCTGGGGTACTATTCATGGGTTACTATTTACCCAGTTACTATTCACTCGGGTATTCGGGGCACTTTTCATGTTGGGGTACTATTCACGAGTTACTATTCACGGGTTACTATTCACTCAAATATTGTTCACTCGGGTATTCGGGGTACTTTTTATATTGGGGTACTATTCTTGGGGTACTATTCTCGAAGCACTATTCATAGGGTACTATTCACTGAAAAATTTATTTCTTTTCTATCCAAATTATTTTTGATACATGGATATTATTCTTGAATTTTACTCCACAAAGCAGTATCATGTTGACAATTTGGACATTATTGAATTTTGGATAAGTTAAGTTATAAATCTTTAAAAATTTATCCTTTGCTTTCTTTTAATTGAATTCGTATATCATTGTCATCATCCTCATGCTTATATTGTGATGAAAGTCATCTTTGGCTTACGTGCATAGATGATCTATTAATTGGTATGATTATGACAAGGGATAATTCGGTATGATCATGACCAATGATGATTATACGAATATTCTTGGCCCGTATTGCAAGAATAATTTGTGGACGTGATACAAATGAATATCCTTGGCCCATAGTGCAGGGATGATTAAATGATGTGATTTATTTATTAAGCTGAGTCCCAGCGATAAAGTTAATGATAAACATTTTAAATCATAGAAGATAGTAGATACGATGCTCAACTTGACTCTTCTAATGGATTGCTTATTCCGCTGCAGTTAAACTTGTTGTCTATTATATTCTATCAGTTTAACATTGTTGTAGGCTAATGATAACTTCTTCTGCATTATCTTAGTCATAATATTTCTCTTGAGGAAATGAGAATGTAACCAAAACTAGTCAGGGAACAGAGTGATGGTCCGAGATGGTGTTATAGTAGTCCTCACTATTCTATAAAATAGTGTGACAATAAATGTAATGAGGACTCCATTTGAGTTTTGATATTGTCAAGAAGACAATATTCGTGTAAAAACTCTCAGCTCATGTTGTATAATTAAGTTTGTAGTTGTATTATGTACCATGTATTTGGCAACCCAAGATGGGTGATGTATACCAATTTTGGGGGCATCACAGTTGGTATCAAAGATTAGGGATATGATCGCTCGCTGAGATGTGAGACAAGAACTAGGAAGGGAGAGACGAGGAATTGCTTTGCTAGTATGACTTACCTATGTTTATCTGGTATTTAATTGGTCGGTTAGAGTATACAGATAATATGTGGGATGTCAATTACCCCTTATTTTGTGGCAGTGTTTTAAAATGGCATTTGAAAATGTTGAGATAAGCAATGAATCACATCTGACCGTTGAGTCACCAACGATCAATATCTAGGATAATATGCAACAGGAAGACAATAATCCTCAAGTAAATAACAACACTGATCAAATGATGAACGATGGGATGTTCAGAGGCTTTATGCAATTCATGCAACATCATGCGAGAGAGGCTCCTGTTAAAAATGCAGGTGGAAACACTAGAAACTCTTGAATGGTCACTGCTCAGTAGTTCAAGGAGCTTGGACCACCAGAGTTTTTGGGAGAGCCAAAACCAGTTAAGGCGGAGACGTGGATAAAGCAAATCACCAAGATATTTGATGTCTTGGGATGCTCCGAGGAGCAAAAGGTTCCCTTTGCCACCTTCATATTAAGAGGAGAGGCAGATTATTGGTGGGAATCAGTACAACGTACTCAGGCTGCAGCACTAAAAATATCTTGGGAAAAGTTCCAAGAACTGTTCAACGACAAGTACTTTCCCAAAAGTATTTGTCACATGAAGGAGGTGGAGTTTATCAAGTTGGAGCAAAATAATATGATCGTGTCGTAGTACGAGGCTAAGTTTGCTGAGTTCTCCCGGTTCACATCCCATTTGGTTAATAACGAGGAGAGAATGACGCGAATGTTTCTACGACGTTTGAGACCCGAAATACGTCAATATCTCATTTCTCACAAACTGTGTTTGTATTCAGATGTTGTAAATAGGGCTCAGTTATTGGAGCAGGATAATGAGTCAACCCAACCAATACAGAGCAGCTGACAAGTCGATAATACCAGCGGTAGCAGTCATCGAAGCGGTGACAACAAACGTGGAGGGAATCAACATGCCAGAAATGGTAACCACTTCTGTGGTAATCATGGCCAAGATAATAGAAGTGGAAATTTTAAGAAGAGGAGATTCAATAATGATGGAAAGACGTCAGCACCAGCACTTGTTGTTAAGGAAGGAGAACGACCGCCAGTCGTATTTTACAAATGTGGAGGAGAGGGACACATCAGTCCAAACTGTACGCATCAGTCCAAAGCATGTTACAATTGTGGAAGAGAAGGCCACCTAGCCCGATTTTGTCGTGCACCAAAGTCAAGTCCAGCTGGGATGGATGCATCAAAGGTCGTCCCAGACAAGACATAACCGGTAGTTTAAGGGAGAGCGTTTGTCATAACCTCCCAAAAAGTGAGGAATTTGAACGAGGTGATCACGGGTAAGCTAATTATAAACTCTAGCGAAGTTTATACATTATTTGTTACTAGTTTTACCCATTCTTTTATTTCTCCTACTTGCGCTCAACGTTTAATTCATCCTTGAACTTTGAATTTTGTATCGACCTTGAACCTAGTACAAAACCCATTTCCAAAGCCCCATATTGAATGACTCCTATTGAATTTCAGGAGTTAAAGACCCAACTACAGGAATTGTTAGACATCGGTTTCATTTGTCCTAGTACGTCTCCTTGAGTTTCTCCTGTTCTATTCATGAAGAAGAAAGATGGAAGTATGCGACTTCGTATTGGTTATCGAGAGTTGAATCATGTTACCATCTAAAATAGGTACCTGTTACCTCGTATTGATGACCTGTTTGACCAGTTGTAAGGCGCCAAATTCTTTTCAAAGATCGATCTTCGTTCCGGATATCATCAGTTAAAGATTAAAACAGATGACATCCCAAAGACTGCTTTCAGAACTCGGTACGGGCATTACAAATTCCTTGTCATGTCTTTTGGATTGACTAATGCTCCTGCTGCCTTTATGGATATGATGAACCGAGTATTCAAGGAATATTTGTATCACTTTATTGTCGTCTTTATTGATGACATCCTTATTAACTCCAAAATCCGTGATGATCATGAGCAACACTTGAGGCTGATACTCCAAAAGCTTCGTGAGAACAAGTTATATGCCAAGTTAAAGAAACCTGAGTTTTGGCTTGAGGAAGTAGCATTCCTTGGGCACATAATATCAAATCATGGAATATTTGTGACTCGGCAAAGATTGAAGAAATTCAAAGCTGGGAGCAACCTAAGTCAGTGACCGAAGTACGTAGCTGTGACGCCCCCAAATCTGGGTATCTTCCAACCCGACAGATGGTGCTACATGGTGCTCATAATTGTACATTCATTCTATTGAAATGACATCAAAATGTTTGTATCAACGACATTCTTATTACATTAATAATATTACATCTCATTCCCAAGTTCTAAAACCATTACATTCTTTGTTCATCATACTATGATATATACAACTTACTAGTTTATTACAAGGTAAACTAATCGTTCATCTTCTTCTTGCCTTTATCCTTGTCGGATCCTTTGGCCCGTTCGGTCTTAGCTGCATTCATATGGTTCAAGCAAGAGTGAGTATAACAAGCTCAGCAAGTACAACAATTTCTTTTAAATGACATGCTTGAAACATAGGAATCATATATCTTCAATAATTGGATAATAGTTATGAAGTACTATTGATAATTTAAAATAGCACTTCTTTTCCTTCAAAATTTTTTACAATGACAATATTCAATAAAACATCAATTCTGGTCAAAAACCATAAGCATTTCATAATTTCTTTGAAAATGACAACTCGACACTAAGTCCGTAAGTCCGACATATCTTACGAACACTTCTAGGTGATCAACCCATAGTACTCTATGTTGATCAACACTACATTCATTAAACGTATGAACGTTTAAGTTGTGGCAACCTCATGCGCCCATCGAATAGTCAATGAAAAATACATTTGTTTATTTATACTTAGGTTTACCTTGAATTCGTACCAAACAATTGGCGTAGGATAGAGTTAGCAATTCTATATTGAAAGACTTGTAAAGAAATCAATCAATCTTTCAAGAATAGTCTAGCCGAGTTAAAACTGGCATCGACCCTTTCGTAAAATAATTCATGTATCTCATAACATAAATCACTGAAAACCTGGCTAACAAGAAGGTTAGACAATCAATAATAAAAACTTGCCTTCAACGTCTGCTACAGTAAAATTACTTTTCCTTTGAGTCTTTACAGTCTCTACAACTCATAACCAAATAACATACCACATTAGGTCATGAATGAACATACATGGTTCCTAATGAATCTTACCCTTCTTCTCAATGTAATCATATATTAGATTTGTTATTATTGGTTCTGGCTTGCTATTATAATTTACATCATTCTTACCAACTTCTTTCTCTTCTATGTCTTAAGTGGATTTACTTCATTAATACAACTCGTTTTGAGTTAATCATCTTTTATCATGGCTTACTACCGTTCCTACATTATTATTCGAGACTCGATCGTCATTGGTTAAGTACACTTATTGCATATCATTCATGTTCACGTATTACTCAACAACTTTTAGTTGTATCTCTCAACATTATAATCATCATCATTATTGAATACAGTTCACGTTCTTACACTTTACGTTCATTATTTAACTATTCATTAAACAACATTAAATTCCTAAGTCATCACTACAAAAGTGATTTAGGAAAGGTTTTTATCATGTTCATTCATTAATTACCTGTCCCATACTTTCCTTGCAACCCATTGGGTTTAAAAACAACTTAGTCAACAAAAATCAACTCATCGGCTGACGTAGGCTGACATCCCTTTATACTAGTGGCGTTGCGGCGCCACTTTCCATTACTCGGCCCAACTGTTCATGGTGCTGCGGTGTGAGTATTATACCTTTGAGTGGCGCCTGCTTGTATGTTCGGCGATGACCACTCCTTCACATCTGCATCACTTGGTCGACCTATATATATATGTTTGGCGTTTGTGGCTGAAACCTCGATCCCAAAAAAAATTTGACAAATAAATTTTTCAATGAACTTCCCGGGCTCATAACTTCTTCATTATAAGTCCGAATTGGTTCGTTCAAGATCCTACGGTTCACAAATTTCATACTCTACGTGTTCGTGCAAAAATTTTATCTATTTGACTTTGTTTACTAAAAATTCACTTATTAGTTCATTTTTAACGAAAACGATAAACATTTGTGAATGTTCAATGCTCGTTTCTTCGTTCTAAGTCAGAATTCGGTCATTCTCAAGTCCGCAACTCTATAATGCCAAATATGACTTGCCTCCATTGAAAAATAATGTTTCCAAGCTCAATATAAAAATTCAACTTCCATTCCGAGAATTTCACGAATTCGACGATTATCGTCCAATCATGTGAATTCCGGCAAAACCTTAGTACTAATGATTTGATCATCGTTTCAAATGGATTCAATCTATCATACTAAAATCTTGATATGCATATTTCATTAACTTATAAACATAATAAGTTATTACTTGTTCTTTGTGATTTTGTAACTTATAAAAGTATAAACTACTTACACTTTCATTACTCATTACTCATGACTTATAATGATTTATGTTTTCTAACCATCATTCTCACATCTCCTTATCATACCCTCTTATTAAGGTAAACATATGAGTAGTTCATATAACCTCTTCATAAGTTCATAACTTAATTAAGTTTGAATTACTTATTCATGAGTTCTACAGCTTAACTCCATTAATTATTCATTCGTATCATTCCTTAGCATATATGTTCTACTACTACCCACTTCTCTAACAATTGAAGAGAAAGAGATTCATAGCTTAAGTTCTTACCCTTAATAATCACTTGGTTAATCTTTGATCCCCTTCTTGCTAGATGAAATGAACAACCAACAAAAATGAAAACCAAGCTTTCTATTTATTGGACTTCCTAAGGTTAGGGTAGATTGGTCATTAGGACATCCCACCTCCATACTATTCCTAGCTTAAACACTAAGTTACCTTGCTCCCCACAACACTTGGTCATTAAGTCTACTTGGTTACCAAACTTACTTAGCCATTAAGTATACTTGTTCATCATAACTTTTATCATTTCCTTGCTCATCACAACACTTAGCCATTAAGTTACTTGCTCCCTACTTTGGATCATCCATGGTTTTCCCCATGGGTTTAAACCATCCCATAACATATTGATTCTAACTTTGGGCATTTAGCTTAATTAATTTAAATTATACATTGGGCTTGTATTAATTCACATTGGATTATACCTTACAAACATTTGGGTTTTAACATTAATTCGTATTGGGCTTTATTATTTCCTACTCAATCCTACAAGTCCATTACATATGGCTTAAAGCCTTAGAACATATAATTTACGTATTATTCTCGTATTCTAACTTGTATGCTTATTCATATATGACATACCATCATTCATTCATTACTTTGTATAATACCTCATATTATACTCATATTCATTACTTCGTATAATACCTACGTATTATACAATTATCATTCAATTCATTAATCGCATTTAAATTCCTTCTCGGAACTCAGTTTCCCTAACCGTTAGGTTTCAAGTCTGCAGGCAAAAAATTGTGTTTGCCATAACTAAAATATTATTAGATATTCCACCTCGCCTCGATATTCTATCATTACATATTTCTCTGAAGTTCAAAAATAATTCCCGAGCAGAAATGCGTGAATAGTGTTTTTCAGAAAATTTCTCGGAAAGCTTTTATTTTTGTCTTAGAAATTCAAACACTTTAATTCCATCACGTAGCCAAAATACTACGACGTTCCGACATATCTAGGTTATTGAACGGCCTTCAATTAGCTTACTCCCATAAATAATTAATTAAATTCATTTAATCCACGTAATCAAATAAAAATTTAATTATCATAAAATCCGATTTTTCTCGGGTGATAGATTCTTTCCCCCTTATAAGGATTCTGTCCCCAAAATCTCGCTACAATTATATAACTAAATGACGAAAATTTATCCATCATTTTAATCTCGAGTTTCCACAATGCTTCTTCGGCATTTTGGTTCATCTAATCCACCTTTACCAAATGTATTATCTTATTTCAAGACTCGCCCCTTCCTATCAATAGTCTGAGTTGGAAGTTAAGAACTTACTAACATATTACGCTATCTTTCTTTTATTATTTCTTCTTTTAACTCGGGTTTATTTGGAACTTAAATTCCTCCTTCAAAACAAGATGATATATGATCTTCTCTTTATCCTGCATCCTCTTCTTCATTCGCTTTCACTCCTCGTTACCTAGTTGTACTTAGTTAACTCGTTCCATTATCATGGATTGAGTCTACGTTGTGAATAGCATTTCTACCTCTCCATTCCGTAATTTAACTTATAGCTCCATTTTCGTCATTTTCGTTATTAACTCATTCTGAGTTGTTAATATTGATAGCTTCCCTCGTCCTTCCTACTTAACGTGTCGGCTGCTACGTTTACCTTCCCTGAATCTTATCAATTTTAATCACCTTCTCTACTTCATATTCAACTCCTTCTATATGGAGATATATTTCAAACTCTTAGAGTCTGTGTATATCTCACACTTCTCCTTGTATAAATACTATCTTCCGATTTTTAATTCAAAAACTACAGCTGCCAATTCTAGATCATAAGTAGGATAAACCTTCTCATAATCCTTAACTGGCGTGATGCATCCATAATGACCTTGCCATGCTATATGAGCACGCAACCCCGTCATCTGTGTGAAACATCGAGATACACTACAAAATTTCGTGTAGTGAATTCCGTATCCAACTTCTCCCTCAGTAATACAGGTGCCTTACTTAACCTTCCTTTTAGCTCCTGAAAACTATTTTCTCACTTCTCATTCCCAACATACTTCTCAATAACAAATATGTCTATCTCTTTAAGCTACAATTCACACGTAGTGAATTCCGTATCCAACTTCTCCCTCCGTAGTGTTTCTCACACTATCTTCAAATGTTCAATGTGATCTTCTGACGTCTTAAATTAGACTAGAATATCTCCAATGATCATTACGACACCCTCGTCCAAATAATATTTGAACACTCTGTGACGCTAATGGTACTTTCAATCATAGCATCTCACAAGAGTACCTATCAATTTGCCACCGACTTGCGCGGCACCCCTTATGGAAAGTCTAACTTTCGCACATTAGTTAACCCAAACAACATAACCAGAAACTGGTCATAACTATAACGATTTCTGAATGTCGTCTTAGGTACCTCGTCCTTCCTTACGTTTTACTGATAATACCCCATACACAAATCTGTCTTAGAAAAATACTTTATCATTTTCAACTGATCAAATAGATCATCGATCCTGGGCACTGGGTATTTACTATAAACCGCTAAGTTACTCCTCTTGTGATAGTCGATACACAAATGTAACAACTCATCCTCTTCATTAATATCCTTCTAACTTGCGTCATAGTTAGACAACAAGAGCATCTCGGTGTTTTATTGCCGTAAAATACTACCTTGTGTTACTTTAGAAAACTGAAGATTCATACCGTGATGCCCCGAAATCCGGTTATCTTTCTACCCGATATATGGTGATACACAGTACTCATAATTATACAATCATTCCATTGAAAACACAACACAATGAATGTATTCACTTTCTTCTTATTACAAATATAACAAAATCCTTTCCCAGGTTCATAAACTGATTACATCATTTGTTGTTCGTAAATATAATACATAGTACCATACTAATCTATTAAAAGATGGTTAACTATCCATCTTAGCCTTGCCCTTGTAACGACCCCAAAATTCATAAAATTTAATTATTAACTTCGGTCGTTAATAACACATCTGAATTCTGATTTTACACCATTATTCGATGTTAAACTTTATAAAATGCGAAATAATTTAAACTTTTATGTCTTTTTACTTTAATTCCCTGAATCAAAACATTTATCATCTACATGTTTTTGAATCAATCTTATTTTATAATTCACTTTATCACTGTTATTATATAAAATTTTACATTTCAATCCGATAACCTTTACATATCAGATAACTCTAACTTTAGCTTTACAACTCAACATAAAACTATACATCATAAAACATTCAATACATCTCATGAATTTTAATCATGGTATAAATAAATAATAACAACTTTAGCTAAAATATTAATCCTCGTGTATTATTTCTGATCCACGTCATTTAAATAGCACATAGTGTTACCTTCAATCCTTAACCTGCAAAAATGGTTAGTTGCAAGGTTGAGCTCGACAGCCCAGCAAAATCTAAAAAATTTTATGCATCACGTAATCACATAATAACATGCTCAACATATATCTCATAAACATTAGACTAACATAACATACATGTTACAGTTCATATACTCAAATATAAAGATTGAGTTTCTTACTCAATCAGCATGCTTTATTCAATCAACGTAGTCATAAGTTGACTTTAACATTTCATACATTCAACATATATAAAACAGATCATGCTTTTTGCATTAAAGATTTAAAACAGTTAATCACCAATTCACATACCAAATAGGAACTGAAAGACTTGCCTTGATCGTTGTTTACCAATAAACATTTAACAGCTTAGAGTTATCTCCACTTCACGTGCCCTACGCAATTATATAATCATACACATCAATTATTAGTCATATAACAACACATAGTAATTGTAATGTAAACTCTACTCCACATCTCATAATCTTTCCTATTAGTTAGCACACAATGTTTAATTAGATTGTGTTAACTTTTCGACTTATGTAATATTCAAAATTCATTCAAGTGTTTAAATCTTGCTAGGAATCATTATTGGTTTTATATTAAACCCATTTCATATTTTATAATATATATTTCATTTGACTCAAAACACTTTTTACGTTCATTAACACGTATCACGATGTTTCGACGTTTATTCGTCACACGCCGATTTGACTCTCTTGTGCATGCTTACTATGCTTCTATAACTTATCTAATACATTATTATATTAATTATAAGCATCATTATACTTCCTAATATTCATGTTCTATAACTTAAAACAACATCTCTTATCGTCAAGAGCATTACACTTGCATACATGCATGCCTGACGCCCTCTGATTGCCTCCGAAAACACAACAGTCCTACAAATGACCATTTTGACCCTTCCTGAACACTTCAAATTAAAATTCTTAAAGAAAAAAAGTTGTAGGTCTATTCGTCATCATTCCGGATCATCTTGAATCGCCTTAATCGTAGTTCGTATGAAAACGTTATGGTCGTTTTAACAAACTAGGTCAAAAGCAGTTATAGTCAGCAGACATGGGGCGTGGCCGTACCCCTTTTCCGCGCGCCCACGCAACCTAGCAGCGCCCAGCTACGCGTCCACACTCCTGGGACGCGCGCTCGCGCTTGGCTACGCCCAGATTACAGTGTTTTTGCGATTTTTTGACATTTTCTCCAACTAATCTTCATAACTTAAGTTATATACATCCAAATTAGTCCGTTTTTGATTCTATGGATTCGTAATTCATAGAACTAAAACATACTAGAATTCTAACAATTTATAAAAACATTAACCAACCTAAAATTTGACCCAAAACACATGTTCATACTTTATTTTTATGTTTTAACATGTTTAACGAATTCATTCACTACAAATTCGTTTCTTAACCAAATTGATTCATTCAACTTGCGTTCTTTTCGTTTTTGAATGTATTAACACAAACCATTGCCAATTTACAGATTAACACATGATTCAACCACTAATTTTGGTCTCAAAGTAAGCCAAAATATATATTATCACATAACCAAATTCTTCATCCTAAACATGTTTCCATGGATTTTGATTTTTAAAAATCATTCCTAGACAACATATACCGATTATAATCATCTACCAACATATATATAATATCTATTTTTATCATATCATCCAATAAAATATAAGTTTCAAAAGAAAACTCTAAGAACACATATACTAAAGTTTGTAGAATGTGTTATTACATCTTTGATTCTTGGAATAGATGATTAACAAGATGATTACCCTTCTTCTTCTCTTTCTTTGATTCTCAACCTTGTCTCTCAATTCCCTCAATTTCTCTTTTCTCTGTATTCTTCTTTCTTGCTTTAAACTTAGGAAAATATATGTATAAAACTAAACTGATAAAACACGTAACATAAAACTGATATAACATTAAGCGTACAATTATATGGCTTCATCAGTTAAATTATGCCAAAGGTCACAAGACCATGTTTGGCAAAACCCTCTCCAACCTCCTTTTAATTTAAATCATAATCTTTAATTATCCACACAATATTTACTTTGCCAACATAATTCTTAATATTTATCTAATAAATATTAACCTTCTAAATTAATCATTCCATAATTCCATTAATCAATTAAATTAAAATAAAACCATTACATGATATTATAATTATTAAACAATTAATTTAATTGATTATTTTATAAAATTAAATCTTCAATCCATAAAATTACCATACATTAATTTAGTTAATATAAACACCTAACCAATTAATACACAACAATTTCATCGAATATTTATTTATCTTAATAAATAAATTATTTAAAATATTTATTTAATTCAATAAATATTTAAAATAATTACCAAATTTATTTAATTTCTTCAATAGTTAACTTAACTATTGAACCTCATTTTCCCAATATATAAATATATATTTCTCTTCACACCAGATCACACATTTAAATATATATATATATATATATATGTATATATATACATACTCAAACTCAAAACACCTCATAATAAGAATTTTAATTATTAAATTCCTATTTTAATAACATATAAAAATTCGGGTTGTCACATCCTTTTCTCCTTATAAGGATTTCGTCCTCGGAATCACCGAAAGCCTACCTTACTCAGGTTGTCACCTAATATCTTTGTTGAATAACTTCAACACATTACCTTAATATAGGTTTTATATTTTCTACTCCGACCATTCTTGATAATAAATTCTTGTAAGTTTTATTTCATAACCTTTACTTAGACACAATTCTATTTGAGTATTATATATTCTTTAACCCATTCATTTCATTTTCTAAGGATCGTTATCATAAACACTTGGGATATTACATTCACCCATTCTTCTAAGAATTTCGTCCTCAAAATTTTATTTATTAATCTTCATTCATTCAATCTATCAAAATAGATTTTATGTTAATATTTTATTCATTCATTCCATTTATCAAAATAGATTTTATGTTGATATCTATTTATTCATTAGGTTCTGCAACCAAATTCTTTCTCTAAATATCTTTCTAAGATCATCATATTCTTCATCTCTTCTTCTTCTAAGAGTTTCACATTTCTCTTCTTTCTAGAGTTTCAATTATTTCTTGAAATTATTATGTTTTGCTTAATTTTCTCATCCTTTCCACTTTCACCTTTAAGAATAATATGAATCTTCCACAATTGCTCAATAATTGGGAAGCGATATAAATAACATGAATTTCAAAAATTCCAAATCATGTTGAGGGGTCACAAGACCGTGAACTCTTTTCTCGGTTTACTAGTGCTTCAACTCAATCTTTCACACTGCAAACTAGAGTGTTTATCAATCACAAAGACTGAAAACACCCACCACACGTACACTAGGTGGCCAGCCTATTGTACTACTACGTTGGGCCGTAATGTAGTGTTTTGTAATGACTATATGCATTACGCTCGGAACCATTGTCCCCGAAAACATGTCCCCTTATAGGGTTGTTCACCTCAGCTTTTCAACATTTGAATCCACACCAAAAAATTTTGTTTGGCATAACTTTTCAATAAACGGTTGAATTTCGTGAACATCTTTCAATATTCATCTAGCTGAATCAAATAACATAGACTTCTACAATAATTCGGACATCAATCAAAATATACATATACATATATATATATATGTATTCTCATATCTTAATGAAATCTCAAATATCTTTTTATGATGTTAGATATTGCACTGTATTTACAATCCATTTGAGGATTTCGTCATTTGGTGATTTTATCATACTACATCATACCATAGTAGGCTGACGATCCTTAGATCACATCCAACACTAAGTAATACTGCATTGATGACTCCATCATTTTTATTATCTCTGCACCAGGTTACATGATGCATTGATGATTAAAAAAAATACATTTTGATATATTTCAAATCATTTTTGTCTAGCCTAAGCAATTAGAATAGACATACAAATAACGGTATTATTTTTAAAACTCATTGGTTTCATCATTTGATCCAATGTTTTTCAAGAAAATAGAAGTGCAAACATCAGCATGATGTCAATAAATTTCGAAAGTCTAGCATAGCTAGTAGATTTAGAATATCCAGGCATCCATTAACTTCAATCTTTTCTTCATTACTTATCCATTCTATTAATCTTCAACTTCATCAATGCTCTTTATACTATAACCATTTTCTACCCAAAATAGTTCATCAAACTTACCGTACATTGGATGTTCGGGAACTTTCCACAATAATATGAGTTTAATAACTTATCCTAGTCAGACCATAGGTGTCAATTCGCTGAGGGGTTCAAAACATACCATATTATTATGAGTCACGAACTTACCATATGCATTAGTTTTAAGAACCTCACCCAATCCTATTAATATCTAACTAATCTTAATAGTTTCTAACTATCAAATATACACATGAGAAAAGAATCACCTTTTCTCCACATATACGTTGATAGTGTGACACCAACATTCCAATGATTATCAATGTGATAAACTGAGTGCAAGCACAAAACCCTCGCCCATACAAAGATTTGTACACCTCAGCCATCACATGAGTCCTCAATTGAAATCCCACCTAACTCTATCTTACTCTTAACTTACTCTTTGCTCGATACGAATTCCTCGTACCACATCATCTATAACTCCTCATGAGTTATCTTGTACTATTTCATAGTACATAAACTTCATAGCATCAAGGTATAATTATTCAAACATTACAGACAATCTTTCCTTTATAACTTAAACAGATCATGTCGTGATCTTATTCTATAATCATCTCCCTTAAAATTCTTTTCGTAACTCATGATTTACAATTTTGTTTATGCTTTTAATCATACAAGCTTTGTCTATTCATCATTATTCGTTATCTTGGCTATTGGAGTTAGGCAACTCCCATATCTTATCTTTATATTTCTTCAAGATTCTTCTTTGAATTCTCTTGTTTATAAATCAATTCTTCCTTTAAGAATTTCTAACTTCATTTACATTGCTCAACATTTCAATCGAGTTTCACATTTTCATAATACGTATCCACTTTCTATACTTGGTACACATCGAGTCTCTAACAGTTTCAATATGGTACGCTGAGTGGTTTCCCACAAATAACCAACAAACTAGGTTTCGAGTTGCTAGTTCGTATATACTTCCGCTCTATGAAGGAATCGTTTAGCCCATATACCATATATCAACTATTAAAGAGTACAATTGTACCATACTTAAATATAGCTTTTTGATTCTTACTTCTTTATCATTCTCTTCTTATAGACATTGTCTATTTATTTTCACCTTACATCCTTATTATTGGAGTTGGGTAACCCCAAATTCATACTCCTTATAGCTTTGCGAGATTCTTCTTTGAATCCTTTCACACATGTTTTAATCCCTTTTATATAAATTTCTTAAATTATTTCTTATTGTTCAAACTCTATTTGAGCGTATTCTTTCATTATCTTCATCTTCCTTCTCTAAGGTTATAGCCTACAGTACTCCTACTTAAGGTTTATAACCTACAGCTTTGATACCAACTGTAACTACCCCAAAATTCATACAATTTAATAATTAACTTTGGTCGTTAATAACACACCCGCCATCTGATTTTACACCATTATTCGATGTTAAACTTTATAAAATGCGAAATAATTTAAACTTTTATGTTTTTTTACTTTAATTCCCTGAATCAAAATCTTTATCATCTACATGTTTTTTAATGAATCTTATTTTATGATTCACTCTATCAATGTTATTATATAAAATTTTACATTTCAATCCGATAACCTTTACATATCAGATAACTCTAACTTTAGCTTTACAACTCAACATAAAACTATACATCATAAAACATTCAATACATCTCATGAATTTTAATCATGGTATAAAGAAATAATAACAACTTTAGCTAAAATATTAATCTTCGTGTATTATTTCTGATCCACGTCATTTAAGTAGCACATAATGTTACCTTCAATCCTCAACCTGCAAAAATAGTTATTTGCAAGGTTGAGCTCGACAGCCCATCAAAATCTAACAGTTTTCATACATCACGTATCACATAATAACATGCTCAACATATATCTCATAAACATTAGACTAACATAATGTATGACCCCAACTTATTATAAATAAAATTGAATTTTCTCTATTTATTATATTGAAATAATAAGGAGTTAATTTGATATAATATTTTGGTTATGGGTGAAATGTGCAAATTTTACAAAATAAGCAAGTGGTTATAAAATATTCATTTTTATCGGGGAATATTCGTTTGGCCGTGGAATATTCTTATTGTCGGGGAATATTCATACGACGACGCAGTTATTTGGGGACCCCATAACAGAATAACTGTCCGATGAAGAAAATGACAAGTTTGAGTTTTTATAAATAACGGCGTAGTTGTTACCGTTAACAATCTTGTTGGAATAACCCTATTGGTTAAAATACGATGTACGTGTGGTTGCACAAGAACACTACCAGTATTGCCTGATATTTTTGAATTATTGATTCTTACGTATAAAGGCACTACTCAATAATTGTTACAGTAATTACTGTTCAATATTTTATTTTATTGGTTCAATAATTATTGCGTTGATATTTTATATTATTGTTGTTTTAATAATTGTCATTGCACAGTATTTCCCATTATCAAATCAATAATTCATATTATTTGAATAATATTATTAGATAGCGTTATTGGCAATGTCTAGAAAGTTCTGTCTAAGGAGAGGTTTGGTCACCTAATTGCTCGTTAGTAAGGAGAAATCCTTATCGGAAAGCCCCCTCTTTCCTGGGAACTGCCTGGTTGTCATTATTGTGATTATGTAATATTATTTGTGAATAATTAATTATTGATTTATTTGATAAGGAAATATTTATTTGATGCGGATATAAATGTTGGATTTTTTTATGTGGTTATAAATGAAGGATTTAATGTTGAGGTGTTTTATCAGTATTTTTGTCGAAAATGGAGGTATTAAAAATCAAAGTAGTGTTCTTGACATATATTGCGTGAGTTATAATTTTTAATCCGACCGTTGGATCGTTGTGATTTTTGGATATGTTATACATAGTATATGGCCACAAATTTTGAACCGTTAAAAATGAATGTATGATTTGTTATGAATTTTAAGAGGCGACTGATTCGGAAATTAGGTTTATAAATGATTTTGGTGGAACATTCTAGAATTGAGTGGGCCCCACTTGTGGTTGGTGAAGAAATGTGCTGAATTTTATTTCAAATGTGGTGGCTGGCAATAGTAGGTGGTAAAGCCATCAGGTAGCAGGTTAAGTCTGCTTCGGCATGCTAACATTTTCTTATAAATAGAGGACTAAGTTAGAATTTAAAATCACACCAGAAACATAAGTTTTCGCTCCTTCTCTCTCTATGTTATCAAGCGTATTTTGTGAGTATTTAGATACTTTGAGAGTTTCTATTCAGTACAAGTTTTATTCAGCATCATATCCGACATTTCATTCTGAAGTACTATTTTTTTGAGGTAAGAGATGTTATTTTCTTCATAAATGATATTATTTTCTTCAATATCATTATGTTGAGATATTGTTGTGAAGTTTATTGTGGAATTTCTACCTTTTTGTGTCAGGGTTACTATTCACGTATACGACACTATTCAAGTATACGACACTATTCACGAATACGGCACTATTCACCGAAAAATGAAATTTTCTCTTTTTCGTTCCAGATATCTTTTATGGTTACTATCTTTGATTGTATCCATGTTTTAATCTTTATTTTTGAATTCTACTTCACACTTGGTTATTATGGAGTATTATTGAATTTGGATAAAACGAAATATGAATCCCTAATATTTGTCCTTCCGTCTCACTGGATTCGTTTTCTCTAAAATGTTTTTCATCATCCTCAGTCCTTAATGGTGATACTTGATGAATATCTTTGGTCTGTAGTGCAAAGATGAATGATTACCTGATGAATATCTTTGGCCCGTAGTGCAAAGATGAATAGCTGTTGAGATGAACATGACCAACTGGTGATACAAATGAATATCTTTGGCCCGTAGTGTAAAGATGAATATTTGATGCAAGATGTATATCGATTGATGTTACAGGGATAAAATATTGATGATGGACTTTTAAAATCATAGATGATAGTAGATTTCATTCTCTACGTAACTCTTCTAATGAATTGTTGTTTTCGCTGCAGTTGTTGATCTAAAATTTGTTGTCTATTATATTCTATCAGATTTTTCCCTGTTGAAGACTAAGGATAATTTGTTGTATATTATCTTAGTCATAATATTCTTTACTGGGCTAGTTGAGTTCACCCTTTTCCTTTTTGTTCCATTTTTCTTCAGGAGGTGAGAATATAGCAGGATCTAGCCGGGGTATGGAGTGATGGTTCTAGAAAGTTGTTTTAGCAGTCCTCACTATTTTGTAAAATAGTATATCAATAATTGTAATGAGGATTTTATCTGAGTCTGGATATTGTCTAGAAGACAATATTTTTATTTAAACTCACAGTATTTGTGTTATCATATTTTGCACAACAGTTGTATTAATGATGTTGTAGTTGTTTCTGTACCATGTATTTGGCTACTCAGAATGGGTTGGATGGAATGAACTTATTTTGGGGGCGTCACACATAACATACATGTTACAGTTCATATACTAAAGTATAAAGATTGAGTTCCTTACTCAATCAGCATGCTTTATTCAATCAACGTAGTCATAAGTTAACTTTAACATTTTATCAATTCAACATATATATAACAGATCATGCTCTTTGCAAAAAAGATTTAAAATAGTTAATCACTAATTCACATAGAAAATAGGAACTGAAAGACTTGCCTTGATCGTTGTTTACCAATAAACATTTAACAGCTTAGAGTTATCTCCATTTCACGTGCCCTACACAATTATATAATCATACACATCAATTATTAGTCACATAACAACACAAAGTAATTGTAATGTAAACTCTACTCCACATCTCATAATCTTTCCTATTAGCTAGCACACAATGTTCAATTAGATTGTGTTAACTTTTTGAGTTATGTAATATTCAAAATTCATTCAAGTTTTTATATCTTGCTAGGAATCATTATTAGTTTTATATTAAACCCATTTCATATTTTATAATATCCATTTCATTTGACTCAAAACACTTTTTACGTTCATTAACACGTATCATGACGTTTTGACATTTATTCGTCACACACCCAATTTGACTCTCTTGTGCATGCTTACTATGCTTCTATAACTTATCTAATACATTATTATATTAATGTTAAGCATCATTATACTTCCTAATATTCTTGTTCTATAACTTAGAACAACATCTCTTATCGTCAAGAGCATTACACTTGCATACGTGCATGCCCGACGCCCTCTGATTAAACAACGAGCAAGGCAAGTCTTTCAGTTCCTATTTGCTATGTGAATCGGTGATTAACTATTTTAAATCTTTATTGCAAAGAGCGTGATCTATTATATATATATTGAATGTATGAAATGTTAAAGTCAACTTATGACTACGTTGATTGAATAAAGCATGATGATTGAGTAAGGAACTCAATCTTTATACTTGAGTGTATGAACTGTAACATGTATTTTATGTTAGTCTAATGTTTATGGGATATATGTTGAGCATGTTATTATATGATACGTGATGCATGAAAACTGTTAGATGTTGCTGGGCTGTCGAGCTCAACCTTGCAAATAACCATTTTTGTAGGTTAAGGATGGAAGGTAACACTATGCGCTACTTGAATGACGTGGATCAGAAATAATACACGAAGATTAATATTTTAGTTAAAGTTGTAATTATTTCTTTATACCATGATTAAAATTCATGAGATGTATTGAATGTTTTATGATGTATAGTTTTATATTGAGTTATAAAGCTAAAGTCAGAGTTATCTGATATGTAAGGGTTATTGGATTGAAATGTAAAATTTTATATAATAACAGTGATAAAGTGAATCATAAAATAAGATTAATTCAAAAACATGTAGATGATAAAGGTTTTGATTTAGGGAATTAAAGTAAATAGACATAAAAGTTTAAATTATTCCACATTTTATAAAGTTTAACATAGAATAATGGTGTAAAATTAGAAGGCAGATGTGTTATTAACGACAAAAGTTAATAATTAAATTGTATGAATTTTGGGGTCGTTATAGCCCTTATCTCTCTTAGCATTCTCAGTACGCTCAGCTTTAACTGCAATCATATAATTCACACAAGAAGTGAGCATAACAAGCTCAACAAGTCTAACAAAGAATAATATCAATACCATATTCATGAATTATATGACAATATTCCATAACTGAACAAATAGTCATGAACTATACAAAACATCAATACTCAACAATTCATAATCTCAATTCCCAAAGTATATAATAGTTTAGGAATTTGGAACTGGTCGAAAGACCATGAACAATATCTTTCTGTTTTCATACTTGAAAAGGACATCACAGCACTAAGGCTGTACATCCAGCATTTCTTATGAGAACTTCTAGGTGATCAACCTATAGTACTCTATGTTGATCAACATTTATCTGTTAAACATATTTACGTTTAAGTTTTGGCAAACTCATGTGCCCATCGAATAATCGATGAAAATTACTGTTGTTTGTTCATAGACAAACTTACCTTTGAATCCGTACCAAATACTTGGCATAGGATAAAATTATCATTTCTATATAGAAAGATATGTATACAATTCAATCTATCTCTTACGAATAGTCTAGTCGAGTTAAAACTAGTATTGACCCTTTCATTAAAATCATTCATGCAACTCAATACAATGAATCACAGAAATCTCGACTAACAGGAAGGTTAGACAAGAGTTAAGAAAACTTGCCTTCTAGTTTCATCAAATAATTTATTCAATTGTTCTCATTTTTTACAGAATCTATATGATATATTCACATAGCACACTGTAATTAGCCACCAAACAATCAATCACATTGTTTCTACCAACTTCTTTCTCTTCAATGTCTTAATTGACTTTATTTCATTAATAATGTCCATTCGACTTACTACCCTTCATCCCGGATTGTTAACGATCTTATGTTATTAACTGGACTCGATCATCATTGGTGAAGTACCAATGTCGATTACCATTCATGGTTTATTAATTAACACTTCGTGTTCTTTGTTACCATACTAACAACTCGCATTCAATTCCTAAGTTCATCACCATATACACTAGTATATGTAACATAGGAATAGTTTTAGTACGCTTATTAAGTATATAAACTTAACTTATACATGTCTTGAAACGTTGGAGTTCAAACCTAACTTGTCTAATAAATGCCTCGCTTTCGGCAGGCCATGGCTATACTGGCTCTTTCTATGCAACATCAAGGCCATAGGCGCCAGCTTTATAATAACTAAGCCGGATCCGTGATTGTGACACGAAACTCCTTTGTATGAATGGCGCTATAGTGCCACTCTTTAGTAGGTCATTACACTGCATGGCATCACTGTGGCAACAAGACAACAAATCTTGTGCAAGGCGCCATGACGCTGCATCTCAAAGACCAAAAAGTTTTACAAACAAAATTTTTAGTGAACTTCCCGGCTTCATAACTTCTTCGTTATAAGTTCGATTTGGTCTGTTCAAAAGGCTACAAGTCATAAATTACATACTCTACGCGTTCATATAAGAATTTTATAATTCTGAATCCGTTAACTCTAAATTCACGTGTAAGTTCATTATCGAGCGTTCGTTAAACGCTTTTGAGCGTTCAATACTCGTTTTCTTCGTTTTAAGTTGGAATCCGACGATTCTTGAGCCCACGACTCTTAAATACCCTATCTCAGGTGTTGACATTGAAAACCAACATTTCCAAGTCTCATGGTAACTTTCGACTACTAATTCAGAATTTTTATATTTTTGACGTTTAACGTCTAATTTCATAAATTCGCTATAACTTCGTTACTAGTGTTCCATATTCCAAATCAAATGGAACACTCCATTTATTTCATATCTACATCCTAACCAAATAAGATCCACATATCTTAATAGTGATGGTGTTCAATTTGTCCATCAACAACCAAGTTCATCAATCAATAATTTCTACGGTTTTAACTTACGTAAACCCTTACGATTTTCATTTACACATGACTTATAAAGGTTCCACATATTACAAGCCATCCTTATTCCTGCATAAGAGGCATGCTCCACTAATCTATGATTCTTTACAACAAAGAAATCAAAAAGGATGGAAAACTATTATTAATGGAATATTACCTTTCTAGTCTTTGTGTTCTTGCTAAAACTTCTAAGGTTTTGCTTCAAAGTAGGATGATTACTTGATTCTAGCTATTTCTCTCTCTAAATATAAGTTGGACAATATTTGAAAAACCATCAAGTGACCAACATAAGCTTCTCTTTTATAGGCAACCAAATGGAGGGCTTTTTTGTCATTTCTCCCCACCTCCTTACTATTCACTACTTCATCCCCAAGTAAAATACTTGGTGATCAAGTAGTTCACTTTACTTGGCCACCAAGTGGCCAGCCCACATGCCCATGGGTCATCCCCATGGGTTGCACCATGGGTTTTACCCATTCGGTGACTTATCGGTCGATCCACGGTTTGGTTTCTTGGATCGGGCTTAATTACACATAACGTTGGGCCTTAACTTGGGCTTAAACACATAATTCATTGTGCTTTATTACTCAATTACTTGGGCTTGATATAATCCAAATCCAATTGGATCATATTAAGTCTTAAAGTCTAAATCCATAACACCAATCGTATTCTACACGTATAATTCACGTATTCTATTCGTATAATACTCGTACGATAATCGTATTGTACTTCGTATTAAATCTTCATACTATACTCGTATACTAAATAGTATCACACTCTTATAACATAAGCATAATCATTATCGTAATTCATTATACGTATCTCATTTCCTTCTCGGAAATCATTCTTCTCAACCATTAGGTTTTAAGTCTGCAGGTAAAAACTTCGTTTGCCATAAATGAAATATTATTAGATATTCCATCTCGTCTTTATATTTTATCATTACGCGTTTGTCAAAATATCAAACTTAATTCCCGAGCAGAAATGGATGAATAATGTTTTTAGTGGAATTTCTCGAAAAACTTTTATATTCGTTTTGGAAATTCAAAACAATTAATTCTAGCAGATAGCCAGAATACTAACCACATCCGCACATTATAGGTCATAGAATGACCTTCACATAGCTTACTCACATAAATAATCAATTAAATTCATTTAATTCCCATAATCAAATAAAAAATTTAATTCTCATATAAATTCAATTTTCTTGGGCGTTACATTCTCCCCCCCCCCCTTTATAAGGATTTTGTCCCCAGAATCTCGCTTATAATTATATAAACAAATGAGGAAAATTTTCCTTCATTTTACTTTCGAGTTCCCATGTTGATTCATCAGCATTGTGGTTTCTCTAGATCACCTTCACTAAAGGTATTATCTTATTTCTCAAAACTTGTTCCTTCTTATCAACAATTTGAACTTGAAGTTATTCATACGATAAATCTTTCTCTATCTAAATAGATTCATACTCTATTATGTATTTATAGTCTGGCTTATAAGGATGCAACACAGACATGAGAAACACATTGTGTATACGTTCCATCTCTGGAGGTAAGGCTACTTTATAAGCTACCTCTCCTACCCTTCTTAAAATCTCAAAAGGTCCTATAAACCTTGGACTTAACTTCCCTTTCTTTCCAAAATGTGTCTTCCCTTTCCAAGGCGATACTTTCAGAAAGATATAAGACCCTACATCAAATTCTCTGTTTTCTCTATGAGGATCAACATACTTCTTTTGCCTATCTTGAGCCGCTACCAATCGAGTATGTATTAGCTTTACCGTGTCCGCCATCTGTTGTACCATCTCAGGTCCCAACATCCGATGTTCACCCACTTCATCCCAACATAGTGGAGTTCGACACTTCCTTCCATACAACGCTTTGTAAGGCGGCATGCCTATACTAGCATGAAAACTATTGTTGTACGCAAATTCCACCAACGGTAGATGGTCGTCCCAACTCCCTTTGAAATCCATAACGCAAGATCTTAACATACCCTCAAGCATTTGAAATTTTCGTTCACTTTGTCCATTCGTCTAAGGATGATACGCCGTACTCAATCTCAACTGCGTTCCCATTTCCTCTTGCAAACTCCTCCAAAAGTTCGATGTGAATCGTGGATCACGATTTTACACAATCGAAATAGGTACTCCATGTCTTGAAATAATTTCCATTACATAAAGCTTAGCTAATTGTTCTAGGTTATACCTAACTCCTATCGGTAGAAACTAAGCCAATTTTGTCAATCGATCCACTATCATCCAAATAGCGTTGTATCCTTTCCTTGTCGTTGGAAGTCCCACCACAAAGTCCATTGTGATGTGCTCCTATTTCCACTCTAGAATTTCTAATGATTGCAATAACACACTCGGTCGTTGGTGTCCAGCCTTAACCTTTTGACAAGTTAAGCACCTACAAACATATTCTGCTATCTCCCTTTTCATATTTGGCCACCAAAAGTTCTGATGAAGGTCTTGATACATCTTCGTACTACCAGGATGTATCGAGTACCTCGAACTATGGGCCTCACTCATTATCTCCTCCTTTAATTCAAAATTATTTGGAACCCAAATTCTACCTTCAAAATGAAGTAATCCCTCCTTATCGAGATTATACTTGGTCTTTTCTTCATCTTCTATCCTTTTCTTCATATGTTCACATTCCTCGTTGCTCAATTGCACTTCTTTAACACGTTCCACTATGGTCAGTTGAGTCTCCATGGAAAATAACATATCCTCTGCTTCGTCCGGTAATTTAACTTCTAGTTCCATCCTGGTCATCACTGTTACTAACTCATTCTGAGTCGTTAACATTGACAGTTTCTCTCTACCCTTCCTACTTAGCACATCGGCTACTACATTTGCTTTCCGTGGATGATATAAGATATCACAATCGTAATCTTTTATTAGTTCCAACCACCTTCTCTGCCTCATATTCAACTCCTTCTATGTGAAGATATATTTCAGACTTTTATGGTTCGTGTATATCTCACACTTCTCACCGTATAGATAATGCCTCCATATTTTTAAGGCAAAAGCTATAGTTGTCAATTCCAGGTCATGAGTAGGATAGGCCTTCTCATAATCCTTTAATTGACATAACGCATACACAATGACCTTGCCATGCTGCATGAGCACGCAACCCAGTCCTCTATTCGAAGCATCGCTATACACTACAAAATTCCTTGTATCATCTGGCAAAGATAATACAGGTGCCTCACTTAACCTCTTCTTTAGTTCATGAAAACTATTCTCACATTTTTCAGTCCACACATACTTCACCGACTTGCTCGTCAAATTTGTTAATGGAGTAGCTATTTTATAAAAGTCATGGATGAACCTTCTATAGTATCCCGCTAACCCCAGAAAACTCCGAACCTTAGTTGGTGTTTTCGGTTTCTCCTACTCATTAACTGCTTCTACTTTTGCTGGATCCACGGAAATGCCATCTTTATCAATAACATGTCCTAGAAACTGTACTCGTTCAAGCCAAAATTCACACTTTGTGAATTTCGCATACAACTTTTCCTTTTGTAGTGTCTCTAACACTATTCTTAAATGTTCAACATGATCTTCTGGCATCTTTGAATAGACTAGAATATCATCAATGAACACTATGACGAACTTGTCCAAATACTTTTTGAACACTCTGTTCATCATATCCATGAATGTGGCTGGTGCATTATTCAACCCAAACGACATTACCAGAAACTCATAATGACCATAACGAGTTCTTAACGCCATCTTAGGTACATCCTTCTTTATCACTTTTAACTGATGATACCCTGTACATAAATCTATTTTAGAAAAATACTTTTCCCCTTTCAACTGATCAAATAGATCATAGATCCTGGGCAACGGGTATTTATTCTTAATTGTTAACTTATTCAACTCTCGATAGTCGATACAAAGTCGTAACGACCCATCCTTTTTCTTAACAAAAAATACCAGTGCTCCCCAAGGAGACAAACTCGGTTGAATGTACTTCTTGTCTAATAGTTCTTGTAATTGGACCATTAACTCCTTCATCTCAACTGGCATCATCCGATATGGTGCCCTTGAAATCTGATGTCGTGCGTTAGTGTGGATCAATCAAAATTCAATGACTTCTATCCGGTGGAATACCCGGTAATTCCTCCGAAAATACATCCGCGAACTCTTGAACTATAGGTATCTGGTCGAAGGATGCTCCCACTTTTTAGGTATCCACAACATGGCATAGATAACCTACACACCCCTTTCTCAACATCTTCCTAGCTTGTGTCATCGTTAGACAACAAGAGCACCTCGGTGATTTACTACCGAAGAACACTACCTTGGTTTTCTTAGAAAGCGGAAGGTTCACACTTTTCCTATGGAAATCGATTATAGCCTTATGGTTAATCAACCAATCCATACCAAGAATTACATCGAATTCTTTTAACCTTATCGGTACCAAATCTACCGATAACTTATTACCTCTAATATCTACGCAACTATCCTTATGAATATGTTCAATGGGGATTATCTCTTCGTTTGCTACCTTAACGTCTAAAGGTATTGCTAACTTTTTAGGGACTAAACCTAATCACTTAGCAAATCCACATGCTATAAAAGAACAAGTAGCACCCGAGTCAAATAACACATAAGCATTTATTTCATTGACTAGAATTATACCTGCTACTACATTCGATGATGCAACCATATCTTGGACAGTCATATTAAATGTACGGGTTAAGGGTCTACCCACCGATGGTGTTGGTCCAGTAATGGCTAGTTTACCACTACTAGAACCCTTATTTCCCTCTAACCCAATCTTCGGGCAATTTCTTACCATGTGGTCCAATGATCCACAAACAAAACACCCATGATTTTTCTTAGGGTTAGGACAGTTGGGTGATAAATGTCCCTCCTGCCCACAGTTGTAACAAACTGATTTCCCCTTTAAACAGACTCCAAGATGAGTCTTTCCGCATGTCTTGCATGCCTCCATCCTACGCTTAGGATCTCCTTGGTTCACCCCAATATTCCAAGGGTTAAATCTTTTCCTCTTTCGCATAGTGCCACTACCGCTGGCAACCTCTGCCTTATTTCCTCCCTCTCCCTTATTCTTATTCTTTCTTTCCTTGTGGTACTGAGACAACGACTCATGACCACCTTTGGCTATAATTGCCTTTTCCATAATGGTCCCGTAGGAAGCACTCTAAAACACCAAAATCCTACTATAGAGCCAGGGTTTGAGGGCCTACTCAAACCTACGAGCTTTTCTCTCTTCCGTGTCCACTTGATGTGGAGCAAATCTCACCAATTCATTGAATTTGGCTGCGTACTGGGGAACTGTCATATCCCCTTGTCTAAATTCCAAGAACTTAATCTCCATTCTACCTTGCATGCTAGTAGGAAAGTAGTTCTCGAAGAATACGTTCTTGAACAGTTACCATATAATTGCCTCCGTTGTAGCCCCACCCTGGTGAGCCTCCCACCAGTAGTTGGCCTCCCCTTTCATCATGTAAGCCATAAAAGAAGTCCTTTGCGCCTCACCCACATTTGTGATAACAAATGCCTTCTTTATCTCTTTCACGCATGTCTAGGCCTCTAAGGGTTCCATCGTTCCTCGAAACTCCGGAGGACCCACACTTTTGAATTCTTTAAAGGTAGTTGTTCTAGCTACCCTAGGTGCTACGGGAATTCCTCCCCCAACTTGGTTAAATGATGTCGTTAATAAATTAACTAACTCTTGCATAGGGTTATTAGGACCCCCTTGATTTTCATTATGTGACTAAGCCTCTTGGTTACGTTGTCTCCTTTTTGGCAGCATAATTCTGATTAAATAAATAAAGTTTCATTATTATCTATTTAACTACTTAGTTATCATTCCCAAATAACAACTCATAATACCACAATAAGCCCATTAAATAAAAACTTCATTATATTAATATGCTTTCATAGTCAAAACTATTTACACTTTGCATCCATAGCAAAAAGGTTATTACATTACTATCCCGTGATTGACTTCTACATAATATGGGATTTACAAAAAGACTACCCTTTAATTATACAAAAGAGGGTTTTACGTCACTACACATATACAAAAAGATCTAATGATCTAATAACAGTGCCTTACGGCATTCTCATGTTTCTGATTTGCTAAATTCGAAATAATATCTCGACGAATAGTATGTCGAGTCTGCCCTGACTCAATAGAATAACAAGTAATTTTCAGCTTGAAATCCTCGTGAGCACAGTCATGGATGTACGATATCCGTGCTATATTCTGGTCTTTTTCAACCAATTTCTTTCGAAGCTCTACGACCTCTTCCTTACAATCTCTAGCTTTATCCGTCATCAACACTTTCTCATCATGCTCTGACTCAAAATCTGCCTCTGCAGATTCCTTCGCCTCATATAGGGCGGTAATCTCCTCGTTCTATGTCTGCACCACTGTGCTCAGATGCACATTCCTATCAAGCACGGCCAGGTACAATGATCTCATTGCATCTGGAGGTGTTGACTCCTGAGTAGGTACCACCGTATTAATTGATGTTACCTCTATATCCTCCTCCACATCTATCATCATATTCAGATATGATGATATTCCCATTATTTCCTCCGAGTACTCCTCCTCAGAAATGTACTCTTCTGGATCAGAATCTTCTAGAACCACTAACGGTACCTCTGCCACTGGCATAGGTACTATCTTCACTCGGTTCACTGACTCTTCACTCACCACGTGAATGTCTCTATACATCAAGCTATCGTTTGACATCTACAAAACACATAACATGTTGATTAGTACATAATACACAATAGTATAAGCACAAATCACATTTAATTTATTTAGGATTAATTTCCATCTTTTAAATCTTTCGGTACTGAGTTTTCTCAATACCTTATTAATTCATTCGACTCGAATTTCTTTCTTCAAACTTTACCTTCCTTACGAGGTTATTAGGCTAAGGTTCTTCCCCCCTTAGGTTTTATAACCTAATGCTTTGATACAACGTGTGACGCCCCCAAATCTGGGTATCTTCCAACCCGATATATGGTGCTACACGATACTCATAATTATACAATCATTCCATTAAAAACTCAACACAATGAATGTATTCACTATCTTCTTATTACAAATATAATAAAATCCTTTCCCAGGTTCATAAACTGATTACATCTTTCGTTGTTCGTAAATATAATACATAGAACCATATTAATCTATTACAAGATGGTTAACTATCCATCTTATCCTTGCCCTTATCTCTCTTAGCATTCTCAGTATGCTCAGCTTTAACTGCAATCATATAATTCAAGCAAGAAGTGAGCATAACAAGCTCAAGAAGTCTAACAAAGAATAATATAAATACCATATTTGTGAATTATATGACAATCTTCCATAACTGAACAAATAGCCACGAAGTATACAAAACATCAATACTCAACAATTCATAATCTAAATTCCCAAAGTATATGATAGTTTAGGAATTCTGAACTGGTCGAAAGACCATGAACATTATATTTCTGTTTTTATACTTGAAAAGGACATCACAACACTAAGGCTATACATCAAGCATTTCTTACGAGCACTTCTAGGTAATAAGCCTATAGTACTCTATGTTGATCAACATTCATCCGTTAAACATATTTATATTTATGTTTTGGCAAACTCGTGTGCCCATCGAATAATCAATGAAAAATACTTTTGTTTGTTGAAAGACAAACTTACCTTTGAATCCGTACCAAATACTTGGCATAGGATATCATTATCATTTCAATATAGAAAGATATGTATACAATTCAATCTATCTCTTACGAATAGTCTAGTTGAGTTAAAACTGGCATTGACCCTTTCTTTAAAATCATTCATCAAACTCAATACAATGAATCACAGAAAACTCGACTAACACGAAGGTTAGACAAGCATTAAGAAAACTTACCTTCAAGCGTCTTCAAATAATTTATTCGACTGTTCTCAGCTTTTATAGAATCTACACGATATACTCACATAGTACACTGTAATTAGCTACCAAACAATCAATCACATTGTTTCTACCAACTTCTTTCTCTTCTATGTCTTAATTGACTTTATTTCATTAATAATATCCATTCGAATTACTACCCTTCATCCCAAATTGCTAACGATCTTATGATATTAATCGGACTCGATCATCATTGGTGAAGTACCAATGTCGATTACCATTCATGGTTTATTAATTAACACTTCGTGTTCTTTGTTACCATACTAACAACTCGCATTCAATTCCTAAGTTCATCACCATATACACTAGTATATGTAACATAGGAATAGTTTTAGTACGCTTATTAAGTATATAAACTTAACTTATACATGTCTTGAAACATTGGAGTTCAAACCTAACTTGTCTAACAAATGCCCTGCCTCGGCGCCGCGGCGTGGCCCTTCGTGAATTCCGCCTTAACTTCATTACTTATGATTTGTTCATCGTTTCAAATGGATTCAATCCACCATATTATCCTCTCGACATACTTATCTCATTAACATATATACATGAGAAGTTATTACTTGTTCTTCATTAGTCTATAACTTGTAAAAGTATGAACTACTTATAAATTTACTTTGCATGACTTTATCATAGCTTAAATCTTTTAACCATCATCCTTGCTTCTTATTATCATACCATCTTGTTATTACAACATAAGACAAGTTCCTACAAGTTCTTCCTTGTTTCATAACTTTTATGATTACAAATAGTTTATTCATGACTTATACGGCTTAAATCCATTAATTAATCATTCTTATCATTCCTTAGCATACATGTTCTACCACTACTGTAAGAACCCAACTTATTGTGAATAAAATTAAATTTTCTCTATTTATTATCTTGAAATAATAAGGAGTTAATTTGATATAATACTTTGGTTATGGGTGAAATGTGCAAATTTTACAAAATAAGCAAGTGGTTATAAAATATTCATTTTGTTAGGGAATATTCGTTTGGTCGTGGAATATTCTTGTTGTCGGGGAATATTCATACGACGGCGCAGCCATTCGTGGGCCTCATAATAGAATAATTGTCTGATGAAAAAAATGACAAGTTTAAGTTTTTATAAATAACGACGTAGTTGTTACTGCTATTAAAGGTTGGAATACTTCGATGGTTAAAATACAAGAATATCGCATGGTTGCACAAAGAGACACTACCGGTATTGCACAAAGATTTTTGAATTATTGATTCTTACGTAAGAAGGCACTACTCAATAATTGTTACAGTAATTACTGTTCAATATTTTATTTTATTGATTCAATAATTGTTGCGTTAATATTTTATATAATTATTGTTTCAATAATTGTCACTGCACAGTATTTCCCATTATGAGATCAATAATTCATATTATTTGAATAATATTATTAGATAACATTATTGGCAATGTCTAGAAAGTTCTGTCTAAGGAGATTTGGTCACCTAATTGTGTGCCAGTAAGGAGAAATCCTTATTGGAAAGCCCCCTCTTTCCTGGAAACGGCCTGGTTGTCATAATTGTGATTCTGTAATATTATTTGTGAATAAGTAATTATTAATTTATATGATAAGGAAATATTTATTTTATGTGGATATAATTAATGGATATATTTATTTTATGTGGATATAATTGAAGGAATTAATGTTGAGGTGTTTTTGTTTGAATGGAGGTATTAAAATTAAATCAACGTTTTTGAGATATATTATGTGAGTTATAATTTTTAATCTAACCGCTGGATCGTTGTGATTTTTGGATATGTTATACATATATAAGTTGAGTATATGTCCACAAATTTTGAACCGTTAAAAATGAACGTATGATTTTTTATGAATTTTAAGAGGTAACTGATTCAAAAATTAGGTTTATAAATGATTTTGGTAGAAATTCTAGAATTGAGTGGGCCCCACTTGTGGTTGGTGAAGAAATATGCTGAATTTTATTTCAAATGTGGTGGGTGGCAATAGTAGCAGGTAAATCCATCAGGTAGCAGGTCAAGTCTATTTCAGCGTGCTAGCATTTTCCTATAAATAGGTGCTTAGGTTAGAATTCAAAATCACACCAGAAACATAAGCTTTCTCTCTTTCTCTCTCTCTATATTATCGAGCGTATTTTTTGAGTATTTAGATACTTTGAGAGATTCTATTCAGTACAAGTTTCATTCAACATCATATCTGACCTTTCATTCCGAAGTAATATTTTTCTGAGGTAAGGGACGTTATTTTCTTCTTAAATGATATTATTTTCTTCAATATCATTATGCTAAGATATTGCTATGAATTTTATTGTGGAATTTCTACCTTTTTTTGTTGAAGTTACTATTCACGTATACGAAACTATTCACGTAAACGACACTATTTACAAATACGACACTATTCACTAAAAAATGAAATTTTCTCTTTTTCGTCCCAGATGTCTTTTATGGTTACTATCTTTGATTGTATCCATGTTTTGATCTTTATTTTTGAATTCTACTTCACGATTTGTTATTATGGAGTATTATTGAATTTGAAAAAATCGAAATACGAATCCCTAATATTTGTCCTTCTGTCTCACTAGATTCGTTCTCTAAAATATTTTTCATCATCCTCAGTCCTTAATGGTGATACTTGATGAATATCTTTGGCCTGTAGTGTAAAGATGAATGATTACCTGATGAATATCTTTGGCCCATAGTGCAAAGATGAACAGGTGTTGAGATGAACATGACCAACTGGTGATACAAATGAATATCTTTGGCCCATAGGGCAAAGATGAATATTTGATGCAAGATGTATATTGATTGATGTTACAGGGATAAAATATTGATGATGGACTTTTAAATTCATAGATGATGGTAGATTTCATTCTCTACTTAACTCTTCTAATGAATTGTTGTTTCCGCTGCAGTTGTTGATCTAAAACTTGTTGTCTATTGTATTCTATCATATTTTTCCCTGTTGAAGACTAAGGATAATTTGTTGTATATTATCTTAGTCATATTATTCTTTACTGGGCTAGTTGAGCTCACCCTTTTCCTGTTTGTTCCATTTTTCTTCTCAAGAGGTGAGAATTTAGCAGGGACTAGCCGGGGTATGGAGTGATGATTCAAGATAGCTGTTTTAATAGTCATCACTATTTTGTAGAATAGTACATTAATAATTTTAATGAGGAATTTATTTGGGTGTGGATATTGTCTAGAAGACAATATTGTATTTAAACTCATAGTATGTGTTGTCGTATTTTGCACGACAATTGTAATAATGAAGTCGTAGTTTTCTTTTTGTACCATGTTTTTGGCGACTCAAAATGGGTGTTGTATACCTATTTTGGATATTATTTTAATTAATTATTAATTTATATTAGAAGGAAATATTTATTTTATGTGGATATAATTGATGGATATATGTATTTCATGTGGATATAATTAAAGGAATTAATGTTGAGGTGTTTTTGTCGGAATGGATGTATTAAAAATCAAATCACTGTTCTTGAGATATATTACCCCCTTCTCGACCAATTGAAGAGAAAGAGAATTATGGTTTAAGTTCTTACCTACGACAAACGTTCGTGATCGTTCAACGCTCTTTTCTTCGTTCTAAGTCAGAATTTGATCATTTTCGAGTCTGCAACTCTATAATTCTAAAAATGACTTCGCTCCATTGAAAACCAATGTTTCCAAGCTCAATATCAAAATCCGACTTCCATTCCGAGATTTTCACGAATTCGACGATTATCGTCCAAACTAGTGAATTCTGTCTTAACTTCATTTCTTATGATTTGTTCATCGTTTCAAATGGATTCAATCCACCATATTAGCCTCTTGACATACTCATCTCATTAACTTATATACATGATAAGTTATTACTTGTTCTCCATTAGTCTAAAACTTATAAAAGTATGAACTACTTATGAATTTACTTTGCATGACTTTATCATAGCTTAAATCTTTTAACCATCATCCATGTTTCTTATTATCATACCATCTTATTATTATAACATAAGACAAGTTCCTATAAGTTCTTCCTTGTTTCCTAACTTATATGATTATGAATAGCTTATTCATGACTTATACGGCTTAAATCCATTGATTAATCATTCTTATCATTCCTTAGCATACATGTTCTACCACTACCCCATTCTCTAACAATGAAAGAGAATTATGGTTTAAGTTCTTACCTATGAAGATCACTTGGTTAATCTTTGATCTCCTTCTTGTTTCTTAAAATATGAAAGACTAGCTTTCTAGCTTTTCTAGCTTATTCTCACTTATTCTCTCTAACCAATAAGCTATAAGTTATTGGATGAAAATCTAACAACTAAAAATGAACTAGCAAGCTTCTTATTTATAGAAATCTCAAAGTGAGGGCATAATGGTCATAAATCCACTCCACTTCCTTAATCACCTCCTTACAATTCCAAGCTTAAGCACTAAGTTAACTTGGCCTCCACACTCTTTGCTTGCCCATCACAACACTTAACCATTAAGTTAACTTGGTCACCACATATAAGCACTTTACTTGCTCATCACACATAATCACTTTACTTGCTCATCACACATAATCACTTTACTTAGCCTTTAAGTTACTTAACTTATCCTTTGCTTAACCCTTAAGTCTACTTTCTCAACACCCTTAATTCTTGATCACCAATTCACCCATGGGTTGCCCCATGGATCAAACTTTACCCATAGGATCATATCTTCGGCTTAGATTAATAATTTAGCTTATTTTTGTGGGCCTACATCAATTTCTTTTGGGCTTGACCTTCACAACCACTTCGGCTTGCACCTTAATGTGTATTGGACTATCCAATTGTTTACACATTTTACTAGTCCATTCCATTTAGCTAAAAGTCTTATAACATCTAATATACATATAATTCTCGTATTTTAACTTTTATACATATTCATGTACGTCATACCATCAATCGTACATACTCGTATAATACCTCGTATTATACTTGTATTCATTACCTCGTACAATACCTATGTATTATACGAATATTGCTTTAATTCAGTATACACATTCCATTTCCTTCTCGGAAATTACTTTCCCTAATTGTTAGTTTTTGTAACGCTCCCATATCTATACTCCCACAGTATCTGATATAGTGTTTACAGAAAATCAACATAATGCTTTTAAATCTATACACCCATGGTATCCGATTATAAGATTACGTTAAATAGAGGGACTATCAAATACAATTCTTATAGATTCAAGATTCACAGTATCCCATAACAATTGGTAATTCTCAAGATAACTATTACTGTGTTTGAATACCCTCACTTGAATATATGAACTGTATTTGTGACTAGAGTTTATCTATCCGAAATTCAGAGTATCTGTAATAACATGAATAGTCCATATAACTAATACCCTCACCCAGATGTATAATTTAAGTCAGCAAATTTATATTATCGTATCGATAGTAACTACTTATCTGAAATCCAGAGTATTAATAACAACATGAACAGTCCATGCTAGTAATACCCTCACTCAGCTAAATAGTTCCCAAGGATCTCAACTAGATTCGAAGAAGTCTAATTTTACATCTATATATGTAAGAACACATGGTTGCGGAAATAAAATATGTTATATATATCATAATATTAAGATTCGATTACATGATTCTCATAACGAGTTCTTATTACAAGGTATTCAAACAAATAAGAATATAATCTAATCTATGTAGGGACACTTCCCTTTATCTACTCCAGAAGTTCCAGGATTACCATCTAAAACTGCAAATGGAATAATTTGCAAGGGTGAGCTATGACATGCTCAACAAGTTGTGTATTTATAACAATATAGGATTTGAAGCAATATAACAATTCAAATTTCAACTGATAGTTATTACCATTTCTGGATTTCTCTAATTTCAACCATTTCTGGAATTTTTTTTATTTTTGCAGTCACAAAGAGTTAGAAATTTTGTTCAGATGTGAGATAAGGGATCAGCCTATTCAACATCCTAGGAGTATGCGTATCACCCACGAAGGCTTTCGAGATACACTAAAAAAAATTTGTCAATATATGAATTGACTAAACTTCGCCTCTTACGGATATACTCAACCTCAGTATAAGATTGTCTTATCAAAACAATTTGGTTTGACACAACAATTTATGCTCAATAAACAATATCATATGGATAAACAATTCATTTCTTAGTTATGCTGGAACTATAGTAATAACTTTTCAATAATAAGGTAATTCAATTGTAGGTGTAGGATATTATATCAACAGCATATCAAGATAAAAAAAAATCTTGTCAAACAATAAGCAAGGTTTAAGAAATTTGCTTTATAAGAGATTTAAGGATAGAGAACTTGCCTGAGCGTAGATCAGTCAAGTTATGTTATTCAAACGTTAATAAGTACCTACGATATTCATATATATAAATCTAACACGTTAATATTGATAACAATATCCAATTATAACATTTATATAATATCGGGTTAGATTTAATAGGGTTTAGTATTTAATACCTTTGTTATATGGACTAAATTTTATTTATAACATTTATTTATCCATTATAATAAATTTTAAAATATTTAAAATATTTATTTATCCTTTAAATGATTTTAAATCATTTATTTCTATTTATAAGTAACCAATATTTACCTAAAATTTTACAAAAACATTGATTATTATTATTAAATAATTTATATTCATTTATTATAATTTTTATATCATTAATAATATTTTTCCATAATTATATAGTATTTATAAATAATTATTCTAATTTCTTTATTAATAAGTTAATTATTAATAATATCAAAATAATATAAAATAATTATTAAATTTATGTAAAAATATCGAATTTTTTATAATAATTTAATATAATTTTTAAAACTGTTTTTATAATTATATATATTTATTTATTAATTATTTCTAATTTTTTATAATTTATTTTTAAAGAAAATAATTTTTGTCTGTCGCTAAAGCCCTACAGAGACAGAAAGTGTCGCTGTAGGTGTTCTTAAGTTTCTGGGCAGCGATTTGGTCGTGGTCGAGTGATCACTTTGACCATTAAATAACTAGCTACTGTAATGATTTTCAGTTTGGTCAATCATTGATGTTGTAGTACTCATACAATAGTACAACATAAAACAAATCATAGACTCTAACTTACACATAACAAGAAGTTATAGAAGCTCAAAGTCATTGTCAGGGCTATTCTTGGATTTGTCAAAGTCATTGTCAGAGCTATTCTTGGATTCTTCATAGTCATGGCCGGTCAACGATTTTGTGGCTTAAATATCTTCGATTATGTGTATTAGATGTGTATTTTGCTTGTTGTAATATGTAGTATATATGTCAGGGTATATATATATATAACATTACCAGTAACAGATCATAACTCTAAGGTCTCTAAATTGGCTTGTCAAAGTACAGCTAGATGTTGTTCTTCATGTTCTTCAGTTTTCTAGAAAACCCGAAAACTTCGGTCGTATTCTATTGAATGATTTTTGACCAATAATTCCAGTAAACCTATACGTTGTTTGTTCAATTAAAGATCATAGATATATAGTATGTATAACATGGTACTAATCTATTACAAAAGCTTAAACAATTAACAATCAGAATACGATTAAACAGGTCGGTCAAAGTAGCAACTTCGACTATTCTTGAGTTTTCTGGGCAAACCCAGAAAACCAACATCCGTGAACGGTCAACCCACTTTGACTGTTTATAACTTGAAATCTACGGTTCAACTGAACCTGTTTTCTTTTCCAAATTAAAGACCTACTAACAGGCTACAAATACCAATCGATTAACAGACCAAAACATAAACACACACGAATCTACAAGCCCTGACATTCGGCTGTCAGACTAAGTTTTACAAAATTTCCAGATTTCATAAAACACTTAATTAAGTCATCTAGGTGTTATGAAAACGTGTTCTACCAATCTAACATACTTTCTAACATCCTAATACATAATTCTAAACATCTAAACAACAAATCTGAAATAAGATCAAAGAGCAAATTATGAACTAGGGTTTGCACCTTTTCTTGAGCAATTTGTGATTCTAGCTTCTGATGTTGTTGCTGCTATCACCCAGACTTGATTTGGTAGGTTTATAAGTGTATCTAGGCTTTGAGAATTTGTGAGTTTGCTCAGTCCTAAGGTTCCTATTTATAGAATTCTTTAACTTGGCTTTTTGGTCATTTTTCCACCTACTTGCCTCTATAAAAATCTGATTTGTGACTCTTTTGCTGCTTGGGAATTTAAAAGCATGTCATGTGATGTTTTGGAACTTGAAATGTTGACTCCCAACCTACTTGTGAGCTAGTTGATCAAATTAGTAGCTTAATTAGGTTTAAATCTTCACTAATCATGATTAGGGTTTTGTTTCTAATGATTAGGAATGTTAATTAGTACTTAATTGAAGTTTACTAACTATGATTATGTGTTAAGATAAGCTAATTAGGGTTAGATTAGCTAATTAGGGTTTAATTTATAAATTAGGGTTAGGGTTTTGCTAATTAGGATTAGGGTTTGTTAATCTAGGATTGTTAACCTAAATTTCTTGCTAATCCTAACAAGCACGACAAAGCGTTTTGTCAGTGTAAGCACGACAAAGGAACTTGTCAAAATAATTTTACCGAAAAGTCCGAATATAGAAAAAAAAATAATTTAAGCACGGGGTGTCAAGCACGACATTTTTCAGACAAAAATTTATTTGGTAAAATTTGTAAAACCAAGTATATATTAACATGTAACACATTCAAAACAGAGAAATTTTATTTATATAATGGGATTTTACACTTACGAGTCCTATTAGGGTTTTTGGTTTTTACAGGTTTTAAGTCAGTAGGCAAAAAACTGCGTTTGCCATAACTGAAATATTATTAGATATTCCATCTCGCCTCAATATTCTATCATTACGTATTTCTCAGAAGTTCAAAAATAATTCCCGAGCTGAAATGCGTGAATAGTATTTTTCAAAAAATTTCTAGGAAAGTTTTTATTTTCTTCTTGGAAATTCAAACACTTTAATTCTACCACGTAGCAAAAATACTACGACGTTCTGATATGTCTAGGTCATAGAACGACCTCCAATTAGCTTACTCCCATAAATAATTAATTAAATTCTAAAATCCACATAATCAAATAAAAATTTATTTCTCAAAAATCTAAATTTTCTGGGGCGTTACACTCTTCCCCCATTATAAGGATTATGTCCCCAGAATCTCTCTAACACTACATCCACCATTGAGGAAAATTTTTCCATCATTTTAATTTCAAATTCCCACAATACTTCTTCGGTGTTGTGGATTCTCCAATTCACCTTCACCGAAGGTATTATCTTAATTCACATGACTTGTCACTTCCTATCAATAATCTAAGTTGGTAGCTAAACATTTACTCACCCATTACGCTATCTCCCTCTTATTAATCCTTATTTTAATTCCAAATTATATGAAACTCAAATTCCTCCTTGAAAATGAGATGATACTTGATCGTCTCTTTATCCTGTATCCTCTTCTTCATTTGCTTGTACTCTTCATTACCTAGTTATACTTAATTAACTTGTTCCATTATCGTGGATTGAGTCTACGTTATGAATAACATTTCTGCTACTTCATTCCATAATTTAACTTCTAACTTAATCCTCGCCACCTCCGTTATTAACTCATTATAAGTCACTAATACTGATAGCTTTTCTCTATATCTCCTACAAAATGCATGGGCATATATGCTTTCCTTCATTGTCTGATACAAGATATCACAGTCCTTCTCAGCCATATATTCCACTCCTTCTGTGTTAAGATACATTTCAGACTCTTAGAGTCCGTTTATATCTCACCTTTCTCCCCGTATCAATACTATCTTCATATTTTTAATTCGAAAACTACAACTACCAATTATAGATCATAAGTAGGATAGACCTTCTCATAATCCCTTAACTGGTGTGATGCATACACAATGACCTTGCCATGCTACATGAACACGTAATGTCATCATCTATGCGAAACATCGAGATACACTACAAAATTCTTTGTATCATCTGATGGAGACAATACAGGTACCTTACTTAACTTCCCTTTTTAGTTCTTGAAAACTATTTTTCTCACTTCTCATTCCAATAATGCTAACCTGTGATGCTAATGGTACTTTCAAACATAGTACCTCACAAGGGTACCTATCAATTTGCCACCGACTTGCTTGACGCCCCTTACAGAAAGTCTAACTTCAGTACATCAGTCAACCTATATGACATAACCATATCTTGTAATAACCACAACGATTTCTGAATATCGTCTTAGGTACATCATCCTTTCTTACGTTTTACCGATAATACCCCGTACACAAATATATTTTAGAAAAATACTTTACCCCTTTTAACTGATCAAAATAGATCATCGATCCTGGGCAATGGGTATTTATTCTTAACTGCTAACCAAATAGTCATATATTTGACTTACGTATTGGTTTACTTAACTTTACTTCTTAGGGTTTACATTCTTTCGACCTAAGTTTTATGCGACCTACTTTCATTACCAGCTTACAGCTTCATGACATACGAAGATGTCTTATTTAATATGCTCATCATCTTCGATGATTTACATTCTTATCTTCTTCTTATTACTTCTCTAGGATTCAACACACATCACTTCTGTGCTAGTAGTCCATATGGTACTCTGAGTGGTTTCCCACAAACAACCAACAAACAAGTTCATACTCATCTACACCGCCATCACGATGAGTTAGATCGGTTGCCAGCCAGATATACCTTCCTTCTCTCTGAAGGAATTGTTTAGCCCAGCTCCCATATGTCAACCATCAAAGGTTACGATCGTACCACAACCTAATATTATTTATCCTTCTAAATTGCGTCATGATTAGACAACAAGAAAGTTTCGGTGATTTCTCACCGTAAATTACTATATTGGGTTTCTTTAGAAAACTGAAGATTCATACTTTTATTCTAACAACTTATTAAAGTTTTATGGTTAATCAACTCATTCATACTGAGAATTACATCAAATTCTCTCAACTTTATCGGTACTTATCTACCGATATTTGCTTTCATTTCTTTTTCATGAAACCATTTCCACGAATATAATCAACGAAAGTTACTTCCCCATTCACTACTTTAACATATAAAGGTATTTATAATCCCTTTCGGGAATGAAATTAATCACTTAGCAAACTCTCATGCTATAAAAGAAAAGTAGCACTCCAATCAAACAACATATAAGCATTCATTGTATTGACTGGACTGATACCTGCTACTAAATCCGCTGATGCAACCGCATCATGGCTAACTTACCACTACTAACACCTTTACTTTCCTCCAACCCATTCTTTGGGAAATTTCTTGCCATGTGGTCCAACGACCCACATACAAAACAACCATAGTTTTTCTTAGGATTAGGACAATTGGGTAACATATGACCCTTATGTCCATAGTTATAACAAACCAATTTCCCCTTCAGACAGACTCCTAAATGAGTCTTTCCACATTTCGTACATGCTTCAATCCTACGCTTAGGATCCCTTTGTCCCACTCCAGTATTCCTGGAGTTAAAATTCTTTCTTTTTGGCATACTACCACTACCACTGGCATTCTCTACCTTAGTTCCTCCTTCTTCATTGCTCTTATCTTTTCTCTCTTTGTGGAATTGGGTTAACACCTCACTATCACCATCCGCTATAATCACCTTCTCCAGAATGGTCCCATAGGAAACACTCTGGAACACCGAAATCCTACTATAGAGCCAGGGTTTCAGGCCCTACTCAAACTTACGAGCCTTCCTCTCCTCAGTGTCCACTTGATGTGGAGCAAACCTTGCCAATTCATTGAATTTGGCCGTGTACTGGGGAACCGTCATGTCCCCTTTCTTAAGTTCTAAGAGCTTAATCTCCCTCCTCCACTTCATACTTGTAGGGAAATAATTCTCGAAGAAAACCTTCTTGAACTGTTCTTATGCTACCGTATCGGTTCTAGCTCCACCCTGGTGAGCCTCCCACCAAAAGTTGGCTTCCCCTTTCACCATGTAAGTCGCAAAAGAAGTCTTTTGTGCCTCACCTACGTTTGTAATAACAAACGCCTTCTCTATTTCCTTTACCCATGTCTGGGCTTCTATTGGTTCCATCGTTCCTTTGAACTCCGGCGGAACTACGCTTTTAAATTCTTTAAAGGTAGTCGTTCTGGCTAACCTAGGTTCCGCGGTTATCCTACCCCCAGTTTGGTTAAATGCAGCCGTTAATAAATTAACAAACTCTTGCTAGGGTTGTTTTGACCCCCTTGTTTATCACTACATGATTCGACTTCCTGATTACATTGTCTTCTCCTTGGCAACATTTTCTGATTAAATAAATAGAATTTCATTATTATCTGTTACTTACTTCTTTATTATTCGTCACATAACAACTCATGTCATCACAAAACATATTCAATGAAAACTTCATTATATTCATATGATTCTTCATAGTCAAAACTATTTACAATTTGCTTCCATAGCCAAAGGCTATTCCATTTCTATCCCGCAATTGAACTTCTCAAAATTTGGGATTTATGAAAAGACTACCCTTTTTTATACAAAAGAGGGTTTCACGTCACTACACACATATTTATAACTCTAGTTTTCTAGTAATGCATAACAGTGTCCTCGTGTTTCTCATTCACAATCTTCGCTACAGTATCCCGACTTATAGTATGTCGAGTCTTCCCCGACTCTATGGAATAACAAGAAACTTTCAGCTTAAAATCCTTAGGAGCACTCTCATGGATGTAAGACATCCGTTCTATCTTCCAGTCCTTCTCCAGTTTCTTATGAAGCTCTACCACCACATTCATATAATCCCTAGCCTTATTTATCATGAACACCTTCTCATCATGATCAGACTCAAAATCTGCTTTTGCAGACTCCTTCGTTAGATAAAGAGCACTAATCTCTTCATTTTGATTCTGCACAACAGTACTCAGTTGCACATTCCTGTCAAGCACTGCCAGATACAATGCTCTCATTGCATCTTGAGGCGATGACTCTGAGGTAGGTACCATCGTACCAACCGACGTTATCTCCATTACTTCCTCCTCATTTCTCCTCATATTAAGATATGATGTTATATCCATATCTCCCTCAGAGTAGTCCTCCTCAGAAAAGTACTCCACTGTCTCCGACTCGTCTAGAATCACTAATGGTACCTCCGCCACTGGCATGGTTACATGCTCTACTTTGTTCACAATTTCTTCGCTCACCGTGTGTATATCTCTATACATCAAGCTATCGTTCGACATCCTACTAAAACACATAACATGTTGATTAGTACATAACATACAATAATATAAGCACCAATCACATTTAATTTATTTAGGGTTACTTTCCATCTTTTAAATCTTTCGATACTGAGTTTCCTCAATACCTTATAAACTCATTCGACTCGCATTTACTTCCTTCGGACTTTTCCTTCATTAACGAGGTTATTAGCCTATGGTTCATCCCCCCTTAAGTTTTATAACCTAAGGCTTTGATACCAACCTGTGACGCCGCCAAATTTGGGTATCTTCCAACCCGATAGATGGTGCTACACGATACTCCTAACTGTACATTCATTCTATTGAAATGACATCAAAATGTGTGTATCAACAACATTCTTATTATATAACCATTACATTCTTTGTTCATCATACTATAATATATACACTTACTAGTTTATTACAAGGTAAATTAATCGTTCATCTTCGTCTTGCCTTTATCCTTGTCGGATTCCTCGGTTCATTCGGTCCTAGCTGAATTCATATTTTTCAAGCAAGAATGAGCATAACAAGCTCAGCAAGTACAACAATTTCTTTTAAACGACATGCTTGAAACATAGGAATCTTATATCTTCAATAACTAGATAATAGTAATGAAGTACTATCGATAAATAAAAATAGTATTTCTTTTCCTTCAAACGTTTTACAATGAAAATATTCATTAAAACGTCAATTCTGGTCCAAGACCAGGAACATTTCATAATTTCTTTGAAAAGGACAACCCGGCACTAAGTCCGTAAGTTCGGCATATTTACGAGTACATCTGGATGATCAGCCCATAGCACTCTATATTGATCAACACTACATTCATTAAACGTGTATACGTTTAAGTTTTGGCAACCTCGCGTGCCAATCGAATAATCGATGAAAAATACATTTGTTTATTCATACTTAGGCTTACCTTGAATCCGTACCAAACAATTGGCGTAGGATAGCATTGTCAATTCTATATTGAAAGACTTGTAAATAAATCAATCAACTCTTCAAGATTAGGCTAGTAGAGGTAAAACTGGTATCGACCCTTTAGTAAAACATTTCATGCATCTCATTACATGAATCAGAGAAAACTTGACTAACTCGAAGGTTAGACAAACGTTTAAGAAAAACTTGTCTTTAGTGTCTGCTACAGTAAAAATTACTTTCCCTTTGAGTCTTTACAGTCTCTACAACACATAACCACGTAACATACCACATTAGGTCATGACTGAACATACATGGTTCCTAATGAATCTTACCCTTCTTCTCAATCTAATCATGTATTAGATTTGTTAGTATTTTTTCCGGCTTTCCATTATGTTGTTCTTTCATTGTCATTCCGTTCATAATCAATTGATTATCAACCTTTAATCGTCATACATTAAGCATCTAATAATGCCTTAACAATGTTATAATTCAGCCTTAGTTCATTACTAGTGAGTTACCATTCATGCTATACTTGTAAATTATCTTCTCTATCCAAACCCTAGGGTTGGCGTTGCAGCGCCACCCTTCCTTCTCTATGCCGCGCTGCGGCGCCACTCTTTAGTGGCTAAAGATCGGACTCGGCGTCGCGGCGCAAGTCTCAATGTTGCTGCGCTGCGGCGTGACTCTTCATAAGGTCGTGACACTGTGCTTAGCATTGCAGCGGCACCATTTGGCCTTGGGTAGGCGCCACGACGCCAACTCTGTGCCTCATAAAAGTTTTTATAGGCATTTAATTTTGCGAAACTCCAAGACGCATAACTTCTTCGTTATAAGTCCGAATTGGCTCGTTCAAGAGCCTACGGTTCAAAAATTACATACTCTACGCGTTCATGTAAGAATTTCATCTATTTGACTTTGTTTTCTAAAATTTCACCCATTAGTTCATTTTTAACGAAAACGACAAACGTTCGTGAACGTTCAACGCTCGTTTCTTCATTCTAAGTCAGAATATGGTCATTTTCGAGTCTGCAACTCTATAATTCCAAAAATGACTTGGCTCCATTACAAACCAATGTTTCCAAGCTCAATATCAAAATCCAACTTCCATTCCGTAATTTTCACGAATTCGACGATTATCGTCCAAACTAGTGAATTTTGTCTTAACTTCATTTCTTATGATTTGTTCATCGTTTCAAATGGATTCAATCCACCATATTAGCCTCTTGACATACTTATCTCATTAACTTATATACATGATAAGTTATTACTTGTTCTTCATTAGTCTATAACTTATAAAAGTATGAACTACATATGAATTTACTTTGCATGACTTTATCATAGCTTAAATCTTTTAACCATCATCCTTGCTTCTTATTATCATACCATCTTATTATCACAACATAAGACTAGTTCCTATAAGTTCTTCCTTGTTTCATAACTTATATGATTACGAATAGCTTATTCATAACTTATACGGCTTAAATCCATTGATTAATCATTCTTATCATTACTTAGCATACATGTTCTACAACTACCCCCTTCTCTAACAATTGAAGAGAAAGAGAATTATGGTTTAAGTTCTTACCTATAAAGATCACTTGGTTAATCTTTGATCTCCTTCTTACTTCTTGAAATATGAAAGACTAGCTTTCTAGCTTTTCTAGCTTATTCTAACTTGTTCTCTCTAACCAATAAGCTATAAGTTATTGGATGAAAATCTAACAACTAACAAATGAACTAGCAAGGTTCCTATTTATAGAAATCTCAAAGTGAGGGCATAATGGTCATAAAGCCACTCCACCTCCTTAATCACCTCCTTACTATTCCAAGCTTAAGCACTAAGTTAACTTAGCCTCCACACTCTTTGCTTGGCCATCACAACACTTAATCATTAAGTTAACTTGGTCACCACACATAAGCACTTTACTTGCTCATCACACATAAGCACTTTACTTGCTCATTACATATAAGCACTTTACTTAGCCTTTAAGTTACTTAACTTATCCTTTGCTTAACCCTTAAGTCTACTTGCTCTACACACTTAATTCTTGGTCACCAATTCACCCATGGGTTGCCCCGTGGATCAAACTTTACCCATAGGATCATATCTTGGGCTTAGATTAAGTACTTAGCTTATTTTTGTGGGCTTACATTAATTTGTTTTGGGCTTCACCTTCACAACCACTTGGGCTTGCACCTTAATGTGTATTAGACTATCCAATTGTTTACACAATTTTACTAGTCCATTCCATTTAACTAAAAGTCTTATAACATCTACTATACGTATAATTCTCGTATTCTAACTTGTATACATATTCATGTACGTCATACCATCAATCATACATACTCGTATAATACCTTGTATTATACTCGTATTCATTACCTCGTACAATACCTACGTATTATACTCGCTTTAATTCAGTATACACATTCCATTTCCTTCTCGAAAATCACTTTCCTTAATCGTTATGTTTAAGTCCGCAGGCGAAAAACTGTGTTTGCCATAATTGAAATCTTATTAGATATTCCATCTCGCCTCAATATTCTATCATTACGTATTTCTCGGAAGTTCAAAAATAATTCCCGAGCAGAAATGCGTGAATAGTGTTTTTCAGAAAATTTCTCGGAAAGTTTTTATTTTCATCCTAGAAATTCAAACACTTTAATTCTACCACGTAGCCAAAATACTACGACGTTCCGATATATCTAGGTCATAGAACGACCTCCAATTAGCTTACTCCCATAAATAATTAATTAAATTCATTTAATCCACATAATCAAATAAAAAATTAATTCTCAAAAATCCAAATTTTCTGGGGCATTACATTCCTTGATTTAAATCTAAAATTAGGGTTTGGATTCCATATCTTATTTATCTTTCATACTTAACATTATTAATTATGTTAAAACAATTAACTTAATTAATCTAGCATAAATTATTATAATAAAATAATTATTATAATAATTTCAAAAATTATTTCATATATTAAATAAATAATACATAATTATATCTTCAAAATTAATAAAAACATTCCTACTATAAAATTAATTATTATAAGAATATAATTTATAATGATCAATAATTTTAACATAAAATTATTTATAATAATTCATGTAATAAATATATTTTATTTATCACATAAATACATATACCCATTATCTTGGCACATATTCCCTATATTTACTTTTAATAAATAATAATAATTAAAAAAAGTATATGCAAAATTTCTGATTTATTTATATAGAAAATATCGGGTTGTTACACATAAGCTTCTCTTTTATAGGTAACCAAATGGAGGGCTTTTTGGTTATTTTTCCCCACCTCCTTACTATTCACTACTTCATCACCAAGTAAAATACTTGGTGATCAAGTAATTCACTTTACTTGGCCACCAAGTGGCCGACCCACATGCCCATGGGTCATCCCCATGGGTTGTCCCATGAGTTTTACCCATTCGGTGACCCATCGGTTCGATCCACAGTTCGGTTTCTTGGATCGGGTTTAATTAAACATAACGTTGGGCCTTGACTTGGGCTTAAACACATAATTCATTGGGCTTGATTACTCAATTACTTGGACTTGATATAATCCAAATCCAATTGGGTCATATTAAGTCTTAAACTCTAAGTCCATAACACCAATCGTATTCTACATGTATAGTTCACGTATTCTCTTCGTATAATACTCGTACGATAATTGTATTGTACTTCATATTAAATCTTCATACTATACTCGTATACTAAATAGTATCACACTCGTATAACATACGCATAATCATTATCGTAATTCATTATACGTATCTGATTTCCTTCTCGGAAATCATTCTTCTCAACCCTTAGGTTTTAAGTCCGCAGACGAAAACTTCATTTGCCATAAATGAAATATTATTAGATATTCCATCTCGTCTTTATATTCTATCATTACGTGTTTCTCGGAATTTCAAACTTTATTCCCGAGCAGAAACGGATAAATAGTATTTTTACGGGAATTTCTCGGAAAACTTTTATTTTTGTCTTGGAAATTCAAAACAATTAATCCTAGAACATAGCCAGAATACTAACCACATCCGCACATTCTAGGTCATAGAACGACCTTGACATAGCTTACTCACATAAATAATCAATTAAATTCTTTTAATTCACATAATTAAATAAAAAATTTAATTCTCATATAAATCCGATTTTCTCGGGCGTTACACATACTTTTATTCTAATAATTTGTTAAAGTTTTATGGTTAATCAACTCATTCATACCGAGAATTACTTCAAATTCTCTTAACCATATCGGTACTTGTCTACCGATACTTTACTACCTTCATTTTTTATGAAACAATTCCCATGTATATATTCAACGAGAGTTACTTCCTCATTCTCTACCTTAACGTTTAAAGGTATTTATAATCCTTACGGGAAGGAACTTAATCACTTATCACATTAATATGCTATAACAAAACAAGTAGCATTCCAACCAAACATCACCTAAGCATTCATTGTAATGACTGTAATGATACCTATTACTACATCTGCTGATGCAACTGCATATTGGACTGTCATATTAAAAATACGGGTCATAGGTCTACCCGACGATAGTGGTTCAGTAATGACTAATTTACAACTACTAACTCCTTTACTTTTCTCCGACCCCCTTATTTGGGCAATTTCTTGCCATGTGGTCGAACGACCCACATACAAAACAACCATGGTTTTTCTTAGGATTAGGACAATTGGGTGATATATGACCCTCTTGTCCACAGTTATAACAAACTAATTTCCCCTTCAGACAGACTCCTATATGAGTCTTTCCACATGTCTTGCATGCTTTAATCCTACGCTTAGAATTCCCTTGTCCCACTTCAGTATTCTCGGAGTTAAAATTCTCCCTTTGTGGCATACTGCCACTACCGCTAGCATTCACTACCTTGGTTGCTCCCTCTTCCTTGCTCTTATCTTTTCTCTCTTTGTCATATTGAGTCAATGCCTCACTACCACCCTTTACTCTAATCACCTTATCCAGAATAGTCCCATAGGAAACACTCTGGAACACTAAAATCCTACTATAGAGCCAGGGTCTCACGCCCTGGTCAAACCTACGAGCCTTCCTCTCCCAAGTGTCCACTTGATATGGAGCAAACTTTGCCAATTCATTGAATTTGGCCGTGTACTGGGGAACCATCATGTCCCCTAGATTAAGTTCTAAGAAAGTAATCTCCATCCTCCCTTTAATGTTTGTAGGGAAATAGTTCTCAAAGAAAACCTTCTTGAACTATTTCCACGTTACCACATCAGTTCTAGCCCCACCCTGGTGAGCCTCCCACCAAAAGTTGGCTTCCCTTTTTATCGTATAGGTCACAAAAGAAACCTTTTGCGCCTCAGCTACGTTTGTAATAACAAACGACTTCTCTATTTCTTTTACCCACGTCGTCCTGTAATGGGTCCGTCGTTCCTTTGAACTCTGGCGGACCTACGCTTTTAAACTCTTTAAAGGTAGTCAATCTGGCTACCCTAGGTTCCGCAGGTACTCTACCCCCGATTTAGCTAAATGCAGTCGTTAATAAATTAACGAACTCTTGCATAGGGTTGTTTTGACCCCCCCTTGATTATCATTACGTGATTCCGCTTCCTGATTACGTTGTCTTCTCCTTGACGACATTTTTTGATTAAATAAATAGAATTTCATTATTATCTATTTACTTACTTCGTTATTATTCACCACATAACAACTCATACCATAACAAAGAATATTAAATGAAAACTTCATTACATTCATATACTTCTTCATAGTTTGAAACTATTTACAATTTGTTTCGATAGTCAAAAACCATTACATATCTGTCCCGTAATTGAACTTCACTAAAGTTGGGATTTACAAAAAGACTACCCTTTTTTTTTATAAAAAAGAGGGTTTTATGTCACTAAATACATAATTACCACTCTGGACTTCTAATAATGCATAACAGCGTCCTCGTGTTTCTCATTCGCAATTATCACTACAGTATCCCGGCTAATAGTATGTCGAGTTTGTCCCGACTCAATGGAATAACCAGTAACTTTCATCTTGAAATCCTTAGGAGAACTCTCATGCATGTAAGACATCCGTGCTATCTTCCGGTCTTCCAGTTTATTATGAAGCTCTACTACCTTGTTCATATAATCCCTAGCCTTATTTGTCATGAGCACCTTCTCATCATTCTCTGACTCAAAATCTGCTTCTGCAGACTCCTTTGCTTCATGAAGAGAACTAATCTCTTCATTCTGATTATGCACAACTGTACTCAGTTTCACATTCCTGTCAAGTACTGCTACATACAATGATCTCATTGCACCTGGAGGTGATGACTCTTGCGCAGGTACCACCGTATTAACCGACGGTACCTCCATTTCTTCTTCTACACCGTTCATCATACTAAGGTATGATGCTATATCCATTTCTCCCTCAGAGTAGTTCTCCTCAGAAAAGTACTCCTCTGGCTTTGACTCCTCTACGATCACTAATGGTACCTCCGCCACTGGCATGGGTACAGGCTCTACTATGCTCACAATTTCTTCGCTCACCGCAAGTATGTCTCTATACATCAAGCTATCGATCGACATCCTACAATAATACATACGTTGATTAGTACATAACACACAATATTATAAGCACAAATCATATTGAATTTATTTAGGTTTACTTTCAGTCTTTTAAATATTTCGGTACTGAGTTTACTCAATACCTTATTAACTCATTCAACTTAAGTAAAGCTCGAGTTTACTTCCTTCGGACTTTTCCTTTCCTAACGAGGTAATTAGCCTACGGTTCTTCCCCCCTTAAGTTTTATAATCTAATGCTTTGACGCCCCCATTTCCAGGTATCTTTCAACCCGATAGATGATGCTACACGGTACTCATAACTGTACATTCATTCTATTTAAACAACATCAAAATGTGTGTATCAACAACATTCTTATTACTTTAATAATATTACATCCAGTTCCCAGGTTATAAAACCATTACATTCTCTATTCATCATACTATGATATATACAACTTACTACTTTATTATAAGGTAAACTAATCATTCATCTTCGTCTTGCCTTTATTCTTGTCGGATCCTTCGGTCTGTTCGGTCTTAGCTGTATTCATATGGTTCAAGCAAGAGTGAGCAGAACAAGCTCAGCAAGTACAACAATTTCTTTTAAACGACATGCTTGAAACATAGAAATCATATATCTTCAATAATTGGATAATAGTTATGAAGTACTATCATTAATTTAAAATAGCATTTCTTTTCCTTCAATTTACAACGACAATATTCAGTAAAACATCAATTCTGGTCCATGACTATGAGCATTTCTTAATTTCTTTGAAAAGGACAACCCGACACTAAGTTCGTAAGTCCGGCATATCTTACGATCACTTATGGGTGATCAGCCCATAGTACTCTATGTTGATCGACACTACATTCATTAAACGTGTGTACGTTTAAGTTGTGGAAACCTCATGTGCCCATCGAATAATCAATGAAAAATACATTTTTTTATTTATACTCAGGCTTACCTTGAATCCGTACCAAACAATTAGCGTAGGATAGCGTTAGCAATTCTATATTGAAAGACTTGTACAGAAATCAATCAATCTTTTAAGAATAGTCTAGCTGAGCTAAAACTGGCATCGACCCTTTCGTAAAAAAATTCATGTACCTCATAACATGAATCACTAAAAACCTGGCTAACACGAACATTAGACAAGCGATAAGAAAAACTTGCCTTCAGCGTCTCCTACAGTAAAATTACTTTTCCTTTGAGTCTTTACAGTCTCTTCAACACATAACCACATAACATACCACATTAGGTCATGAATGAACATACATGGTTCCTAATGAATCTTACCCTTCTTCTCAATCTAATCATATATTAGATTTGTTATTATTGGTTCCGACTTGTTGTTATTATTTACATCATTCTTACTAACTTCTTTCTCTTCTATGTCTTAATCGGATTTACTTCATTAATACAACTCGTTTTGAGTTAATCATCTTTCATCACGACTTACTACCATTCCTACATTACTATCCGAGACCCGATCATCATTGGTTAAGTATACTTATTGCATATGGTTCATGTTCACCTATTACTCAACAACTTTTAGTTGTAACTCTCAACGTTATAATCATCATCATTATTGAATACAGTTCACGTTCTTACACTTTACGTTCATTATTTAACTATTCATTAAACAACATTAAATTCCTAAGTCATCAATATATAAAAGTGATTTAGGAAAGGTTTTTATCATGTTCATTCATTAATTACATGTCCCATACTTTCCTTGCAACCCATTGGGTTTAAAAACAACTTAGTCAATAAAATCCTTCTTATTGCCAGGCCACACAAGATCCTTTATAGATTAGTGAGCTTGTATTGCTACCACTTTCAAGTACTAGGCCCAACTTTTCATGGCACTGCGACGCGAGTATTATACCTTTGAGTGGCGCTGCAATGCGACTCGGCAGTGACCACTCCCTTCACACCGGTGACAAGCACCTTAACCTATATAGTATATGCATACAAGGGCGCCAGAATCACGATCCCGAAAAAATTTGACAGATAAATTTTTCAATGAACTTCCCGAGCTCATAACTTCTTCATTATAAGTCCGAATTGGCTCGTTTAAGCACCTACGGTTCACAAATTTCATACTCTACGTGTTCATGCAAGAATTTTATCTATTTGACTTCGTTAACTAAAAATTCACCTATTAGTTCATTTTTAACGAAAATGATAAACGTCTGTGAACGTTCAACTCTCGTTTCTTCGTTCTTATTCCGAATTCGGTCATTCTCGAGTCTGAAACTCTATAATGCCAAATAAGACTTGCCTCTATTGAAAAATAATGTTTCCAAGCTCAATATTAAAATTTGACTTCCATTCCGAAAATTTCACGAATTCAACGATTATCGTCTAATCGTGTTAATTCCAGCAAAACCTTATTACTAACGATTTGATCATCATTTCAAATGGATTCAATCCATCATACTAACATCTTGATATGCATATTTCATTAACTTATAAACATAATAAGTTATTACTTGTTCTTTGTGAGTTTGTAACTTATAAAAGTATAAACTACTTATACTTTCAATACTCATGACTTATAATGATTTAGGTTTTCTAACCATCATTTTAACATCTCCTTATCATACCCTTTTATTAAGGTAAACATATGAGTAGTTCATATAAGCTCTTCATAAGTTCCTAACTTAATTAAGTTTGGATTACTTATTCATGACTTATACGACTTAAGTCCATTAATTATTCATTCTTATCATTCATTAGCATACATGTTCTACCACTAACCACTTCTCTAACAATTGAAGAGAAATAGATTCATAGCTTAAGTTCTTACCCTTGATAATCACTTAGTTAATCTTTGATCCCCTTCTTGCTTCTTGAAATATGAAAGACTAGCTTTCTAGCTTTTCTAGCTTATTATCTCTAACAAATAAGCTCTCAACTTGTTACATGAAATGAAAAACCAACAAAAATCAAGCTTGCTATTTATAGGACTTCCTAAAGTTAGGGTAGTTTGGTCATTAGGCCATCCCACCTCATTACTATTCCTAGCTTAAACACTAAGTTAACTTGCTCCCCACAACACTTGGCCATTAAGTCTACTTGGTTACCAAATTTAATTAGCCATTAAGTATACTTGTTAATCACAACTTTTATCCTTTGCTTTCTCATCACAACACTTAGCCATTAAGTTACTTGCTCCCAAATTTGGATCATCCATGGTTTGCCCCATTGTTTTAAACCATCCCATACCACATTGATTTTTACTTTGGGCCTTTAGCTTAATTAATTTAAATTATACATTGGGCTTGTATTAATTCACATTGGATTATACCTTACAAACATTTGGGTTTTAACATTAATTCGTATTGGGCTTTATTATTTCCTACTCAATCCTACAAGTCCATTACATATGGCTTAAAGCCTTAGAACGTATAATTTACGTATTATTCTTGTATTCTAACTCATATGCTTCTTCGTATACGACATACCATCATTCATTCATTACTTTGTATAATACCTCATATTATACTCATATTCATTACTTTGTATAATACCTACGTATTATACAATTATCGTTCAATTCATTAATCCCATTTAAATTCCTTCTCGGAACTAACTTTCCCTAACCATTAGGTTTTAAGTCCGCAGGTGAAAAACTGCATTTGCCATAACTGAAATATTATTAGATATTCCATCTCGCCTTGATATTCTATCATTACGTATTTCTCGAAAGTTCAAAAATAATTCCCGAGCAGAAATGCGTGAATAGTGTTTTTTGGAAAATTTCTCAAAAAGCTTTTATTTTTGTCTTGGAAATTCAAACACTTTAATTCTATCACGTAGCCAAAATACTACGACGTTCCGACATATCTAGGTCATTGAATGACCTTCAATTAGCTTACTCCCGTAAATAATTAATTAAATTCATTTAATCCACATAATCAAATAAAAATTTAATTCTCATAAAATCCAATTTTTCTCGGGCAATACAGTAGCTTTCTCGGTTTAGCTGGTTATTATCGGAGATTCGTAGAAGGGTTTTCTCGAATCGCTACTCCATTAAGTCAGCTAACTTGAAAAGATACAAAATTCGATTGGAGCGAGGATTGTGAGAAGAGTTTTCAAGAACTCAAGAGGAGACTCATTTCAGCACCTATTCTGACAATACCATCTGGTTTGGAAGGAGTTTTCATCTACAGTGATGCTTCAGGCAAAGGTTTAGGATGTGTTCTCATGCAACATGGGAAAGTCATAGCCTATGCCTCGCGACAACTCAAAGAATATGAGAGGAATTATCCTACTCATGATCTAGAGTTGGCGGTATGTTTTTTATGCTTATGATTTGGAGGCATTACCTGTATGGAGAGAAGGTGGAGATCTATACGGATCATAAAAGCCTCAAATATTTCTTCACTCAAAAGGAACTTAACATGAGACAACGACAATGGCTTGAGCTATTAAGAGATTATGATCATACCATTCAATACCATCATGGAAAAGCAAACGTAGTAGCTGACGCATTGAGTATAAGATCATATGCGGGTACGAGTGCGATATTGTCAATGCAAAGGCCCATTTTGTATGATTTACAAAGGGTGGAGATATAGTTAAAGACTCTAAGGACCCATGTGATGATGGCAAATATACGAGTAGAACCGACTTTAATCAATAAAGTTAAAGCTGCTTAAGCTACATACCTGGAGCTGATTCGTATGAGGAATAAAGTGCAAGAAGGTGATATTCCGGAAGAAAGAATCGATGAAGAAGGAATATTTTGAGTCAACTCCAGACATTGTGTTCCTAACGATTCTGACTTAAAGTATAAAATCATGATGGAGGCGCACAACACACCGTTTGCAATCCATCTTGGGAGTACCAAAATGTATCTTGATCTTCGATATACATTTTGGTGTAGCAATATGAAGATAGAGATAGCGGGGTTTATCTCAAGGTATCTAACTTGTCAATGAGTCTAGGCGGAGCATCAAGTGCCAAAAGGTCCATTACAACCACTTGAAATTCCAGAATGGAAGTGGGAGCACATTACCATAGATTTCATTACTGGTCTTCCCAAGGTTTCTCAAGGCATAGATGCAATTTGGGTCATTGTTGATAGATTGACCAAGTCTGCTCATTTCTTACCGATACGAGAAACTTATACACTTGAACATCTTGCTCGTATGAACATAAACGAGATTGTAAGATTGCATGGTATGCCAATATCCATAGTTTCTGATCGAGACCCAAGATTCACTTCAAGATTTTGGGTTAGTTTGCAAAAAGCTATGGGCACGGATTTACGATTTAGTTCGGTGTATCATCCTCAAACGGACGGGCAGTCTGGGAGGACTATTCAAACTCTTGAGGATTTATTAAGACTCTATGTCCTTGACTTCAAAGGAAGTTGGGACAAGTTCTTATCATTGGTGGAGTTTTCCTACAACAACAGTAATCAAGCAAGTATTGGCATGGCTCCATTTGAGGCGTTGTATGGAAGACAATGTCATTCTCCAGTATGCTGAGATGAGGTGGGTGAAGGAACTTTGTTGGGACCGGAGTTGGTACGTATGACTACGGAAATGATTCAAATGATCCGACAACGTATAAAAACCTCACAAGATCGATAAAAGAGTTATGGTGATCTTCATCGAAAAGACGTGGAATTCAATATTGGAGATCATGTGTTGTTACGTGTTCCTCCATGGAAAGGAGTTATGAGATTTGGAAAGAGAGGAAAGCTCAATCCTCGGTTCATTGGCCCATTTATAATCCTCGATCGAGTAGGAATTGTGGCATATAGACTCGCCTTACCGCCAAATATGTCTCGTGTTCATAACATTTTCACATATCTATGTTACGTAAATATGTGAAAGACCTGATCCACATTATTGAATTAGAATCGGATGAGATAGTAGAAGATTTAACGTATGAGGAGGTTCTTGTTAAAATCTTGGATAAGAAGGATCATATTCTACGCTCCAAGGTTATACCTCAAGTCAAAGTTTTAAGGAGAAACCACGATGTAGAGGAAATAACCTGGGAGTTAGAATCTGAAATGAAATTAAGGTATCCTCACCTCTTCGACATATTAGGTGCATACCCTAATTTTGAGGACGAAATTTCATAAGAAGGGGAGGTTGTAAGACCCCAACTTTTTTGAATAAAGAATAATTTTTCTCGAAATATATTTTTGAATATTATGGTGTGGATATGATATAATGTTATAGTTGTAGGAAATATTTAAAACTTTTGCAAAGTAAGCATGTTGATATAAAATATTCGATTGGTCGGGTAATATTCGTTTTAATAGGGAATATTCGTACGACGACACAATCATTAGTGGATCCCACAACGGAAGTATTGTCGTAGTTAGAAAACGTACGTAAGAAATATCTTTTTATGAAAATAACAGCAAAAGTTTTACCGTTAAACTGTTGAACTACCTAGTGGTAAAGTACAGTAATACGCGTGGTTGCATAGTAGCACACGATATTGATTATTGATGCTTACGTGAGAAGTCACTCAGTTATACTTAATTATTACTACAATAATTGCTGCATAATATCTCACATTATTTGATTCTATTATTATCACATTATTAATATTTTATATTATTAAATCAATAATTGAGATGACAAAGTTATTTATATTATTATTTATAATATTGACGATATCTAGAAAGTTCTATCGAGGAGAGGTTTGGTCACCTAATTGCGCGCCATTAGGGAGAAATCCTTATCGGAAAGCCCCGTCTTTCTTGGGAATGATCTAGTTGTTAAATATTATGAGTTATAATATTAATGATGATTAATTGTTGAAGTATTAAAAATGTGTTTATTGAAGATAAGTGAATTACAAAAGTTAGAGAGGAATAATTCAAACTTGGAAAACTTTAGGGGTACTAAAGTGTAATAAGTTAAATCAATCTGGACCATTGATGGTGGTTTTAATAGTTAATCAATCTGGACCATAAATGGTGGTTTTAATAGTAAATCAATCTGGACCGTCGGTGGAGGTTTTAATAGTAAATCAATCTAGACCGCCAATGGTGGTTTTAAAAGTAAATCAATCTGGACCGTCGGTGGTGGTTTTAAAAGTAAATCAATATGAACCGTCCGTTCTAATAGTAAATCAATGTGGACCGTTCGTGAATTAGTTACTATTTAGTCCATTCTCCTATAAATAGAAGCTTAATTCTTCTTTCATTCTCACCAATTCACTGAGATTCACAAGAGACACTATAAAGAGACAAACTATAAAGAGCAAGAAGAAGAGTATTCTATTACTTCACTATTGCGGTATCCAACCTTCTACTAAGGTAAGGGGTATTATTTCTTTCGTATTCATAAGGAATACTATTTTTCATATTCATCCTTTAATATGTCGGAATAACCTGTCTACGCGGATTACGTATCGTATGACAGGTGAAAATCCATTTGCAATTTTGTATGTTATTTCTTTTCATATTCTTAAATCCAAACTTACTATGGTAAGTATTGCTTCTATAATCCTTGAAATTAGTGGAATATCCTTGAGTTTTGCGCTTCATCCAGTATCATTTTATTGGAATATTGATCTGAACTTTCTTATTAAATATCAATATTTTCACTCGGGGTACTATTTACGGGTTAGTATTCACCTAGTTACTATTCACTATAATATTATTCACTCGGGTATTCTGGGCACTTTTCACGTTGGGGTACTATTCACGAGTTACTATTCATGGGTTACTATTCACTCGGTTACTATTCACTTAAATATTGTTCACTCGGGTATTCGGGGCACTTTTAATGTCGGGTGTAGACACTCAAAATTTTTTGCACACCTGTTACTAACATTGCAGGAGGGCAGATTCGTCTTTCAGAGATAACCCTTGAAGACAACTCACATCCATTTCGGATACTACCGGAAGTTCTGTCTCAACACCAGAACACACACCAGGAGTATCATTTACAATCTCGGAGATAACCCTGAGTTTCGTTCTTGGAGATAACCCCAAGGAATGATGTTCCAGTTCCGACGATAATCCCAGAAATGCTTGTTTCAAATGCGATCAACTTCAATCTCAGACCTCTTGCCGAGGCACTCATTCCTCAGACCTGGATCTAACACTAGAAAGACATGCACACTTACAGATGGCCTTGCAGCAATCAAACACTTGCAGCTGTCCAATCTTAGATATAACCCTGAGCAACGTCTACTTTCAACTCAAACCGGAGATAACCCCGGTGAGGAGTCAAACTGTCATCTTGCCGCCTCAACAGCTGCGTGTTGTCTCAACAATTCATACATATATACATACAACAATGTCCTACAAGAACCAAGAAGTTCCAAATCTGGATTGAATATTACGCGTGGCAACACACCAGATAACATTTGAAGCTTGAAGACCATGGGCATGGTCCCCTCTTCCTAACTTCTTACAACCTCTAATCCCATGTCATTACGTAACACTCGACACAAGCGATCCAAAGAAGGTCTTATATACCTCGTTCGGATGCTCGGATTGAAGTTCTGTAAGTTTGAGCAAACATCACAGTACACGAGTGCACATACTTCGAGATGACATGACCTGCAGAGCTTGAGGAATCCCGAAATCTCATCTGGGAAGACATTAATGAATTCCCTTATAATAGGTATCTGACCCAGTTCACCCTCGACTCTATGGGTATCCACAACGTGAGCTAAATAACCTATACAACCCTTCCTAAGAAATTTCTTTGCATGCATCATCGTCAGGCAACAAGATTATCTCAGTGATTTACTGCCATGAAATACCACCTTTGACTTATTCGGAGTCTTTAGGTGTACGCACTTTTTCTTATTGTCAATGACCGCTTCGTAACTCGATAACCAATCCATCCCGAGGACATTAAACTCTCCAAGACGAATCGGTATCAAATCCACGTTAAGCTTAAACCCTCTTACATCAGCACAATAGTTCCTATGGATGTAGTCTACAGGGATAATTTCTTTGTTTGCTACTTCTACATTCATTGGGTGTTCTAATAGTTCACTAGATAAACTTAATCTTTGAGCAAATTCATTAGATACGAAAGAACATGAAGCTCCCGAATCGAATAACATATAGGCATTTATATTGTTGATCAGAATTATACCTGACACCACCTCCCTGGATGCCACGGCATCTTGCACTGTCATATTGAATGTCCTCGTTGGCAGCTTGTTAGGCTGGGCTGGTCCTCCACTTGTTGTCCTAGTGTTATTGCCCCTATTGCCGTTTCCACCATTCGTTTTTTTCTTCCTCGGGCAATCCTTGATCTGATGTCCCGCTTCACCACAGTTAAAACAACCTCCCTTATTCACCTTAGGACAATTGGGTGAGGTATTCCCTTCTTGTCCACATGTATAACATACAATTTTTCCCTTTAGGCACTCTCCCAAGTGACCCTTTCCACAGTTTCTACACACCGACTTCTTTTGTTGTACACTTCCTTGCAGACTCTCCAAATTACGACCCCCACTGCTCCATTTCTGCTTCTTGTTGTTGCTACAGCCATTGCTAACATTTTGATTCCCACCTTCTTCTTTCTTCTTGTTCTTCTCCCGATTGTACTTTGAGACCGCTTCACTTCCACCTTCCGCTATGAGAGCTTTCTCCAACAGAGTTGAGAATGACATGATTTGTAAAACCGCTACCTTACTGTAAATCCATGGCTTTAGTCCATTTTCAAACTTTCTTGCCACTGACATATTGAACTTCGCAGCGTACTCTGACACTGACATATTCTCCTGTTTCAATTCCAAAAACTTGATCTCCATTTTTGCTTGTGTACTCTTATGGAAGTAGTTCCCAAAGAACAACATCTTGAACGCTTCCCAAGTCAAGATTCCAGTCCCGACTTTGTTCTGGTTGGCCTCCCACCAATAGTTAGCCTCACCCTTCATTAAGTAGGTAGCAAAAATTGTTTTATGCTCTTCTGCTACCCTAGCAATAATGAAGGCCTTCTCAATCTCCTTTATCCACGTCTGGGCCTCTATCGGGTCTGTTGTTCCTATAAACTCTATAGGTTGAGCTTGATTCCTCGTAGATTCAGCCATCATGTTGATAAAGTCTTGCATTGGGTTTGGTTAAGCTCCCGCTACATTATTAACCGACTCTTCGATCTCTTGGTTCTTTAGTACACGTCTGGGCGGCATTATCTAGTGAAACAAAATTCTAACACGTTACTTGGGTTTTATTATCATATAAGTACTTAGCATGTAATACGCTACTGTATTCAAACAATTAGATGATCATTATGTGAGAGTTTTAAATTACCAAGATTTGGAAGTCTTTCTCCCTGATTAGTGGGTTAAGATTGTTTTAAAAAAAGTTCCAATTCAGTCTACTGGATTCACATAACATTAAATAGACAAATTACTATTTAAATTTTCCAACACATATCATAATAATGCATTTATATTCATATACCAATCTTCTGTGTCTCACATGTTCAATACAGGTATATTTTTATAAATACTATTATCCCATTTTAAACACAAAAGATGGGATTAACTCAAAATGATTCTCCTCTTAATACACAAATAGGGATACCACCTAACTACCTACTACCTCACACCTGCTGAGGTTTACATCAACATAAAACCCTATTACACAAAAAGGGGTACTAATGCATCTATCTACAACTGGTCCATAGCATAATCATCACTGGTGGCCCTGTTGGGTCACCTGAACAGGCCCTTAGGGAAACAACCCCTCCATAAATCTACGCCGAATAGATCGACTCGACTCCCCTATCTCGATATGCGCCCTTTAGTCCCACTGCACTAGCCCTTATATGCCGCGTCTAGTGCTAGTCTTAAAGTCTCGACCCTGACCTTCATGGCCTATAGTGCTATCTCTAACTAGTCCACCCGCTTGGCTGACTCATAAAATGCCTCCTCCACGCTTATCTTATATGTAATCTCCATGTCAAACACACCCCGCATCGCCAGATGTTCTACACTCAACTCTCCGAACTTTTCCTTCTCCTCCTTCTAGTCAGATTAAGGCAAGCTCTGCTTCTCAATCGCTGCACGATGAGTAGCATCTTTATACTGTTGCTCCATGTACTGATGAGTCATATTTTGTGCCTCCAACTATAAAATCCTCTGCTCTTGTGCATGGTTTTTCTCTAGCTGGTCACTGATCATCACATCCTGCGAGGTGTCCATCACCTCCCCTGGTATGGCCTCCTCCTGGTCTATGGAATGGCTCCCTGACTACCACTCGGCATCCTATAATAAAACAAGGATACAACATCAGTACTACAATAAAATATATTCATTGATAAAATGAAATAATATTTTATTAAGTATAACACATACTCGATGAATTTCCACAATCCATCTCCTAACATAATCTATAAGAGTTTTCTACTAAGGTTATAACCTAGGTTTCGCATTCCTTATTATTATAACCTATGGCTTTGATACCAACCTATGACGCTTCCAAATCCAGGTTCTCTAACCTCAGATTCGGTGCTCACGATCTATCATCATCATAAGCATTCTATAACTATTACGGAATAATAAACATACATTGTTCATTATAATAAAGTCTCATAACATAGTCCCAAGGTCTTCTTAACCTTAACTTAAACACACCATTCATATTACAAATGGTTTACATAAGAAATTCCATCAGATAATAATAACTAACGTTCATTATAAACTATTATTGGATGTTTCCCTTGCCTTTGTCTTTCGTATTGGATCCTTCAGGCTTAACTGAAATAAATTTCATAATATAGCAAGGGTAAACAATTAATTTGCTTAGCAAGTTTATATACAAGGGAGATATATCATGACTAGAAAGAAGTTTTGCTTTCAATGTTCAACGATAGTATAAGATTGTGAAGGAACATGAATTAATAATCAACAATTGAATATTCGAATAATTGAATAACGTGTACTGAGTGGTTTTGAAATAACCATGAACATTTGCCAAGGTTCCCCTTAATAAGTTTTGGTATTCAAGGGGATCAACCTTTTATACCCCATGATTTATTCATAAACACTTAATAATCCAGCATCGATATCATGCCTTAATCAAATTCGTCATTTTCTCAATCAAGAGTTCTTATCATATCAATTTAATAAGAACAGCTTTTTAAAACACATTTGATTTAACAAATTTAAACATGATTGATCTGGCTGATACAATTAGCATAGATCTATCTCATAAACAGTTCATGAATGAAAGAACTTTAATTTAATTCACAGTTCAATAATAATAGAACAGGAATTCAATTGCACAAAGTGCGGATTTCAATAATCATTATAGATGTGAAAAATCATCAATAATTATTCACTAACATGCTTTGAAATAATAACTCGAGTTTAAGTTAAGAAACTTACCTCGTTTGTAGGTTACGGCTACACAATTAAATTCTATCCGCTAGGCAGTTTAATTATCTTCCTTTGAGAAACCTAGAGTTAATCTTTCAATTAGCCACAACATAACATTAGATTATGTAATCACATAGTTATGATATATTACAATTAGTTCTTAGAAATATTATCTTGCCTCGATAATATTACTATAAAATAACAACTACCTTTAATTTACTTATTAATATTTAATTCACCTCTTAGTATTATTAGTTCACTAATAATACTTTTATTAGCTTACTAATATTATTAATGTCTTAATAATATTTTAATACATTACTAATATTATTAATCCCTTAATAATATTTTAATCATGCATTAATATTATTACTTTAATAATATCTTACTTATGCTTTAGTGTCATTAATCAATTAATAATACTTTTATTCATTTACCAATAGTATTAATGTTTTATTCATTTACTAATATTATTAATCATTTAATAATATTTTATTCCTTTACTAATGTTATTACATTTTTAATAATATTTTATTTAATCTCTAATATTATTATTTACTTAATAATATTTTAATCATTCAATAATACTTTAATTTAATATTATTAATCTTTTAATAATATTTTAATTTAATATTATTAATCATTTAATAATACATTAACCATTTATTAATGCTTAAATCAAATACTACTAACCATTTAATAATATTTTAATGAAATTTTAATCTTAATATTTTTATTTACTTAACAATATCACATTCTAATGTTATTAATATCATAATAACATTTTAATAATTTATTAGATCAATAAATAATTTATTCTAATTGTTCACCCTTTATAAAACCACTTATTTAATATCCATAAAAGGTCATAAATAATATTTCTTATTATAAATTACCAAAATGCCCTAAAATAGTCATAATATTATTTATTAGGAGTATTCAAGTATTAAAATCACATTTTTCTTATTTAAGACATCATTTAACTATTTATTTCCTATTATTCATAACTTTCTCATTTTTAGGAAAAATAGCAAACTTATTCCAAAAATTCTTCTTTTCTGGATTTGGATAGTATATGACCCAACAATGATCCCCAAATTTTTTTGGAATTTTAGAAAGTGATTTACTAATTTTAAAGTGCCCAAAACACTCGGGTCTTGCTTCATTTTTCATAAATCGAGTTTTGCTCAGAAAATTCTGCATTTTTCAAGGTATGCTCTCATAACATATATGAACATACTGTAAACGTTTCGAATTTTTCCCATGTATACACTGTGAGAAATTCAGGTGTTAATATTTAGGAGTTCTTTACGGAAATAGCCATTACGCACAACCTATAAATCGAAACGTGTACGTTCTTTTTTCTACACGTAGATAACTTCTTAAGGTACCTTTGTGATGTTTCCCAGATTTTTAAAAGACTTGAAACTGTCCAAAACAACCTTAAGAAAAATGGGAACAATAGCTTTTTAGGGTTTTAAAACTTTAATTTTTCTATGTGGACTGTTTTGGGGAAAACAGCCCCCATGACTTCAATACTTGCTAGACTTGTGTTCTACCACTTGAGTTTTCTAGATAACTCATGTATCTAGCACCCCCTTCGACGGATCACAAATCCAAGTTATAAAACTTGAGTTACACAAGATTTAGTGGAAGAAAAACAAGGGTTTAACCCCTAGGAGAACATATGCTCATTTTCTTCCTCTAAACCTTTGATCTAACACTCAAGATACTTAGTTCCATACATGATGATATGTAGAACTAGGGTATCTTGAGTATTAGTTCGTAACCCCATCAAATATTGCTATAACAGCAAATAGAAGAAGAAGATAAAGATTTAGGTTATACCTTGATCTAGTAGCAACCTTCCTTGATTTACCAAAGTAATATATAATCTTAAGGTGCATTAATCAAGCTAGCAAACTCCTCTCTATCTCTCTCTTCAAAATCGAACCCCTCTTTCTCTTTTCTCTCTTTGTATCTTGCTAGCTTGGGAGAAAATTAGAAGAAGAAGAATAAGAGAAATGAAAATGTCTATCAAATGAAATGTGGTGATTTAACTAATATCTCCCATACTTTTGTTGTCTCTTGGAGAAAAGGCTTCACCTTATCTCTTTCAATTGAGCCTAATCATGCGATTAAGGGTGCTAAGTAGATTTTCTACCAATGGGAGATTGACACACTTGTACTTGATGTAAGAGTTACTAATTAGGGAACTTGATTAGCATAATTTGTTGCCTAAAAAGGCCTATTAGGGCCGATCCCCTTGCCCCCATTATCTCCTTTATTTTTCTTTTATTTTAATGCACAAATTTGACTAATCAAAAGTCTAAAATACCGTTAATCAAGTGTGCTAAGTATTGGTTTGTATTTATTTCTTTTGGGCTTCTCCTTTAATTGTTTTGGGCCATGTAATGAACATAGTCTAACAATTTTAATATATGCTACCCAAATTGTTTATTTAGGGTTTCCATTCCTAATCTTATGAAATTTAATTACTTATACATGTGACTTTAGCTCATAACCTAACTAGTTTTACTAGAAATAGGTTTAAAATTATTAGTCACTTGAAATAACAAGATTATCCACTTAAGTTAGTATACTTATTAAATACTAACCTTTCCTTATTACCATAACCCTTAGGTTATTTAATTGTCTCTCCTAATGTATAATTAGGTTATGAAGCTTTCATTTTTAATGAAATCTATAAATGTATATATGTTTATTGATCCATGCACCACTTCACATATGTTGTCACATTAAATCACTATATAACACAAAGTTTTAAAAAATCAATAATGTACATACATATATAGTGACTTAAAATTCATAGTTATTATAGGCTGTACATCCGGCATTACTTACGAGCACTTCTGGGTGATCAGCCTATAGTACTCTATGTTGATCAACATTTATCCGTTAAACGTATTTACGTTTAAGTTTTGGCAAACTTACGTGCCCATCGAATAATCGATGAAAAATACTTTTGTTTGTTCATAGACAAACCTTACCTTCGAATTCGTACCAATTACTTGGCATAGGATAGCATTATCATTTCTATATATAAATATATGTAGACAAATTTGTTGACTTATGTCACACACTATGTTTTGATGATGACCATATTTGTTTACTAACCATGTCTTATAACATTTCAGGAACATCAAGGAAGAATGTCCAAAGTCAAGATGTCTTTGAAGAAAGAAGAGCTAAATTGAGTCCTAGGAAGATATGTAAGATCTTAGCATCTATTACTTTCTAAAATAAGGCTCTAGGACATGTGCATTACATACTTGCATTCATGGTGCATGTTAATAACATGCATGGCTAAAACTGCTCAAAGGAATCAAATCTTGTTGAATAGATACACATGGTTAAGAAAGATATGGGTAAATAAATTACCATAAGTTGTGCATCATAATATTATCCCATGATTCAAGAAATTTGATCGGGTATTTCCAACGGTCCAATATCTGATAAGATATATGGACACCAGCCAACAGACACTCTATGGTTAGTATAAATCATGACATCATGCTGCTCCTATCATGCATCATAAATCAAGGGTCTTAAATCTAGGAAATTAATTAAGGTAACTAGTTGATTGCATGTTTGATAAGTGGTATTTTTACCTACTTATTAAATACCAATTCATGCGAACTGTGCCCATCTCAAGTACATTTTATTGTGTTTTAGTTGCATTTCACGTTATTTTGCATTGCATTTACTTAAAACGCCTTTTTGGTGAATAAGTGCAGGAATCGGCTTAATTTTGGTGGTATTAGAAGGCATGTGGCTAATAGATGCATGAAGGCGTGGCACAAACGAGGATGTGCATGGCATGGAGGTACAATGAAGCATGGAGACCAAGCATGGAGCAAGAGGATCAAGCATTAAAGAACAAATAGCAGCAGCAGCATGACAGAAGCAAAAGCCAGAACTAGAACCTACAGAGTGCAAGCCGCGCGGTAGAACATCTTGGGGAATCTTGGCGCTACCGCAAAGTACCCGACTAGAAATTATGACTCATCGCGTTATTCTGTTGCCCAGAGTAGGACAAGTGCAGAGATCTTGCCGCCCGCGTGAAAGGCCGGCTGGATAGGGCAAACTTTCTGCAAGTCTCGCACCCGCATGAGTGATATGCTGGAGAGGCGCGCGGCCGCGTGCGATGCTGATGCTTTGATTTTGTTTTAATTTTAATTTTTAATTAAATGATTTGTAATTGGTTTTAAACGATCCTGACCGGTGTCAGAGGGACACGGGATAACTTTTAGTGTATTTTTCATCGTAGAAACTAGGGTTTACACCTTGGGAGAGATTCCAACGTAGAACAAAGCCAAAACATCTTCTTCTCCAATTCTTCTTGGGATTCTCTATCATTGTGGATTTTCATTATTATCTACTGGATTTTCTATGAGGATTTAAGCGTTTATCCTTGGTTTTTATTCCGCGATTGGGTTTGATCGTTCTATCTTTCTTATTTCAATTGTTGCTTATTGATCATGTTTAGCGTTGATCCCATAATGGCTTTTGGTTCAGTCATGAACTAAACTCCATTATGGGATTGTAACGGATTTTAATATGTAGTTTGGTTGCACGCTTAAATGCTAGGGTTATTTTCCATATCATATGTGATATTTATCATGATTATTTAAATGTATGAATGCTTGATCACCATTCGTCTCAGTATTTGTATGGAATTGACAATGAACATGAAAGTATGGATTGTAATCATGATAACATGCGAATATAATGGTCAAGTTGTATATGGCTTATGTATTTTGTGAACCGAGATAGACATATATACTGTTTTCACCGTATGAGCTAGAGTAAGGGCTTGAGCTTAAAATCAATATAATTGCAATTTCACATGTATATAGTGATTTTGGTTGTATTGGTGATTACATAGAGTCTAACATCTGTAGATGTTGTGTAAGTAGGTTATAGTGCATTGAAAAATGATTATAACTCTATTTGTGCTCTTGGCTATTTTTCTATGATGTGTGAACACTTTTTGCATGATAGTGGTGATTAAATGAAATATTAAATGAAGCTAGGGTACCATTATTTCCAGACTATATTTATTCCATTTATACTCTTATTTTTAGTTGTTATTCATAATTAGTTTAATTCAACACTTTTAGTTATCAGTCTAAGCATATAAATTCGGTGAGTTAATTGATGCATGATAGTTTAAATTTAACAACTTTCTCTGTGGGATCGATACTCTATTTACTCGACATTACTTGACACATGTATTCTTGCATTTAGAGAGCTCTTTTATTAGAACTATAAAAGAGGCAACAATGTGATCATGTCAGATCTCTATTTGAGCAACTTAATTGATTCACTCTAACGAACCAATGCATGTTAAGATATATGGAAACATGTCAGCAAATGTTTATGGACATATAAGGTAATAAAATCCGACTGTGTAATTGGGATTGTTAGTAATCTACGTCATGCTTTTCTCCCATGAAAATGAAAATCAATTAAGCCTTTAATACTGATGGCGTGATTGTTTAGAAAATAGAATTTATGTGATTGAAATCAAGCTGCGAAGATCATGATTGATACAGAACGACAAGATTTGTGCCAAGTATTTTAGTCAGTATATCACAGTAGCAAAACCTTTGCAACGGTAATAACCTAGAAAAGGTCTATATAATCTGAGATCTTTAACATAACAAGATACGAAAAACATATACAGAAAATATAGTTTACAAGCTACGAAATTGTTTTTCACTGAGACAGATATTGATTGCATTAAGAACAGGGTTGCAACTTCGAATACATTCTGGTAATATTCTTCTTGCATTCCATTTCATTCTATACTAGAGCCTTAAGTTGGTGAGTTATATATTGCTTGATCATTAGACCTCTAGTGTGTATTTTTATTTTTCCTATCTCAATCAATATTACATGTAATTCTGTTTTTGAATTGGTAACTTATAACAATCAAGTTTAAGGAAAGCATAGGTGCTTAGGAGTGCATAGGTGCACAGGGAACAAAGGTGTTCAAATTATTGGAACTTTTATTGTAATTGGAAGAGTTTAATAAAAGTGAGTCTCCAATACTAGTTGGTATTGGACGTGGATTAGACTACTATTCTAGAGGGTAGTAGTTGAACCACGTAAAATTTTTGGTGTTGGTGTGATTGCTTTCTGTGCTTGAAAATCTTGTTTCTCATCCAGCATCCTGCATTCTATTCATATTAGTAAAACTGGTTAACTCAATAATATCCTACCTTGGTAATCCAGCTTGTTGCATTAAACATCCAAAGGACTTTTTGATAAGAAATAAAAATTGGACATAGTTTGTGCCTACACATATTCAACCCCCCCCTTCTAAGTGTACCTATTTAAATTTCAATTGGTATTAGATCTTGGCTCTACTTATCTTGGTGTTAAAGGTGACTTGTATGGAAAGATTCTGACAGGCACAACTTGGAAGCGCTCATCACGAAGGTCAATCAACGAACCGACTTCCACTACTCTTTGGAATTGAGAACTATAACTTCTGGATGTTCCGGATGAGGATATATCTTAAGCTAGATCCATGGGAATGGTGGGTGTTAGAGAATGGACCGGTAATCCCAAGAAAAGATGATGGAACTCCAAAAACTCTACTCGAGATGGACTCAACTGAAACCTACATGGTGTCATACGATTCAAAAGCAATGAACACTCTCCTCAGCGGCATGATGCAATCTGAAATAGATAAAGTTTCTTCATGTAACACATCAAAGGAGATGTGGGATACCCTAGTGGTAAGTCACAAAGGAACGTCCAAAGTATGAGAAGTCAAGCTAAGTATGTTGATGCATGACTACGAAATGTTCAAACTGGAAAGAGACGAAACGATCAAAATGGCTCAAGCACGATTTCTGGTGCTTATAAACTCCTTGAAGATACTTGACAAGACAATTCCACAAAGCGAAATCAATCGTAAGCTACTTTGGGCTATGCCCAAAAGGTTTGCATCTAAAATTACTACTCTTCAAGACTCCGTCAATATTTCTTCTATGGATACATTAACTCTGTTTGGTGAACTAAAAGAATATGAACACGAATTAAAAATATATGATGACGAGGAAAAAGTTCCTCGAAAGAAAGTACTAGCTTTAAATGCAGGAATTAAAGAAGAACTCGAAAATAACTCGGATGATGAAATAGCCATGATATCAAGGAGACTTAAAGGGCTACTTCAACGAAAGAATCAAAGGAAATATACTTTCAACGCAAACAAATACAAAGCCAAGCCAACCGAGGAAACTTGTTTCGAGTGTAGACGACCTGGTCACTTCAAAAAGGATTGTTTTCAACTCAAAAACAAAGGAAAGAAAGGCAATAAGGAGTTCAAAAAGCACAAAACATTTCAAACATGGAGTGATGATGAAGAATCCGAAGTAGAAATAGATGCAAATAATGAACTTACTCAAATATGCTTCATGGGACTTGAAGGTGAATCCAGTGAGGTACCTTTTCCTGATAGTATTACTTTGAAACAAGAAAATGAAAAATTAAAAGAAAAAAATATGTACTTAAAAAATCTAGTAAACACTCTAATGAGCGAAGTGGAAGCACTAATAGATGAAAAGAAAGATTCATGAAAAGCAACACACACAAATGAGGAAAAGGTTTTAGCAGCAAAGAATGATTATTTAGAAAATTTTAATAAAATATTGTTCAACAAGGTTAAACATCTAAATAATGAAGTTGAAAAATTAAAAAAAAGAGATAGAGATGAGAGATGTGTGCATTGATGCATTTGGCGATGAATCGAGTAATAAAACAACTCCAACTAATGACCTATAAACGGAAATAAAATCGTTAAAAATCTCTCTTGCTAAATTTATTCATGGGGAGGAAAACCTAAATGTCATGCTAGGAAAACAAAGACCCAATTATGATAAAAAAGGCATAGGTTACAACCCAACATATAGGAAAGAAGTTGAAATGCTAAAATCTAAATCATCATTTAAATTAAATTATTGCACGCCTTTTACCTCTTCCAAAAATTGTGGCATTAAAGGACACTTAGAGATAAACTACTCAAGAAAGAAAAATCGAAGTAAAGCCATATGGATAAAGAAAAATGATTTGATCTCAACTAACACAAGTGGACCCAAAAAGATATGGGTACCAAAAATATAAATTGTATCTCTCTTATACAGGTATATCTTAAAGCCAAAGTATCTTCTCAAAAGTGGATCCTTGACAGCAGATGTTCACGACATATGATGGGAGACAAATCTAAGTTCGTGGAACTAAATGTCAAAAAGAAATATGGAACAGTCACATTCGGTGATAATCGGTCATGCAAAATAATTGGGAAAGGTAAAATCGGTAATGGTAAGGTTAACATTAATAATGTTCATCTTGTTAATGGTCTAGAATTCAATCTCATCAGTGTTAGTCAATTAATGGATAATGGACATCAAGTAAAGTTTGAAAAAGATAAATGTACAATTTCACATAGTACTAACAATGCTGCCTTAGTTGCCCAAAGAGAAGGGAATATATATACTCTTGATTTTAAGAGTCAGGAGGAAGAATTATGTCTTCCAACCATTCAAGATGAAGTGAATCTATGGCATAGAAGGATATGACATGTTCATATGGACCTCATCAAGAAGTTGTCATCAAAGAACTTAGTAAGAGGATTACCTAAAATGAATTTCGAGAAGAAAGGTATATGCGAACCTTGTCAACTTGGAAAACAAGTAAGAACATCATTCATAGTCAAAAACATGGTATCAACCTCTTCTCCCTTACAATTGCTTCACCTCGATTTATTTGGACCTAAAAGGCATGCTAGTCTAAACGGTAAATTCTATGCTTTTGTGATAGTCGATGATTTCTCTAGATATACATGGGTACTATTCCTTAGAACAAAAGATGAGGCATTTAAAGAGTTTGAAAAACTGATTAAAAATTTTGAAACCAAATATAATCTTAATCTTATAAGAATCAGAAGTGACCATAGTACTGAATTTCAAAAGGATTTTATCACATTCTGTAATCAAAAAGGAATCTCTCATGAATTTTTAGCACCTAGAACTCCCCAACAAAATGGAGTGGTAGAAAGGAAGAATAGAACATTACAAGAAACAGCTAGAACTCTAATTCAGGAAAGTAAACTCCCTAAGAAATTTTTGGGTCGAAGCTGTGAACACAGCATGTTATGTACTAAATAGAGTATTGATTCGTCCAATCATTCTGAAAACAAAATATGAATTATTAAATAATCGGCTTCCTAACATAAGTTATTTCAAAGTGTTTGTATCTGAATGCTTTATTATTAACACCAATGGAAATCTAGGCAAGTTTGATGTTAAATCATATGAAGGAATATTCATCGGCTATTAACAAAATAGTAGAGCATATCGCATTTATAATGTACAAAATATGTGTATCGAAGAATCTATACATGTCAAATTTAATGAATCTAACCATGATATTCCAAAAGAAAGAGAAGAATATGCAGGAAACTTAGAGACTGCTGCAAATCCAACCTTCCAGATAAAGCAAAACTACAAGATCATGGAATCAATCCAGCAAGATAAATTAGAAGAAGCAAAGAGACCTAGACTCTATCCAAAGAAGTTTAATCACGAAAATCAGAACATATCCAAAGAAGTTTAAAATGGATGAACAACAAGACCACAATTCAATCTCATCAAGAAGTAATACATGATATTCAACTTCCAAAATCAGCAAGATACATCAAAAACCATCCACCTGAGAACATCATTGGAAACATAAACGACAAAGTTATGACAAGAAGAAAAACACAAAATATGTGTGCTTTCTCAGCATTTCTATCCCAAATTGAACCAAAGAACGCCAAAGAAGCCATATGATGAGAGTTGGCTTCTAGCTATGCAGGAGGAGCTACAACAATTTGAAAGATGTCAAGTGTGGGAGTTAATCCCTCCCCCAAAAGATGTGTCCATTATTTGAACAAATGGGTCTTCAAAAACAAGCTTGACGAGTACGGAACAATTACAAGAAACAAAGTGAGATTACTAGCTCAATGATACAACCAACAAGAAGGAATACACTATGAAGAAACATTTGCCCTAGTAGCCCGCTTGGAATCTATTCGTATACTACCAGCATTCACTTATTTCAGAAAGTTCAATCTACACCAAATGGACGTTAAAAGCTCCTTCCTCAATGGGTACATAAATGAAGAAGTATATGTAAAACAGCCACCTGGTTTTGAGCATGACAGGTTCGCACATTACGTATACAAACTCAAGAAGGCACTCTATGGACTCAAACAAGCCCCAAGGGCTTGGTACAAAAGATTAAGTAAGTATCTCCTATCAAATGGGTTCATACGAGGTAAAATTGACTTCACTCTGTTTATTAAACGTCAAAATAAAGATATTATTATTGTACAAATATATGTAGACGATATAATATCTGGTGCTACTAATAATTATCTTTGTGAGTGGTTTTCCAAATGCATGCACAAGGAGTTTGACATGAGCTTGATGGGAGAACTTAACTACCTTTTGGGCCTTCAAATTAAACAAAATCATGAAGGTATATTCATTCATCAAACCAAGTACACAAAAGAGTTACTTAAGAGATTCGAATTTGACAATTCAAATGCAAAGACCACACCAATGAGTACATCAATAAAACTCACAGCAGATGAAAAAGGTAAAGATGTAGAGGTAACAAAATACAGAGGTATGATTGGATCCCTACTATATTTAACTGCCTCTAGACCTGATATAATGTACAGTGTGTGTCTATGTGCTCAGTTTCAGGCCAAACCCAAAGAATCTCACTTACAGGCTGTTAAATGAATATTTAAATATTTGAGTGGTACGACAAATTTAGGATTGTTCTACCTAAAATGTGACAATTTTGATCTAATGGGTTATTCAGATGCTGACTATGCAGGCTGTCAAATAGATAGAAAAAGCACAAGCAGTGCATGTACATTTTTGGGATAAAGTCTTATTTCATAGCACAGCAAGAAGTAAACGTCAGTCACTCTATCCACCACTGAGGGTGAATATTTAGCAGCAGGAAGTTGCTGCTCCCAAATTCTATGGATGCGTCAAACACTGTGCGACTTCGACATCATATGTGAAACCATGCCCATATACTGTGATAATACAAGCACCATAGATATCTCTAAAAATCCAGTACTACATTCTCGCACAAAACACATTGAAGTATGCCACCATTTTCTTAGAGACAATGTGTCCAAAGGTTTAATAAGATTAATATTCATTCCCACTGAGCATCAACTAGCAGATATATTTACAAAACCTCTAGGGGAAGAACGATTCAATACTCTAAGGAGAGAACTCAGAATGTGTCTAATTCAAATATGAACCGAGTAAGTTAAAGATATTAGGCAGACACATTACCGGCGTATCTATTCAGCCATAATTACGCCCATTAAAATCTATTCAAATTCTCCTTCCTAAAGCCGGCTTCACCACTTCCCATATCTCGATAACGTGTTCTATACATAAAGACCAGAAGCCGCATTCCTCTCTCTCTGTCTCAGACTCTCCAATCCCCCTCCATAATCTCAATGAACTCAACTCTTCCCTGCTACAATGAGAACTAGACGAGGCAAACAACTTCGTGATGAATTGGAAGACGAAGTCTCACCTCCCTCTCCACCATCTCAACCACCGGTCACTAGAAAACTGAAGCGAAGGCCATCCACTGTCACGATCATCTCCGGTGGCTCCTACCCTGTGGAATTCGAAGTCAGTCTACCTTCTCCACCTCCAATCAGGACATCGACCGGTCACAAATGACGCAGGCTAAACGACCCCTCAGCTGGCTCGCCCCTGATACCGGTAATACCTCTCTTTGTCTCCTTGCATGATGTGCCTGATGACTTTTTTAGAGGGCATAATTTCAAACTCCTCTTTAAAACCTCTATCTGTCAAAAATCTTTTGTATATGAAAAATCGATAGACTTGTTCTACTATCAAAACTCACCTCTTCATCGTCTCTTTGAGTTATGTGGTCTGTTTTCCTTAAGCACCCCTCCCTCGGTAGCCTACCCCAAATTAGTTCAGCAGTTTTATACCAATCTTGAAAATAATGGCGATTGCTACACCTCGTTTGTCAAAGGTAAATCCTTGTTCTTCACAGCCATGGATTTAGGGAGTATACTTATAATCCCATACACCGGTGACTGCCCCTTCACTCTCAAAGGGCCAATCTCTACTCCTCTATCTCCCCAGTGCGAACAGCTTCGCATTATTTTGGATGACCCAACAAAGGTGCTCTATCACCCTTCCTAAAACCACCAAAGTGTCTCCTCTTGCAATTGTTCTTCATAAACTATTACGATACAATCTTCTCCTTGCCTTCGGTGGTGGAGCTGATTTCACGTATCAGGATTTGGTCTTAGTAGCGTTAATAATGACCGGTCAACCTTTTAACTTTTCACTTATGATGCTAAAACACATGATTCACTGTGTTAAACATTCCAAAAAGTGTCTGCCCTACAGCTGCTTCCTCACCAAACTCTTTACCCACTTCCAAATTCCACTCGACGATGAGGGTTGTATCCACTTGACTGATTCTATCGATTATAACTATCTCAAAGGGCCTCATATCACTCTGCTTAAAGGGAAGTTCATTCGTCTGGTTCCAGAAATTCCCAAACCAATACCTCCTACTTCACTGCCTTCTTCCCCTGAAATTCTCACTATCCTTCACATAATCGCAAACAATTAAGCCGAAATCACTTCTGATATCAAAGATATCCAACTCTGTCTCTCCGTTCTTGAAAAAGGCAAACTCCGTATTCGTTGTGATGATCTTCATGCTATGTTTCAAAATGTGGAAGATGAGTTTATTGACCTTCAGGCCGATTTCGAGTTGCACACTCGGGCAATGGTTGAAGCCCTACAACGGAAGATGAAGTGTAACGCTTGTCAATTGAGTACTGAGCTAAAGTTTATCAGCAACCAAATTGGGACTCTGGGACGTTTTACCGAGCGCCGCATGAATGATCTTAGTGAAGAGATGCAAGCCGACCAAGTCCAAGCACGCATACCCGAATGGCCCCAATGCAATTGGATGACCGAATATCAAGGCGACTTTCTGGACATGCCATTACCTCCTCCTACCTTCATTGTTCGCCCCCCCAGTTTGCCAACACAATGTCCCCGGATGAGATCATACACCGCAGCACCAATCATTTTACCGCCCGTGAAGCAAATAATGTTAATCTTGAGGAGGAAGATGCTTAGTTGCCCTGTCCCTTTTGGCATCCCAGACACTCCTTTTTGATTGATGCCAAAGGGGGAGAAGACTTATGCTTGCTTTTGCTTTTCCCTGCTCCCAAAGATAATTTTTTTAAAATTTTTCGTGCATGATAACTTGTGCTGTTAAGACTATGCTTTAAATTTGTTGATGGATGGTGGTTTAATCGTTTCCTATATTTTTGTCTTAAACATATTATGGACTAACCAGAAAATGCAGGGCTATTTTGAACTTGTCAGAAAATAGGGTTGTCCAAACACTGCATATATGCAGTTAACAGCATGCATAAATTAAGGGGGAGTTGTAACTCTCTTGAAATGCATGGTTTTAGTGGGAGCCATAATTATTTTGTTGTCATCATCAAAACGTGGGAGAATGTTGACTTATGTCACACCCTATGTTTTGATGATGACCATATTTGTTTACTAGCCATGTCTTCTAACATTTCAGGAACATCAAGGAAGAAATTCCAAAGTCTAGATATCTTTGAAGAAAGAAAAGCTAAATTGAGTCCTAGGAATATATGTAAGATCTTAGCATCTATTACTTTCCAAAATAAGGCTCTAGGACATGTGTATTACATACATGCATTCATGGTGCATGTTAATAACATGCATGGCTAAAACTGCTCAAAGGAATCAAATATTGTTGAATAGATACACACAGTTAAGAAAGATATGGGTAAATAAATTACCATAAGATGTGCATCATAATATTATCCCATGATTTAAGAAATTTGATCGGGTATTTCCAATGGTCCAACATCTGATAAGATATATGGACACCGACCAGCAGACACTTTATGGTTATCATAAATCATGACATCATGCTGCTCCTATCATGCGTCATAAATCAAGGGTCTTAAATCTAGGAAATTAATTAAGGTAACTAGTTGATTGCATGTTGCATAGCAGAAATCATGTGTTAAGATCTCGCCTCACGATTTGAGCAACTTAATTGATTCACTCTAACGAACCAATGCATGTTAAGATATATGGAAACATGTCAGCAAATGTTTATGGGCATATAAGGCAATAAAATATGGCTGTGTAATTGGGATTGTTAGTATTCTGCGTCATGCTTTTCTCCCATGAAAATTAAAATCAATTAAGCCTTTAATACTGATGGCGTGATTGTTTAGAAAATAGAATTTATGTGATTGAAATCAAGCTGCAAAGATCATGATTGATACAGAACGGCAAGATTTGTACCAAGTATTTTAGTTAGTATATCACAGTAGCAAAACCTTTGTAATGGTAATAACCTAGAAGAGGTCTATATAATCTGAGATCTTTAACATAACAAGATATGAAAAACAAACACAGAAAATATAGTTTACAAGCTACGAAATTGTTTTTCACTGAGACAGATATTGATTGCATTAATAGCAGGGTTGCAACTTTGAATACATTCTGGTAATATTCTTCTTGCATTCCATTTCATTATATACTAGAGCCTTAAGTTGGTGAGTTATATATTGCTTGATCATTAGACCTCTAGTGTGTATTTTTACTTTTCCTATCTCAATCAATATTACATGTAATTTTGTTTTTTAATTGGTAACTTATTACAATCAAGTTTAAGGAAAGCATAGGTGATTAGGAGTGCATAAGTGCACAGGGAACAAAGGTGTTCAAATTATTGGAACTTGTATTGTAATTGGAAGATTTTAATAAAAGTGAGTTTCCAATACTAGTTGGTATTGGACGTGGATTAGACTACTATTCTAGAGGGTAGTAGTTGAAGCACGTAAAAATTCTGGTATTGGTGTGATTGCTTTTTGTGCTTGAAAATCTTGTTTCTCATCCAGCAGCCTGTATTCTATTCATATCAGTAAAACTGGTTTACTCAATAATATCCTACCTTGGTAATCTAGCTTGCTGCATTAAACATCCAAAGGACTTTTTGATAAGAAATAAAAATTGGACATAGTTTGTGCCTACACTTATTCAACCCCCCCCCCCCCTTCTAAGTGTACCTATTTAAATTTCAAAATCAATCTATATCTTACGAATAGTCTAGCCGAGTTAAAACTGGCATTGACCCTTTCTTTAAAATCAGTCATGTAATTCGGTACAATGAATCACATAAAACTTGACTAACTTGAAAGTTAGACAAGCGTTAAGAAAACTTACCTTTCAGCTTCTTCAAATAACTTAATCGACTGTTCTCAGCCTTTACAGAATCTACATGATATATTCACATAACACACTATAATTAGCTGCCAAACAATTACTCACATTGTTTCTACCAACTTCTTTCTCTTCTATGCCTTAGTTAACTTCATTTCATAAATAAAGTCAGTTCGACTTATTACCCTTCATCCCGGCTTATTAACAATCTTACGTTATTAATCGGACTCTATCATCATTGGTGAAGTACTAATGTTATTTACTGATTATGGTTCATTAATAACACTTTGTGTTCTTCGTTCACAAATTAATAATATGTGTTCAATTCCTAAGTTCATTACCATATACATTAGTATATGTAACCTAGGAATAGTCTTAGTACATTTATTGAGTATATAAACTCAACTCATATAGGTCTCGGAACAACTGAAGTTCAAAACCTAGCTTCTCTAACAAAATCCTGTCTACGCCATTGGCGTGGCCTTTATATATAACTTAACTTTGGCGTTGCGGCCATCCATCGCGATATCTTGAGTCCTGGTTAAGGCATTGCACTGAAACTTCTTCACATGAGTGGCGCTACGGTGCCACTCTCTAGTAGGTTATGAGACTGTACCAGCACTGTGGCACTAGTAAAACCTTCAAAGTGAACTGATGGCTTAAGTCTAGCTCTTTCTCTCTCTCAAAATATGTTGGATGCTCTTTGAAAAATCACAAAAATGGCCAACATTTTCCTTCTATTTATAGGCAATTGAAATGGAGAGTAAAAGGGTCTTTTCTCCCACATCCTTACTATTCACTACTTCATCACCAAGTAAAATACTTGGTGATCAAGTGGTTTACTTATCTGGCACACCAAGTGGACGGACCACCATGCCCATAGGTTGCCCCATGGGTTTTACCCATTCGGTGACCCACCGGTTCGATCCACGGTTTGGTTTCTTGGATCGGGCTTAATTAATTCTAACATTGGGCTTTTAAATCATACTTACTTGGGCTCAACATAATTAATCACTTGGGCTTGATATAAATAATCACTTGGGCTTGAGATAATCCAATTCAATTGGATTATACTAAGTCCTAATTCTAAGTCCACTTCACCAAATATATTCTACACGTATAATTCACGTATTCTTTTCGTATAATACTCGTATGATAATCGTATTATACTTCATATTAACTCTTCGTACACACGCTTTATCATTATCGTAATTCCTTATATGCGTCTCATTTCCTTCTCGGAAATCATTCTACTCAACCATTAGGTTTTAAGTCCGCATGTGAAAAATTCGTTTTCCATAAATGAAATATTATTAGATATTCCATCTCGTCTACATATTCTATCATTACGCGTTTCTTGGAATTTCAAAATTAATTCCCAAGCAGAAATGAATGAATAGTGTTTTTACGAGAATTTCTTAGAAAACATTTCTTTTCGTCTTGGAAAATTCAAAACAATTAATTCTAGCACATAGCTAGATTACTAACCATATTCGCACATTCTAGGTCATAGAACGACCTTCACATAGCTTACTCACAAATAAATCAATTAAATTCATTTAATTCACATAATCAAATAAAAATTTAATTATCATATAAATCCAATTTTCTCAGGCGTTACATTCTCCTCCCTTATAAGGATTTTGTCCCAAGAATCTCGCTTATAATTACATAAACAAATGAGGAAAATTTTCCTTCATTTTACTTTCGAGTTCCCACGTTGCTTCTTCAGCATTGTGGATTCTCCATAACACCTTCACTGAAGGTATTACCTTATTTCTTAAAACTTGTTCCTTCCTATCAACAATTTGAATTGGAAGTTCTTCATATGATAAATCTTTTTCTATCTGAATAGATTCATACTCTATTACGTGGTTATAGTCCAGTTTATAAGGACGTAACATAGATACGTGAAACACATTGTGAATGCGTTCCATTTCTGGAGGTAAGGCTACTTCATAAGCTACCTCTCTTACCCTTTTTAAAATCTCAAAAGGTCCTATAAACCTTGGACTTAACTTCCCTTTCTTTCTAAAACGTATCTTTCCCTTCCAAGGCGATACTTTCAGAAAGACAAAAGATCATACATAGAATTCTCTCTTTTCTTTGTGAGGATCTGCATACTTCTGCTTATCTTGGGTCGCTACCAATCAAGCACGTATTATCTTTACCATGTCCGCCGTTTGTTGTACCATCTCAGGTCCCAACATCCGACGTTCACCCACTTCATCCCAACACAATGGAGTTCGACACTTCCTTCCATACAACCCTTCGTAAGGCAACATGCCTATACTAGCGTGAAAACTATTATTGTACGAAAATTCTACCAACGGTAGATGATCGTCCCAACCCCCTTTGAAATCCATAACGCAAGATCTTAACATATCTTCAAGCGTTTGAATTGTCCGTTCACTCTACCCATCCGTCTGAGGATGATACGCTGTACTCAATCTTAACTGTGTTCCCATTTGCTCTTGCAAACTCCTCCGAAAGTTCGATGTGAATTGTGGATCACGATCTGACACAATTGAAATAGGTAATCCATGTTTGGAAATAATTTCTTTGACATACAACTTAGCTAATTGTTCTAGGTTATACCTAACTCCTATTGGTAGAAAATGAGCTGATTTCGTCAATCGATCCACTATCACCTAAATAGCGTCGTATCCTTTCCTTGTTATTGGAAGTCCCACCACAAAATCCATTGTGATGTGCTCCCATTTCCACTCTAGAATTTCTAATGATTGCAACAACTCGATCGGTCATTGGTGTTCAGCTTAAACTTTTTGACAAGTTAAGCACCTACTAACATATTCTGCTATCTCCCTTTTCATGTTTGGCCACCAAAAGTTTTGACGAAGGTCTTGATACATCTTCGTACTACCGGGATGTATTGAGTACCTTGAACTATGTGCCTCCATCATTATCTCCTCCTTTAATTCAGAATTATTTGGAACACAAATTCTTCCTTCAAAATGAAGTAATCCTTCCTTATCGAGGTTATACTTAGTCTTTTCTTCATCTTCTATCCTCTTCATCATCTACTCGCATTCTTTGTTGCTCAATTGTACTACCTTAACCCATTCCACTATGGTCGGTTGAGTCTCCATGGAAAATAACATTTCCTCTGCTTCCTCCGGTAACTTAACTTCTAATTCCATTCTTGCCATCGTTGTTACCAACTCATTTTGAGTTGTTAACATTAACAATTTCTCTCTACCCTTCCTACTTAGCGCATCGACTACTACATTTGCTTTCCCCGGATGATATAAGATATCACAGTCATAATCTTTTATTAGCTCTAACCACCTTCTCTGTCTCATGTTCAACTCCTTCTGTATGAAGATACATTTCAGACTTTTGTGGTCCGTGTATATCTCACACTTCTCACCGTACAGATAATGCCACCATATCTTCAAGGAAAAAACTATAGCTGCCAATTCCAGATCATGAGTATGATAGGCCTTCTCATAATCCTTTAATTGACGTGAAACATACGCAATGACCTTGCCATGCTGCATGAGCACGCAACCTAGTCCTTTATGCGAAGCATCGCTATATACTACAAAGTTCCCTGTATCATCTGATAAGGACAATACAGGTGCCTCACTTAACCTCTTCTTTAGTTCCTAAAAACTGTTCTCACATTTTTCAGTCCACACATACTTCACCGACTTTCTCGTCAGATTTGTCAATGGAGTAGCTATTTTAGAAAAGTCCTGGATGAACCTTCTATATTATCCCGCTAACACCAGAAAACTCCGAACCTCGATTGGCGTTTTTGGTTGCTCCCACTCATTAACTACTTCTACTTTTGCTGGATCCACAGAAATGCCATCTTTATCAATAACATGTCCTAGAAACTGCACTCGCTCAAGCCAAAATTAACACTTTGTAAATTTTGCATACAACTTTTCCTTCCGTAGTGTTTCCAACACTATCCCTAAATGTTCAGCATGATCTTATGGTGTCTTCGAATAGACTAGAATATCATCAATGAACACTACGATGAACTTGTCCAAATACTGTTTGAACACTCTATTCATCATATCCATAAATGCGACTGGCGTATTAGTCAACCCAAATGACATCACCAGAAACTAGTATTGACCATAACGAGTTCTGAACACCGTCTTAGGTACATCCTCTTTCCTCACTTTTAATTGATGATACCCCATGCACAAATCTATCTTAGAAAAATACTTTACCCCTTTCAACTGATCAAAAATATCATCGATCCTGGGCAACGGGTATTTATTCTTAATCATTAATTTGTTCAACTCTCGATAGTTGATACAAAGTCTTAATGACCCATCCTTTTTCTTTATAAACAATACCGGTGCTCCCAAAGGAGGCACACTCGATTGAATGTACTTCCTGTCTAATTGTTCTTGTAATTGAACCAATAACTCCTTTATCTCAACTGGCGCCATTTGATATGGTGCCCTTGAAACTGGTGTCGTACCCGGTAACAAATCAATTACAAACTGAACCTCCCTATCCAGTGGAATACTCGACAATTCTTTCGGAAATACATCTACAAACTCTTGAACTACAGGTATCTGGTCCAAGGATGTTCCCACTATTTGGGTATCCACAACATGACACAGGAAACCCACAAACCCTTTTCTCAACATCTTTTTAGCTTGTGTCATCGATAGACAACAAGAGCGTCTCGGTGATTTACTACCGAAGAACACTACCTTGGTTTTCTTAGAAAGCCGAAGGTTCACACTTCTCCTATTACAATCTATTATTGCCTTATGGTTAATTAACCAATCCATACCAAGAATTACATAGAATTCTTTTAACCTTATCTGTATCAAATCTACCGATAACTTATTACCTATACTTTCTACGCAAAAATCCTTTTGAATATGTTCAATGGGGATTATCTCTTCGTTTGCTACCTTAACGTCTAAAGGTATTACTAACTTTTCAGGGATTAAACCTAATCGCTTAGCAAATCCACACGCTATAAAAGAACAAGTAGCACTCGAGTCAAATAACACATGAGCATTTATTTCATTGACTAGAATGATACCTGCTACTACATCCAATGATGCAACCACATCTTGGACGGTCATATTAAATGTACGGGCTGAGGGTCTACCCACTGATGGTGTTGGTCCAATAATGGCTAATTTACCACTACCAGAACCTTAATTTCCCTCTAACCCTTTATTCGGGAAATTTCTTGTCATATGGTCCAACGATCCACAAATAAAACATCCATATTTTTTCTTAGAGTTAGGACAATTGGGTGAGAAATGTCCCTCCTGCCCACAGTTGTAGCAAACTGATTTCCACTTTAAACAGACTCTCATATGAGTCTTTTCGCATGTCTTGCATGCCTCCGTCCTACGCTTAGGATCTCCTTGTTTTACCCCAGTATTCCCAGGGTTTAAACTCTTCCTCTTAGGTATATTTCCACTACCGCTGGCAATTTCTGCCTTATTTCCTCCCTCTACTTTATCCTTGTTCTTCCTTTCCTTGTGATACTGAGACAATGCCTCACCACCACCTTCAGCTATTATTCTTTTTCCAGAATGGTCCCATAGGAAGCACTCTGAAACACCAATATCCTACGGTAGAGCCAGGGTTTCAAGTCCTGCTCAAACCTACGAGCTTTTCTCTCTTCCGTGTATACCTAATTTGGAGCGAATGTCGCCAATTCATTGAATTTGGCAGCATACTGGGGAACTGTCATATCCCTATGTTTAAGTTCCAAGAACTTAATCTCCATCCTACCTTGCATGCTAGTATGGAAGTAGTTCTCGAAGAATACTTTCTTGAACTATTCCCATGTAACTGCCTCAGTCCTAGCCCCACCCTGGTGAGCCTCCCACCAGTAGTTGGCTTCCCCCTTCATCATGTAAGTCGCAAAAGAAGTCTTTTGCGCCTCACCTACGTTTGTAATCACAAACGCCTTCTCTATCTCTTTCACCCATGTCTGGGCCTCTAATGGGTCCGTCATTCCTCGAAACTTCGGAGGACCCACACTCTTAAATTCCTTAAAGGTAGTTGTTCTTGCTACCCTAGGTGCTGAAAGTAGTATGCACACAAGCCAATCATGTTTGATGATAAAACATATACCTTGTAACAATCTTATTCATTTATTAATAAAAAGTATTAATTTATTAAAGGCTTTTAATTATCTACATGATGTTGTTTTATAATATTTGATAAACTCATAGTTTTAAGCAATGCTTTTAGAATAATGATGATGATCATTCTAATGAGATCTAAATTCTTAGAAAGCTTAAAACTAAAATAGTTCCCAATCGTTGGATTACTAAATTGGGGATTAGTGAATCCGGATAGATTGGTACATACGTTGCTTGCTCATTGGATAAGGATGATTGATCTCATGATCATTTGTGTGGAGACACTAAACCAAGTATGTAGGTGCTTATTAGAGAATAAGTTCACTGAACTTGGCTCGCTAAGGAATACCTAATGGAGTTTTACTTGCATGTCAATAGGAATTCCTATAGTGATAGTAGTACAAGTGATCCTTGGACTTGAGATCATCATAGTATCTTGTGTATGATGAGTTATACTTTGACTTATTCCTTAAGACCCTTAGGGTATATGAAAGGGTATGCTTGGGTGTAATAAATTATACATGGAGATAATGTATGATCAATAAAGAATCTACCACTTCTAGTAAAAGAAGAGAAATGTCCTATGTGATTTGATAAATGACAACCTAGTAGTCCTTGGCCAAGGCAGAATGAAATTAGAAAGGAGTTTCTAATTTGCATTATTTGGAGTTGTGCAGTTAAGAATCGAAATACATATAATTGAATAAAATAAGACTTGACAGTAATTCCATGTCTTATATTTAATTAGGACATTGTATAGTGGAAGGATTGAATTGTACGGTCACTATTTATTCAAAGGTTCTTTTATGATTAATGTTGAAATTTATATTATCTGGAAAGTCGTTAATCGCTAGGGATGCTTATCCCTATTGTAGAATAAATACTATTTATTTAAATTAATATTTTAATTTATTTATTTAAATAAGATTAGAATTGTTCTAATTGATTTATTCACAACTGGTTTTATATGGAGAACCTAAAGGGTCACACCATAAAAGGAAGAATAATTATTTAAGAAGTTAATGGCATAATCGTAATAATAAGATAATTATATTTAATTTAATCTATGGTGATAGAATAAATTAAATAGCTTAATATTTATTATTTATTGTTTTGGAAATATTAAATATAAATTAATAAGAGGAGTCTTATTATTATTATTACTATTATTATTATTTTAATTCCTAAAGGAGTTTAGGAATTAATTAATAAAAGTACTCTCATGTATCCTAATAAGATTAGGAGACTAATTAATTAAAAAAGTTTAATTAATTATTTCTAATAAGATTGAGAGCCTAATTAATTAAAATAATTTAATTAATTAAAATTAAACCCAATTCCTTAATTGTTAAGGATGGTTGCTCACATCTATAAATAAGAGGAGTCTTATTATGGGTGGAGTGGTTGTTGACTTTTTCATAACATACGCAATTCCAATAGTTGGAGAGTACATTTCTTTTTCTATAGAGATACAAAAAAACTAGGGTTTAGCCAACCACCCTTCTTCTTGAATATTTCTTCTTCCTTGGTGGATCACTTCTAGAGCCCAAACACTTGGGTGGCTAACGTTGATCAAAGGAAGGAACCAAACCTGGTGGATTCAAGTTAAACGCGAAAGGATTTGGAGGTGAACTCGTACCTAAGGAAGCTCGAATCTTCAAGGGTATGATTCTTATTTTTTATCTTTTCGTTTAATTAATAATTGTGCATAAAGGGTGATCCGGGTATATGGTTTGTAAAATTTTAAAACTCTAATTTTTACACGTTTCTGCTTATTTTATGCAATTTGATTGCGTTCATGAATATTACAAACCTAATAGTGGCATCAGAGCCAAACCTTTATGCGAATTATTAATTATTTTAATTTGATATGTAAATTGATATGTGTTTAGAACAATTTAATTGGGCATTATTTTGTTGTATAAAATTTAATAAAAAAAAATAAAATTGTGAAAACTATTTCCCGAGTATGTAATATCTCATTTATATATATATATATATATATATATATATATATATATATATATATATGTGTGTGTGTGTGTGTGTGTGTGTGTGTGGTATAGGTATAGTTTATTAAAATTTAAAATCCGGATATATGATTAAGTATTATATATTATACGTAAAGTTTATTTTAATTAATACTTAATATATATTCAATAACCTAGACATGTTTCTTGATATATCCATGTGATTGCTTGAGAATATTAATATATATATATATATATATATATATATATATATATATTTTAATAATTTTATAATTAAAATAAAGTTTATTTTAATTTTAAAATAAAAAGTTTATATTAATTTTAAAATTAGATTTCATGCTAACTAGTTAGAGTTGGAATTGGATTCCATGATAACTAATTAGAGTTGAAATTGGATTCCATATTTCATTAAATAAAGGAGTTTATTTATATATGAAATAAAGGAGTTTATTTATGAATATTAAAAGAATCCGTGTTTCCTTTGATAATTTGTTTTTACTTAGAATTGGTTTCCATAATTAATTAAAATAAATGAGTTTATTTTGATTAAAGAATTTGATTAAAATAAAATAGTTTATTTTATTCAAAATTAGATAAATTAAAATAAAAGTGGTTTATTTTGATTTAAATTTGGATTAAAATAAAGGAGTTTATTTTGATTCAAAATTAGATTTTATACTAACTAAATTTGCCCATTAAATGTTATCAATATATATATTGAATGTTTATTATTCATGAGATGAATGTTATTTATTGATGCATATGGTGATATGTATGATAAAAAATGGGATTGATTATGGACTATTGACCAATGCGATTGGATTTTATTTTAGTTAGATGCATGAATGTATGAGTTTTATTAAATGGGGTCTGCGTACCTCGTCTTCTCTAATTTTTTCTTAATGTAAATTCTATCTCCCTCATATGTACTTCCCCTTGACTGCTGATCAATATTTCTATTTATTTTAAATAGTTTTGTAATAGGAATAGTTATAATTATTTTGAAGAATGGGAGATCAAGGAACAAGGAGTGCTTAAAGACCCATTTGTAATGGAGCCCGAGTTTAAATGTACTAGTTATATTAAAATATTAATTCTTGCAGCCCTAGGGTTTGACCTATTGGTTCACTTGGTGGCTCTAGTGAACCGAACTAGAATAAAAGTCCATAATCAATCCGGGTAGAATATAGTATTCTACATGTGCATGCTTATACTATATATATATATATATATATATATATTATGCAAACATGTTTCACATGTTCATTAATATGACGCGTATTTTGTGTATATATTTGCATGCGCGTTAAACAAGATGAGATACATTAATAACAAACTCTTCAAATATTTTATATTAAGTTGTAACGTTCAAATATATTTGGAATATCGAATGTCGCTTTCTAGCATGATAGAAATAATAGAGTATTAAATATTTAATATGAGTTTGTTGTGCACACACAAGGCAAGTATTAAATATTTAAGATGTTATTTTTAATACATATGATGCTTATAAGGAATTGAACATTACTGCTTTGTTGTGCACACACAAGGGCTGTAGTTTTCTCTTCACTTATAAGGAAATGTTGGGTCTGACTTAACTTAAATCATTTTAGTTCGGATGTGCACACACTTGACCATTATGATTTAAGAGGCAAAATACAAGTAGTTACACAGTTTATGTAATTGACAAGAGTTGTCTACCTATTTATTTATATATAGTTTGTTGTGCACACACAAGACTATATACATTTAAAATGAGATCCTTATTCTAACTAGCATATCATTAATTAGATATTGTCAAACTATATATATTGAGGGTAATATAGTTTGAAGAAAATAGTGGGAGATACCACTTTAAAATAAGACCTAAATTATTTTGGTAATTAATAAAAGAATGTATGCTAAAATGTTGTTAAGAACAAATTCATTTACAGAATTTTATAATGTCTAATTTACTATCACTGCGTAGCATATTAGATGCTAAATTAATCGAACCAAATTAAACGGATTGGTTAAGGAAATTGAGAAAAGTTCTCATGGCTGAAAAGCTATCTTATGTCCTTAATACGTCTATCCCTGTAATGGTTGCAGACAATGCCTCTGAGGAAGAGATTGTTATTTTAGAAAGTGGCAAGATGATGCATAGGTGGCTCAATGCATCATGCTCGTATCCATGAGTAACAAGATTCATCGTCAACCTGAAACTATGGATACTCCTACTATATTCTTGCACGTCAATAGTTGATGGTGAGGAAAGTAGGACTAATAGATATCAGATATCTAAGGAGCTCTTACGATCTAGAATGACCAACGACACTATAGTACAGACACATGTCCTAAACATAATCAATTTGATTGAGCAATTAGGACAACGAGTTTTATCATGGATGGAGAGTTGAGCCAAGATTTGATCTTGCACTCACTCCTAGACTCCTTTCACAATTGTTGTGAATTTTTCATATGTAAAAGCTAGATATCAGCTTCGCTGATTTGCTTAACATGTTGAAAAACAGCTGAGAGTCACTTTCCAACCAAGAAAGACCAAGTCTTACTGGTAGGGGACAAAGAATCTTATAAAAAGAAGAATGATTCAAAGAAGGTAAATAGAAAAGCAAAAAAAAAAGGATAATAAGAACAAAACTGATACAGACAGCAAAAGAGTTTGCTTCCATTGCAATAAGCCAGGACACTGGAAAAGAAACTGCGAGAAGCATCTTACAGAGCTAACCAGAAGAAGCTTAGTTAAGTTTCGGTTATAAATATAATTTTGTTCATGATTTAAAATAAATTTTTCTTTAAGTCAAGGTTCTAGTTGGGTATTGGATACCGACTTTGGTTATAATAAATATAGATTTATGAAGGGACCAAGCAGAAGTAGAAAGCTAAACAAAGGATAAGTAATCCTATGTCTGGTAAATGAAGAAAAGGTTGCTACATTAGCCATAGAAACTTATAGTTTAGCAATGCCTACGGGCAAATCTATTAAGTCAATGAGTTGTTATTGTATTCCAGTTCTTGTTAGAAATGTTATTTCCATTTTGTTGTTGGACAATGAAATCTTTGGTATTATATTTAAGAACAATTGTTGTTCTATTTATAATAATAATGTTTTATATAGAACTGGAGTATTACTTAATTGATTTTGTATACTTGACTTACGTGAAAAATTATTTTACATAATGAAAAAATTAGTATAAGAAAAGGAGATGATCATTCAAAGAGTTGAATGTGTGTATTTTTTGAAATACAAGTGTTAATTATTTGAAAGGTTCAAATAATTCAGAAATGAAACAAATTAGCAAAGTATTAGGATTCTTTGATCATATCAAGGAAGGAATAATTGTGCAATGAGTTTCTAGTTCATCTCAAATGGTTTTCTCACTATGGACGCTTCCTGATACGCTATAATTGATTGATGTATCTGAAAAGAAAAATCGTACCTTGTTGGACATGGTGCTGTCCATAATGATTTTATCGACATTCCAGTATCCTTCTAGGATAATGTCCTAGAAATGGTTGCATATCTACGAAAAAGGTAACCTCAAAATCCGACCACAAAACTACATAAAAGTTATGGACAGGGAGGATTCCTAATCTTAAGTATGTTAAGATAAGGGTTGTCCAACTTATGTGAAAAAGTTTCAAAAGGATAAGCTTGGGATAAAATTTGATAAGTACTGATTTGTGGGACATCCTAAAGTAAGTTTATGGTATATGTTCTATAATCCTACTTAGCGAAAGGTGTTTGTTGCAAAACACGCTACCTTCTAAGATAAAGATGTTTATCATTGAAGGGGCTAGTGGGAGGATAATACATCTTGAAGAGTTCAAGAACCACAAAACACTGAAAGTCAAATAAGAAGAACTTGTAGATAGACCTATTGTACCACAATCAAATCGTAAATCTAGAATAGTACTGAAGATACCTAGGAGGTATGGATTCAGCATAGGCGATGATGATGAGGTACACATCATAGAAGATGATGATGATCTAGTTACATACGATGAGGTAAGAGTTGTAGACACTTAGAGAAATGGATTGAAAAAAGCTTCTCAAATATGGAACATTAGTTTTGATGAGACAATCAATAGAGTTTGATTTTATCAAAAACAAGAATGAACCTAGTGTGTACAAAAGGGTCAGTGGGAGCATCATAACATTCCTAGTATTATATATTGATATACTACGAATAAGGAATAACATACCAATGCTACAATCAGTAAAGATAAAGTTGTCTAAATATTACTCCATGAATGATTTGGGAAGAGTATCTTAATTGGCGATACAAATCTATATAGATAGATTTAAGAGGATGATCGACTTAACCCAAGGAACGTATAATCATTTGATGTTAAAGTCGTTTAGCATGACAAACTCCAAGAGATGTCTCATGTTGATGAGCCATGGAGTGTATCTCTCTTAATAGTCCCTAGAGACTCCAAAAAGAGAGATTGCATGAGTAACTATCATGTATGCAATGAAATGTACGAGACCTGATGATGATCGGTTATATTCTGGAGAAGTTCACTGTGAGTCAGTGAAAAACATCTTAAAGTACTTAACCGACAATAATGATGTGATCATATTTATGGTGGGTCTAAATTAAAACTAGAGGGCTTAATAGACTCGAGTTTTTCAGACAGACCAAGACGACAGAAAATCCACTTTAAGGTAAAGCGTTACCTTGAACGGAGGTGCAGTGAATTGTAAAGGTTTCAAACAACAAAGTGTTGCTAGTTTAGTGATAAAGACAAAGTATATAACTATAAATGAAGCTATAAGTTGATTGTTTGGATGAAAAGTTCATTATAGAACTAGGAATAGTTCCTAAGTCTCATTTTGGATCTAAACATGTGTTGTGGCTCTTTCACTTGATTAAAGGAATCATTGAAAGATGGGAAATCACTATAGAGATAGCGGACTCTCAAGAATAACATTACATATCTATTAACTAAAGCTTATTCAACAGCAGGATAATCGTCAGTTATAGAAGAAGTGTATGAGATACCATGGCGATTGGCTTTAGTGCAAGTGGGAGATTGAAAGTAGTATGCACACAAGCCAATCATGTTTGATGATAAAGCATATATTTTGTAATGATCTTATTCATTTATTAAAGGCTTTTAATTATCTACATGATGCTGTTTTATAATATGTGATAAACCCATAGTTTTAAGCAATGCATTTAGAATAATTATGATGATCATTCTAATGAGATCTAAATTCTTAGAAAGCTTAAAACTAAAATAGTTCCCAATCTTTGGATTACTAAATTGGGGATTAGTGAATCCGGACAGATTGGTACATACGTTGCTTGCTCATTGGATGAGGATGAATGATCCCATGATCATTTGTGTGGAGACACTAAAGCAAGTATGTAGGTGCTTATTAGAGAATATGTTCATTGAACGTGGCTCGCTAAGGAATACCTAATGGAGTTTTACTTGCCTGTCAATAGGAATTCATGTAGTGATAGTAGTACAAGTAATCCTTGGACTTGAGATCATCATAGTATCTTGTGTATGATGAGTTATACTTTGACTTATTCCTTAAGATCCATAGGGTATATCAAAGGGTATGCTTGGGTATAATAAGTTGTACATGGAAATAATGTATGATCAATAAAGAATCTACCACTTCTAGTAAAAGAAGAGAAATGTCCTATGTGATTTGATAAATGACAACCCAGTAGTCCTTGGGCAAGGCATAATGAAATTAGAAAGGAGTTTCTAATTTGCATTATTTGGAGTTGTGCATTTAAGAATTGAAATACATATAATTAAATAAAATAAGACTTGACAGTAATTCCATGTCTTATATTTAATTGGGACATTGTATAGTGGAAGGATTGAATTGTACGGTCACTATTTATTCAAAGGTTCTTTTATGATTAATGTTGAAATTTATATTATCTGGAAAGTCGTTAATCGCTAGGGATGCTTATCCATATTGTAGAATAAATACTATTTATTTAAATTAATATTTTAATTTATTTATTTAAATAAGATTAGAATTGTTCTAATTGATTTATTCACAACTGGTTTTATATGGAGAACCTAAAGGGTCACACCATAAAAGGAAGAATAATTATTTAAGAAGTTAATGGCATAATCGTAATAATAAGATAATTATATTTAATTTAATCTATGGTGATAGAATAAATTAAATAGCTTAATATTTATTATTTATTGTTTTGGAAATATTAAATATAAATTAATAAGAGGAGTCTTATTATTATTATTACTATTATTATTATTTAATTCCTGAAGGAGTTTAGGAATTAATTAATAAAAGTACTCTCATGTATCATAATAAGATTAAGAGACTAATTAATTAAAAAAGTTTAATTAATTATTCCTAATAAGATTGGGAGCCTAATTAATTAAAAGAATTTAATTAATTAAAATTAAACCCAATTCCTTAATTGTTAAGGAGGGTTGCTCAAATCTATAAACAAGAGGAGTCTTATTATGGGTGGAGTGGTTGTTGACTTTTTCAAAACATACGCAATTCCAATAATTTGAGAGTACGTTCTTTTTCTATAGAGATAGAAAAAGACTAGGGTTTAGCCAACCACCCTTCTTCTTGAATATTTCTTCGTCCTTGGTGGATCACCTCTAGAGGCCAAACACTTGGGTGGCTAACGTTTATCAAAGGAAGGAACCAAACCCGGTGGATTCAAGTTGAACGCGAAAGGATTTGGAGGTGAACTCGTACCTGAGGAAGCTCGAATATTTAGGGGTATGATTCTTATTATTTATCTTTTCATTTAATTAATAATTGTGAATAAAGGGTGATCTGGGTGTATGGTTTGTAAAATTTTAAAACTTTGATTTTTACACATTTTCACTTATTTTATGCAATTTGATTGCGTTCATGAATATTGCAAACCTAACAGGTGCTGCAAGAATTCCTCCCCCAACTTGGTTAAATGCTGCCGTTAATAAATTAATGAACTCTTGCATAGGGTTTTTAGGACCCCCTTGAGTTTGATTATGAGACTCGGCTTCTTCGTTACATTTTCTCATTCTTGGCGGCATAATTCTGATTAAATAAATAAAGTTTCATTATTATCTATTTAACTGCTTAGTTATCATTCTCAAATAATAATCCATACCAGAACAAGAACATTAAATAAAAACTTCATTATATTAATATGCTTTCATAGTCAAAACTATTTACACGTTGCTTCCTTAGCCCAAAAAGCTATTACATTACTATCCCGCGATTGACTTCTACAAAAATTGGGATTTACAAAAAGACTACCCTTTAATTATACAAAAGAGGGTTTTACGTCACTACATATATACAAAAAGATCTAACGATCTACTAACACTGCCGTACGACATTCTCATGTTTCTGATTTGCTAAAATCGAAACAATATCTCGAGTAATGGTATTTCGAGTCTGCCCTGACTCAATAGACTAACAAGCAATTTTTAGCTTGAAATCCTCATGAGCACATTCGTGGATGTATGACATCCTAGCTATCTTCTTGTCTTTTTCAACCAGTTTCTGTCGAACCTCTACGACCTCTTCCTTATAATCTCGACTTATCCGTCATCGCCACTTTCTCATCGTGCTCCAACTCAAAATTCGCCTCTGCAGATTCCTTCGCCTCATATAGGGCGGTTATCTCCTCGTTCTGTGTCTGCACCATAGTGCGCAGATACACATTCATATCCAACACTGCCAGATACAATGATCTCATTGCATCTAGAGGTGTTGGCTCCTGAGTAGGTACCATCGTATTAATCGATGTTACCTCCATCTCCTCCTCCACATCAATTATCATATTCAGATATGATGCTATCCCCATTATATCCTCGGAGTACTCTCCTCAGGAATGTACTCTTCCAGATCTGAGTCTTCTAGAACCACTAATGGTACCTCCGCCACTGGCATAGGTACTATCTCCACTTTGTTCACTGACTCTTCACTTATCACGTGAATATCTCTAAACATCAAGCTATCGTTTGACATCTACAAAACACATAACACGTTGATTAGTACATAATACACAATAGTATAAACACAAATCATATTTAATTAATTTAAGATTAATTTCCATCTTTTAAATCATTCGGTACTGAGTTTTCTCAATAACTTATTAATTCATTTGATTTGAATTTCTTTCTTCAGACTTTACCTTCCTTACGAGGTTATTAGCCTAAGGTTTTTCCCCCCTTAAGTCTTATAACCTAATGTTTTGATACCAACCTGTGACGCCCCTAAATTTGGGTATCTTCCAACCCGACATATGGTGCTACACGGTACTCATAACTATACAATCATTCCATTGAAAACACAACATAATGAATGTAATTACTATCTTCTTATTACAATCAAAGTGAAATCCTTTCCCAGGTTCATAAACTGATTACATTGTTTGTTGTTTGTAAGGTATAATACGTACAAACATACTAATCTATTACATGATGGTTAAGTATCCATCTTAGCTTTACCCTTATCTCTCTTAGCATTTTCAGTACGTTCAGCCTTAACTTTAATAATATAATGCACGCAAGAAGTGAGCATAACAAGCTCAGCAAGTTTACAAAGCATAATATCAACACCACATTCGTGAATTATATGACAAATCATACATAACTGAACAAATAGTTATGAAGTATTATGAAGCATTAATACTTTAACAATTCATAACATTAATTCCCAAAGTATTGAATAGATTAGGAATTCTGAACCGGTCGATAGTCCATGAACAATAGCTTTCTATTTTCATACTTGAAAAGGACATCACATCACTAAGGCTGTACATCCGACATTACTTACGAGCACTTATAGGTGATAAACCTATAGTACTCTATGTTGATCAACATTCATCCGTTAAAAGTATTTACGTTTAAGTTTTGGCAAACTCGCGTGCCCATCAAATAATCGATGAAAAATACTTTTGTTTGTTCATAGATAAACCTTACCTTCAAATCCGTACCAATTACTTGGAATAGGATAACGTTATCATTTATATATAGAATGATATGTAGACAAATCAATCTATATCTTACGAATAGTCTAGCCGAGTTAAAACTGGCATTGACCCTTTCTTCAAAATCAGTCATGCAATTCAGTAGAATGAATCACATAAAACATGACTAACTTGAAGGTTAGACAAGCGTTAAGAAAACTTTCCTTTCAGCTTCTTCAAATAACTTAATTGACTGTTCTCAGCCTTTACATAATCTACATGATATATTCACATAGCACACTGTAATTAGCTACCAAACAATTACTCACATTGTTTCTACCAACTTCTTTCTCTTCTATATCTTAGTTAACTTCATTTCATAAATAAAGTCAGTTCGACTTATTACCCTTCATCCTGGCTTATTAACATTCTTACATTATTAACCGGACTCTATCATCATTGGTGAAGTACCAATGTTGTTTACCGATTAGTTCATTAATAACACTTTGTGTTCTTCGTTCACAAATTAATAACATGCGTTCAATTCCTAAGTTCATTACCATATACACTAGTATATATAACCTAGGAATAGTCTTAGTACATTTATTGAGTATATAAACTCAACTCATATAGGTCTCGGAACAAGTAAAGTTCAAAACCTAGCTTCTCTAACCAAACCCCTGCTCTTGCATGCCATGCAAGTGGCCTTTATATACTAACACTTCGAAATACAGTCAATCATGCGATAATTGAGTCCTTTCCCGGCATTGCGGCTAAAAACTTCTTCACATGAGTGGCACTGCAGTGCCAATCTCCATGAGTTATGACACTTTACCGGTACACAATGTATTACGACACATTAAGCCTTGTCTTGCGCTACGCCATTGACCTCGGCACGACCGTAAAATTTTGACAGCTAAAAATTTTGGTGAGCTTTCTGGATTAATAACTTCTTCGTTATAAGTCCGATTTGTTCCGTTCAAAAGCCTACAACTCATAAATTATATACTCTACGCGTTCATATAAGAATTCTACAATTTCAAATCCGTTAACTTGAAATTCACTATTAAGTTCATTTTTAAGCGTTTGTTAAATGTTAATGAGCGTTCAATACTCGTTTTCTTCGTTTTAAGTCGGAGTCTGACGATTCTTGAGTCCACGACTTTTAAATACCCTATCTCACATGTTGACATTGAAAGCCAACGTTTTCAAGTCTCACGGCAACTTTGGACTACCAATCCGAAATTTCTACGTTTTCGACGTTTAACGTCTAATTTCGTAAAAATTTTCATAACTTCGTTACTAGTGTTCTATAATCCAAATCACATGGAATACTCCATTGATTTCATATCTACATCCTAAGCAAGCAATATGCACATATATTAACATTTATGGAGTTCAATTGTTTCTCAACAACCAACCTCAACAATCAATATTTCCAACGGTTTAAAACTTACGTCAACCCTTACGATTTCTATTTCTTCATAACTTATAAAGATTCTACATATTACAAGCCATCGTTATTCCTCCATAAGAGGCATACTACACCAATTAATGATTCTTCATACTCAAAGAAATCAAAAGAGATGGAAACTATTATTAAAGAATATTACCTTAACGATCTTTGTGTTCTTGATATAAACTCTAAGGAAAAGCTTCAAAGTGAATTGATGGCTTAAGTCTAGTTCTTTCTCTCTCTCAAAATATGTTGGATGCTCTTTGAAAAATAACAAAATGGCCAACATTTGCCTTCTATTTATAGGCAATTGAAATGGAGGGTAAAAGGGTCTATTCTCCCACCTCCTTACTATTCACTACTTCATCACCAAGTTAAATACTTGTTGATCAAGTAGTTTACTTAGCTTTCACACCAAGTGGTCGGCCCACCATGCCCATGGATCATCCCCATGGGTTGCCCCATGGGTTTTACCCATTCGGTGACCCACTGGTTCGATCCATTGTTTGGTTTCTTGGATTGGGCTTAATTAATTCTAACATTGGGCTTTTAAATCATACTAACTTGGGCTCAACATAATTAATCACTTGGGCTTGATATAATTAATCACTTGGGCTTGGGATAATCCACTTCAATTGGATTATACTAAGTCATAATTCTAAGTCCATTTCACTAAACATATTTTATATGTATAATTCATGTATTCTTTCCGTATAATACTCATACGATAATCGTACTGTACTTCGTATTAACTCTTCATATTATACATAGATACTAAATAGTATCATACTTGTATAACGCACACTTTATCATTATCGTAATTCCTTATACACGTCTCATTTCCTTCTCGGAAATCATTCTACTCAACCCTTAGGTTTTAAGTCCGCAGGCAAAAACTTCGTTTGCCATAAATGAAATATTATTAGATATTCTATCTCATCTACATATTCTATCATTACGCGTTTCTCAAATTTTCAAAATTAATTCTCAAGCAGAAATGAATGAATAGTGTTTTTACGCGAATTTCTCGGAAAACATTTATTTTCGTCTTGGAAATTCAAAACAATTAATTCTAGCACGTAGCCAGATTACTAACCATATTCGCACATTCTTGGCCATAGAACGACCTTCCATAGCTTACTCACAAATAAATCAATTAAATTCATTTAATTCACATAATCAAATAAAAATTTAATTATCATATAAATCCAATTTTCTCGGGCGTTACAGAGCATGACTAGCTCAACAAGTACAACAATTCTAATAAACAACATGCTTGAAACATAGGAATCGTATATCTTTAATACCAAAACAATAGTTACGAAGTACTATCGATAATTCAAAATAGCACTTCTTTTCATTCAAAACATTTTACAACAACAATATTCAGTAAAATATCAATTTCGGTCCAAGACCTTGAGCATTTCATAAGTTCTTTTTAAAAGGACATCTCGGGGACTAAGTCCGTAAGTCCGACATTTTTTACGAGCACGTCTAGGTTATCATTCTATAGTACTCTATGTTGATCAACACTACATTCGTTAAATGTATGTACATTTAAGTTGTAGCAACCTCACGTGCCTGTCGTTTGACGACAAAACATTTTTAGCATACTTAGTCTTCGTTTGAAAACCACACCAATATAACTTGGTAAACATTGACCATGCTTTGATAGAAACATAATATAAGTCTAGTCGAAAGAGTTGGCTTGGACTTCATCATACAATAATTCATGTGTAAGAATACATGAATTACAAAGCTTGTCCAGATTGAACTGGAACAAGAGTTAGAATACTTGCCTTTAACGTATGCTACAGTTATAACACGTTCTCGATTAAGTCTTTAAGTCTCTACAGTAAATGATAACTTCACATAACACATTAGGTCATGAATGAACATACATGGTTCCTAATGAACCTTACCCTTCTTCTTAATCTAATTATGACTTAGATTTTTTATTATTTATTCCGACTTTTCATTACGTCGTTCTTATCTACACATTACGTTCATGTTTGATTACTTATCTTCAACCTTTAGGTAACATAATTAAGGTTTAGCAATACCTTACAATGCTTCATTAAGTTCCTTAGTTCATTACTAATGAGTTACCATTCATTTCATACTTATAAACTTCCTTCTTTGTCAAAACCCTATGGCTGGCACTGTGGCGCCACCCTTCCTTCTCTATGTCGCGCTGTGGCGCCACTCTGCAGTGGCTAAGGACCCGACTGGGCGCTGCACCGTGAGTCTCAGAGTTACATGTTGCATTGCGGCATGAAACTTTAGTAGGTATCAGACCAGATATGGCAATCGCAGCATACCAATATATACCTTGGGTTGGCCAGTAAATACCAACTTTGTTCACCAAATTTTTTTTATAGACTTTTAATTTTGCGAACTTCCCGGACTCGTAACTTCTTCGTTATAAGTCCGAATTGGCTCGTTCAAGAGCCTACGGTTCACAAATTACATACTCTATGCGTTAATGTTAGAATTTTATCTATTTGACTTCGTTTGCTAAAAATTCACCTATTAGTTCATTTTTAACGAAAACGATAAACGTCCGTGAACGTTCAACGCTCGTTTCTTCGTTCTAAGTCGAAATCCGGTCATTTTTGAGTCCACAACTATATAATGCCAAATATGACTTTTCTCCATCAAAAACCAACGTTTTCGAGTTCAAAAACACAATTTGACATCCATTCCGTGAATTTCACGAATTCAATGATTATCGTCTAATAGTGTGAATTTCGGCGAAACTTCATTACTAACGATTTGATCATTGTTCTGAATGGATTCTAATCATCATATGAATATTTAAAACTACATATTACATCAACTTATTTCCAAGCTATGTTTTGGCTTATTCTTCTTAAGTTCATGACTTAATAACTTATAAACTACAAGTTTTCATTCCTTATGACTTATTATAGATTTAAGTCCTTTAATCAACATTCTCACATATTATCAAACATACTAACTTCATATGGAAAACTTATGAAAAGCTCATCATAAGTTCTTCATAAGTTTATAACCTATATAGGTTCAAGTTACTTATTTATGACTTATTCGGCTTAAGTTTATTGCTTATTCAATTCTTATATGTTATTAGCATACATGATCATCACTTCTCTATTAAGCTATCATGGTAGAGATAGAAGAATATAGGACAAGAGTCTTACCCTTGATGAACTAGTCTTCTTCTTCTTTGAAAATCTAAGAAAGGATGTTTTGACTTATATGTGCTTATTCTCTCTAACCAATACGTTGCTTTGTATTGGAAGTTGTTGGTGTTTTGAACAAATGATAAATGACTAGCAAGCTCCTTCTATTTATAGGAAACACAAGGTTAGGGCATTATGGACATTAGAACATCCCACCTCCTTAACTAACCTCCTTACTATTCATTTGCTTAATCCCCAAGTTTACTTGCTAAGCACAACTTTTGCTTGGTCCTTACACTTGTTTCTTGGTCACCACAACAAAGTCTTGGTCACCAAGTTCACCCATGGGTTTCCCCATGGTTCCTAATTAGTTAATGGATCATTACTTTGGGCTTACTTTAATGTAAAAGCTTGTTCTTGTGGGCTTGGATTTAATTTGTTTAACTTAAGCTTTGGGCTTCATATTAACCAATACTTGGGCTAATCCTTACCATAACTTTGGGTTATCCCTTAATGCATATTAGACTTGCACTTCATACAAGATCCACCATTCCATCCCTTTTGTCTTTAATCCTTAACGTTCTTAATTTAAGTTCGCATGCAAAATATTACGTTTTCCATACTTAGATTATTATTACATAATCCATCTCACCTCGATATTATAACGTTACTTATTTCTCAGAAGTTCAAATATAATTTCCGAACGAAAATCGATGAATAGTGTTTTTCAGAAAATTTCTCGGAAAACATTTATTTTCGTCTTGGAAATTCAAACAATTTAATTCTCTCATGTAGTCAAAATACTATGGCGTTCCGACGTTTCTAGGTTATAGAACGACATTCATCTTACTAACATATAATAATAACAATTACTATTATTTTATTAAATAAAATTATTTTACAAAGGATCTGAATCTCTTGGTCGTTACAGTATACCTTAATTAAAAGTCGTCTAAGCTATTTGACTCGGCTTGAAACATATTTAGAAATAATGTTGAACATGATAGAACTTTATTCTATCCAACCGAATTATTTTGGTTCGGATTCCCGACTAGGTATGAACATCCCAAATCTGGGAAACTTTTATGCTCCTAAGGCGGATGTGTTGAACGAAAATATCGTTCTTGTATATAGTATTTATCAATACAGCGCACATTGGGTAGATCACCCTCGTGCCCATAAGTTATGACAGTTTGCGGATGAAGTTCTGCTAAACCTTAGGGAAAATGAAAAATAATGTTCATAGTCTGTCGACTGATCTTCATTTATAGTCAGTACGTAGTTTCAAAATTTTGAAATAGGATTGTTATATTGTTTAGTGTTGCTTCAGTTTACTTCACAACTATTGTTTCGTTGTAGAAGTGTTATCCAAAGAAAACATTTAATCCTTTCAGCAAATGTTTATTGTTTATTATTATTTGTTGGGCACTCAAATGCTCATTTTTACTTAATTTAAATGTTTTCAGTTAAGTATGATCAGCCAGAGGGCTCTGCCAAGAACAAAGGGAAAGGGAAGCTGAAAGTATAAGTTTGTGTTAGCTTATGTAATAGCTAGACTTAAATAAGATAAAGATATTTATTATCTATCATGTATTGAAATGTTTTGAAGGTCGCGTACCTGGGATTTAGACAACTCTGATATGTAAATTAAGTTTGATATTTATGACAATATTATTAATATTCCGCTCAAATAAATGGTATCGTGAAACACTGAATTCGGGTTTCAAGTACCTGAATTTAGGGGCGTCACAGGTTGGTACCTGAGCTTTAGGGTTAGAAACCTTAGGTGGAGGTAGACCTTAGGCTATAACCTTAGAGTAGAGGAAAATGTTAGAAGTAAAAATAACTCACATAAAGTTTAAAAGGAGATGAATCGAATAAATTCATCATCAAACCAAATAAAAGATAACTTTTAGAAAAATTTTATTTGATGTGCGTATATATTATATACTAATCTAGATAATTATGTGTAGATGTCAGGAGGAAAAGGATTAGGACACCCTCGGATAGTAATGAAGTAGCCAATCTCCATAACCGAGCTAATATCAAAGTAAATAACTGAAATGGAGGCTCACATTGAAACCAACCCTGATGAGATGATTATACTGGAAAAATGTAGTACCGAACCCAGAAACGATAGTATAACTGAGAGGTAGAGTATAGTTAAAAAATATAAGGTTAAGCTCGAGTTCTTAAACTCATATGTTTGTGGTGAGTTTTTAAACTCATAATGTGTGGTAAGTTTGACGAACTTGGTATAGTTAGGTGTGAATGGATTATTGAAGATAATGGGAATATATAGAATACTAAGCAATTGATCATTAGTGAAGGTGTAAGAAATAAATAGTATTAGTGTTACTAGAATATACATGATTCTATAATGCGTATACGATGAGTATATCTGTGTAATATAGTATTTTCACATTTTGTGTAAGTTGTGGTAGCGATTCAAGACTTTTGTGGTCACAAAGGGATTTCGGATGTTTAAAGCATTATGTGTTATGCTATGTACTATGAATTAGTCAAATGAATATGAATCTATGTTTGATTAATGGAATAAGTTTGAAATATTAACTTATATGATAAGGTTTAGAATGTAAGTTAATAAAATATAATTTAACTAGACTATGCCGCTAAGACGTCAAACTCGAAACCAAAGGGCAGAAGAATCTATCAACAATGTTGAAGGACAACAACCAGATCTGATGCAGAATTTCGCGAACATGGTGGATCAAGCTATGCAGAATGGAATGCCGGCCGCGGGAAATCGACCAGATAATCGATTTACGAACTTCAAGAATTTTAAGGTTGTAGGACCACCAGAATTTAGAGTTACCACTGACCCAATAGAAGCCCAAACTTCAGTTAAGGAGATTGGAAAAACATTTGTAGTCGCTAGGGTAGCTGAGGGGGCAAAAGACAACTTTTTCCACATATATGATGAAAGGAGAGGCGAATTTCTTGTGGGAGGAAAATCAAGCTAGGCCAAGAGGAGGAGTGATAGCATGGACTAGGTTTAAGACGTTGTTCTTTGAGAACTATTTCTCGTCTAGTGTGCAAGCTTGGATGTAGGTGAAGTTTTTTGAATTAAAGCAGGAGAACATGACAGTTGCGGAGTATGCCGCAAAGTTTAACGAATTAGGTGGGTTTGCTCCGCATCAAGTTGATACGGAGGCAAGGAAGGTAAGGAGGTTTGAGCTGGGATTAAAACCCTGGCTCTACAATAAGGTGGTGGTGTTATAAATAAATACATTTGGAGCACTTTTATAGAAGGCTATCATAGCTGAGGAGGGAAGTGAGGCCACGATCCTCTATAATAAGGAGAAAAAGAATAAGGGTAAGGTTAAAGGAGCAGTAAAGGTAGAAGTAGGTTATGGTAGTGGGAATGGAAAAAGAAAGTGGACCAATTTTAGGAGTGTCCAAGTCAAGCAAGAAGATGTGATGAAGCAGGCTGTGCAGTGTAAGAATTGTGGGAAGAATCATTCTTGGGAGTGTCTTATTGGTAAGTTTGTGTGCTATAAGTGTGGGCAGGAGGGATATCTCTCCCAACTGCTCCAATCCTAGGATGAATAATGGGTGTTTCAGGTATGGATCAATGGATCATAAGGTAAAGGACTGTCCAAAAAGGAGAATGGATGTAAAAAGCGTGAATGCGGGGAAAGGTAGCGGAACACTTGCGATAATGGGACCAACTTCAATAAAATCTACCGCAAGAGTCTTCAGCATGACCGTTCAAGATACCGTGGCAGACGGGGATGCAACTCCAGGTATTATTCGAATTAATTTTATTTTCTTATATATGATTTTTGTATATATATAGTAAATTATTTTATAAAGTAATTTTAAAGAAGGAATTTGAGTTCTATTAGAAATCAAATTTCTGTTGAAGTAGATAGACAAACTTTATGTTGAATAGTTAAAGATTAGTTCGATCAAATCAGATCGAGATCTACTTGAAGTGATTGTGTATGCTACTTGAAGTTTTTAAGTATGGTTATACAAGTGTCCTCACTTGGATAACTATTGTCCATGTTGATACATACTTGTTAATTTGTAGTATGTATACCTTAATTAAAAGTCGTCTAAGCTATTTGACTCGGCTAGACACAAATTTAGAAATATCGTTAAACATGATAGAACTTTATTGTATCCAACCGAATTGTTTTGGTTCGGATTCCCGACTAAGTATGAACATCCCGAATCTGGGAAACTTTTATGCACCTAAGGAGGATGTGTTAAACGAAAATATCATTCTTGTATGTAGTATTGATTAAAACAGGGCACATTGGGCAGATCACCCTCGTGCCCGTAAGTTATGATTGTTTGCGGATGAAGTTCTACTAAACCTTAGCGAAAATGAAAAACGATGTTCATAGTCTGTCGACTGATATTCATTTATGGTTAGTACATAGTTTCAAAATTTTGAAATAGAATTGTTATGTTCTTTAGTGTTGCTTCAGTTTACTTCACAACTATTGTTTCTTTGTAGAAGGTTTATCCAAAGAAAATATTTAATCCTTTCAGCTAATGTTTATTGTTTACTATTATTTTTTGGGCACTCAAATGCTCATTCATGCTTAAGTTTCAGTTAAGTATGATTAGACAAAGGGCTCTGCCAAGAACAAAGGGAAAGGGAAGCTGACATTATAAGTTTGTGTTATCTTATGTAATAGCTAGACTTAAATAAGATAATGATATTTATTATCTATCATGTAATGAAGTGTTTTGAAGGTCGCGTACTTGGGATTTGGACAACTCTGATATATAAATTAAGTTTGATATTTATGAAAATATTATTATTATTCCGCTCAAAGAAATGGTATCGTGAAGCACTGAATTCGGGTTTCAAGTACCTGAATTTGGGCGCATCACAGGTTGGTATCAGAGCTTTAGGGTTAGAAACCTTAGGTGGGTGTAGACCTTAGGTTATAACCTTAGAGCAGACGAAAACGTTGAAAGTACAAATAACTCACATAGAGTTTAAAAGGAGATTAATCGAATAAATTCATCGTCAAACCAAATAAAAGATAACTTATATAAAAATTTTATTTGCTGTGTGTATATATTATATACTAATCTAGATAATTATGTGTAGATGTCAGGAGGAAAAGGATTAGGACACCCTCGGATAGTAAAGAAGGAGCCAATCTCCATAACCGAGCTAATATCAAAATAAATAACTGAAATGGAGGAACACATTGAAAGAAACCTTGATGAGGTGATTATATTGGAAAAATGTAGTACCGGACCCAGAAACGATAGTATAATTGAGAGGTAGAGTATAGTTAAAGAATATAAGGTCAAGCTCGAGTTCTTGAACTCATATGTTTGTGGTGAGTTCTTAAACTAATAATGTGTGGTAATTTTGACGAACTTGGAATAGTTAGGTGCGAATGGATTATTGAAGATAATGGGAATATATAGAATACTAAGCAATTGATCCTTAGTGAAGGTGTAAGAAATAAATAATATTAGTGTTACTTGAATATATATGATTCTATGATGTGTATACGATGAGTATGTTTGTGTAATATATTATTTTCACATTATGTGTAAGTTGTGGTAGCGATTCCCAACTTTTGCGATCACAAAGGGATATGGGATGTTTAAAGCATTATGTGCTATGCTATGTACTATGAATTAGTCAAATGAATATGAATCTATGTATGATTAATGGAATAAGTTTGAAATATTACTTATACGATAAGGTTTAGAATGTAAGTTAATAAAGTATAATTTAACTAGACAATGCCGCCACGACGTCAAACTCGAAACCAAATGGCAGAAGAATCCGTCAACAATGTTGAAGGACAACAACCAGATCTGATGCAGAATTTCGCGAACATGGTGGCTCAAGCCATGCAGAATGGAATGCCGAACACGGGAAATCAACCAGACAATCGATTTGTGAACTTCAAGGATTTTAAGGCTGTAGGACCGCATGAATTTAGAGGTACCACTGACCCGATAAAAGCCCAAACTTGGGTTAAGGAGATTGAAAAAGTGTTTGTAGTCGCTAGGGTAGCTTAGGGGCGAAAGATAGCTTTTGCCACCTATATGATGAAAGGAGAGGAAAATTTCTGGTGGGAGGCAAATCAAGCTTGGGCAAGAGAAGTAGTGATAGCATGGACTAGGTTTAAGACACTGTTCTTTGAGAACTATTTCTCATCTAGTGTGCAAGCTAGGATGTAGGTGAATTTTTTGGAATTGAAGTAGGAGAACATGACAGTTGTAGAGTGTGCCGCAAAGTTTAACGAATTAGCTAGGTTTGTTCTGCATCAAGTTGATACGGAGGCAAGGAAGGCAATGAGGTTTAAGCTGGGATTAAAACCATGGCTCTACAATAAGGTGGCGGTGTTACAAGTAAATACTTTTGCAATACTTTTAGAGAAGGTTATCATAGCCGAGGAGGGAAGTGAGGCCATGAGGCTCTACAATAAGGAGAAAAAGACTAAGCGTAAGGTTGAAGGAGCAGTAAAGGTCGAAGTAGGTAGTGGTAGTTGGAATGGAAAAAGAAAGTGGAACAATTTTTGGAGTGTCCAAGTCAAGAAGGAAGGTGTGAAGAAGTAGGTTTTGCAGTGTAAGAATTGTGGGAAGAATCAATCTACGGAGCGTCTTAGTGGTATGTTTGTGTGCTATAAGTGTGGATAGGAGGGACATATCTATCCCAAATGCCTCAATCCTAGGATGAATAATGGGTGTTTCAGGTATGGATCAATGGAGCATAAGGTAAAGGACTGTCCGAAAAGGAGAATGGATGTAGGAAGTGTGAATGCGGGGAAAGGTAGCGAAACACTTGCGATAACGAGACCAACTTCAACAAAATCTACCACAAGAGTCTTCAGCATGACCGTTTAAGATACCATGGCAGATTGGGATGCAACTCTAGGTATTATTTGAATCAATTTTATTTTTTTATATATGATTTTCGTATATATATAGTAAATTATTTTATTAAGGATTTTTGAAGTAGGAATTTGAGTTCTATTAGAAATCAAATTTCTGTTTAAGCAGATAGACAAACTTTATGCTGAATAGTAAAAGATCAGTTTGATCGAATCAGATTGTGATCTACTTGAAGTGATTATGTATGTTATTTGCCCTAGTGTTTATAAGTTTTTAAGCGGTGATTCCGGGTGCGACTCCCCCAAATTTGGGTATCTTCCAACCCGACATATGGTGCTACACGGTACTCATAACTATACAATCATTCCATTGAAATACAACATAATGAATGTAATTACTATCTTCTTATTACAATCAAAGTAAAATCCATTCCCAGTTTCATAAACCAATTACATCGTTTGTTGTTCGTAAGATATAATACATACAAACATACTAATATATTACACGAAGGTTAATTATCCATCTTAGGTTTGTCCTTATCTCTCTTAGCATTCTCAGTACGTTCATCCTTAACTACAATCATATAATTCACGCAAGAAGTGAGCATAACAAGCTCAGCAAGTTTAACAAAGGTTAACATCATTACCACATTCGTGAATTATATGACAAATCATACATAACTGAACAAATAGTTATGAAGTATTATAAATCATTAATACATGAGTAAAGTTCAGATGACCACCTGAGGTTTTGGCGTTTTCCCATATAACCACCTGTAGTCAGTAAAGCTACATTTAAACTTCCAACTTTTTTAGTTAAAATGAATAACTGCTTTCTGTCATAACTCTGTTACTTAAGTTGGATAAAGACTTAATTACCCTCTTTATATATAAATGACAGATGAGAGAACATTGACCCTTCATCTTTATGATATGGTCTACCGAGAATCAATCAAGCTCCATTTCCTCTTGATTCCCTTTGGGGTGGACAAGACATTAGGGATTGCAGAACAAGGGGAATCAAGTCATAAGGTTGTATATACACAGTAACCAGATGCAGTTCCAACTCCACTAGATGCAGACATGCCACCAAAACACTCATGGCAAAAAAAACAAATGTTTAATAAAATCAGATTTTTAACCTTAATTTTACTTGAAAGAAACAAGCAGGATATACATCTTCACATGAAGCAATCAAACTAATGCACTGGAGATCTAGATTGAACACATTTACCTTAATATACAAATAATCCCAAATTTATATAAATGGATAAAACAGAAGTGCAATGTGAAAGAGTACATATTAAACTAAAAAAAGGATCTTTTAACGAACACAAACAATTGTGGTAGAAATTCAGCCGAGCTGATATGTATTTGTCTTGGATGTGGAAAACAACAAAATTGAGGATCAAATACCAGATTTTTCAATAAAGTCGCAAGTTTCAATGACCCTCCCTAATTATTTCAAATAAAAAATAAAACAAAAATGGGACAAACATACCTCCACTACCATAACATTCTAATTATATTTTGTTCATACCCTTTCTTGTTAGTTGAAGATTTAAAGATAAAAATCTAATCTTTATGCATTTCAAAGTCTCCCACTTCCAAATTCTAGAAACACAAATACATAAACCATTATACTAGTACTAATTAAATAGGAAAACATTATAGTTAAAAATTAAGTTTGTACAAGTACACCCAATTCAACAAAATAAAATTTTCGTACAAAAAATCTAAAAATCAGTGAAACAAACACAAAATTCATGATTTAACTCAACAAAATCAAAAGGGGTATCTTGAAACCCAAGGGTATATATATGTTTATATACATATACGCACACAAAATACAGAAACAGAGACAGGGGGTTTACCTTCAAGTTCCCAAGGCTCAGATTTGTAAACATCGATTTCAGAAACAGCTTGACATCTAAACGGCTTCCCACAAGCCTTACGCGTTAAATAATACCGAACAAGTTCCTCATCAGTTGGGTGAAACCGAAATCCTGGTGCCAGAAACTTTGTTTCTACCAATAAAATCAGATTAAATACTCTGTTTGTCTCTCTCTCTCTCTCGTACAGAATGAGGAAGAAGAAGAGGGTAGTTTAGACATTTACTACCTTTTTTAACCGTTATCGCCCATCTCAAGCGCTTTTGGCGTGTGACATACACGCACAGTTAAGTTGGATGGAAAAGGTGACGTTTTCACTTCAACTCAAAAAGTCGGGAGTTTAAATGTAGCTTTACTGACTACAGGTGGTTAAGTGAAAAAGCGCTAAAACCCCAAGTGGTCATCTGAACATTACTCTTAATACTTTAACAATTCATATCATCAATTCCCAAAGTATAGAGTAGATTAGGAATTCTGAACCGGTCGATAGACCATGAACAATAGCTTTTTATTTTCATACTTGAAAAGGATATCACAGCACTAAGGCTGTACATCCGCATGACTAACGAGCACTTCTAGGTGATCAACCGATAGTAATCTATGTTGATCAACGTTCATCCGTTAAATGTAATTACGTTTAAGTTTTGGCAAACTCGCGTGCCCATCGAATAATGGATGAAAAATACTTTTGTTTGTTCGTAGACAAACCTTACCTTAAAATCTGTACCAATTACTTGGCATAGGATAGCGTTAACATTTCTATATAGAAATATATGTATACAAATCAATCTATATCTTACGAGTAGTCTAGCCAAGTTAAAACTGGCATTTACCCTTTCTTTAAAACCAGTCACGCAATTCAATACAATGAATCACATAAAACTTGACTAACTTGAAAGTTAGACAAGCGTTAAGAAATCTTGCCTTTCAGCGTATTCAAATAACATAATTGACTGATAACAGCCTTTACTGAATCTACATGATATATTCACATAGCACATTGTAATTAGCTACCAAATAATTACTCACATTGTTTCTACTAACTTCTTTCTCTTCTATGTCTTAGTTAAATTTATTTTATTAATAAAGTCAATTTGACTTACTACCCTTCCTCCCGTCTTATTAACAAACTTCAGTTATTAACCGGCCTCGATCATCATTGGTGAAGTACCAATGTTGTTCATCGATGATGGTTCATTAATAACACTTTGTGTTTTTCTTTCATAAGTTAATAGCATGCATTCAATTCCTAAGTTTTATTACCATATACCTTAGTATATGTAACATAGGAATAGTTTTAGTACACTTATTAAGTGTATAAACTTAACTCATATATGTCTCTGAACATTTGAAGTTCAAACCTAAGTTATCTAACAAAGACTCTACCTCGCCACCGCATGCAAGGCGCTCTTCTCCTATATATAATCTGGTCATGGCTGCCATTAGGTTTCGATTCTCTATGTTCCTCCTGCCATTGCACGGTATGAGACTCCTTCATATAAGTGGGGCAAGGCCACTTTTTCAATGAAAGGGCAATGACATCAGTACTAGTCTTTGTTGGCGACACTTAAAAGCTTTATCTGTGCCATAGCGGCTGAGACCTCAACGCTTAGAAAAGTTTGCAAAATAAAATTTTTGGTGAGTTTCCCGAATTCATAACTTCTTCGTTATAATTCCGATTTTGTTCGTTCAAAAGCCTACACATTATAAATGACATACTCTACGCGTTCATATAGGATTTCTACACTTTCAAATCCATTAACTCAAAATTCACTATTGAGTTCATTATTAAGCGTTCGTTAAACGTTAATGAGCGTTCAATACTCATTTTCTTCGTTTTAAGTTCGAATCCAACGATTCTTAAGTCCACAACTCTTAAATACCCTATATCACGCGTTGACATTGAAAAACAACGTTTTCAAGTCTCACGAAAACTTTCGAGTATCAATCCACAATTTCTACGTTTTTGACATTTAACGTCTATTTTCGTGAAATTCGCTATAACTTCATTACTAATGTTCTCTAAGCTAAATCACATGGAATACTCCATTGATTTCATATCTACATCCAAACCAAGCAAGATGCACATATTTAAGTATTGATGGAGTTTAATTCTTCATCAACAATCAACCTCAACAATCAATATTTTCATGATTTAAACCTACATCAACCCTTATGATTTCTATGTCTTCATGACTTATAAAGATTATATATATTACAAGTCATCCTTATTCCTCCATAAGGGACATATACCACCAATTTATGATTCTTCATACTTAAAGAAATCAAAAGAGATGGAACTACTATTAAGGAATATTACCTTAAGGAATCTTGGTGTTCTTGAAAAACTCTAAAGCAAAACTTCAAAGTGATATGTTTGATTGAGTCTAGCTCTTTCTCTCTTTCAAAATATATGTTAGGCAACATAAAAAACTCTCAAATGACCAACTCTTACTTTCTATTTATAAGCAATTGAAATGGAGGGAAAGAAGGTCTTTATCCCCCACCTCCTTACTATTCCTCACTTTATCACCGAGTAAAATACTTGGTGATCAAGTAGATTTCTTGGCCTGCACCCCAAGTGGCCAGCCCACCATTCCCATGGGTCATCCCCATGGGTTGCCCCCATGGGTTTTACCGATTCGGTGACCCACCGGTTCGATCCACGGTTCGGTTTTTCTTGGATCGGGCTTAATCATTCTAACATTGGGCTTGAGTTTGGGCTTAACCACTTAATTCATTGGGCTTACATATTCAGTTGTTTGGACTTGACATAATCCAAATCTAATTGGATCACTTTAAGTCTTAACTTAAGTTCCATAATACCAATCGTATTCTACACGTTTAATTCAAGTATGCTTTTCGTATAATACTCGTACGATAATCGTATTGTACTTCGTATTAACTCATCGTATTATACATAGATATTAACTAGTATCATACTTGTATAACCTTCTACACGTAATTATCGTAATTCCTTCTACACATTTCATTTCCTTCTCGGAAATTATTCTACTCAAACCTTAGGTTTTAAGTCCGCAGGCAAAAACTTCGTTTGCCATAAATGAAATATTATCAGATATTTCATCTCATCTTATTATTCTATTATTACGCATTTCTCAGAATTTCAAAATAATTTCTCGAGCAGAAATTGATGAATAGTGTTTTTACGAGAATTTCTCAGAAAACAATTATTTTCGTCTTGGAAATTCTAAACAATTAATTCTAGCACGTAGCCAGATTACTTACCATATTAGCACATTCTAGGTCATAGAACGACCTTCACATAGCTTACTCACAAAATAAATCAATTAAATCCATTTAATTCACATAATCAAATAAAAATTTAATTATCGAAAAAATCCGATTTTCTCAGGCGTTACATTCTCTCCCCCTTATAAGGATTCTATCCCTATAATCTCGCTTATAATTACATAAACAAATGGGGAAAATTTTCCTTCATTTTATTTTTGAGTTCCCACGTTGCTTCTTCAGTATTGTGGTTTCTCCATAACACATTTCCTTCTTATCAATAATTTGAATTGGAAGTTCCTCATGTGATAAATATTACTCTATCTGGATAGATTCATACTCTATTACGTGTTTATAGTTCGGTTTATAAGGACGCAACACAGACACGTGAAACACATTATGAATGCGTTCCATTTCTGGAGGTAAGGCTAGTTCATAAACTCCTTCTCCTACCCTTCTTAAAATCTCAAAAGGTCCTACAAACCTTGGACTTAACTTCTCGTTCTTTCCAAAATGTATCTTTCCCTTCCAAGGCGATACTTTTAGAAAGACAAAAGATCCTACATCGAATTCTCTCTTTTCTCTGTGAGGATCTGCATACTTCTTCTTCTGCCTATCTTGGGCCGCTACGAATCGAGCACGTATTATCTTTACCATGTCCGTCGTTTGCTGTATCATCTCCGGTCCTAACATTCGACGTTCACCCACCTCATCCTAACACAATGGAGTTCGACACTTCCTTCCATACAATGCTTCGTAAGGCAGCATGCCTATACTAGCGTGAAAACTATTGTTGTACGAAAAATTCCACCAACGGTAAATAGTCGTCCTAACTCCCTTTGAAATCCATAACGCAAGATCTTAATATATCTTCAAGCGTTTGAATTATCCGTTCACTCTGCCCATCCATTTGAGGATGATACACCGTACTCAATCTTAACTGCGTTCCCATTTGCTCTTGCAAACTCCTCCAAAAGTTTGATGTGAATTGTGGATCACGATCTGACACAATCGAAACAGGTACTCCATGTCTAGAAATAATTTTCTTGACATACAACTTAGCTAATTGTTCTAGGTAATACCTAACTCCTATTGGTAGAAAATGAGTCGATTTCATCAAGCGATCCACTATCACCCAAATAACATCGTATCCTTTCCTTGTTGTTGGAAGTCCCACCACAAAATCCTTTGTGATGTGCTCCTATTTCCACTCTAGAATTTCTAACGGTTGCAATAACCCACTAGGTCGTTGGTGTTCAACCTTAACATTTTAACAAGTTAAGCACCTACTAACATATTCTGTTATCTCCCTTTTTCATGTTCGGCCACCAAAAGTTCTGACGAAGGTCTTGATGCATCTTCGTACTACTGGGATGTATCGAGTACCTCAAACTATGAGCCTTCATCATTATCTCCTCCTTTAATTCGGAATCATTTGGAACCTAAATTCTTCCTTCAAAACGAAGTACTCCCTCCTTATCGAGGTTATACTTAGTCTCTTCTCCATCTACTATCCTCTTCATCATCTGCTCGCATTCCTCGTTGCTCAATTGTACTCCCTTAACCCGTTCCATTATGGTCGGTTGGGTTTCCATGGAAAATAACATTTCCACCGCTTCTTCTGATAACTTAACTTCTAACTCCATTCTTCCCATCGCCGTTATGAACACATTCTGAGTTGTTAACATTGACAGTTTCTCCCTACCCTTCCTACTTAGCGCATCAGCTACTACATTTGTTTTCCTCGGATGATATAAAATATCACAGTCATAATCTTTTATCAACTCTAACCACCTTCTCTGTCTCATATTCAACTCCTTCTGTGTGAAGATATATTTCAGACTTTTGTGGTCCATGTATATCTCATACTTCTCACTATATATATAATTCCTCCATATCTTCAAGGCAAAAACTACAGCTGCCATTTCCAGATCATGAGTAGGATAGGCCTTCTTATAATCCTTTAATTGACGTGGCGCATACGTAATGACTTTGCCATGCTGCATGAGCACGCAACCCAGTCCTTTATGCGAAGCATCGCTATATACTACAAAGTTTCCTGTATCATCTGGTAAGGACAATACAGGTCTCTCACATATCCTCTTCTTCAGTTCCTAAAAACTGTTTTCACATTTTTCAGTCCACACATACTTCACCGACATCCTTGTTAGACTTGTCAACGGAGTAGCTATTTTAGAAAAGTCCTGAATGAACCTTCTATAGTATCCCGCTAACCACAAAAAACTCTGAACCTCGATTGGAATTTTGGTTTCTCCCACTCATTAACTGCTTCTACTTTTGCTGGATCCACAGAAATGTTATCTTTATCAATAACATGTCCTAGAAATTGCACTCGTTCAAGCTAAAATTTAGACTTTGTGAATTTCGCATACAACCTTTCCTTCCTTAGTTTTTCCAACACTATCCTTAAATGTTCAGCATGATCTTCTGGCGTCTTTGAATAGACTAGAATATCATCAATGAACACTACGACGAACTTGTCCAAATATTGTTTAAATACTCTATTCATCATATCCATAAATGCGGCTGGTGCATTAGTCAACCCAAACGACATCACCAAAAACTCGTAATGACCATAACGAGTTTTGAACGCCGTCTTAGGTACATCCTCCTTTCTCACCTTTAACTAGTGATACCCCGTGCGTAAATCTATCTTAGAAAAATACTTTGCCCCTTTCAACTGGTGAAATAGATCATCGATCCTGGGCAACGGGTATTTATTATTAATCGTTAACTTGTTCAACTCTCGATAGTCGATACAAAGTCTTAACGACCGATCCTTTTTCTTTACAAACAATACATGTGCTCCCCAAGGATACACACTCGGTTAAATGTACTTCCTGTCTAATAGTTCTTGTAATTGAACCTTTAACTTCTTCATCTCTACTGGCGCCATTCAATATGGTGCCCTTGAAACTGGTGCCGTACACGGTAACAGATCAATTACAAACTCAACCTCCTTGTCCGGTGGAATACCCGGTAATTCCTCTGGAAATACATCCGCAAACTCATGAACTATAGGTATCTGGTCCAAGGATGTTCCCATTGTTTAGGTATCCACAACGTGGCACAGGTAACTTACACACCCTTTTCTCAACATCTTCCTAGCTTGTGTCATCGATAGACAACAAGAGCATCTTTGTGATTTACTACCGAAGAACACTACCTTGGTTTTCTTAGAAAGCCAAAGGTTCACACTTTTCCTATGGCAATCTATTATCGCCTTATGGTTAATCAACCAATCCATACCAAGAATTACATCAAATTCTTTTAACCTTATCGGTACCAAATCTACCGATAACTTATTACCTCTAATATCTACGCAACAATCCTTATGAATATGTTCAATGGGGATTATTTCTTCGTTTGTTACCTTAATGTCTAAAGGTATTGCTAACTTTTCAGGGATTAAACCTAATCGCTTAGCAAATCCACATGTTATAAAAGAACAAGTAGCACCAGAGTCAAATAACACACAAGCATTTATTTCATTGACTGGAATGATACCTGCTACCACATCTGATGTTGCAACCGCATCTTAGACAGTCATATTAAACATACGAGCTGAGGGTATACCGACTGATGGTGTTGGTCCAGTAATGGCTAATTTACCACTACCAGAACCCTTATTTTTCCCTCTAACCCTTTCTTCAAGCAATTTCTTTCCATGTGGTCCAACGATCCACGACAAAAACACCCATGGTTTTTTCTTAGGGTTAGAGACAAATTGGGTGATGAGATGTCCCTCCCCTTACAATTGTAGCAAACTAATTTCCCCTTTAAACAGACTCTTATAAGAGTCTTTTCGCATGTCTTGCATGCCTCCATCTTACCCTTAGGATCTCCTTGTTTTACCCCAGTATTCCCAGGGTTGAAACTCTTCCGCTTAGGCATGTTGCCACTCCCGCTAGAAACTTCTGCCTTACTTCCTCCCTCTAATTTATTCTTGTTCTTCCTCTCTTTGTGATACCGAGACAATGCCTCACCACCACCTTCTGCTATTATAACTTAAAAAACCGATATTCTACTGTAGAGCAAGGTTTTCAAGCCCTGCTCAAACCTACGCGCCTTTCTCTATTCCGTGTCCACCTGATGTGGAGCAAATCTTGCCAATTCATTGAATTTGGTGGCATATTAGGGAACTGTCATATCCCCTTGCTTAAGTTTCAAGAACTTAATCTCCATCCTACCTTGCATACTAGTAGGGAAGTAGTTCTTGAAGAATACCTTCTTGAACTGTTCCCAAGTAACTTCCTCTATTCTAGCCCCACCTTGGTGAGCCTCCCACCAGTAGTTGGCTTCCCCCTTCATCATGTAAGTCGCAAAAGAAGTCTTTTGTGCCTCACTTACGTTTATAATCACAAACGCCTTCTCAATCTCTTTCACCCACGTCTGGGCCTCTAAAGGGTCCGTCGTTTCTCGGAACTCCGGAGGACCCACACTCATAAATTCCTTAAAGATAGTTGTTCTTACTACCCCAGGAGCTACAGGAATCCCTCCCCCAACTTGGTTAGATGCTTCCGTTAATAAATTAACGAACTCTTGCACAGGGTTATTAGGACCCCCCTAATTTTAATTATGAGACTCGGCCTCTTGGTTACGTTGTCTCCTTCTTGGCAGCATAATTCTGATTAAATAAATAAAGTTTTGTTATTATCTATTTAAGTTCTTAGTTATCATTCTCAAATAACAACTCATACCACAACAAGCACATTAAATAAAAAATTCATTATATTAATATGTTTTCATAGTCAAAACTATTTACATCATGTTTCCTTAGCCAGAAATCTATTACATTACTATCCCACGATTGACTTCTACAAAAATTGGGATTTACAAAAAGACTACACTTTAATTATACAAAAGAGGGTTTTACGTCACTACTTATATACAAAAAGATCTAACGATCTACTAACACTGTCGTATGGCATTCTCATGTTTCTGATTTTCCAAAATCAAAACAATATCTTGACTTATAGTATGTCGAGTCTTCCAAGACTCAATGAAATAACAAGCAATTTTCAGCTTGAAATCCTCATGAGCGCATTCGTGGATGTACGACATCCTAGCTATCTTCTGGTCTTTTTCGACCAGTTTCTTTTGAAGCTCAACGACATCTTCCTTATAGTCCCTCACCTTATCCGTCATCAGCACTTTCTCATCGTGCTCTGACTCAAAATCCGCCTCTGCAGATTCCTTCGCCTCATGTAGGGTGGTTATCTCCTCATTCTGTGTATGCACTATAGAGCGCAGATGCACATTCCTATCTAACACTGCCAGATACAATGATCTCATTGCATCCGGAGGTGTTGGCTCCTGAGTAGGTACCACCGTGTTAATCGATGTTACGTCCATCTCCTCTTCCACGTCAATCATCATATTTAGATATGACGCTATCCCCATTGTCTCCTCGGAGTATTCCTCCACAGAGATGTACTCTTCAATATCAGAGCCTTCCAAAAACACTAATGGTACCTCTGCCACCGGCATCGGTACTATCTCCACCTGGTTTACTGACTCCTCACTTATCTCATGAATGTCTCTAAACATCAAGCTATCGTTTGACATCTACAAAACATATAACACATTGATTAGTACATAATACACAATAGTATAAGCACAAATCACATTTAATTTATTTAAGATTAATCCATCTTTTAAATCTTTCGGTACTGAGTTTTCTCAATACCTTATTAATTCATTTGACTTGAATTTCATTCTTCGGACTTTACCTTCCTTACGAGGTTATTAGCCTAAGGTTCTTCCCCCTCTTAAGTTTTATAACCTAATGCTTTGATACCAACCTGTGATGCCTCTAAATTCGGGTATCTTCCAACCCGACATATGGTGCTACATGGTACTCATAACTATACAATAATTCCATTGAAATATAACATAATGAATGTAATTACTATCTTCTTATTACAATCAAAGTGAAATCCATTCCAAGTTTCATAAACCAATTACATTGTTTGTTTTTCGTAAGATATAATACATACAAACATACTAATCTATTACACGGTGGTTAATTATCCATCTTAGCTTTGTCCTTATCTCTCTTAGCATTCTCAGTATGTTCATCCTTAACTGCAATCATATAATTCACGGAAGAAGTGATCATAACAAGCTCAACAAGTTTAACGAAGGTTAACATCACTACCAAATTCGTGAATTATATGACAAATCATACATAACTGAACAAATAGTTATGAAGTATTATAAAGCATTAATACTTTAACAATTCATATCATCAATTCCCAAAGTATAGAGTAGATTAGGAATTCTGAACCGGTCGATAGACCATGAACAGTAGCTTTCTATTTTCATACTTGAAAAGGATATCACAGCACTAAGGTCGTACATTCACATTACTTACGAGCACTTCTAGGTGATCAGCCTATAGTACTCTATGTTGATTAACATTCATCTATTAAACGTATTTACATTTATGTTTTGGAAAACTCACGTGTCCATCGAATAATCGATGAAAAATACTTTTGTTTGTTCATAGACAAACCTTACCTTCAAATCCGTACCAATTACTTGGCATAGGATAGCGTTAACATTTCTATATAAACAGATATGTATACAAATCAATCTATATCTAACGAGTAGTCTAGCCGAGTTAAAACTGGCATTGACCCTTTCTTGAAAACCAGTCACACAATTTAGTACAATGAATCACATAAAACTTAACTAACTTGAAAGTTAGACAAGCGTTAAGAAAACCTGCCTTTCAGCGTCTTCAAATAACTTAATCGACTGATCACTGCCTTTATAGAATCTATATGATATATTCACATAGCACACTGTAATTAGCTACCAAACAATTACTCACATTGTTTCTACTAACTTCTTTCTCTTCTATGTCCTAGTTAACTTTATTTTATTAATAAAGTCAATTCGACTTATTACCCTTCATCCCGGCTTATTAACAAACTTAACGTTATTAACCGGACTCGATCATTATTGGCGAAGTACGAATGTTGTTCACCAATTATGGTTCATTAATAACACTTTGTGTTCTTCATTCATAAGTTAATAGCATGCATTCAATTCCTAAGTTTCATTACCATATACCTTAGTATATGTAACATAGGAATAGTTTTAGTACACATATTAAGTGTTTAAACTTAAGTCATATAGGTCTCTGAACATTTAAAGTTCAAACCTAAGTTATCTAACAAAGACTCTGCCTTGGCGCCGCGGCGTGGCCTTCCTATACAATACTGGCGCTGCAGCGCTAGTTTGCAGTACCCAAGTTCTGGTCTCGGCGTTGTAGCTCGAGACTCCTTCATATGAGTGGCGCTTCAGCGCCACTTTCAAGTAGGCAATGACACTAGAAAAGTTTGAAAAATAAAATTTTTGGTGAGTTTCCCGAATTCATAACTTCTTTGTTATAGGTCCGATCTGGTCCGTTCAAAAGCCTACACGTCATAAATGACATACTCTACGCATTCATATAAGAATTCTACACTTTCACACTCGTTCATTATTAAGCGTTCGTTAAACGTTAATGAGCGTTTAATACTCATTTTCTTGGTTTTAAGTCAGAATCTGACGATTCTTGAGTCCATAACTCTTAAATACCCTATCTAACATGTTAACATTGAAAAACAACATTTTCAAGACTCACAGCAACTTCCAATTATCAATCCAGAATTTCTACGTTTTCAACGTTTAACGTCTATTTCCGTGAAATTCGCCATAACTTCGTTACTAATGTTCTCTAAGCCAAATCACATGGAATACTCCATTGATTTCATATCTAAATCCTAACCAAGCAAGATGCACATATTTATGTATTGATGGAGTTTAATTCTTCATCAACAATCAACCTCAACAATCAATATTTTCATGATTTAAACCTACATCAACCCTTATGATTTCTATGTCTTCATGACTTACAAAGATTATATATATTACAAGTCATCCTTATTCCTCAATAAGGTACATACACCATGAATTTATGATTCTTCATACTTAAAGAAATCAAAAGAGACGGAACTACTATTAAGGAATATTACCTTAAGGAATCTTGGTGTTCTTGAAAAACTCTAAAGCAAAACTTCAAAGTGATATGTTTGATTGAGTCTAGCTCTTTCTCTCTCTCAAAATATATGTTTGGTAACATGAAACCCTCAAATGACCAACTCTTGCTTTCTATTTATAAGCAATTGAAATGGAGGGCAAGAAGGTCTTTATCCCCCACCTCCTTACTATTCCTCACTTTATCACCAAGTAAAATACTTGGTGATCAAGTAGATTTCTTGGCTTGCACCCCAAGTGGCCGGCCCACCATGCCCATGGGTCATCCCCATGGGTTACCCCATGGGGTTACCCATTCCGTGACCCACCGGTTCGATCCACGGTTCAATTTTTTCTTGGATCGGGCTTAATCATTCTAACATTGGGCTTTGGGCTTAACCACTTAATTCATTGGGCTTACATATTCAATTGTTTGGACTTGACATAATCCAAATCTAATTGGATCACTTTAAGTCTTAGCTTAAGTTCCATAATACCAATCGTATTCTACACGTTTAATTCACGTATTCTTTCCATATAATACTCGTACGATAATCGTATTGTACTTCGTATTAACTCATCGTATTATACATAGATATTAACTAGTATCATACTTGTATAACATGTTTTATCATTATCGCAATTCCTTCTACGCGTTTCATTTCCTTCTCGAAAATCATTCTACTCAAACCTTAGGTTTTAAGTCCGCAGGTGAAAACTTCGTTTGTCATAAATGAAATATTATCAGATATTTCATCTCATCTTATTATTCAATCATTACGCGTTTCTCAGAATTTAAAAATAATTTCCCGAGCAGAAACGAATGAATAGTGTTTTTACGAGAATTTTTCGGAAAACATTTATTTTCGTCTTGGAAATTCTAAACAATTAATTCTAGTACGTAGCCAGATTACTAACCATATTATAGCACATTCTAGGTCATAGAACGACCTTCTCATAGCTTACTCACAAAATAAATCAATTAAATTCATTTAATTCACATAATCAAATAAAAATTTAATTATCAAAAAAATCTGATTTTCTCGGGCGTTACACAGGGGACGGAATCCTTATAAGGGAGGGTGGATGTAATAACCCAATATTTTCCATATAATTAAATAAGAAATTTTGCATATAATTTTTTTTATATAAAGGTGGGAATATGTGCAAAGTAAATTTTATTTATTACATGAATAATTATAAATAATTTTTTTTAAGAATTATTGATCATTATAGATTATGTTCTTATAATAAATTAATTTTGTAATAAAAATAGTTTTTCGTGAATATATGATTATTGTATATATGATAAGTAATGAATACACTCTTAGATTTGCAATATCACTCACGTGGACATTAATTCATGTCATGAAAAACGAGTATGGCGATGAAGGTTGACACTAGCATGAAGCTAAACCAGTCTTAACCTTTCGCCAGAGTGCTAGCGTAGTTGCTACCCCCCGATGAAGTATAAATCAAGCGGCAATTGCTGCCATGGGTCGATTAGAAAAAATTATTTTTTCTTCTTTAGAAATAAAATGGAACATTTTGTTATATGTGTAACATTGATAAACCATGAAATAAAGTGCGTTACGTTTGACGAAGGAAATATTAAGTAAACCATTAATTAATATTAATTAATTGTGGTAGAATATTGATTACTTGGTAATTAATTAATAATATGTGATTACTATTATTTGCAATACATCTATAAATATAATAAGAATTATACAGATAATTAATGATTATGGAGATGCATAAATACATTAACCGATGATGATTGGAGAAATTAATTTTGGTGTTAATTAATCATGGAAGTGAATAATTTATTTAATTGACATAAATAAATAAGTTATTAATATAATTATATTAGATTAACGGTTATGTGCATGTGAGCAATATTATGACTATACTATATAGCGTAGTGTGACTTTTATGTGAATATATATTAAGTACTATGAAACTATATTGTATGAAGCAATGTGATTATGCGTATTAAAGCTATATGGTATGAATACATCATGAAGGTGTATGTGACAAAATGTATGAGGGTATATATTAAAATATTTACCATGAACATATTGTAAGCTATTATTTTAATAAAGTATACTGGTGTGATAAAAATTATACATGTACTATATGTATGTTACATTTCCATATTACATCTACTACCTTGAAATATTAAATTATATTGGGGCATTAGGATATAGCCATGTTTGGAGAATGTGTATATAAAATATAACATAAGAGTAGGAAACTGTATAAGTATTACATGATTGCTGAGTATTTGGGTTGTCCCAAATTTAGTGTCCAAATTGCTCCATATTTTCATATTTACGTGCATATCAAAAGGCTAAGGCCTATTTCCTTTTCTCTCTTCCAAGATTGTCTACCTGATGATTATGGGTGAGTGGTGGTTATGATGTTTTCAACTACCATTTACCAACTCTCTCTTAACCTTTATGCAATCCATCAATCCATGAGTTTGATTCAATGGGAAATTACATTGTCTATGTTTTTATTTCTCTATAAATACCACCCATCTTCTCTAATTTCCATTGTTGAGAATTTCTAAGAGTGAGATTGAGAGCATACAAGTATTCTAAGAAGTTGGAAGTTCATTTAGCAGCAAGTTCATTTCATATTACAGAGGTATAACCTCACTTCCTTGCTTTTCATTTTCATTCTTTGTCAAAAGAATCCTTGAGTTCTTGAATTTCAAATTCTTGATTATGTGGAATTAGATGTTAAAAAAGGTTGGGTAATGTTCATATAGTTGTTATATAATCATAAAAGCATGTTTGAACTGATATATGAATGTTTTGAGTCAATTTTGTGTGTAATTTTTGTGTTTAGGCTAAAGATATGCCGAAGAAGATTGTTTCTGGCTCGAACTAGGCATGGCGCAGTTCTTGCTATATAATAACACCGAGGTGCTGTGACAGCCTGTGGGCCTCTCTGTTTTCGGTTTACAATTTTGATAAAAATTCTGCTAAGTGTGATCGATTATTATGACTTAGACTAGCATGCAAATATATGTAATGTGAATATATAAGTATAGCTAACCTAATGAGAGCGTGTTTAGATTAGCATATATGATTAACGAAGGAGTAGAATTTAAAATGGATTTAGGACTTAGAAAGGAACTTGATATGTACGTATGTTATGTTCATCTACTGACTTTGCAAGCATGTTGGTATGATTTAGAAAGGCATGAGTAACCCGTTAACTTGTGTTTATATGATTTATAGTTCTTGCTCATGACCACTTTACTTAGGATTTGTATTAAAGATGTTTTTAACTTAGTATAGTGAGCTAACATGCATGACTACTACATACTTTATATTCTGACCTTGCGAGCATGATAACATGACTTGACTACATGTGATTAAAGCCTTAAAGTTGTCGTGTATATGTTAAATTACATTGTTCCAGTTTAAAATAATTTCAAAAGCAAACTTGAACATATTTTAAAAATATAGTTGTATCACATGAATATCTAGATTCTAAAGGTTTAAGATGTCATATTATGTCTATAATATACCTATACATGATCCCTATATATTTAACATATAGAACCTACTACTAAAGTTACTAATGAAAATACGAACTTTGAATGAGATTGTTAATATACTACGTTAGAAGTTAGAATCTGACTTTTATGCTCATGTTTGATGGTACTTTTAAACTTGCTAAATGTATGATATATATATACCATACTTGTGTATCATAATTCAAGTAAAGCATAAACGAAGCATAAATTCAACCAATGCGATGCTAATTGCACATATGTGTTATGAATACTCACAAGCATGCCTAAAATGAGTTATATGACTACCTTGTATGTTTAGAAGTCAAGCATAATAGACTTGGTGATTTCATGACCTCGAATGGCCATAACTTGTTGAAATATTTAATTTAGAATTTTATTATAAAATGGGAACCCAGATTGACTTGAGGAGCATGAAAAGGCCTTTTAATGATAAAATATATTATGTATGAATGTTTTGCTCATGCCGAACAGAAACCATATGGCAACAGCTGAGTCTTGGCTTGGCCAGAGGACTTCGCAGTTGCATCGATCCTAGGCTTAGCCATGGCGCAACTGCGCTAGTCTTGAATCTGAGAAAGTGTAATCTGACTTTTGATAGTTAACTTGTAGGATGCCTATATTGCTAGAAATGGTGTATAACCTATTGATACATATATATGTGAGGATTAAGTAATATCATGGTGTTTGTCATGTAAAAGGAAAGTCCATGGGTAAAAAGGACTCAGGCATGAGCATTCTTAATTTGCTTATGAAATAACTGGATAATTGATTTAGTGATAAACATATAAGCTGATTTTGTATCATATGTGCATACTTGAATCACGTCAAGCTTGATTTACGAATGTGTTAGTTAATGAGCATTTTGTACTTATAATACGCTATAAATAGGATTCGAAAGTGTTGATTTATTTACGTGGATAAACTACGCTTAAGGCAAATATCTTTACTCTTTATATATATTTATGCAATAAACCTGCGTAAGTAAGTTATTGAATTATATTTCGGTCATACCAATTTTTAAACCTTATTGTTATTGATTATGTATCCAAGTATTTGTATTCATAAAAGCTCTCGAACTTTATTCGTTCATTGTTTATCAGTATAGTATTACTGTAAGATTTAGATATATATATTCCGTTCGTTAAATTCTAAGTATGCTTATACAAGTGTCCTCACTTGGATAATTATTGTACATGTTGATATATACTTGTTGATTTCTAGTATGTATACCTTAATTAGAAGTCGTCTAAGCTATGTGACTCAGCTAGACATAGATTTCAAAATATCGTTGAACATGATAGAACTTTATTGTATCCAACCGAATTGTTTAGGTTCGGATTCCCGACTAAGTATGAACATCCCGAATCTGGGAAACTTTTATGCTCCTAAGGCGGATATGTTGAACGAAAATATCGTTCTTGTATGTAGTATTGATAAATACAGGGCACATTGGGTCGATCACCCTCGTGCCCGTAAGTTATGACGGTTTGCGGATGAAGTTCTGCTAAACCTTAGCGAAAATGAAAAACAATGTTCATATTCTGTCGACTGATCTTCATTTATAGTCAGTACGTAGTTTCAAAAATTTTAAATAGAATTTCTATGTTGTTTAGTGTTGCTTTAGTTTACTTCACAACTATTGTTACGTTGTAGAAGTGTTATCCAAAGCAAACATTTAATCCTTTTAGCTAATGTTTATTGTTTACTATACTTGTTGGGCACTCAAATGCTCATTCTTTCTTAATATAAATGTTTTCAGTTAAGTATGATCAGCCAGAGGGCTCTGCCAAGAACAAAGGGAAATGGAAGCTGACAGTATAAGTTTGTCTTATCTTATGTAATAGCTAGACTTAAATAAGATAATGATATTTATTATCTATCATGTAATGAAATGTTTTGAAGGTCGTGTACCTGGGATTTAGACAACTCTGATATGTAAATTAAGTTTGATATTTATGATAATATTATTATTATTCCGCTCAAAGAAATGGTATCGTGAAGCACTGAATTCAGGTTTCAAGTACCTGAATTTGGGGGCGTCACATTTGGTATCAAAACTTAGGGATATGATCCCTGGCTGAGATGTAAGATAAGAACTAGGAGGGGAGAGAAAGGGAATTCCTTCGCTAGTATGACCTACCTAAGTTTATTTGCTATTTAATTGGTCGGTCAGAGTATAGGAATAATATGTGACATGTTAATTAACCCTTGTTTTGTGGCAGTGTTTGAAAATGACATCTGAAAATGTTGAGATCAGCAATGAAACACATGAGACCGTTGAGTCACCATCGATCAATGCTCAGGATAATGTGCAACAAGAAGACAATAATCCTCAAGTAAACAATAACACCGATCAAATGATGAACGATGGGATGTTCAGAGGCTTTATGAAATTCATGCAACATCAGGCGAGAGAGGCTCCTGTTAAAAATGTAGGTGGAAACACTAGAAACTCTTGAATGGTTACTGCTTAGTAGTTCAAGGAGCTGGGACCACCAGAGTTTTTGGGAAAGTCAAAACCACTTAAGGCAGATACGTGCATAAAGCAGATCACCAATATATTTGATGTCTTGGGATGCTCTGAGGAGCTAAAGGTTCCCTTTGCCACCTTTATGTTGCGAGGAGAGGCAGATTACTGGTGGGAATCTGTAAAGAGTACTCAGCCTACCGCACTAAATATATCTTGGGAGAAGTTTCAAGAACTGTTCAATAAAAAGTACTTTCCCGAAAGTATTTGTCACGTGAAGGAGGTAAAGTTCATCAAACTAGAGCAAAACAATATGATCGTGTCTCAGTACGAAGCTAAGTTTGCCGAGATGTCTCGGTTTGTATCACACTTGGTTGATAATGAGGAGAGAATGACGCGGATGTTTCTAAGAGGCTTGAAACATGCGATACGTCAATACTTTATCTCTCACAAATTGTGTTTGTATTCAGATGTTGTAAATAAGGCTCAGTTATAGTAGCGCGATAATGAGTCAACCCAAACAAGAGAGAGTAGCCGGCAAGTTGATAATACCAGTGGTAGCACTGATCGAAGCGGTGACAACAAATGTGGAGGGAATCAACGTAACAGAAATGGTAACCACTTCGGTGGTAATCATGGCCAAGATAATAGAAGTTGAAATTTTAAATAGAGGAGATTCAATAATGATGGAAAGACGTCAGCACCAGCACCTGTTGTTAAGGAAGGAGAATGACCGCCGGTCGTATGTTACAAATGCGTAGGGGAGGGACACATCAGTCCAAACTATACGCAGCAGTCCAAAGCATGTTACAATTGGTTAACTACTCATCATGCTAAAATCGATTATTTTCATAAGGTTGTTTGCTTTGATATTCCTAACCAACCTATTACGTGAATTCAAGTAACCAAACCACTAAAGTAAATCACTGCCATATCAAGCCATAAAACTATCCGTTTATTGAAAAATGGATGTCAAGCTTTCTTAGCCCATGTCACGAATTTAAATAAAAATACGTCAGATTTGAATGATATTTCTATTGTTAATAAATTTTCTGATGTATTCCCTGAAGAACTTCTTAGCCTACCCCTAGAGCGTGAAATTGAATTTTGTTTCGACCTTAAATCTGGTACAAAACCCATTACCAAAGCCCCATATCGAATGGCTCCTATTGAACTTTAGGAGTTAAAAACCCAACTATAGGAATTGTTAGACATCGGTGTCATTCGTTCTAGTACGTCTCCTTGGGGTGCTCCTATTCTATTCGTGAAAAAGAAATATGGAAGTATGCGACTTTGTATTAATTATCGGGAGTTGAATCATGTCAATATCAAAAATAGGTACCCGTTACCTCGTATTGATGATCTGTTTGACCAGTTGCAAGGCGCCAAATTCTTTTTAAAGATCGATCTTCGTTCCGGATATAATCACTTAAAATTAAAACTGATGACATTCCAAAGACTACTTTTTGAACTCGGTACGGGCATTACAAATTCCTAGTCATGTCTTTTGGATTGACTAATCCTCCTGCTGCCTTCATGGATATGAGGAACCGAGTATTCAAGGAATATTTCGATCACTTTGTGGTCATCTTTATTGATGACATCCTCATTTATTCCAAAATTTATGAAGATCATGAGCAACACTTGAGGCTAATACTTCAAAAGCTTCTTGAAAACAAGTTATATGCTAAGTTGAAGAAATGCAAGTTCTGGCTTGAGGAAGTAGCATTCCTTGGGTACGTGATATCAAATCATGGAATATCTTTTGACCCAACAAAGATTGAAGCAATTCAAAGTTGGGAGCAACCTAAGTCAGTGACCAAAGTACGTATCTTTCTCGGCTTAACTGGTTATTATCGGAGATTCGTAGATGGGTTTTCTCGAATAGTTACTCCATTAACTCAGCTGACTCGGAAAGATACAAAATTTGGTTGGAACGAGGAATGTGAGAAAAGTTTTCAATAACTTAAGAGGAGACTCATTTCAGTACCTGTTCTGACAATACCATCTGGTTCGGAGGGATTTGTCATATACATCGATTTTTTAGGCAAAGGTTTAAGATGTGTTCTCATGCAATATGGGAAAGTCATAACCTATGCCTCACGACAACTCAAAGAATATGAGAGGAATTATCCTACTCATGATCTACAGTTGGCAGCTGTCGTTTTTGCGCTTAAGATTTGGAGGCATTACCTGTATGGAGAGAAGGTGGAGATCTATACGGATCATAAAAGCCTCAAATATTTCTTCACTCAAAAGGAACTCAACATGCGGCAATGATGATGGCTTGTGCTATTGAAAGATTATGATTATACCACTCAATACCATCCTGAAAAAGCGAACGTAGTAGCTGACGCATTGAGTAGAATATCATATGCGGGTACGAGTGCGATATTGTCAATGCAAAGGCCGATTTTATATGACTTACAAAGGATGGAGATAGAGTTAAAGACTCCAGGGACCCATGTGATGATGGCAAATATACGAGTAGAACTGAATTTAATCGATAAAGTTAAAGCTGCTCAAGCTACAGACCTAGAGCTGATGCGTATGAGGAAGAAAGTGCTGTTCTGGAAGCAATAATCGATGAAGAAGGAATACTTCGAGTCAACTCCAGACTTTGTGTTCCTAACAATTTTGACTTGAAGTATAAAATCATGATGGAGGCGCACAACACACCGTTTGAAATCCATCTTGCGAGTACCAAAATGTATCGTGATCTTCGACATACATTTTAGTGGAGAAATATGAAGAGAGAGATAGCGGGGTTAATCTCAAGGTGTCTAACTTGTTAACGAGTTAAGGCGGAGCATTAAGTGCCAAAAGGTCCATTGCAACTACTTGAAATTCCATAATGGAAGTGGGAGCACATTACCATGGATTTCGTTACTGGTCTTCCAAAGGTTTCTCAAGGCATTGATGCGATTTGGGCCATTGTTGATAGATTGAACAAGTCTGCTCATTTCTTACCGATACGAGAAACTTATAAACTCGTCTTGCTCGTATATACATAAATAAGATTATAAGATTGCATGGTATGCCAGTATCCATAGTTTTTGATCGAGACCCAAGATTCATTTCAAGATTTTAGGTTAGTTTGCAAAAAGCTATGGGCACAGATTTATGATTTAGTTCGGCATATCATCCTCAAACGGACGGGAAGTCAGAGAGGACTATTCAAACTCTTGAAGATTTATTAAGACTCTATGTCCTTCACTTTAAAGGAAGTTGGGACAAGTTCTTACCATTAGTGGAGTTTTCCTACAACAACAGTTATCAAGCAAGTATTGATATGTCTCCATTTGAGGCATTGTATGGAAGAAAGTGTCGTTCTCCAGTATGTTAAGATGAGGTGGGTGAAGCAACTTTGTTGGGACCAGAGTTGGTACGTATGACTATGGAAATGATTCAAATGATCCGACAACATATAAAAACCTCACAAGATCGACAAAAGAGTTATGCTGATCTTCATCGAAAGGACGTGGAATTCAATATTGGAGATCATGTGTTTTTACATGTTGCTCCATGGAAAGGAGTTATGAGATTTGGAAAAGAGAAGAAAACTCAATCCTCGATTCATTGGCCCATTTATAAACCTCGATCGAGTAGGAACTTTGGCCTATAGACTTGCCTTACCGCCAACTATGTCTCATTTTCATAACGGTTTTCACATATCTATGTTACGTAAATATGTGAAAGACCCGAACCACATTATTGAAGAATCGGATGAGATAGCGAAAGATTTAACGTTTTAAGAGGTACTTGTTAAAATCTTGGATAAGAAGGATCATATTTTACGCTCCAAGGTTATATCTCAAGTCAAAGTTTTGTGGAGAAACCACGATGTTGAGGTGATGACCTGGGAGTTAGAATATGAAATGAAGTCAAGGTATCCTCACCTCTTCGACATACTAGGTATGCACCCTAATTTCGAGGACTAAATTTCATAAAAATTATTGAATAAAGATTATTTTTCTAGAAATATATTTTTGAATATTATGGTGTGGATTTGATATAATGTTATAGTTGTGGGTAATATTTACAAATTTTACAAAGTAAGCAAGTGGTTATAAAATATTCAATTGGTCGGAGAATATTCGTTTTAACAGGGAATATTCATACGCCGACACAATCATTGGTGGACCCCACAACGGAAGTATTATCGTAGTTAAAAAATGATAGAATTATCTTTTTATAAAATAACGGTGAAAGTTTTACCGTTGAACTACCCTGTAGTAAAAGTACAGTAATACGCGTGGTTGCATAGTAGCACAAGGTACTGATTATTGATGCGTATGTGAGAAGTCACTCAGTTATACTCAATTATTGCTACAGTAATTACTGCATAATATCTCTGATATTATTGATTCACTTATTGTCATAGTATCATCTGCATAATATTTATTATTATTAAATCAATAATTGAGATGACAAAGTTATTCATATTATTATTTGCAATATTGACGATGTCTAGAAAGTTTTGTCGAGGAGAGGATTGGTCACCTAATTGCGCGCCAATAGGGAGAAATCCTTATCGAAAAGCCCCCTCTTTCCTGGGAATGATCTGGTTGTTAAATATTGTGAGTTATAATATTAATGATGAATAAGTTCGTGTTGATTAAAGATGAATTTGATAGTTCCATTTTGTTGGGATTATTAGTGTTAGTAGAAATCGACATTTATTTTGATAATAATTGATTTATGGAGGTTATATTGACCAATCGAGTAATTAATCAGATAAATGAGAAATTAATTGCTATTAATTCACATACTTATAATTATTTGTTCAAATGGGAGTACTATTGAATCACATGCATGTACTATTAGGGGAGGTGGTGCAAGATTGATAATACTTGCATGACTAAATTAAAAATGGAGGTATAGATGAAGGTATTATACTGTAATTATTATTTTCACATGTATAGAACTATTGATTCACATGATTGTACTATTGATTCACATGATGTACTATTAGGGGAGGTGGTGTAAGTTTGATAATACTTGTAGGACTAAATTAAAAATGAAGGAAAAATGAAGGTATTATATTGCAATATTTTGAGCCCCAAAACATGCAATTATCGAAACTATATTTTCCTATAAATAGAAGCTCATTCTTCTTCCATTCTCACCAATTCACTAAGACTCACAAGAATAATTATAGAGAGAAAGCAGAAGAGAAGTCTTCTACCTCACAATTCCAGTATCCAGTCCTCTTCTGAGGTAAGGGGTATTATTTATTTCATATTCTGAAGATATATTATTTTTCGTATTCGTAGGAATATCATCTTCATTCAATATTCGTAGGAATATTATTTTCATTTAACAGTCGTCAGGGATATTATTTTTGTTAAGTATTCATAAAGAATAATATTTTCTTCCATAATTTATTGTATGCCAGTAATATTATTTCGTCTCATATTCCTGATTATACCCTCATTCTGTTAAAGTATTGTTTCTATACTCCGTGAAATTAGTAGAATATCCTTTATATTTACGCTTCATCCAGTATCTTTTCATGGAAATATTATTATGAGCTTTCTTGATAATTATTGATCTTTTCATACCAGAATACTTTTCATGAGTTACTATTTACGGGTTACTATTCATCCAGTTACTATTCACTCAAATATTATTTACTCGGGTATTCGGGGCACTTTTCATGCTAAAGTACTATTCATGATTTACTATTCACCCAGTTACTATTCACTTGAATATTATTCACTCAGATATTTGGGGCACTTTTCATGTCGGGGTACTATTCATGAGGTATTATTCCCGAAGTACTATTCATAGGGTACTATTCACGGGATACTATTCACCCGAAAAATATATTTCTTTTCTGTCCAAATTATTTTTGATACATGAATATTATTCTTGAATATTACTCCACAAAGCAGTATCATGTTGAAAATTTTGATATTTTTAAACTCTTGATAAATTTAAAGTCTTTAAAATTTATCCTTGATTTCGTTTGATTAATGCTTATATCATTGTCATCATCCCCATGCTTATATTGTGATGAAAGTCATCTTTGGCTTAGGTGCATAGATTGACTGTTGATTGGTATGTTTATGACCATGGATCATTCGGTATAATCGTGACTCGTAATGTTACAAATGATGAGGTAAAAGACATCATTGACCTGTATTTCATTGATGGACAGTTGTTGGTATGATTATGACCAGAGATTATTCGGTATAATCACGACCATTGATTATTACATTAATATCCTTTGCACATAGTGCAAGGATGATTCGATGATGTGGTTTATTTATTAAGCCGAGTCTCAGTGATAAAATTGATGATTTTTTTTTTAAATCATAGAAAAAAGTAGATATCATGCTCTACTTGACTCTTCAAATGGATTGCTTGTTCCGCTGCAGTTAAACTTTATGTCTATTGTATTTTATCAGTTTAATACTATTGAAGGCTAACGATAATTTATTATGCATTATCTTAGTCATAATATTTCTTACTGGGCTAGTTGAGCTCACCCCTTGCTTTCATTGTTCTCTTCAAGAAATGAGAATATAGCTGGGACTAGTCAGGGAACAGAGTGACGGTCCAGATGTTTGTATTAGTAGTCCTCACTATTCTGTAAAATAGTGTGATAATAAATGTATTGAGGACTTATTCTGAGTTTGAATACTGTCTAGAAGACAATATTCGTGTAAAAACTCTCAGCTCATGTTGTATAATTAAGTTGGTATTTGTATTTAGTACCAGGTATTTGGCGACCCAAGATGGGTGATGTATACCTATTTTGGGGGCGTCACACATCGTGTCTCTGCTAGTAGTCCATATGGTACTCTGAGTGGTTTTCCATAAACAACCAAGAAACAAGTTCGCGTCTCATCTACACTATCGTTCACAGTGAGTTAGATTGGTTGCCAATTTCATATATACCCTCTCTCTCTGAAGAAATTGTTTAGCCCAACTCCCATATGTCAACCATCAAAGATTATGATTGTACCACAACCTAAACTGATCTTAACTTATTCGAACCATTAAAATTATAATGTTTGTTAAGTCAAGTTCTCATTCCTTATGGCTTCTGTCAACTAAATTTCATACCTCGGGATTCATTCTTTATCGTCTAAGTCATACAGTCTTTTGTATACTAAGAACGATCATTCAATATTAATTCTAAGCATTCATAGTGTTAAGCATTTTATGTGGTACCTCATTCTTATCTTACAACGTTTGGTTCATTCGACTCAAAACGTTATCAAAGTTATAATCAATACTAGGCTTCTTAACGATATATGTCATTGTCTTTAATTCAGTTCTTCACCATTCACAAGTTTAATAATTGGTATTCATTACCTTACGGTCAAACCATACACGGGGTGTAGGTTCTACCCGTTTAATATTCGCATACACTCACCCCTCACATCGGTTAAAGTGTTTAACGCTTATATCTCATTCTAACATTCTCTATCCGACTTCTCCTTGGACTTTCATTAATCTTATTACCGTTCGTTATGGCTTTCTTGATAATTCATATCTTACATACTATCTTTGTCAACGTCTAAGTTATACAACCAACGTACACTTAGAACGTTCGTCTAACGCAAATACGATTCACGAGGATCGTTTACGTATTTTGCGTTCACGTTGTTCACATCTTAATCACTCATTCAATCATTACTTAAGGTTTTAATCACATTAATTCATTATTCCTTACATGAACTATAAGACCCCAACATTTTTTAATAAAGAATAATTTTTCTCAAAATATATTTTTGAATATTATGGTGTGGATATGATATAATGTTATAGTTGTGGATAATATTTGAAAATTTAGCAAAGTAAGCAAGTTGATATAAATTATTCGATTGATCGGAGAATATTCATTTTAACAATGAATATTCGTACAACGGCACAATCATTGGTGGATCCCACAACGGAAGTATTGTCGTAGTTAGAAAACGACAAAAATATCTTTTTATAAATATCATGGCGAAAGTTTTACCGTTAAACTATTAAACTACCCGGTGGTAAAAGTACAGTAATACGCATGGTTGCATAGTAGCACACGGTATTGATTATTGATGTTTATGTGAGAAGTCACTCAGTTATACTCAATTATTGCTACAGTAATTGATGCATCATATCTCTCATTATTTGAGTTAATTATTATCACAGTATTAATATTTTATATTATTAAATCAATAATTGAGATGATAAAGTTATTTATATTATTATTTGCAATATTGACGATGTCTAGAAAGTTCTATCGAGGAGAGGGTTGGTCACCTAATTGCGCGCCAATAAAGAGAAATCCTTATCGAAAAGCCCCCTCTTTCCTGGGAATGATCTAGTTGTTAAATATTGTATGTTATAATATTAATGATGAATAATTGTTGAAGTATCAAGAATGTGTTTATTGAAGATAAGTGAATTACAAAAGTTAGAGGGGAATAATGCAAAATTGGAAAACTTTAGGGGTACTAAAGTGTAATAAGTTAAATCAATCTGGACCATCGATGGTGGTTTTAATAGTAAATCAATCTGGACCGTCGGTGGTGGTTTTAATAGTAAATTAATCTGGACCGTCGGTGGTGGTTTTAAAAGTAAATCAATCTGGACAGTCAGTGGTGGTTTTAAAAGTAAATCAATCTGGACCGTCGGTTGTGGTTTTAATAGTAATCAATATGAACCGTCCGTTCTAATAGTAAATCAATATGGATCGTTCGTGAATTAGTTATTATTTAGTCCATTCTCTTATAAATAGAAGCTTAATTCTTCTTTCATTCTCATCAATTCACTGAGATTCACAAGAGACACTATAAAGAGAGAAACTATAGAGAGCAAGAAGAAGAGTATTCTGCTACTTCACTATTGCGGTATCCAGCCTTCTATTAAGGTAAGGGGTATTATTTCTTTTGTATTCATAAGGAATACTATTTTTCATATTCATCCTTTAATATGACGGAATAACCTGTCTATGCGGATTACGTACCGTATGATAGGTGAAAATACATTTGTAGTTTCGTATGTTATTTCTTTTCATATTCTTAAATCTAAACTTACTATGGTAAGTATTGCTTTTATAATCCTTGAAATTAATGGAATATCCTTGAGTTTTGCGCTTCATCCAGTATCATTTTATTGGAATATTGATCTGAACTTTCTTATTTAAAATCAATATTTTCACCTGAGGTACTATTCATGGGTTACTATTCATCCAGTTACTATTCATTATAATATTATTCACTCGGGTATTCGGGGTACTTTTCATGCTGGGGTAATATTCACGAGTTACTATTCATAGGTTACTATTCACCCAGTTACTATTCACTCAAATATTGTTCACTCGGGTATTCGGGGCACTTTTCATATTGGGGTACTATTCTCGAAACACTATTCATAGGGTATTATTCACGGGATACTATTCACTGAAAAATTTCTTTCTTTTCTGTCCAAATTATTTTTGATACATGGATAAAGTAAATCACCAAGATATTTGATGTCTTGGGATGCTCCGAGGAGCAAAAGGTTCCCTTTGCCACCTTCATGTTAAGAGGAGATGCAGATTATTGGTGGGAATCAGTAAAACATACTCAGTCTGCAGCACTCAAAATATCTTGGGGAAAGTTCCAAGAATTGTTCAACGACAAGTACTTTCCCGAAAGTATTTGTCACATAAAGGAGGTGAAGTTTATCAAGTTGGAGCAAAATAATATGATCATGTCGCGGTACGAGGCTAAGTTTGCTGAGTTATCCCGGTTCGCATCCCATTTGATTGATAACGAGGAGAGAATGACGTGAATGCTTCTACGATATTTGAGACCCGAAATACGTCAATATCTCATTTCTCACAAACTGTGTTTGTATTCAGATGTTGTAAATAGGGCTCAATTATTGGAGCACGATAATGAGTCAACCCAACCAATAGAGAGCATCTGACAAGTCGATAATACCAGCGGTCGCAGTCATCGAAGCGGTGGCAACAAACGTGGAGGGAATCAACATGCCAGAAATGGTAACCACTTCGGTGGTAATCATGGCCAAGATAATAGAAGTGGAAATTTCAAGAAGAGGAGATTCAATAATGATGGAAAGATGTCAGCACCAGCACCTGTTGTTAAGGAAGAAGAACGACCGCCAGTCGTATGTTACAAATGTGGAGGGGAGGGACACATCAGTCCAAATTGTATGCAGCAGTCCAAAGCATGTTAAAATTGTGGAAGAGAAGGTCACCTAACCCGATTTTATCATGCACCAAAGTCAAGTCCAGCTGGGATAGAGGCATCAAATGTCATCCCAGACAAGACATAACCGGTAGTTTAAGGGAGTGCGTTTGTTGTAACCTCCCAAAAAGTGAGGAATCCGAACGTGGTGATCACGGGTAAGCTAATCATAAACTCTAGCGAAGTCTATACCTTATTTGTTACTGGTTCTACCCATTCTTTTATTTCTCCTACTTGCGCTCAATGTTTAATTTATCCTTGAACTTTGAATTTTGTATCGACCTTGAACCTGGTAAAAAACCCATTACCAAAGCCCCATATCGAATAGCTGCTATTGAATTTCAGGAGTTAAAGACCCAACTATAGGAATTGTTAGACATCGGTTTCATTCATCCTAGTACGTCTCCTTGAGTTTCTCATGTTCTATTCGTGAAGAAGAAAGATGGAAGTATGCGACTTTGTTTTGATTATCGAGAGTTGACCTGTTTTGATTAAAATAGGTACCCGTTACCTCATATTGATGACCTGTTTGACTAGTTGCAAGACGCCAAATTCTTTTCAATGATCGATCTTCGTTCCAGATATCATCAGTTAAAGATTAAAACCGATGACATCCCAAAGAATGCTTTCAGAACTCGGTACGGGCATTACAAATTCCTATTCATGTCTTTTGGATTGACTAATGCTCCTGCTGCCTTCATGGATATGATGAACCGAGTATTCAAGGAATATTTGGATCACTTTGTTGTCGTCTTTATTGATGACATCCTTATTTACTCCAAAAGCCGTGATGATCACGATCAACACTTGAGGCTGATACTCGAAAAGCTTCGTGAGAACAAGTTATATGCCAAGATAAAGAAACGCGAGTTTTGGATTGAGTAAGTAGCAATCCTTGGGCATGTAATATCAAATCATTGAATATTTGTTGACTCCACAAAGATTAAAGCAATTCAAAGCTGGAAGCAACCTAAGTTAGTGACCGAAGTACGTAGCTGTGACGCCCCCAAATCTGGGTATCTTCTAACCCGATAGATGGTGCTACATGGTACTCATAATTGTACATTCATTCTATTGAAATGACATCAAAATGTTTGTATCAACGACATTCTTATTACATTAATAATATTACATCTCGTTCCCAAGTTCTAAAACCTTTATCCTTGTCGGATCATTCGGTCTGTTTGGTCTTAGCTGCATTCATATGGTTCAAGCAAGAGTGAGCATAACAAGCTCAACAAGTACAACAGTTTCTTTTAAACGACATGCTTGAAACATAGGAATCGTATATCTTCAATAACTGGATAATAGTTATGAAGTACTATCGATAATTTAAAATAGCACTTCTTTTCCTTCAAAATGTTTTACAATGACAATATTCAGTAAAACATCAATTCTGGTCCAAGACCATGATCATTTCATAATTTCTTTTAAAAGGACAACCCGACACTAAGTCCGTAAGTTTGGCATATCTTACGAGCACTTCTGGGTGATCAGCCCATAGTACTCTATGTTGATCAACACTACATTCATTAAACGTGTGTACGTTTAAGTTGTGGCAACCTCACGCGCCCATCGAATAATCAATGAAAAATACATTTGTTTATTTATACTTAGGCTTACCTTGAATTCGTACCAAACAATTGGCGTATGATAGAGTTAACAATTCTATATGGAAAGACTTGTAAAGAAATCAATCAATCTTTCAAGAATAGTCTAGCCGAGTTAAAACTGGCATCGACCCTTTCGTAAAACAATTCATGTATCTCATAACATGAATCACTGAAAACCTGGCTAACACGAAGGTTAGACAAGCGATAAGAAAAACTTGCCTTCAACGTCTGCTACAGTAAAATAACATACCACATTAGGTCATGAATGAACATACATGGTTCCTAATGAATTTTACCCTTCTTCTCAATCTAATCATATATTAGATTTGTTATTATTGGTTCCAGCTTGCTGTTATAATTTACATCATTCTTACCAACTTCTTTCTCTTCTATGTCTTAAGTGGATTTAATTCATTAATACAACTCATTTTGAGTTAATCATCTTTCATCATAGCTTACTATCGTTCCTACATTACTATTCGAAACTCGATCGTCATTGGTTAAGTACACTTATTGCATATCATTCATGTTCACGTATTACTCAACAACTTTTAGTTGTATCTCTCAACATTATAATCTTCATCATTATTGAATACAGTTCACGTTCTTACACTTTACGTTCATTATTTAACTATTCATTAAACAACATTAAATTCCTAAGTCATCACTATAAAAGTGATTTATGAAAGGTTTTTATCATGTTCATTCATTAATTACCTATCCCATACTTTCCTTGCAACCCATTGGGTTTAAAAACAACTTAGTCAACAAAAATCAACTGCCGGCGCCGTGGCGCGGCATCCGTTTATACTAGTGGCGCTGCGGTGCCACTTTCCATTACTCGGCCCAATTGTTCATGGCGTTGCGGTGCGAGTATTATACCTTTGAGTGGCGCTGCAGTGTGACTCGGCAGTGACCACTCCCATCACACCGACGCTGCGGTGCGACCTATATAGCTATGTCTGGAGCTGTGGCACCAAACCTCAGTCCCAAAAAAATTTGACAAATAAATTTTTCGATGAACTTCCCGGGCTCATAACTTCTTCATTATAAGTCCGAATTGGCTCGTTCAAGAGCCTACGGTTCACAAATTTCATACTCTATGTGTTTGTGTAAGAATTTTATCTATTTGAATTTGTTAACTAAAAATTCACCTATTAGTTCATTTTTAACGAAATTGATAAACATTTGTGAACGATCAACGCTCGTTTCTTCGTTCTAAGTCAGAATTCTGTCATTCTCGAGTCTGCAACTCTATAATTCCAAATACGGCTTGCCTCCATTGAAAACAAATGTTTCCAAGCTCAATATAAAAATTCAACTTCCATTCCGAGAATTTCACAAATTCGACGATTATCGTCCAATCGTGTGAATTCCGGCAAAACCTTATTACTAATGATTTGATCATCGTTTCAAATGGATTCAATCTATCATACTAACATCTTGATATGCATATTTCATTAACTTATAAACATAATAAGTTATTACTTGTTCTTTGTGATTTTGTAACTTATAAAAGTATAAACTACTTACACTTTCATTACTCATGACTTATAATAATTTATGTTTTCTAACCATCATTCTCACATCTCCTTATCATACCCTCTTATTAAGGTAAACATATGAGTAGTTCATATAAGCTCTTCATAAGTTCATAACTTAATTAAGTTTGAATTACTTATTCATGAGTTATACAGCTTAACTCCATTAATTATTCATTCGGATCATTCCTTAGCATACATGTTCTACCACTACCAACTTCTCTAACAATTGAAGAGAAAGAGATTCATAGCTTAAGTTCTTACCCTTGATAATCACTTGGTTAATCTTTGATCCCCTTCTTGCTAGATGAAATGAACAACCAACAAAAATGAAAACCAAGCTTGCTATTTATAGGACTTCCTAAGGTTAGGGTAGATTGGTCATTAGGTCATCCCATCTCCATACTATTCATAGCTTAAACACTAAGTTAACTTACTCCCCACAACACTTGATCATTAAGTCTACTTGGTTACCAAACTTACTTAGCCATTAAATATACTTGTTCATCACAACTTTTATCCTTTTCTTGCTCATCACAACACTTAGCCATTAAGTTACTTGCTCCCTACTTTGGATCATCCATGGTTTGCCCCATGGGTTTAAACCATCCCATAACACATTGATTCTTACTTTGGGCATTTAGCTTAATTAATTTAAATTATACATTGGGCTTGTATTAATTCAGATTGGATTATACCTTACAAACATTTGGGATTTAACATTAATTCGTGGGCTTTATTATTTCCTACTCAATCCTTCAAGTCCATTACATATGGCTTAAAGCCTTAGAACATATAATTTACGTATTATTCTCGTATTCTAACTTGTATGCTTATTCAGTTATGACATACCATCATTCATTCATTACTTTGTATAATACCTCATATTATACTCATATTCATTACTTCGTATAATAGCTACGTATTATACAATTATCGTTCAATTAATTAATCGCATTTAAATTCCTTCTCGGAACTCACTTTCCCTAACCGTTAGGTTTCAAGTCAGCAGGCAAAAAACTGCGTTTGCCATAAATAAAATATTATTAGATATTCCATCTCGCCTCGATATTCTATCATTACGTATTTCTCCGAAGTTCAAAAATAATTATCGAGCAGAAATACGTGAATAGTGTTTTTTCGGAAAATTTCTCGGAAAGCTTTTATTTTCGTCTTGGAAATTCAAACACTTTAATTCCATCACGTAGCCAAAATACTATGACGTTCCGACATATCTAAGTTATTGAACGGCCTTCAATTAGCTTACTCCCGTAAATAATTAATTAAATTCATTTAATCCACATAATCAAATAAAATTTTAATTCTCATAAAATCCGATTTTTCTCGAGCATTACATTCTTTCCCCCTTATAAGGATTCTATCCCCAGAATCTTGCTACAATTATATAACTAAATGAGGAAAATTTATCCATCATTTTAATCTCGAGTTTCCATAATGCTTCTTCGGCATTTTGGTTCATCTAATCCACCTTTACCGAATGTATTATCTTATTTCAAGACTCGCCCCTTCCTATCAATAGTCTGAGTTGGAAGTTAAGAACTTACTAACATATTACACTATCTTTCTTTTATTATTTCTTCTTTTAACTCGGGTTTATTTGGAACTTAAATTCCTCCTTCAAAACGAGATGATATATGATCTTCTCTTTATCCTGCATCCTCTTCTTCATTCGCTTTCACTCCTCGTTACCTAGTTGTACTTAGTTAACTCGTTCAATTATCATGGATTGAGTCTACGTTGTGAATAACATTTCTACCTCTCCATTCCGTAATTTAACTTATAGCTCAATTTTTTGTCATTTCGGTTATTAACTCATTCTGAGTTGTTAACATTGATAGCCTCCCTCATCCTTCCTACTTAACGTGTCTGATGCTACGTTTACCTTCCCTAAATCTTATCTATTTTAATCACCTTCTCTACTTCGTATTCAACTCCTTCTGTGTGGAGATATATTTCAGACTCTTAGAGTCCGTATATATCTCACATTTCTCCCCGTATAAATACTATCTTCCGATTTTTAATTCAAAAACTATAGCTGCAGAAGGTGAAAAGTTTATATTGTTATTTTTGACGGAATGTTTGTCGGTAATAAGTCCCTTGAAGATAACCTAAATTCGACGAAATATCCCTCGAAAATAACGTTTATTTGTCGAAATTACTTTTCGCGGTGGCACGAAATTTGGCGCCAACTGGAGAGTTCTAAGGTCGACGGAATTCCGTCAGAATTATGGTATTTTCGAGGGACTTATATCCGACATATTATTCCCTCAGACATAATCCTATTTTGACCGAATATAATCCATCGATTATACGTCCGTCGGAATTAGCCGACTTTCTTGTAGTGTCATAAATTACATACTCTACGCGTTTATATAAGAATTTTACAATTCTGAATCTGTTAACTCAAAATTCACTTGTAAGTTCATTATCGAGCGTTCGTTAAACTCTTTCGAGCGTTCAATACTCGTTTCCTTCGTTTTAAGTCAGAATCCAACGATTCTTGAGCCCACAACTCCTAAATACCCTATCTCACATGTTGACATTGAAAACCAATGTTTCTAAATCTCACGACAACTTTCAACTACTAATCCAGAATTTCTACATTTTTGACGTTTAACGTCTAATTCCGTAAAATTTGCTATAACTACGTTACTAGTTTTCTATATGCCAAATCAAATGGAACACTCCATCTATTTCATATCTACATCCTAACCAAACAAGATGCACATATCTTAATAGTGATGGTGTTCAATTTGTCCATCAATAACCAAGTTTATCAATCAATAATTTCTTCGGTTTTAACTTACGTAAACCCTTACGATTTTCATTTACACATGACTTATAAAGGTTCTACATATTACTAACCATCCTTATTCCTCCATAAGAGGCATGCTCCACCAATCTATGATTTTTTACAAAAAAAAAATCAAAAAGGATGGAAAAATATTATTAATGGAATATTACCTTTCTGATCTTTGTGTTCTTGCTAAAACTTCTAAGGTTTTGCTTTAAAGTAGGATGATTACTTGATTCTAGCTATTTCTCTCTCTGAATATAAGTTAGACAATCTTTGAAAAACCATCAAATGTGCAACATAATGTAAAGCCTCTAAACTCGGGTACTTTAAACCCGAACTCGGTGCTTCACAATACCATTTCTATGAGCGAAATAATACTAATAATAATAACAATAATATAAATATCAAACTTAATTACATATATCAGAGTCTAATCTCAAGTACGCAACCTTTACTATAATTCTTTACATGATATATAATACATATCATTGTCTTAATACAGTTTAACTATTACAAAAGATACCATTAAACATATTCTGTTCACTTTACTTTTGACTTGTTCCTGCCTGAACCTTCGGGTTGATCATGCCTAGATGAAAACATTTAAATTTAAAGAAAGAATGAGCATTTGGGTGCCCAGCAAGTAATAACAATTATAAATATAATTAGCTGAAAGAATTAAATATTTTCTTTGTACATCACTTCTACAACAAATCTATAGTTGTGAAGTAAACTGAACCGATAATAATAACATAACAACTCTATATCAAATTTTTGAAACTATGTACTGACTATAAATGGGGTTAAGTTGACATACTATGAACATTATTCTCAATTTTGAATAGGTTTAGCATAACTTAATCCGCAAATCGTCATAACTTACGGACGCGAGGGTGATCATCCCAATGTGCCCTGTATTGATCAATACTACATACAAGAATGATATTATCGTTCACTCTGTCTGCCTTGGGTGCATAAAAGTTTTTCCTTGATCAAGATGTTCATACTTAGTTTGGAAACCAAACCAAAACAATTTTAACGGATAGAAAAAGGTTTTATCATATTCAACGATATTTCTAAATCTGTGTCTAGCTGGTCAAATAGCTTAGACGACTTTTAATTAATGTATACATACGGGGGATCAATAGGTATATATATATATATATATATATATATATATCAACATATGTTTAAATACAATGATTATCCAAGTGAGGTCACTTGTATAACCATATTTAGAAATTAACGAATTGAATATATATCTAAATTATATAATATAATATCATATTGATAAACAATGATCGGATATCTAATATATATAACAACAGGGTTAGTAATTTGGCACATTAATAATATAATAATGAAACTTTCTTACTCATGTCCATTGCATAAAGAAAATACAAAGGTAGGATAATTGCCTGGTCTACTGCTTACAATATGCAAATTAGTTTTATCTTTTATATCACGACCTATCATTAATAAGATCATTCGTTCGATTAGAATAACATACTATAACACATAGCACTGCTTATTGCAGTCAGCACATAACCTAATCACCTTGTCACACATATTTGACAGTCATTGAATCATAAACAAACATTAATACATTTAAATTATCTAAGCCCAGATCAATTTCTGAAACATGTAAGTGTACCGACGGCCTTATCACGTAACTATCGAGTCTAAGACTCTATCCTGTAGTTCAATATAACTTGATCAACGATCAAATTATTTTAGATGACTTATAATAATTTTTAATTAATTATTATAATTTATCATGATTTTTCAAACACCGGAATCATTATAAAATGATTTAAATATAAAATAATTCTATTATCATTAATATTTAATTAATATTAAACTATTAATGAAACCATTGCCAAAATATTAAAGTTATTTATAATAACTTAAAATACTTTTAAAGTATTAATATCACCCTTAAATGATTTTTAAAACATTTAAAACCATTTTTAAATATTTACCATTAATATTTAAATATTAATGTACTATTTATCAAAATATTAAAAGTCATTAATTATAACTTAAAATATTTTTAATTCATTTATATCCTTTTAAATGATTTTTAAATTAATATAACCATTTTAAAACTATTTATTTAATATAATTATTAAATAAACTTAATATCATTAATATTAAGTTAATATCATTAATATTAAATTAATATCATTAATATTAAATTATTAATGAAATTATCCTTTAAATATTAAAGGTTATATTTTATAACTTAAAATATTCTAAAACACTTTATTTTTATTTAAAATAATTTTATAATATTAAAATCATTTTTAAAATAATTTATTTAATATAAATATTAAATAAATCTAATCTCATTAATATCAAAATATTAATATTTTTTTATGACAAAATATCATAAGTTATATTTTATAACTTCAAATATTTTTATAATCCTTTAAATCATTTTTATATAATTTTTAAATTATAAATTCTATTTTCATAATTTATTTATAACATTTGTTAAATAACTTAAATATCATTAATATTAATTAATTAATGAAATTTCATCACAAAATATTGAAAGTTATAGAAGATAACTTAAAATATTTTCTTATAAAATAATATAATTTTAAATAATTTTTCAAGTATTAAAATCATTTTTAAGTAATTTATTTAATATTATAATTAAATAAAATAAATACCTTTAATATTCCAAAAATATTAAATATTTATGAAATATATTCAAAATAATTAAAAACTAATTTTTGGACTTTAAAATAATTTTTAATAATTTAATTTGAATTTTTAATAATTTAAAACTATTTTTTTAATTATTTAATAAAAATAATAATTTTATAAAGAAACTGTCGCTCAAGACTGCCTATAGCAACAAAACCATCGCTATAAGTGTTCTTCATGTTCTTAAGCATTTATAAGGGAGTTTCGACTTTCCTTCTTTGACCAAGTGTAAATTAGTGTGTATTGTGTTACTGGGAATGATAATGGTTGGGTGTTGTAGTACTAATGTAATACTACAAGATCCAACAACAAACATGGTCGTAACATGCATCAAATGAAATATCTAAACCAATGAAAACACTGTCAGAGATGTTCTTCATTTCTTGGTTTGCCCAGAAATGAAGAACAGTTCGACTATTCATATTTGGGCTTCCACAACTTGAAATCCTCTAGATGTTTTTGCAATCTAAGGATTCCAGGTTGTAGCCCACATGTAGCACTACAGATCTATCACATAACATCATTATAACAACAACAGAATAGAAAGATCTTGCCCGGTCAACCATTGTCAAAAATCATGTTCTTGATTTTCTTGAAATTCCAGAAAACCACATTCGTGATCATCTGAGCTTGTTTGACCAACCACAGTGTTCAATCTATTGATGATTTCAGGGATCTAAAAGTCTTACTGAGTAGTTCATCTACCATTCTTCCACATTGTTACAACAACAGAATCATAACAACAAAAACAAATAAGATCTATACGCACGAACATGTTGTCAGAGCGTTTTTGGCTGCCAAGATTTCGCTTGGTCATGGCTCGTCAACAAGGTTTGACCACGATTATCTAGTAATTTGTTCATGTTATGACCTTGATTCATGTTCAAGATCCAAGGTCTCATAGCATACTACAAGTATCAACTTTCAAAACACAAAAACCAAACACATACAGAGATCTACAAGGCCTGGCATTTGATTGTCAGAACATAAAATAAAATTTTCCAGATTTTGCAAAATGCTAGATCTGAGCCTATAGATGTTATGGATCTAACATCTAGCAACCCAGATCATCTAGTTACACATCATAAAACATATTAAAACACAAAATCATAACATCTAACATGTCAATCAAGATCAGATTTTTGGTTTAGGTTTTATTCCTATCATGATCAATTCTTGATTCTAGGATCTTAATTGGTTATGAGCAGTAGTGGGGCTGTGTTTTGGGACTGGTATGCAATAAAAATTCGTGGGTTAGAGAGAAAATGGTCTAGGTTGAGTGTAAGTGCACAAATGGGACTTAAAAGTGAACTTTTCTCTCTCTAATCCTATATATATATGACTGGTAATGAAATTGGCTGAGATTTTCTGCTGATTTGCATTGAATTATGTCACATGGGCAATCTTGGTGGTTTACCAACTACATATTTGGCAAGATACATAAGTTATCTTCAATTATACAAGAAGGGTAAAATAGTTAATTGGCTAAGGATTTTAATGGCACTAATGTAACTTGGCAAATCCTTAGGGTTTAACCCTAAGGTTTAACACAAAAATTTATAGTATTTCAATTTAGGGTTTAATATAAAAATTTTAGTTTCTAAAAATACAAATTATGGTTTCTTAACTGATTTAGGTTTTTAATTACTTAGTACTTTGCTAATTAGGTTTAAGATATACTAATTAGCATTAAACTTCCCAATTTAGCGATTAGGGTTTACATAAGCATATTAGGGTTTATAATTTAGAAAAATAATAAGGGTTTATAAAAATAGGGTTTTGAATAATTAATATTGTCCCTAATTAGGGTTAATATCTCTAATATCGGTAATTACACACATTAGCATGATTACATAACAGCCTTAAGCTTACATTCAACTTTTAAATTAGGGTTTAACAGCTTGGAAACTAGGGTTTTCTAATTTTTAGAAATTATGGTTTCTAAATATTAATTAGGGTTTACCTAACTAATCATAAAATTATATAATACACAACATACATCATATAACACAGTTATATAACAGTCTCGAACTCATAATTGAGTTTTAAATTAGGGTTTCCATTTAGCAATTAGCTAATTACTGTTTAAGGTTTCTAATTTGAGAAATTAGGGTTTAAATCACTAATTAGGGTTTTATATAATTAACGTTTTCCTTATTATTATAATTATCATGAATCACATAACACCATTACTAAACAGATTTTAAAGTCTCACTTGACTTCAAAACTAGGGTTTATCAATAATACGAGGGTTCTCAAATATTGCACCCTCATTGACCAATCATTAACAATGCGTACATACAATACATATTTATAGAACTAAAAAATCAAAATATAATTAATATTATATTATTATTCTCATTCCTTATGACGCCCCCAAATCCGGGAATCTTCCAACCCGACAGATGGTGCTACACGGTACTCCTAACTGTATATTCATTCTATTGAAATGACATCAAAATGTGTGTATCAACGACATTCTTATTATATTAATAATATTACATCTCGTTCCCAAGTTCTATAACCATTACATTCTTTATTCATCATACTATAATATATACACTTACTAGTTTATTACAAGGTAAACTAATCGTTCATCTTCGTCTTGCCTTTATCCTTGTCGGATTACTCGGTTCTTTTGGTCCTAGCTGCATTCATATGATTCAAGCAAGAGTGAGTATAACAAGCTCAGCAAGTACAACAATTTTTTTAAAACGACATGCTTGAAACATAGGAATCTTATATCTTCAATTCTGGATAATAGTTATGAAGTACTATCGATAATTCAAAATAGCATTTCTTTTCCTTCAAAATTTTTTACAATGAAAATATTCATTAAAACGTCAATTCTGGTCCAAGACCAGGAGCATTTCATAATTTCTTTAAAAAGGACAACCCGGCACTAAGTCTGTAAGTCTGACATATCTTACGAGCACATCTAGGTGATCAGACCATAGCACTCTATATTGATCAACACTACATTCATTAAACGTGTATACGTTTAAGTTTTGGTAACCTCACGTGCCCATCGAATAATCGATGAAAAATACATTTGTTTATTCATACTTAGGCTTACCTTGAATCCGTACCAAACAATTGGCATAGGATAGCATTATCAATTCTATATTGAAAGACTTATAAATAAATCAATCAACTCTTCAAGATTAGGCTAGTAGAGGTAAAACTGGCATCGACCCTTTAGTAAAACATTGCATGCATCTCATAACATGAATCAGAGAAAACTTGACTAACTCGAAGGTTAGACAGACATTTAAGAAAAACTTGCCTTCAGCGTCTGCTACAGTAAAAATTACTTTCCCTTTGAGTCTTTACAGTCTCTACAACATATAACCACGTAACATACCACATTAGGTCATGAATGAACATACATGGTTCCTAATGAATCGTACCCTTCTTCTCAATCTAATCCTATATTAGATTTGTTAGTGTTTATCCTGGCTTTCCATTATGTTGTTCTTACATTGTCATTCCGTTCATATTCAATTGATTATCAACCTTTAATCATCATACATTAAACATCTAACAATGCCTAACAATGTTATAATTCAGCCTTAGTTCATTACTAATGAGTTACCATTCATGATATACTTGCAAATTATCTTCTCTGTCCAAACCCTAGGGTTAGCGCTGCGGCGCCACCCTTCCTTCTCTATGTGGTATTTGTGGCGCCACTGCTCTTCGATATTAAAAGACCCAACTCTCTACCGTTGCAGTGCGCGAGTCTCAACGTTATATGTTGTGCTGCGGCGTGACTCTGCAGAAGGTCGTGACAATGTGCTCGGCACTGCAGCGCCACCATTTGGCCTTGGGTTGGCACCGCGGCGCCAACTTTGTGCCTCAAAAAATATTTGACAGGCTTTTAATTTTGTGAAACTCTCGGACGCATAACTTCTTCGTTATAAGTCCGAATTGGCTCGTTCAAGAGCCTACGATTCACAAATTACATACTATATGCGTTCATGTAAGAATTTTATCTATTTGACTTCTTTTGCTAAAATTTAACTCATTAGTTCATTTTTAACAAAAACGATAAACGTTCGTGAACGTTCAACGCTCGTTTCTTCGTTCTAAGTCGGAATCTGGTCATTTTTGAGTCCGCAACTCTATGACTTGACTCTATTGAAAACCAATGTTTCCAAGCTCAATATCAAAATTTGACTTCTATTCCGAGATTTTCACGAATTCCATGATTATTGTCCAAACTCGTGAATTCCGCCTTAACTTCATTTCTTATGATTTGTTCATCGTTTCAAATTGATTTAATCCACCATATTATCCTCTTGACATACTCATCTCATTAACTTATATACATGATAAGTTATTACTTGTTCTTCATTAGTCTATAACTTGTAAAAGTATGAACTACTTATGAATTTACTTTGCATGACTTTATAAAATCTTAAATCTTTTAATCATCATCCTTGCTTCTTATTATCATACCATCTTATTATTACAACATAAGACAAGTTCCTACAAGTTCTTCCTTGTTTCATAACTTATATGATTATAAATAGCTTATTCATGACTTATACGGCTTAAATCCATTGATTAATCATTTTTATCATTCCTTAGCATACATGTTCTACCACTACTGTAAGACCCCAACTTATTATGAATAAAATTAAATTTTCTCTATTTATTATCTTGAAATAATAAGGAGTTAATTTGATATAATACTTTGGTTATGGGTGAAATGTGCAAATTTTACAAAATAACCAAGTGGTTATAAAATATTCATTTTGTCGGGGAATATTCGTTTGGTCATGGAATATTCTTGTTGTCGGGAATATTCGTGACTACTACTGGCCAGCAACCATTCGTGGGCCTCATAATGTAATAACCGCTTTACGAAGAAAACGACAAGTTTGAGTTTTTATAAATAAGGGCGTGGTTATTACTGCTAACACTGTTGGAATACTCGATGGTTAAAATACAAAGAATGTCTGCTGTGGTTTGCATAGTAGCATGCCAGTATTGCTCAAGATTTTTGAATTATTGATTCTTACGTAAAGAAGGCACTACTCAATAATTGTTACGATAATTCTTTGCTCAATATTTTATTTTATTGATTCAATAATTGTTGCGTTGATATTTTATATTAATGTTGTTTCAATAATTGTCACTGCACAGTATTTCCCATTATCAGATCAATAATTCATATTATTTGAATAATATTATTAGATAGCATTATTGTAATGTCTAGAAAGTTCTGTCTAAGGAGAGATTTGGTCACCTAATTGCGTGTCAGTAAGGAGAAATCCTTATTAGAAAGCCCCCTCTTTTCTGAAAACGGCCTAGTTGTCACAATTTTGATTATGTAATATTATTTGTGAATAATTAATTATTGATTTATATGATAAGGAAATATTTATTTTATGTGGATATAATTGACGGATATATTTATTTTATGTGGATATAATTGAAGGAATTAATGTTGAGGTGTTTTTGTCGGAATGGAGGTATTAAAAATTAAATCATTGTTCTTGAGATATATTGCGTGAGTTATAATTTTTAATCTAACCGTTGGATCGTTGTGATTTTTGGATATGTTATACATATATAAGTTGAGTATATGTCCACAAATTTTGAACCGTTAAAAATGAGTGTATGATTTTTTATGAATTTTAAGAGGTAACTGATTCGAAAATTAGGTTTATAAATGATTTAGGTGGAAAATTCTAGAATTGAGTGGGCCCCACTTGTGGTTGGTGAAGAAATGTGCTGAATTTTATTTCAAATATGGTTGGTGGCAATAGTAGTAGGTAAAGCCATCAGGTAGCAGGTCAAGTTTGTTTCAGCGTGCTAGCATTTTCCTATAAATAGGTGCTTAGGTTAGAATTGAAAATCACACCAGAAACATAAGCTTTCTCTCTTTCTCTCTCTATATTATCGAGCGTATTTTGTGAGTATTTAGATACTTTGAGAGTTTCTATTCAGTACAAGTTTCATTTAGCATTACATCCGACCTTTCATTCCGAAGTAATATTTCTCTGAGGGTAAGGGATGTTATTTTCTTCTTAAATGATATTATTTTCTTCAATATCATTATGCTGAGATATTGTTATGAATTTTATTGTGGAATTTCTACCTTTTTTGTCGGGGTTACTATTCATGTATACGAAACTATTCACGTATACGGCACTATTCACAAATATGACGCTATTCACTGAAAAATGAAATTTTCTCTTTTTCATCCTAGATGTCTTTTATGGTTACTATCTTTGATTGTATCCATGTTTTGATCTTTATTTTTGAATTCTACTTCACAATTTGTTATTATGGAGTATTATTAAATTTGAAAAAACTGAAATACGAATCCATAATATTTGTCCTTCTGTGTCACTGGATTCGTTCTCTAAAATGTTTTTCATCATCCTCACTCCTTAATGGTGATACTTAATGACTATCTTTGGCCTGTAGTGCAAAGATGAATGATTACCTGATGAATATCTTTGGCCCGTAGTGCAAAGATGAACAGGTGTTGAGATGAACATGACCAACTGGTGATACAAATGAATATCTTTGGCCCGTAGTGCAAAGATGAATATTTGATGCAAGATGTATATTGATTGATGTTACAGGGATAAAATATTGATGACGGACTTTTAAATTCATAGATGATGGTAGATTTCATTCTCTACTTAACTCTTCTAATGAATTGTTATTTCCGCTGCAGTTGTTAATCTAAAACTTGTTATCTATTGTATTCTATCAGATTTTTCCCTGTTGAAGACTAAGGATAATTTGTTGTATATTATCTTAGTCATAATATTCTTTACTGGGCTAGTTGAGCTCATCCTTTTCCTTTTTGTTCCATTTTTCTTCTCAGGAGGTGAGAATTTAGCAGGGACTAGCCGGTGTATGGAGTGATGATTCAAGATAGTTGTTTTAGTAGTCCTCACTATTTTGTAGAATAGTACATCAATAATTGTAATGAGGACTTTATTTGGGTGTGGATATTGTCTAAAAGACAATATTGTATTTAAACTCACAATATGTGTTGTCGTATTTTGCACGACAATTGTAATAATGAAATTGTAGTTTTCTTTATGTACCATGTTTTTGGCGACTCAAAATGGGTGTTGTATACCTATTTTGGGGGCGTCACAGTTGGTATCAGAGCTTAGGGATATGGTCTCTGGCAGAGATCGGGGAATAGAACTAGGATGAGAGAGACGAGTAAATCCTTCGCTAGTTTGTCCTACCTAAGCTTATTTGTTGGTCGGTCATAATATAGGGATATTATGTGATATGTTAATTTGTTTAATTAACCCCTGTTTTATGGCAGTTTTTAAGAATGGCAGTTGAGAACGTTAACAATGGAGTCTGTGAGACTATGGAACAACCTTTGATTACCAACCAAAAGAACTTGCAACATGAAGGCAATATTCCTCTTGTAAACAACACTACCGAGCAAACAATGAATGATGCGATGTTTAGAAACTTTTTACAGTTCATGCAAAATCAGACGAGGGAGACTCGTGTATAGAATACGGGTGGAAATGATAGCAACTCGCGCTTTGTCACAGCCAAGCAGTTCAAGGAGTTGGGACCACCAAATTTCTAGGGAAAGTCCGATCCTATTAAGGCGGAAGTGTGGGTTAACCAAATTACCAAGATATTCGATTTCTTGAGATGCATGGAGGAACAGAAGGTTCCATTCGCCACCTTTATGTTCTGTGGTGAGGCAGATTACTGGTGGGAATCTATGAAGCGTACCCAGCCAGCCACACTTAAGATGTTTTGGGAAAGATTTCAGAAACTGTTCAATGACAAGTACTTTCCTGAAAGTATTCATCATATGAAAGAGGTAGAGTTTATTAGGACCAAATGGTAACAACATGGCGGTGTCTCGATCTGAGGCGAAGTTCATGAGTTATCCAGGCTTGTACCTCATTTGGTAGAGAATGAGTAACGTATGACGCAAATGTTTCTAAGAGGTCTAAAACCTGAGATTTGTCAATACCTTATCTCTTATAAATTTTCTCTATATTCAGATGTTTTCAACAGGGCTCAATTATTAGAGCGAGATAATGAGTACACTCAACCGAGGGATCACAACAAGGGTTATCTGGGATGGCAGATCATCTGAGCTATGATAACCAAATGAGGAGAGGAAGAATACGGACAAAAGCGGTAACCACTCGGGTGGTAATCGTGGCCATGATAATAGGAGAGGTGAGTCAAGTGGAAATTTCAAAAAGAGGAGATTCAACAATGAAGGGAAGACATCAGCAGCAGCAGCAACACCAGCACCAACAACAAGTTATAGGGGAGGAGAACGACTGCCAGTTAGATGCTATAGATGCGGAGAGGAGGGACACATAGTCCAAACTGTTCACAACCTTCCAAGGTGTGTTTCTATTGTGGAAAAGATGGTCATGTAGCCCAATTTTGTGCGATAGCGAAGTCAAGTCCAACTGGGACAGCGACACCAAAGGCGACTACGGACAAAACAAAGTCGGTGGTTCAAGGAAGGGCGTTTGTCGTGAATGGCCAAAACAAAAGAAAACCGAACGAGGTGATCATGGGTAAGATAATCTTGAACTCTTGCGAAGTTTATACCTTACTAGGTACCGATTCTACCCATTCTTTTATCTCTCTTGCTTGTGCTCAACGTTTAAACTTGACTCTGGAGAAATTGGACTTTAACTTATATGTTAAAACTCAGTTGGGTGAAACCTTTGTTACATCTACAGTTTATAAATTTTGCATGATCCAAGTTGGCACAATCACATTACCTATTGATCTTATCTCTTTAAAGATACTTACATTTGATGTGATTTTAGGGATTGATTGGTTAACCACTTATCATGCCAAAATTGATTGTTTTCATAAGGTTGTTAGTTTTCATATTCCTAACCAACCTGTTATACGAATTCAAGCAACTAAACCACTAAAATCAGTCACGGTCATATCAAGCCATAAAGCTATTCGTTTATTGAAAAATGGATGTCAAGCTTTCTTAGCCCATATTATGGACTTGAACAAAAACACGTCAGATTTGAATAATATTCCTGTTGTTAATGAATTTCCTGACGTATTTCCTGAAGAACTTCCTGGTCTACCCCTAGAACGTGATGTTGAATTCTTTATTGACTTTGAACCGGGTACAAAGCCCATTTCTAAAACCCCATGTCGAATGGCTCCTATTGAACTTCAGAAGTTAAAAGTCCAACTACAGGAGTTTTTAGACATCAGTTTCATTCATCCTAGTACATCTCCTTGGGGTGCTCCTGTTTTATTCGTAAAGAAGAAAGACGGGAGTATGCGACTTTGTATTGACTACCGAGAATTGACCCATGTCACCATCAAGAATAGGTATCCGCTACCTCACATTGATGATCTGTTTGACCAGTTACAAGGAGCACAATTCTTTTCAAAGATCGATCTTCGTTCTGGATATCATCAACTGAAGATTAAAACTGAGGATATTCCAAAGACTGCCTTCAGAACTCGGTATGGGCATTATGAATTCTTAGTCATGTCTTTTGGATTGACTAATGCTCCTGCTGCTTTCATGGATATGATGAACCATGTATTCAAGGAATATTTGGATCAGTTCGTTGTTGTCTTTATTGATGACATCCTCATCTATTCCAAAAGCCGTGAAGATCATGAGCACCATTTGAAGCTGGTACTTCAAAGACTTCGTGACAACAAGCTATATGCCAAGTTGAAGAAATGCGAGTTCTGGCTTAAGGAAGTAGTATTCCTTGGGCACGTGGTGTCAAAACATGGAGTATATGTTGACCCGGCAAAGATTGAAGCAATCCAAAGTTGGGAGCAGCCGAAGTCGGTGATCGAAGTGCGTAGCTTTCTGGGCTTAGCTGGTTATTATCGGAGATTCGTGGAAGGATTTTCTCGAATCACTACTCCATTAATTCAGCTGACTCGGAAAGATGCAAAATTCGTATGGAGCGAGGAATGCAAGAAGAGTTTCCAAGAGCTCAAGAGGAGACTCATTTCGACACCTGTTCTGACAATACCATCTAGTTTGGATGGATTTGTTATCTACAGCGATCCTTCAGGCAAAGGGTTAGGATGTATTCTCATGCTACATAGGAAAGTTATAGCTTATGCCTCGCGACAACTCAAATAATATCAGAGGAATTATCCTACTCATGATCCGGGTTAGCGTGATCGTTTTGTTGAAAATCTGGAGACACTACACCATGGGGAGAAAAGTGGAGATTTATACGGATCATAAAAGCCTCAAATATTTCTTCACCCAAAAGGAGATCAACATGCGGCAACGACGTTGGCTCGAGTTGTTGAAAGATTACGACCATAGCATTCAATATCATCTTGGAAAAGCAAACGTTGTAGCTGACGCATTGAGTAGAAGATCGTATGCAGGTACGAGTGTGATGTTGTTAACATAAAGAACCATTTTGTACGACTTACAAAGGATGGAGATAGAGTTAAAAACTCCAGGGACCCACATGATGATGGCAAATATACGAGTAGAACCGAGTTTAATCGATAAAGTTAAAGTTGCTCAAGCCACAGACCCAGAGATGATACGTATGAAGACGAAAGTGCAAAAAGGTGCTATTCCAGAGGCAAGAATTGATGAAGAAGGAATACTTAGAGTCAACTCCAAACGTTGCGTTCCTAACAATTCTGACTTGAAGCATAGAATCATGATGGAGGCACACAACACACCGTTTGTAATCCATCCTGGGAGTACCAAAATGTATCATGATATTCGACACATATTTTGGTGGAACAATATGAAAAGAGAGATCACAGAGTTTATCTCGAGGTATTTAACTTGTGAACGAGTAAAGGCGGAGCATCAAGTGCCAAAGGGTCCATTGCAACCACTTGAGATTCTGGAATGGAAGTGGGAACACATTACTATGGATTTTGTTACGGGTCTTCCCAAGGTTTCTCGAGGTATAGATGCGATTTGGGTTATTGTTGATAGATTAACCAAGTCTGCTCATTTCTTGCCTATACGTGATATTTAATCCCTTGAACGTCTTGCTCGTATGTACTTGAATGAGATTGTGAGATTGCATGGCATGCCAGTATCCATAGTTTCGGATTGTGACCCAAGATTCACTTCACAATTTTGGGTTAGCTTGCAGAAAGCTATGGGCACGGATTTACGATTCAGTTCGGCATACCATCCTCAAATAGACGGGAAATCGGAAAGGACTATTCAAACTCTTAAAGATCTATTAAGACTATATGTCCTAGATTTCAAAGGAAGTTGGGATAAGTACTTGCCACTGGTGGAATTCTCCTACAACAACAGTTATCAAGTAAGTATAAGCATGACTCCATTCGAGGCGTTGTATGGACGAAAGTGTCGTTCTCCGGTATGTTGGGATGAGGTGGGTGAAACAACATTGTTGGTGTAATAACCCGATTTTTTCTATATAATTAAATCAGAAATTTTGCGTATAATTTTTTTATTATTATTATTAATTATTTATTTTAAAGGTAAGGATGCGTGAAAGGTATTATATATGTATTTATGTGATAGATATAAAATATATTTATTACATGAATGATTATGAATAATTTTATTTTAGAATTATTGCTCATTATAAATTATATTCTTATAATAATTATTTTTATAGTAAAAATATTTTTAATACTTATTTTCCATGAAAATATGATAATTATATTATCAAAATAATATATGATATGATTATTAGAATTTTATAATACTTATTTTATTATATGAAATTATTTGAAATAGTTAAGTTAATTATTTTAACTTAATTATTAAGGTTATATATGAAAGATAAATCAGATATGGAATCCAAACCCTAATTCTGGGTTTTGATCAAGGAATGAGAATAATAATATTATATTATTATTTGTCAGTGTGATAGATATGTATGGTTATGTGTGTAATGTTAATGTGTAGAACAATTTTATTATATTACAACCAAACCCTAATAATATTTTTATAAACCCTATTTCTGGTTCTGGATTAAGGAATGATGATAATAATATAATACTAATTATATTTTGATTTTTCAGTGCTATAAATATGTACTGTATATGCGTGGACTTATAGTATTGGTTAAATATTGTGTAAAATGCCAAAACCTAGTTTAAGTCATTAAACCCTAAGTTAAAGCCAATGCTCACTTAAGACCAATATGTGATCATGTTAATGTGATTATGATTGGTGTTATATGTATTAACCCTAATTAGGGAGAATCGTAATTATTCAAAATCCTTATTATTTTTCTATATTATAAACCCTAAACTCTAAATTAGTAACCCTAATTTGTAATTATAAACCCTAATTATATTTGAATTTCTATTAAACCCTAATCCAGAACCCTAATTAGTAAATTAAAACCCTAAAACCTAGAACCCTAATTTAATTTCTAAAAACCCTAATTGTATTATAGAAACCCTAATTTTTGGTATTATAAACCCTAATTGCTTTCTTAGCAAAGTTAATTGTGATTAAGGGTAATAAACCCTAATGTCCCTATATAATTTAATTATTAACTTAATATAATTAAAAATTTTAATTTTCAAAATTTTAGAAACTAAAATCAATTTATTTTTTTATTTATTTTTGTACAAACCCTAGTTGCTAAAAATTAATTATGCTATGTGCTAAACCCTAAGGGTCAAACCCTGAGGGTCAAACCCTAAGGGTCAAACCCTGAGGGTTAAACCCTAAGGGTCAAACCCTAAGGATTTGACAAGATGACAATTTTGCCATTAAATTGATTTATCAAATGACCAAAATGCCCTTTTTAGTGTTTTAGTAAGCTAACTTGCAAAGTTGGCAATATCCTTAGTTGGTAACCTAATTAAACCAACCCCAACAACTCAATATGCACGAATTTGCCAGCAAATCAGCTCCTACAACATCCCATTCATGCATCTTGTTTGCCTATAAATAGATTTAAGGAGAGAGAAATTACCTTTGTTCACTTATTTTGTGTAAAAACCCTACTCAACTCTCTCAAGCACCACACCTCCGAAATTTGTTGATAATATCAGTCACAAACATAGCCCCACGTCCACCATAAACAAATCAGCAACACAAAATCAAGAATTGGATCATCAAGGTATAAAACTAATTTAGAAATTTGATCTTTGATCTTCTGTTAAAAGTTGTGATTATGTGTTGTAATATGTCATATGTAATGCTAAACCATGATCTGGGTTGGTAGGAAGTGGATCTATAACATCTAATGCTTGAAATCTATGTTTTTCAAAAATCTGGAAATGTTGATTTTTGTGTTCTGACATCAAATGTCAGACGCTGTAGATTGTTGTGTGTTTAATATTTTTGTTGTTGAAGTGTTTAATTTAGTAGCCTTGTATGAGATCTTTAATCTGAAAGTGGATTCACTGTCATTGGATGTCTAGATCAAAAGATATTAATGGTCAAAGGTCGTTGACCGATCATGACCGGGTAGAAATCTGGGTAAACCCAGAAAATTTTCCAGCGTCTGACAAGATTTCAAGCTTCTATATCTGACAGCTTTGATGATGTTGTTGTATTCAATTTGTAGCTAGATATGTATGCTATACATTCATGTTTCTAGAAGTCATAAACAATAAACCGAGTAGTTGTAATCTATGGTTAAAGTAGCCCATCTGGCCACGGTTTGAGTTTCTGAGAAAAACCCAGAAACTTTTCGAGCAGATTTTCTGGCCTGGTTTGACCGGATCATAGATGGAGTTGTGTTTGTTTTTGGACTGTTATTTTGACATCTCGTTGTTCCTTGTCATGAATACTACATGTATGAATCATAAAACCACCAAAACAATAACTAGAACCTAGATAAATTTGTATTGGAAAGTGACCAGTCGATGTTTTGGGTTTCTGAAGAAACCCAGGAAGCGTCTGACAGGTTCTTTAGCGAGCCCAAATCGTTTTGTTATGTGTGTTATAGCTGAGATGATGAATGATTATTGTAGTATTACAGTTTGTCTATATAATCAAAGTTCAAGTTAGTTCAGAAACGTCTTGGATTGAAAATTATACGCGGTCAAACATGATAGGTCGATAAGCCGGCTGTCAGTGTTCTTGAGGCTCAAGAACACCAACAGCGATGCTTTTTGTCGCTAAAGCCCTATAGCGACGGTTTTATTAGTTTTATTTTCTGTTTTTCCGAAAATTAATTAAAAATAAGAAATAAATTATAAAAATTACTAAAACTGATTTTAAAAATTATTTTAAATTATGAAAAATAACTTTTAATTATTTGGGATATTTTTCATTAATATTTATAATTATTTAAATATTAATGATATTTAATTTATTAGTGTATTAAATAAATTAGAAAAAATAATTTTAATTATATAAAAATCATTTTAAATAGGAATAAAGTGTTTAAAAATATTTTTGAGTTATTTTTGATAACTTTTAATATTTTTGTGATGAATTTCATTAATTAATTAATATTAATGATATTGAAGTTATTTAATAAATATATTAAATAATTTAGTTTAAAATGATTTTAATATTATAATAATCATTTTAAATGAAAATAAAGTGTTTAAAGATATTTTAAGTTATAAAATATAACTTTTAATATTTAAAGAATAATTTCATTAATAATTTAATATTAATGATATTTATTTAATGATTAATTATATTAAATTTATTTAATAATTATATTAAATAAATAGTTTAAAAATGGTTTTATTAATTTAAAAATCATTTAAAAGGGATAAAAATGAATTAAAAATATTTTAAGTTATAATTAATGACTTTTAATATTTGGATAAATAATACATCAATATTTTAATATTAATGGTAATTATTTAAAATAATTTTAAATGTTTTAAAAATCATTTAAAGGTAATATAAATGTTTTAAAAATAGTTTAAGTTATTTTAAATAACTTAATATTTTGGCAATGGTTTCATTAATAGTTTATTATTAATTAAATATTAATGATAATAGAATTGTTTAATATTTTAATTATTTAATAATGATTACGATATTTCAAAATTATGATAAATGATAATAATTATTTAAAAAAAATTATTATAAGTCATTTAAAAATTATATGACTGATATTTACGAATGCTGAACTTTGAGATAGTCTTAGACTCGATACTTACAGATAAAGTCATTAAGATGCAAGAAGTTTCGAAAATTGAATTGGACTTACGTAATGTGTTTGTATATGTGTTTGTTTGTGATCTGATAAACGATGTGAAACGTGTGTGACAATGTGATTAGGTTATGAAATTTGCAATGCAATATGCGATTACTATGTGTTATGTTATATTGTTCTAATCGAACGAATGATTTGATTAATGATAGGTCGATATAAAAGATAAATCTAAGTTGCGTAAGTGTAAGCAGCGCATCAGGCAAGTATCCTACCTTTGCATTTTCTTTATGCAATGGACAAGTGTAAGAATGTTTCACAATTATACTATTACTGTACAGATTGTTAAACCTATATTATATATGCCCATTGATTATCAACATGTTAGTATATGATAATTCAGTTATATATTCTATTCGTTAATTTCTAGAAATGATTATACAAGTGTCCCCATTTGGATAATCATTGTATTTAATCACATGTTGATACACCTATGATATACATATATGTTGAATTATAGATAATTGTTGAACAAGATAAGACCTTTGTTATGAAAACCCGACAGGTATGAACATCCCGATAATGGGAAAATTTTTATGCGCCACGTCGGACAAAGGATGAACGATAATATCGTTCTAGCAATGTAGTATTGATCAATACAGGGTAAAACAGGCTGATCACCCTCCGTGCCCGTAAGCAATGCCGGTTTGCGGATGAAGTTCTGCTAAACCTTTTTGAAAATGAAAACAATGTTCATAGTATGTCACATAAACCTTATATATAGACAATACACAGTTTCAAAAACTTGAAAGAGGGTTGTTATGTTATTATTATCCTTGGTACAGATTACTTCACAACTATTGACTGGTTGTAGAAGAATATTATAAAGAAAACATTTAAATTCTTTCAGCTTATATATATATAAATACTTGCTGGGCACTCAAATGCTCATCCTTGCTTAATTTAAATGTTTTTAGCTTAGTATGAACAGCTGGAAGGTTCAGACAAGAACAAGTGAAAAGGAAAGCAAACAGAATGTGCTTATTGGTATCTTTTGTAATAGTTAGACTGTATTAGAACTATGATATGTATTATATATCATGTAAAGAATGTAGTAAATGTTGCGTACTTGGGATTAGACTCTGATAAATGTAAGTTAAGTTTGAAATTTATATTATTGTTATTATTATTAGTAATATTTCCGCTCATAGAAATGGTATCGTGAAGTACCGAATTCGGGTTTCAAGTATCCGGGTTCGGGGACTTTACAGTTGGGACTAGAGTTGGTACGTATGACTACGAAAAAGATCCAAACAATTCGACAACGTATACAAATGACACATGATCGACAAAAGAGTTATGCGGATCTTCATCGAAAGGACGTGGAATTTGATAGTGGGGATCATGTACTGTTACGTATTGCTCCATGGAAGGGAGTTACAAGATTTGGGAAGAGAGGAAAGCTCAATCCATGATTTATTGGTCCATTTCAGATTCTTGACCGAGTAGGAAATGTGGCCTATAGACTCGCGTTACCTCCAAGTATGTCTCGTGTTCATAATATTTTTCACATATCTATACTTCATAAATATGTGAAAGACCCAAACCACATTATTGCATTAGAACCAGACGAGATAGCCGAAGATTTAAAGTACGAGGAGGTACCTGTCAAGATATTGGATAGGAAAGAGCATATCCAACGAACAAAGTTATACCACAAGTCATGGTTTTGTGGAGGAACCATGTTATTGAGGAAATGACTTGGGAGTTGGAATTGGAAATGAAAGCGAGGTACCCTCACCTTTTCGAAACACCAGGTACGTACATCAATTTTGAGAAAAAAAATTCATAAGGAGGGGAGGTTGTAAGACCCCAACTTATTATGAATAAAATTAAATTTTCTCTATTTATTATCTTGAAATAACAAGGAGTTAATTTGATATAATACTTTGGTTATGGGTGAAATATGCAAATTTTACAAAATAACCAAGTGGTTATAAAATATTCATTTTGTCAGGGAATATTCGTTTGGTCGTGGAATATTCGTACGAACGGCACAACCATTCGTGGGCCTCATAATAGAATAACTGTAAGATGAAGAAAACGACAAGTTTGAGTTTTTATAAATAAGGACGTAGTTGTTACCGCTAACACTGTTGGAATACTCGGTGGTTAAAATACGATGTCTGGCGTGGTTGTACAATAAATGTACGGTATTACCTATAAAGATTTTTTGAATTATTGATTCTTACGTAAGAAGACACTACTCAATAATTGTTACAGTAATTACTATTCAATATTTTATTTTATTGATTCAATAATTGTTGCGTTGATATTTTATATTATTGTTGTTATAATAATTGTCACTACATAGTATTTCCCATTATCAGATCAATAATTCATATTATTTGAATAATATTATTAGATAGCATTATTGGCAATGTCTAGAAAGTTCTGTCTAAGGAGAGGTTTGGTCACCTAATTGCGCGCCAGTAAGGATAAATCTTTATTAGAAATCCCCCTCTTTCCTGGGAACGGCCTGGTTGTCATAATTATGATTCTGTAATATTATTTATGAATAATTAATTATTGATTTATCTGATAAGGAAATATTTATTTTATATGGATATAATTGGTGGATATATTTATTTTATGTGGATATAATTAAAGGAATTAATGTTGTGGTATTTTTGTCGGAATGGAGGTATTAAAAATTAAATCATTGTTCTTGAGATATATTGCGTGAGTTATAATTTTTAATCTGACTGTTGGATCGTTGTGATTTTTGGGTATGTTATACATATATAAGTTGAGTATATGTCCACAAATTTTGAACCGTTAAAAATGAATGTATGATTTGTTATGAATTTTAAGAGGTGACTGATTCAGAAATTAGGTTTATAAATGATTTTGGTGGAAAATTCTAGAATTAAGTGGGCCCCACTTGTGGTTGGTAAAGAAATGTGCTGAATTTTATTTCAAATGTGGTGGGTGGCAATAGTAGCAGGTAAAGCCATCAAGTAGCAGGTCAAGTCTGTTTCGGCGTGCTAGCATTTTCCTATAAATAGGTGCTTAGTTTAGAATTAAAAATCACACCAGAAACATAAGTTTTCTCTCTTTCTCTCTCTATATTATCGAGCGTATTTTATGAGTATTTAGATACTTTTAGAGTTATTATTCAGTACAAGTTTCATTCAGCATCACATCTAACCTTTCATTCTGAAGTACTGTCTCTCTGAGGTAAGGGATGTTATTTTCTTCTTAAATGATATTTTTTTTCTTCAATATCATTATGCTGAGATATTGTTATGAATTTTATTGTGGAATCTCTACCTTTTTGTGTCGGGGTTACTATTCACGTATACGACACTATTCACGTATACGACACTATTCTTGACGCTATTCATTAAAAAATAAAATTTTCTCTTTTTCATCGCAGATGTCTTTTATGGTTACTATCTTTGATTATATCCATGTTTTTATCTTTATTTTTGAATTCTACTTCACAATTTGTTATTATGGAGTATTATTGAATTTGGATAAACCGAAATACGAATCCCTAATATTTATCCTTTTGTCTCACTGGATTCGTTCTCTAAAATGTTTTCATAATCCTTAGTCCTTAATGGTGATACTTGATGAATATATTTGGCCTGTAGTGTAAAGATGAATGATTACCTGATGAATATCTTTGGCCCATAGTGTAAAGATGAACAGGTGTTGAGATGAACATGACCAACTGGTGATACAAATGAATATCTTTGGCCCGTAGTGCAAAGATGAATATTTGATGCAAGATGTATATTGATTGATGTTACATGGATAAAATATTGATGATGGACTTTTAAATTCATAGATGATGGTAGATTTCATTCTCTACTTAACTCTTCTAATGAATTGTTATTTCCGCTGCAGTTGTTGATCTAAAACTTATTGTCTATTGTATTCTATCAGATTTTTCACTGTTGAAGAGTAAGGATAATTTGTTGTATATTACCTTAGTCATAATATTCTTTACTGGGCTAGTTGAGCTCACCCTTTTCCTGTTTGTTCCATTTTTCTTCTCAGGAGGTGAGAATTTAGCAGGGACTAGCCGGGGTATGGACTGATGATTCAAGATAGTTGTTTTAGTAGTCCTCACTATTTTGTAGAATAGTACATCAATAATTATAATGATGACTTTATTTGGGTGTGGATATTGTCTAGAAGACAATATTGTATTTAAACTCACAGTATGTGTTGTCGTATTTTGCACGACTATTGTAATAATGAAGTTTTCTTTATGTACCATGTTTTTGGCGACTCAAAATGGGTGTTGTATACCTATTTTGGATATTATTTGTGAATAATTAATTATTAATTTATATGATAAGGAAATATTTATTTTATGTGGATATAATTGATGGATATATTTATTTTATGTGGATATAATTGAAGGAATTAATGTTGAGGTGTTTTGTCGGAATGGAAGTATTAAAAATCAAATCACTGTTCTTGAGATATATTACCCCCTTCTCTAACAATTGAAGAGAAAGAGAATTATAGTTTAAGTTCTTCCCTACGAAGATCACTTGGTTAATCTTTGATCTCCTTCTTGCTTGTTACCTCGCATGGTGTTTATTTCGTAAAATCAACATAATGCTTTTTTACGTAAATCTATACACCCATGGTATCTCGATTATAAGATTACATTAAATAGAGGGACTATCGATATAATTCTCATAGATTCAAGATTCACAATATCCCATAACAATTGGTAATTCTCAAGAGAACTATTACCGTGTTTGATACCCTCACTTGAATATATGAATCAGATCTCGTGACTAGAGTCTATCTATCCAAAATTCGAGTATCAAGAATAATATGAACAATCCATATTACTAATACCCTCACCAAGATGTATAGTTTAAGCCAATGAATTTATACTATCGTATCGATAGTAACTACTTATCTCAAAATCCAGAGTATTAATAACAACATGAACAAATTCATGCTATTAATACCCTCACTCACCTAAATAGTTCCCAAGGATCTCAACTAGATTCAAGAAGTCTAATTTTACATCTATATATGTAAGAAACACTACTATCATGAAAAAAAATATATGTTATATATATATATAATATATTAAGATTCGATTACATGATTCTCATAACGAGTTCTTATTACAAGGTATTCAAACAAACAAGAATATAATCTAATCTATGTAGGACGCTTCCCTTTATCTACTCCGTAAGTTCCAGATTACCATCTAAAACCGCAAAGGAAATAATTTGCAAGGGTGAGCTATGATATGCTCAAAGAAGTTGTGTATTTATAACAATATAGGATTTGAAGAAATATAACAATTCAAATTTCAACCGATAGTTGTTACCATTTCTCGGATTTCTAATTTCAACCATTTCTCGAATTTTTCTTATTTCACACCACAAAGACTTAGAAATTTTGTTCGATGTGAGATAGGGGATCAAATTATTCAACATCCTAGAGTATGCATATCACCCACAAAGGTTTTCGAGATACACTAAAATTATCACAATATATGAATCGACTAAACTTCGCCCCCTTACGGATACTCAACCTCAAGATAAGATTGTCTTACCAAAACAATTTGGTTTGACACAACAGCTTTATGCTCAATAAACAATATCATATGGATAAACAATTCATTTCTTAGTTATGCCGAACTATAGCAATAACTTTTCAATAATAAGGTAATTCAATTGTAGGTGTAGGATATTATATCAACAAAGATATCAAGATAAAAAAATCTTGTCAAACAATAAACAGGGTTTAAGAAATTTGCTTTATAAGAGATTTAAGGATAGAGAACTCATTTCGAGCGTAGATCACCAAGTTATGCTATTCAAACGTTAATAAGTACTTCACGATATTCATATATATAAATCTAACACGCTAATATTGATAACAATATCCAATTATAACATTTATATAATATCTAAGTTAGATTTAATAGGGTTTAGTATTTAATACCTTTTGTTATATGGACTAAATTTTATTTATAACATTTATTTATCCATTATAATAAATTTTAAAATTTTAAAGTATTTAAAATATTTATTTATCCTTTAAATGATTTTTAAATCATTTATTTCTATTTATAAGTAATTAATATTTACCTAAAATTTTACAAAAACATTGATTATTATTATTAAATAATTTATATTCATTTATTATAATTTTTATATCATTAATAATATTTTTCCATAATTATTTAGTATTTATAAATAATTATTCTAATTTCTTTATTAATAAGTTAATTATTAATAATATCAAAATAATATAAAATAATTATTAAATTTATGTAAAAATATCAAATTTATTTATAATAATTTAATATAATTTTAAAACTATTTTTATAATTATTTATATTTATTTATTAATTATTTCTAATTTTTATAATTTATTTTTAAAGAAAATAATTTGTTCTGTCACTAAAAGCCCTACAAAGGATGTAAAGTGTCACCAGGTGTTCTTTTGAGTTTCAAGGCAATGATTTGGTCGTGGTCGAGTGATCACTTTGACCATTAAATAACTAGCTACCGGTAATGATTTTCATTTGGTCAAGATCGATGTCAGAGTACTCATACAATAAGACAACATGAAACAAATCATAGACTCTAACTTACACATAACAAGAAGTTATAGAAGCTCAAAGTCATTGTCGAGTCGTTTTTGGTTTCGGGTAACCTGTAATGTAAGTCATGGCCTTGGCAATAACGCTTTTGTGGCTTAAATATCTTCGATTCTCGTATTAGATGTGTATTTTGCTTTTTGTAATATGTAGTATATATGTCGTGGTACATATATATAACATTACCAGAAATGAATCATAACTCTAAGGTCTCTAAATTGGTCGTCAAAGTACAACCTAGATGTTGTTCTTCATGTTCTTCAGCTTTCCTCGAAAACCCAAAAACTCTACTCACGCTTCTTGGCCAACTGATTTTGACCAATAATTCCAAAGAACCTATAATGTTGTTTGTTCAATTAAAGATCATAGATATGTAGTATGTATAATAGGGTACTAATCTATAACAAAAACTTAAACAATTAACAATCAAGACGATTAAAAAGTTTCTCATCAAAGTAGCTTGCTCGATCGTTTCGAAGTTTTCTCGGCAAACCTAAAAACCAACATCCGTGAACTGGCCAACCCACTTTGATCGCTTATAACTTGAAATCTACTCGTTCAACTAACTCGCTTTTCTTTTCCGATTAAAGACCTACTAACAAAGCTACAAATACCAATCGATTAATGTACTCAAAACATAAACACACACGAATCTACAAGCCCCGATATTCTACTGCCGCACTAAGTTTTACAAAATTTCCAGATTTCATAAAACACTTAATTAAGTCATCTAGATGTTATGAAAACGTGTTCTACCAATCTAACATACTTTCTAACATCCTAATACATAATTCTAAACATCTAAACAACAAACCTAACATAAGATCAAAGAGCAATTTATGAACTAGGGTTTGCACCTTTTATTGAGCAATTTGTGATTCTAGCTTCTGATGTTGTTGCTATCACCCATGCTTGATTTGGTAGGTTTATAAGTGTATCTAGGCTTTGAGAATTCATGAGTTTACTCAGTCCTAAGGTTCCTATTTATAGAATTCTTGAACTTATCTTTTTGGTCATTTTTCCACCTATTTGCCTCTATAAAGATCTGATTTGTGGCTCTTCCGCCGCTTGGGAGTTTGAAAGCATGTCATGTGATGTTTTGAACTTGAAATGGTGACTCCCAACCTACTTGTGAGCTAGTTGATCAAATTAGTAGCTTAATTAGGTTTAAATCTTCACTAATCTTGATTAGGGTTTTGTTTCTAATGATTAGAATGTTAATTAATGTTAATTAGTACCTAATTGAAGTTTACTAACCATGATTAGGTGTTAAGATAAGCTAATTAGGTTAGATTAGCTAATTAGGTTTAATTTATAAATTAGGGTTAGGGTTTTTGCTAATTAGGGTTAGGGTTTGTTAATCTAGGATTGTTAACCTAAATTTCTTGCTAATCCTAACAAGCACGACATAAAGCATTTTGTCAAGTAAGCACGACAAAGCAACTTGTCAAAATAATTTTACCGAAAAGTCCTAATATAGAAAAAAAAAAAATAAGCACGAGGTGTCAAGCACGACGCGCTTTTTGACAAAAAATTTATTTGGTCAAATTTGTAAAACCAAGTATATATTAACACATAACACATTCGTAATGTAGAAATTTTATTTATATAATGGGATTTTACACTTACGAGTCTTATTAGGGTTTTGGGTTTTTACATTCACCCCTTACTAATAAGAATTTCATCCTCAAATTACAATATGTGTTAAGTAAATAATTGAGGATAATTCTCACAAGATTTTATCTTCAAGCTCCCATGTAGCTTCTTCAACGCTCGATTTCTCCAAATTACTTTGACCGATGCTATCACTTTATTTCTCGTGACTTGCTCTTTACTACGATTTATCCGCATACATGTGTTCCTCTACATAAGAAAGATCTTCCTCTATTTGATTGGCTCATATTGTATAACGTGTTTATAATCAGTTTATATGGTCGTAATACTGGACACATGAAAAACACATTATGAATATGATTTAACTCAGAGGTAGTGCTATTTCATAAGCAACTTCACCAACCCTTCTCAAAATTTCAAAAGGTCCAATGAATCTCTGACTTAATTTTCCCTTTTTTCCAAAACGTATCTTGCCTTCCAAGGAGATACTTTCAAGAATACGTGACTTCCTACGTTAAAGTTTCGTTGTTGATGATGTGGATCTATGTATTTTTTTGTCGATCTTGAGATGCTTGTAATCGCTGATTTAATAATTCTCGATAGTTTCAGCTTGTTTGTTGAATTATCTCAGTCCTAACATTTGTCTTTCCCCGACTTCATCCCAACATAAAGGTGTTCTACATTTACGCCCCATATAAAGCTTCATAGGTGGCATACCTACGCTATGCTAGCATGATAACTATTGTTATAGGCAAATTCGACTAAGGGTAATCGATCTTCCCAACTTCCTTTGAAGTCTATAATACAAGTTCTCAAAGATATCTTCTAATGTTTGTATAGTTCTCTCACTCTCATCCATCATTCCGAGGATGATAAGTCATACTTAATCTTAGTTGTGTTCCTAAGTGTTTCAAGGCTTTTTCCAAAATTAGAAGTAAATCTTGATCTCGATCCGATACTATGGACACAGTACTCCATGCCTAGAGATAATTTCATCGATGTAAAGTTTGGCAAGGTAATCTAGGTTATGAGTAATCTTAATAGGTAAAAAGTGAGTCGATTTTTGTTAAACGGTCAACTATTACCCAAATGGCATTATGGCCCTTTGTGTAGCCGAAGACCAACAACAAAATCCATAGTTATATGTTCCTACTTCCACTGGAATTGGTAAGGGTTGAAGTAAACCACTTGGCTTTTGATGCTCAAATTTTAACCCTTTGACACGTGAGACATTTACTTACCCATTCAAATTATTTCTCTTTTCATGTTCGACCACCAAAAGTGTCGACTTAAATCTTTATACATTTTTGTACCGCCAGATGTATGGCAAATTTAGAATTATGAGCTTCGCTTAAAATTTCGTCTTTTTAAAGCTTGGTTTAATCTGAACCCATTCTATTTTCATATCTTATTATTCCATCCGCATCTATTCAAAATTTATTATACTTATCATGTGTTGAATTAGATTTAAACTTCCTACATTCTTCATCCTTCTCCTATATCTCTTTAACTTTATAAAGCGTAGATGAAACTCCTTCTAAAATATACAATTTTTGGGTAGAGGTAGTTGGACATTCCACCTCAATTTCTAACTTTTCAAAGTCTTTTATTAACCTATTATTGTGGTTAATACATTCAATTTTTCCCGATTCTTTCTACTTAACGATCACCACAACATCGGCCTTTACCGGATGATATAAGATTTCACAAATAAAATCCTTTATCGCCTTCTAACCATCGCCTCTCTTTTAAATTTAATTCCTTTTGTGTAAAAATATATTTCAGACTTTTATGATCTCAGATATATCTCGCACTTCTCCCTGCATACAAGTAATGTCTCCAAATTTTTAGAGCAAAAACTATCATGGCTAACTCTAAATCATGAGTAGGATACCTCTTCTCATAATCTTTGAGTTGTCGTGAGCATAAGCTATCACTTTCCCATGTTGCATCAACACACACCCTAAACCTCCGTGGTGATGCATCACTATATACTACAAGGCCTCCTCAGATCATCCGTAAGGATAACACCGAGCCATGCTCACCGCTTCTTCAACTCTTGAAGCTTTCTCACATTTATCCGTCCGCATTTATTTCACCGCTCTTTCGAAAGTTAAATTGGTTAATGGGGTTGCTATTTTTGAAAAATCTTTTATAAACCGTCGATAATAACCCGCTAAACCGAGAAAACTTCAGATTTCTTTGAGTTGTTGGTTGTTCCCAATTCACAACCGCTTTCGATCTTAGTCGGATCTACGATATTCCATTCTTATCAATTACATGACCTAAAAATTGAACTCTCTTCAACCAGAATTCACACTTGGAAAACTTTGCATAAAAGTTGTTCTTTCGTATATATTTCCAATACGACTCTCAAGTGTTCAAGATGCTCTTCCCGTGTTTTCGAGTATACCGTAATATCATCGATAAACACTACAACAAATTTGTCCAAGCATGGTTTAAACACTCGATTCATTAAATCCATAAATGTCACCGGTGCATTTGTTAATCCAAAAGACATTACAAGAAATTCATAATGTCCATAAAGTGTCCTAAACGCTGCTTTTTGACATCCTCCTTTTCTTACCTTTAATTGATGATAACCTGTTCTAAGGTCAATTTTTGAAAAATGTTCAAATTTTTTTAATTGGTCAAACAAATCATCAATCCTTGGTAAAGGATATTTATTTTTAATAGTTAACTTATTTAGCTCCCTATAGTCTATACATAATCTCATAGTTCCATCCTTCTTCTTTACAAATGTAATCGGTGCTCCCTGTGGTGAAACACTAGGTTGTATGTACTTTTTATCTAAGAGTTCCAAGAATTGAATAAGTAACTCTTTCAGCCTCTATAGGTGCCATTCTCACTAGTGCCTTAGAAATCGCGCCGCTCCTCGTGCAAGATCAATGACGAACTCAATTTCCCTATCTCGATCAAACGGAGGCAAACCAAACCGTAAGTCATCCCTAAATACATCGAAAAAATTTTAAGTTAACTATAGGTATTTGATCTAGTTTTACCTCTTCCCGTCCGAGTATCAACTATATAGGCCAAATATCCTAAACAACCCTTTTTTAAGTAATCTTTCCGCCTCTAACTATAGTCAAAACATCGAGATTGCTTAGGTGAACAACTACTGTTGAATTGAACTACTACTTTCACTTCAAGCAACCAAAAGGTTTATACGCTTTTTGATGATCAATCATCGCTATTATTATTAACTAACCAATCCATTCCTAATTACATCAAATTCTCCCCAACTAATTGGTATCAAATCTACCTTAAAATTATGTCCTTTTATTACCACACTACAGCTTCTCGTAAATAGTCTTAACCTAATTTTTTCATTATTAGCAATTTCTACACAAAATGGTTTGTCTAAATTTTCACAAGGCGATTCAAGTTTGTAGAGAAAAATTTCTAGACACAAACGAATATGTAGCACCGTAATCGAATAACACATATGCATTTAAAGTGTTGATAGGGATGATACCGCCACCACGCGCCTCGTGAAGCAACAACATCCCTCACCGACATATTAAATGTTCTCATGTAGGTAGGTCGATTCTCAACTCCAACCGCAGCCATCGTTGATTGATTATTCTCCGTATTCTAACCCCTTTTCCTCCTCGATACTTAGGTTTGGGATAGTTCTTAGAAAATGGTCCAATGAACCACAATTAAAACATTTATTTTTCCTCGAAGAGGACACTCGTGGAAAATAATGTCCCGATCATCCCACAATTAAAACATTTGTTAAGAAGACATTCTCCTCTATGTTTCTTACCACAATTAGGACAAGGTTTAATAATATTATTACTAAAGTTGTTATTAGTATTTCCTATCTTTTTCCCGAGTTGTTAGAAAAAAGAATTATCCCATTTACGCTTGTTATTAAACCCACCGAACTGGGTTCTCATTCCTAATTTTCCTTTTTTCATTCTCGACTTCTTGTCCTCGATGAAATTTAGTAAGACTTTCATTCTCACTTTCATTATAATGGCCTTTCTAGTATTTCGTAGAAAGTTTTTATTTGAAGTAATCGACAATCTACTCCTAAATCGAGGTTTTAAACCCTCCTAAAACCTACGAGTCTTTCTAAGTTCAAAGGGTTACTTGATGTGGAGAAAACCCGATAGCTTCATTAAACTTAGTCAGATAATCGGGTTACAAAGAAGATCTCCTTGTTTTAAGTCCGTAAATTTTATTTCCATTCTTGGTCTTTCAGGATTGGGAAAAAGTTTTTTTCAAAGAACAACTCTTTAAATCTATCCCAAGGAACAATTTCAGCTTTCTACCGACCTTTGGTTGATTCCCACCAATAATTAGCCTCACTCTTCAAGAAAAAGGTTGCAAAAGTTGTCTTTTGGTTATTACTAACATTGGTCACTAGAAAGAATTTCTCTATCTCGTAAATCCAAATTGCAGCATCTATATGTTCTCATGTATGTACCTTTAAATTCAGGTGGTCCAACTAATTTAAAGTCTTTAAAAGTTGTGTTCGTTCACAGTGTCTATTTACAACTCCTAAAGATTAGGTCTACTAACCACGGGTAGAATTATCATCATTTATTTCTCTTTGGGGTCTTATACTTAGTGGCATGATTCTATATAAACCAATAAAATTCATATAAGAATTTGAGTAACACAACATATTGTTTATTTTATATATCACAATAGTATTACACAACAACTTCATAATTGAACATACTACTATTTTACAAAGTAATCGATTATATTACAAACTTTGAATGCTTCTTTATTGTACTAATACAAAGCATTCAACCACCTATGCTATTCTCTAGAATTCATTGATATCATCAAAGGAATCTCGGATCATGTGACAAACCACGAGATCGATCGATGAGATAAGTCGCCTTCTTCTCCTCACCGGATATCGAACTACACTACCATCAGAATCATTAAAAGTATCTCAAACACCCGTAGATGTTTTAAGAAGCCTCGATCAATTTCCTTTCTTCCCCTTTGTGCATGGTGCAATTGTACTTTTAGTCGCTGACTATGTCCTCTCTCATGTCAGAGCATTCCCTCAAATATATCACTCTAAACCTCATCTTATTACCCTCATATTCTATTGTTTTTAGCAAAGATGCCATTGCTTCATCATGCTCATCAATTCTCATTAATCGTCCCCGCCATCGATCCTCTTCTTCCTCAAAGATCTAATAGTTTGTTGATCATGAAGTAATTCCTCATCTTCTCGTGATCACCGCTATGTATGACTTCTATTTGTGGTGGATTATCACTATTACCATTTCTCTCAGATTGAGTTGGCCATCTATAAAAGAAAACTCCTTTAATACTCAGATAGAAATTTACACAACATAATAATTTTAATGTTATATTTTATATGTACTTTTAAAATTTTTACTTTACTCAAGACTATATACTAAGATTTCTCTTCCTTATATCTATAGCCTTAAGCTTTGATACCAAAATTGTAACGCCCCCATATCTATACTCCCACAGTATCTGATATGGTGTTTACAGAAAATCAACATAATGCTTTTAAATCTATACACCCATGGTATCTGATTATAAGATTACATTAAATAGAGGGACTATCGATATAATTCTCATAGATTCAAGATTCACAAGATCCCATAACAATTGGTAATTCTCAAGAGAACTATTATCGTGTTTGGATACCCTCACTTGAATATATGAACTGATCTATGACTAGAGTCTATCTATCCAAAATTTAGAGTATCAAGAATAACATGAATAAATCCATATTACTAATACCCTCACCCGTATGTATAGTTTAAGCCAACAATTTATACTATCGTATCGATAGTAACTACTTATCTCAAATCCAGTAGTATTAATAACAACATGAATACCCATGCTATTAATACCTCTCACTCACCTAAATAGTTCCCAAGATCTCAACTAGATTCAAGAAGTCTAATTTTACATCTATATATGTAAGAACACACTATTGGAAATAAAAGATGTTATATATATATATAATATTAAGATTCGATTACATGATTCTCATAACGAGTTCTTATTACAAGGTATTCAAACAAACAAGAATATAATCTAATCTATGTAGGGACGCTTCCCTTTATCTACTCCAAGTTCCAGATTACCATCTAAAACCGCAAAGGGAATAATTTGCAAGGGTGAGCTATGACATGCTCAAAGAAGTTGTGTATTTATAACAATATAGGATTTGAAGAAATATAACAATTCAAATTTCAACCGATAGTTGTTACCATTTCTCGATTTCTAATTTCAACCATTTCGAATTTTTCTTATTTCTCGCACCACAAAGACTTAGAAATTTTGTTCAGATGTGAGATAGGGGATCACCTATTCAACATCCTAGAGTATGGATATCACCTACAAAGGTTCGAGATACACTAAAATTATCATCAATATATGAATCGACTAAACTTCGCCTCCCTTACGGATACTCAACCTCAAGATAAGATTGTCTTACCAAAATAATTTGGTTTGACACAACAGCTTTATGCTCAATAAACAATATCATATGGATAAACAATTCATTTCTTAGTTATGCCGAACTATAGCAATAACTTTTCAATAATAAGGTAATTCAATTGTAGGTGTAGGATATTATATCAACAACATATCAAGATAAAAAAAAATCTTGTCAAACAATAAATAGGTTTAAAGAAATTTGCTTTATAAGAGATTTATGATAGAGAACTTGCCTCGAGCGTAGATCACCAAGTTATGCTATTCAAACGTTAATAAGTACCTCACGATATTCATATATATAAAATCTAACACGTTAATATTGATAACAATATCCAATTATAACATTTATATAATATCGTTAGATTTAATAGGTTTAGTATTTAATACCTTTGTTATATGGACTAAATTTTATTTATAAAATTTATTTATCCATTATAATAAATTTTAAAATTTTAAAGTATTTAAAATATTTATTTATCCTTTAAATGATTTTTAAATCATTTATTTCTATTTATAAGTAATTAATATTTACCTAAAATTTTACAAAAACATTGATTATTATTATTAAATAATTTATATTCATTTATTATAATTTTTATATCATTAATAATATTTTTCCATAATTATTTAGTATTTATAAATAATTATTCTAATTTCTTTATTAATAAGTTAATTATTAATAATATCAAAATAATATAAAATAATTATTAAATTTATGTAAAAATATCGTAATTTATTTATAATAATTTAATATAATTTTTAAAACTATTTTTATAATTATTTATATTTATTTATTAATTATTTCTAATTTTTATAATTTATTTTTAAAGAAAATAATTTATGTCTCTGTCAAAAAGCCCTACAAAGATGAAAAGTGTCATCAGAGGTGTTCTTGAGTTTCAAAGCAACATGATTTGGTCCTGGTCGAGTGATCACTTTGACCATTAAATAACTAGCTACTGGTAATGATTTTCAGTTTGGTCAAGAATTGATGTTGTAGTACTCATACAATAATACAACATGAAACAAATCATAGACTCTAACTTACACATAACAAGAAGTTATAGAAGCTCAAAGTCATTGTCAGAGTTGTTCTTGGGTTTCTAGGTAACCCAAAACAGAAGTCATGGCCGGTCAACGGTTTTGTGGCTTAAATATCTTCGATTCTGTGTATTAGATGTGTATTTTGCTTGTTGTAATATGTAGTATATATGTCGTACATATATATATAACATTACCAGAAATGATCATAACTCTAAGGTCTCTAAATTGGTCGGTCAAAGTATAGCTAGATGTTGTTCTTCATGTTCTTTAATTTTTCTCGAAACCCAGAAAAAATCTCAATCATGCTTTAATAAACTGATTTTTGACCAATAATTCCAAAGAACCTATACGTTGTTTGATCAATTAAAGATCATAGATATGTAGTATGTATAATAGGTACTAATCTATAACAAAAACTTAAACAATTAACAATCAAAAAGATGATTAAACAGTGCTCACAAAGTAGCTTGCTCGATCGTTTTTGAGTTTTCCGGCAAACCCAAAAACCAACATCCGTGAACTAATAACCCACTTTCGATCGCTTATAACTTGAAATCTACTATTCAAAATGAACTCGCTTTTCTTTTCATTATTAAAGACCTACTAATGTGCTACAAATACCAATCGATTAATGCACCAAAACATAAACACACACGAATCTACAAGCCCCGACATTCTATTGTCGCACCAAGTTTTACAAAATTTCCAGATTTCATAAAACACTTAATTAAGTCATCTAGATTTTATGAAAACGTGTTCTACCAATCTGACATACTTTCTAACATCCTAATACATAATTCTAAATATCTAAACAACAAATCTAACATAAGATCAAAGAGCAAATTATGAACAAGGGTTTGCACCTTTTCTTGAGCAATTTGTGATTCTAGCTTCTAATGTTGTTGCTGCTATCACCCAGGCTTGATTTGGTAGGTTTATAAGTGTATCTAGGCTTTGAGAATTCATGAGTTTGCTCAGCCCTAAGGTTCCTATTTATAGAATTCTTCAACTTGGCTTTTTGGTCATTTTTCCACCTACTTGCCTCTATAAAGATCCGATTTGTGACTCTTCTGCTGCTTGGGAGTTTGAAAGCATGTCATGTGATGTTTTGGAAATTGAAATGGTGACTCCCAACCTACTTGTGAGATAGTTGATCAAATTAGTAGCTTAATTAGGTTTAAATCTTCACTAATCTTGATTAGGATTTTGTTATCTAATAATTAGGAATGTTAATTATTGTTAATTAGTACCTAATTGAAGTTTACTAACCATGATTAGGTGTTAAGATAAGCTAATTAGGGTTAGATTAGCTAATTAGGTTAGGTTTATAAATTAGGTTAGGGTTTTACTAATTAGGTTAGGGTTTGTTAATCTAGGATTGTTAACCTAAATTTCTTGCTAATCCTAACAAGCACGACAAAGCGCTTTGTCGTGTAAGCACGAAAAAGCAACTTGTCAAAATAATTTTACCTTGTCAAAATATTTTTCAACCGAAAAAAAATTATTTGTCCTAATATAGAAAAAAAAAAATTGAATGCAAAAATTTTATTTATATAATGGGATTTTACACTTACGAGTCATATTAGGGTGTCAAGCACGCTTACGCTTTTTAACTAAAATATTATTAAATATTCCATCTTTTCAATCAAAAAATTTGTAAAACCAAGTATATATTAACACATAACACATTCGATATGTAGTCAAAAATTTTATTATAATAATGGATTTTACACTTACTAGGAGGCTTATTAGGTCCCCGTTTTGGGTTTTTTTTCTATCTTCTTCTTCATTCGCTTGTACTCTTCATTACCTAATTGTACTTAATTAACTCGTTCCATTATCGTGGATTGAGTCTAAGTTATGAATAACAATTCAGCTACTTCATTCCATAATTTAACTTCTAACTTAATCCTCGCCACCTCCGTTATTAACTCATTATGAGTCACTAATACTGATGGCTTTTCTCTATCTCTCCTACAAAATGCATGGGCGTATATGCTTTCCTTCATTGTATGATACAAGATATCACAGTCCTTCTCTACCACATATTCCACTCCTTCTGTGTGAAGATATATTTCAAACTCTTAGAGTCCGTTTATATCTCACCTTTCTCCCCGTATCAATACTATCTTTAGATTTTTAATTCGAACACTACAGCTGCCAATTATAGATCATAAGTAGGATAGACCTTCTCATAATCCCTTAACTGGTGTGATGCATACACAATGACCTTGCCATGCTACATGAACACACAATCTCATCATCTATGCGAAACATCGAGATACACTAAAAAATTCTTTGTATCATCTGATGGAGACAATACAGGTACCTCACTTAACTTCCCTTTTTAGTTCTTGAAAACTATTTTTCTCACTTCCCATTCCAACAATGCTAACCTGTGACGCTAAGGGTACTTTCAAACATAGCACCTCACAAGGGTACCTATCAATTTGCCACCGACTTGCTCGGCGCCCCTTACGGAAAGTCTAACTACAGTACATCTATCAACCTATATGACATAACCATATCTTGTAATAACCACAACGACTTTTGAATATCATCTTAGGTACATTGTCCTTTCTTACGTTTTACCGATAATACCCCGTACACAAATATATTTTAGAAAAATACTTTTTCCCTTTTAACTGATCAAAATAGATCATCGATCCTGGGCAATGGGTATTTATTCTTAACTGCTAACCAAATAGTCATATATTTGACATATGTATTGGTTTACTTAACTTTACTTCTTATGGTTTACGTTCTTTCGCCCTAAGTTTTACGCGACCTACTTTCATTACCAGCTTACAGCTTCATAACATATTTAAGATCGCCATACGACTTACGACTTATTTTGACACATCGCTTCTCTCTGCGTAGTCCATATGGTACTCTGAGTGGTTTCCCACAAACAACCAACAAACAAGTTCCCGTCTCATCTACACTGCCATCACAGTGAGTTAGATCGGTTGCCAGTTTGGTATATACCTTCGCTCTCTGACGGAATTATTTAGCCCAGCTCCCATATGTCAACCATGAAAGGTTAGGATCGTACCACAACCTAATATTAATCATCCTTCTAGATTGCGTCATGATTAGACAAGAAGAAAGTTTCGGTGATTTTTCACCGTAAATTACTATATTGGGTTTCTTTAGAAAACCGAAGATTCATACTTTTATTCTAACAACTTATTAAAGTTTTATGGTTAATCAACTCATTCATATCGATAATTACTTCAAATTCTCTCAACTTTATCGGTACTTACCTACCGATACTTGCTTACATTTCTTTATCATGAAACCATTTCCATGAATATAATCAACGAAAGTTACTTCCCCATTCTCTACTTTAACATATAAAGGTATTTATAATCCCTTTCGGGAATGAAATTAATCACTTAGCAAACTCTCATGCTATAAAAGAAAAGTAGCTCTCCAATCAAACAACACATAAGCATTCATTGTATTGGCTGGACTGATACCTGCTACTAAATCCGCTGATGATACCTGCTACCAATTTCACCTTCAGACATACTCCTAAATGAGTATTTCCTAATGTCGTACATGCTACAATCCTATGCTTAGGATCCCTTTCTCCAACTCCAGTATTCCTGGAGTTAAAATTCTTTCTTTTTGGCATAATACCACTACCACTGACATTCTTTACCTTAGTTCCTCCCTCTTCCTTGTTCTTATCTTTTCTCTCTTTGTGGTATTGGGTTAACACCTCACTGCCACCCTCCGCTATAATCACCTTCTCCAGAATAGTCCCATAGGAAACACTCTGGAACACCAAAATCCTACTATAGAGCCAGGGTTTCAGGCCCTACTAAAACTTATGAGCCTTCCTCTCCTCAGTGTCCACATGATGTGGAGCAAACCTTGCCAATTCATTGAATTTGGCCACGTACTGGGGAACCGTCATTTCCCCTTTTTTAAGTTCTAAGAACTTAATCTCCCTCCTCCACTTCATACTTGTAGGGAAATAATTCTCGAAGAAAACCTTCTTGAACTGTTCCCATGCTACCGTATCGGTTCTAGCTCCACCCTGGTGAGCCTCCCACCAAAAGTTAGCTTCCCCTTTCATCACGTAAGTCGCAAAAGAAGTCTTCTGTGCCTCACCTACGTTTGTAATAGCAAACGCCTTCTCTATTTCCTTTACCCATGTCTGTACTTCTATTGGGTCCATCATTCCTTTGAAGTCCGGCGGAACTACGCTTTCAAATTCTTTAAAGGTAGTCATTCTGGCTACCCTAGGTTCCGCGGTTATCCTACCCCCAGTTTTGTTAAATGCAGCCGTTAATAAATTAACGAACTCTTGCATAGGGTTGTTTTAACCCCTTTGTTTATCACTACATGATTCCACTTCCTGATTACATTGTCTTCTCCTTGGCGACATTTTCTGTTTAAATAAATAGAATTTCATTATTATCTATTACTTACTTCTTTATTATTCGTCACATAACAACTCATGTCATCACAAAGCATATTTAATGAAAACTTCATTATATTCATATGATTCTTCATAGTCAAAACTATTTACAATTTGCTTCCATAGCCAAAGGCTATTCCATTTCTATCCCGCAATTGAACTTCTCAAAAGTTGGGATTTACGAAAAGACTACCCTTTTTTTTATACAAAAGAGGGTTTTACGTCACTACACACATATTTATAACTCTAGTTTTCTAGTAATGCATAATAGCGTCCTCGTGTTTCTCATTCACAATCTTCGCTATAGTATCCCGGCTTATAGTATGTCGAGTCTACCCCGACTCTATTGAATAACAAGAAACTTTCAGCTTAAAATCCTTAGGAGCACTCTCATGGACGTAAGACATCCATTCTATCTTCCGGTCCTTCTCCTCCAGTTTCTTACGAAGCTCTACCACCTCGTTCATATAATCCCTAGCCTTATTTATCGTGAGCACCTTCTCATCATGCTCGGACTCAAAATCTGCTTCTGCAGACTCCTTCACTAGATAAAGAGCACTAATCTCTTCATTATGATTCTGTACAACTGTACTCAGTTGCACATTCCTATCAAACACTGCCAGATACAATGCACATTCCTCATTGCTCATCAAAAAGTACTCCACTATCTCCGACTCCTCTAGAATCACTAATGGTACCTCCTCCACTTGCATGGGTGCAGGCTCTACTTTGTTCACAATTTCTTCTCTCACCGTGTGTATATTTCTATATATCAAGCTATCGTTCGATATCCTACTACAACAAATAACATGTTGATTAGTACATAACATACAATAATATAAGCACCAATCACATTTAATTTATTTAGGGTTACTTTCCATCTGTTAAATCTTTCGATATTGAGTTTCCTCAATACCTTATAAACTCATTCGACTCGCATTTACTTCCTTCAGACTTTTCCTTCCTTAACGAGGTTATTAGCCTAAGGTTCTTCCCCCCTTAAGTTTTATAACCTAAGACTTTGATACAACCCCTGCGGACGCCGAAATCACGTATCTTCCAACCCGATGATGGTGCTACACTTGCATCTCTAATCATACATTCATTATATTGAAATGACATCAAAATGTGTGTATCAACAACATTCTTATTATATTAATAATATTACATTTCGTTCCTAGGTTCTATAACCATTACATTCTTTGTTCATCATACTATAATATATACACTTAATAGTTTATTACAAGGTAAACTAATCGTTCATCTTCGTCTTGCCTTTATCCTTGTCGGATTCCTCGGTTCGTTTGGTTCAAGCTGCATTCATATTGTTCAAGCAAGAGTGAGCATAGCAAGTACAACAATTTCTTTTAAACGACATGCTTGAAACATAGGAATCTTATATCTTTAATAACTAGATAATAGTTATGAAGTACTATCGATAAATCAAAATAGCATTTCTTTTCCTTCAAAACATTTTAAAATGACAATATTCATTAAAACGTCAATTCTGGTCCAAGACCAGGAGCATTTCATAATTTCTTTGAAAAGGACAATCTGGCACTAAGTCCATAAGTTTGACATATCTTACGAGCACTTCTGGGTGATCAGCCCATAGTACTCTATGTTGATCAACCCTGCATTCATTAAACGTGTATACGTTTAAGTTTTGGAAACCTCGCGTGCCCATCGAATAATCGATGAAAAATACATTTGTTTATTCATACTTAGGCTTACCTTAAATCCGTACCAAACAATTAACGTAGGATAGCATTATCAATTCTATATTGAAAGACTTGTAAATAAATCAATCAACTCTTCAAGATTAGGCTAGCCGAGGTAAAACTGGCATCGACCCTTTAGTAAAACATTTCATGTATCTCATAACATGAATCATAGAAAACTTGACAAACTCGAAGGTTAGACAAGCGTTTAAGAAAAACTTGCCTTCAGCGTCTGCTACAGTAAAAATTACTTTCCCTTTGAGTCTTTATAGTCTCTACAACACATAACCACGTAACATACCACATTAGGTCATGAATGAACATACATGGTTCCTAATGAATCCTACCCTTCTTCTCAATCTAATCCTGTATTAGATTTGTTAGTATTTGTTCCGGCTTTCCATTATGTTGTTCTTTCATTGTCATTCCGTTCATATTCAATTGATTATCAACCTTTAATCATCATACATTAAGCATCTAATAATGCCTTAACAGTGTTATAATTCAGCCTTAGTTCATTACTAATGAGTTACCATTCATGCTATACTTGTAAATTATCTTTTTTGTCCAAACCCTAGGGTTGGCGTTGCGACACCACCCTTCCTTCTCTATGCCATGTGACTGCCTTTCCTCTTCGATGGCTAAAAGATCGAACTCAGTACACAAGCAGTCATGAGTCTCAATGTTATATCTTTATGACTGCCAAGCATGACTCTCTGGTAAGGTCGTGACACTGTGCTTAGCGTTACTGCGGCACCATTTGGCCTTGGGTTGGCACCAAGGTGCCAACTCTGTGCCTTAGAAAATTTTTTACAGGCTTTTAATTTTGCGAAACTCCCAGATGCATAACTTCTTCGTTATAAGTCTGAATTGGCTCGTTCAAGAGCCTACGGTTCAAAAATTACATACTCTACGCCATCATGTAAGAATTTTATCTATTTGACTTCGTTTGCTAAAATTTCACCCATTAGTTCATTTTAACGAAAACGACAAACGTTCGTGAATGTTCAACTCTCGTTTCTTCGTTCTAAGTCAGAATCTGGTCATTTTCGAGTCCACAACTCTATAATTCCAAAATTGACTTGGCTCCATTGAAAACCAATGTTTCCAAGCTCAATATCAAAATCCGACTTCCATTCTGAGATTTTCACAAAATCGACGATTATCGTCCAAACTAGAGAATTCTGCCTTAACTTCATTTCTTATGATTTGTTCATCGTTTCAAATGGATTTAATCCACCATATTAGCCTCTTGACATACTCATCTTATTTACTTATATACATGATAAGTTATTACTTGTTCTTCATTAGTCTATAACTTATAAAAGTATGAACTACTTATGAATTTACTTTGCATGACTTTATCATAGCTTAAATCCTTTAACCATCATCCTTGCTTCTTATTATCATACCATCTGATTATTACAACATAAGACAAGTTCCTATAAGTTCTTCCTTGTTTCATAACTTATATGATTATGAATAGCTTATTCACGACTTATACGGCTTAAATCCATTGATTAATCATTCTTATCATTCTTAGCATACACGGTCTACCACTACCCCCTTCTCTAATAATTGAAGAGAAAGAGAATTATGGTTTAAGTTCTTACCTATGAAGATCACTTGGTTAATCTTTGATCTCCTTCTTGCTTCTTGAAATATGAAAGACTAGCTTTCTAGCTTTTCTAACTTATTCTCTCTAACCAATAAGCTATAAGTTATTGGATAAAAATCTAACAAATACCAAATGAATTAGCAAGCTTCCTATTTATAAAAATCTTAAAGTGTGGGCATAATGGTTATAAAGCTACTCCACCTCCTTAATCACCTCCTTACTATTCCAAGCTTAAGCACTAAGTTAACTTGGCCTCCACACTCTTAGATTGGCTATCACAACACTTAATCATTAAGTTAACTTGGTCACCACACATAAGCACTTTACTTGCTCACCACACATAAGCACTTTACTTGTTCATCACATATAAGCACTTTACTTAGCCTTTAAGTTACTTAACTTATCCTTTGCTTAACCCTTAAGTCTACTTGCTCTACACACTTAATTCTTGGTCACCAATTCACCCATGGGTTGCCCCATGGATCAAACTTTACCCATAGGATCATATCTTGGGCTTAGATTAAGTACTTAGCTTATTTTTGTGGGCTTACATTGATTTGTTTTGGGCTTCACCTTCACAACCACTTGGGCTTGCACCTTAATGTGTATTGGACTATCCAATTGTTTACACAATTTTACTAGTCCATTCCATTTAACTAAAATTCTTATAACATCTACTATACGTATAATTCTTGTATTCTAACTTGTATACATATTCATGTACGTCATACCATCAATCATACATACTCGTATAATACCTTGTATTATACTCGTATTCATTACCTCATACAATACCTACGTATTATACGAACATCGCTTTAATTCAGTGTACACATTCCATTTCCTTCTCGGAAATCACTTTCCCTAATCGTTAGGTTTTAAGTCCGCAGGCGAAAAACTGCGTTTGCCATAATTGAAATATTATTAGATATTCCATTTCGCCTCGATATTCTATCATTACGTATTTCTCGGAAGTTCAAAAATAATTCCCGAGCAGAAATGCGTGAATAGTGTTTTTCAGAAAATTTCTCGGAAAGTTTTTATTTTCGTCCTAGAAATTCAAACACTTTAATTCTACCACGTAACCAAAACAATACGACGTTCCGATATGTCTAGGTCATAGAACGAGCTCCAATTAGCTTACTCCCATAAATAATTAATTAAATTCATTTAATCCACATAATCAAAAAAAAATTAATTCTCAAAAATCCAAATTTTCTGGGGCTTTACATTCCTTGATTTAAATCCAAAATTAAGGTTTGGATTCCATATCTGATTTATCTTTCATACTTAACATTATTAATTAAGTTAAAACAATTAACTTAATTAATCTAGCATAAATTATTATAATAAAATAATTATTATAATAATTCCAAAAATCATTTCATATATTAAATAAATAATACATAATTATATATTCATAATTAATAAAAACATTTCTACTATAAAATTAATTATTATAAGAATATAATTTATAATGATCAATAATTTTAACATAAAAATTATTTATAATAATTCATGTAATAAATATATTTTTATTTGTCACATAAAAACATATACCCATTATCTTGGCACATATTCCCCATATTTACTTTAATAAATAATAATAATTAAAAAAAGTATACGTAAAATTTTTGATTTATTTATATAGAAAATATCGGGTTGTTACACATAAGCTTCTCTTTTATAGGCAACCAAATGGAGGGCTTTTTGTTTATTTCTCCCCACCTCCTTACTATTCATTACTTCATTACCAAGTAAAATACTTGGTGATCAAGTAGTTCACTTTACTTGGCCACCAAGTGGCCGGCCCACATGCACATGGGTCATCCCCATGGGTTGCCCCATGGGTTTTACCCATTCGGTGACCCATCGGTTCGATCCACGATTCGGTTTCTTGGATCGAGCTTAATTAAACATAACGTTGGGCCTTGACTTGGGCTTAAACATATAATTCATTGGGCTTGATTACTCAATTACTTGGGCTTGATATAATCCAAATCCAATTGGATCATATGAAGTCTTAAACTCTAAGTCCATAACACCAATCGTATTCTACATGTATAGTTCACGTATTCTCTTCGTATAATACTCGTACGATAATCGTATTGTACTTCGTATTAAATCTTCATACTATACTCGTATACTAAATAGTATCACACTCGTATAACGTACGGATAATCATTATCGTAATTCATTATATGTATCTCATTTCCTTCTTGAAAATCATTCTTCTCAACCCTTAGGTTTTAAGTTTGCAGTCAAAAACTTCGTTTGCCGTAAATGAAATATTATTAGATATTCCATCTCGTCTTTATATTATATCATTACGTGTTTCTCGAAATTTCAAACTTAACTCCCGAGCAGAAACGGATGAATAGTGTTTTTACTAGAATTTCTCGGAAAACTTTTATTTTCGTCTTGGAAATTCAAAACAATTAATTCTAGAACATAGCTAGAATACTAACCACATCCGCACATTCTAGGTCATAGAACGACCTTCACATAGCTTACTCACATAAATAATCAATTAAATTGATTTAATTCACATAATTAAATAAAAAATTTAATTCTCATATAAATTCGATTTTCTCGGGCGTTACACATACTTTTATTCTAATAATTTGTTAAAGTTCTATGGTTAATCAAGTCATTCATACCGAGAATTACTTCAAATTCTCTTAACCTTATCGGTACTTATCTACCGATACTTTACTACCTTCATTTTCCATGAAACAATTCCCATGTATATATTCAACGAGAGTTACTTCCTCATTCTCCACCTTAACGTTTAAAGGTATTTATAATCCTTACGGGAAGGAACTTAATCACTTAGCACATTCATATGCTATAACAAAACAAGTAGCATTCCAATCAAACATCACATAAGCATTCATTGTATTGACTGTAATGATACCTATTACTACATCTGCTGATGCAACTGCATATTGGACCGTCATATTAAAAATACGGGTCATAGGTCTACCCGACGATAGTGGTTCAGTAATAACTAATTTATAACTACTAACTCCTTTACTTTACTCCGACCCCCTTATTTGGGAAATTTCTTGCCATGTGGTCGAACGACCCACATACAAAACAACCATGGTTTTTCTTAGGATTAGGACAATTGGGTGATATATGACCCTCTTGTCCACAGTTATAACAAACTAATTTCCCCTTCAGACAGACTCCTAGATGAGTCTTTCCACATGTCTTGCATGCTTTAATCCTACGCTTAGAATTCCCTTGTCCCACTTCAGTATTCTCGGAGTTAAAATTCTCCCTTTGTGGCATACTACCACTACTGCTAGCATTCACTACCTAGGTTGCTCCCTCTTCCTTGCTCTTATCTTTTCTCTCTTTGTGATATTGAGTCAATGCCTCACTACCACCCTCTACTCTAATCACCTTCTCCAGAATGGTCCCATAGGAAACACTCTGGAACACCGAAATCCTATTCTAAAGCCAGGGTCTCACGCCCTGGTCAAACCTACGAACCTTCCTCTCCTCAGTGTCCACTTGATGTGGAGCAAACTTTGTCAATTCATTGAATTTGGCCGCGTACTGGGGAACCGTCCTATCCCCTAGTTTAAGTTCTAAGAAAGTAATCTCCATCCTCCCTTGCATGTTTGTAGGGAAATAGTTCTCAAAGAAAACCTTCATGAACTATTCCCACGTTACCACATCAGTTCTAGCCCCACCCTGGTGAGCATCCCACCAAAAGTTGGCTTCCCTTTTTATCGTATAGGTCGCAAAAGAAACCTTTTGCGCCTCAGCTACGTTTGTAATAACAAACGCCTTCTCTATTTCTTTTACCCACGTCGGCCTCTAATGGGTCCGTCGTTCCTTTGAACTCTGGAGGACCTACGCTTTTAAACTCTTTAAAGGTAGTCGTTCTAGCTACCCTAGGTTCCGCAGGTACTCTACCCCCGATTTAGTTAAATGCAGCCGTTAATAAATTAATGAACTCTTGCATAGGGTTGTTTTGACCCCCCTTGATTATCATTACGTGATTCCACTTCCTGATTACGTTGTCTTCTCCTTGACGACATTTTCTTATTAAATAAATAGAATTTCATTATTATCTATATTACTTACTTCATTATTATTCGCCACATAACAACTCATACCATAACAAAGAATATTAAATGAAAACTTCATTACATTCATATACTTCTTCATAGTTTGAAACTATTTACAATTTGTTTCCATAGTCAAAAACCTTTACATTTTTATCCCGCAATTGAACTTCACTAAAGTTTGGATTTACAAAAAGACTACCCTTTTTTTATACAAAAGAGGGTTTTACGCCACTACATATATAATTACCACTCTAAACTTCTAATAATGCATAACAGTGTCCTCGTGTTTCTCATTCGCAATTATCACTACAGTATCCCGGCTAATAGTATGTCGAGTTTGTCCTGACTCAATGGAATTACCAGCAACTTTCATCTTGAAATCCTTACGAGCACTCTCATGAATGTAAGACATCCGTGCTATCTTCCGGTCTTTCTCTTCCAGTTTATTACGAAGCTCTACTACCTCGTTCAAATAATCCCTAGCCTTATTTGTCATGAGCACCTTCTCATCATGCTCTGACTCAAAATCTACTTCTGCAGACTCCTTTGCTTCATGAAGAGAACTAATCTCTTCATTCTGATTATGCAGAACTGTACTCAGTTTCACATTCCTGACAAGTACTGCTAGATACAATGATCTCATTTCATCTGGAGGTGATGACTCTTGTGTAGGTACCATCGTATTAACCGACGTTACCTCCATTTCTTCTTCTACACCGTTCATCATACTAAGGTATGATGCTATATCCATTTCTCCCTCGGAGTAGTTCTCCTCAGAAAAGTACTCCTCTACGATCATTAATGGTACCTCTGCCACTGGCATGGGTACAGGCTCTACTCTGCTCACAATTTCTTCGCTCACCGCGAGTATGTCTCTATACATCAAGCTATCGATCGACATCCTACAATAACACATATGTTGATTAGTACATAACACACAATAGTATAAGCACAAATCATATTAAATTTATTTAGTGTTACTTTCCTTCTTTTAAATATTTCCGTACTGAGTTTACTCAATAACTTATTGACTCATTCAACTTAAGTAGAGCTCGAATTTACTTCCTTCGGACTTTTCCTTTCCTAACGAGGTAATTAGCCTACGGTTCTTCCCCTCTTAAGTTTTATAACCTAATGCTTTGATACCAACCTGTGATGCCCCCAAATACAGGTATCTTCTAACCCGATAGATGGTGCTACACGGTACTCATAACCGTACATTAATTCTATTGAAACAACATCAAAATGTGTGTATCATTTATATTCTTATTACTTTAATAATATTACATCCAGTTCCCAGGTTCTAAAACCATTACATTCTTTGTTCATCATACTATGATATATTCAACTTACTAGTTTATTACGAGGTAAACTAATCATTCATCTTCGTCTTGCCTGTATCCTTGTCGGATCCTTCGGTCCGTTCGATCTTAGCTACATTCATATGGTTCAAGCAAGAATGCGTATAACAAGCTCACAAAGTACAACAATTTCTTTTAAATGACATGCTTGAAACATAGGAATCATATATCTTCAATAACTGGATAATAGTTATGAAGTGCTATCGTTAATTTAAAATAGCACTTCTTTTCCTTCAAAACGTTTTACAATGACAATATTCAGTAAAACATCAACCATCAGCATTTCATAATTTCTTTGAAAAGGACAACCCGACACTAAGTCCATAAGTCCGGCATATCTTACAAGCACTTCTGGGTGATAAGCCCATAGTACTCTATATAGATCAGCACTACATTCATTAAACGTGTGTACGTTTAAGATGTGGAAACCTCATGTGCCCATCGAATAATCGATGAAAAATACATTTGTTTATTTATACTCAGGCTTACCTTGAATCCATACCAAACAATTAGCGTAGGATAGCGTTAGCAATTCTGTATTGAAAGACTTGTAAAGAAATTAATCAATCTTTCAAGAATAGTCTAGCTGAGCTAAAACTGGCATCGACCCTTTCATAAAACAATTCATGTACCTCATAACATGAATCAGTAAAAACCTGGCTAACACGAACGTTAGACAATCGATAAGAAAAACTTGCCTTCAGCGTCTTCTACAGTAAAATTACTTTTCCTTTAAGTCTTTACAGTCTCTTCAACACATAACCACATAACATACCACATTAGGTCATGAATGAACATACATGGTTCCTAATGAATCTTACCCTTCTTCTTAATCTAATCATATATTAGATTTGTTATTATTGGTTTCGGCTTGCTGTTATTATTTACATCATTCTTACCAACTTCTTTCTCTTCTATGTCTTAAGTGGATTTACTTCATTAATACTACTCGTTTTGAGTTAATCATCTTTTATCATGGCTTACTACCATTCCTAAATTACTATCCGAGACTCGATCGTCATTGGTTAAGTACACTTATTGCATATCATTCATGTTCATGTATTACTCAACAACTTTTAGTTGTAACTCTCAACGTTATAATCATCATCATTATTGAATATAGTTCACGTTCTTACACTTTACGTTCATTATTTAACTATTCATTAAACAACATTAAATTCCTAAGTCATCAATATATAAAAGTGATTTTGGAAAGGTTTTTATCATGTTCATTCATTAATTACATGTCCCATACTTTCCTTGCAACCTATTGGGTTTAAAAACAACTTAGTCAACAAAATCCATACAGCCATGCAAGAAAGATCCTTTTGTACTAGTGGTATGCTGCCACTTTCCAAAGATTCTCAGCCCAACTGTTCATGGCGCTGCGACACGAGTATTATACCTTTGAGTGGCGCTTCTGTAATACGACTTTCGGCAAAGACCACTCCTTCACACCGGTATGTACAAGACCTATATATAGCTATAATGTCGCAAGGGCAAGGCGTCGGACCTCGATCAAGAAAAATTTGACAGATAAAATTTTCAATTATCTTCCCGAGCTCATAACTTCTTCATTATAAGTCCAAATTGGCTCGTTCAAGAGCCTACGATTCACAAATTTCATACTCTACATGTTCAATCAAGAATTTTATCTATTTGACTTCGTTAACTAAAAATTCACCTATTAGTTCATATTTAACAAAAACGATAAACGTTTGTGAACGTTCAACTCTCGTTTCTTCATTCGTAGTCCGAATTCGGTCATTCTCGAGTTCGCAACTCTATAATGCCAAATAAGACTGGCCTCTATTGAAAACTAATGTTTCGAAGCTCAATATCAAAATTTGACTTCTATTCCGAGAATTTCACGAATTCAACGATTATCGTCCAATCGTGTGAATTCCGACAAAACCTTATTACTAACGATTTGATCATCGTTTCAAATGAAGTCAATCCATCATACTAACATCTTGATATGCATATTTCATTAACTTATAAACATAATAAGTTATTACTTGTTCTTTGTGAGTTTGTAACTTATAAAAGTATAAATTACTTACACTTTCATTACTCATGACTTATAATGATTTAGGTTTTCTAACCATCATTTTCACATCTCCTTATCATACCCTTTTATTAAGGTAAACATATAAGTAGTTCATATAAGCTCTTCATAAGTTCATAACTTAATTAAGTTTGAATTACTTATTCATGACTTATACGGCTTAAGTCCATTAATTATTCATTCTTATCATTCAATAGCATACATGTTCTACCATTACCCTTGATAATCACTTAGTTAATCTTTGATCCCCTTCTTGCTTCTTGAAATATGAAAGACTAGCTTTCTAGCTTTTCTAGCTTATTATCTCTAACAAATAAGCTCTCAACTTGTTACATGAAATGAAAAACCATCAAAAATGAAAACCAAGCTTGCTATTTATAGGACTACCTAAGGTTAGGGTAGTTTGGTCATTAGGCCATCCCACCTCATTACTATTCCTAGCTTAAACACTAAGTTAACTTGCTCCCCACAACACTTGGCCATTAAGTCTACTTGGTTACCAAACTTACTTAGCCATTAAGTATACTTGTTAATCATAACTTTTATCCTTTGTTTGCTCATCACAACACTTAGCCATTAAGTTACTTGCTCCCAACATTGGATCATCCACGGTTTGCCCCATTGTTTTAAACCATCCCATAACACATTGATTTTTTACGTTGGGCCTTTAGCTTAATTAATTTAAATTATGCATTGGGCTTGTATTAATTCACATTGGATTATACCTTACAAACATTTGGGTTTTAACATTAATTCATATTGGGATTTATTATTTCCTACTCAATCCTACAAGTCCATTACATATGGCTTAAAGCCCTAGAACGTATAATTTACGTATTATTCTCGTATTTTAACTCGTATGCTTATTCATATACGACATACCATCATTCATTCAGTACTTTGTATAATACCTCATATTATACTCATATTCATTACTTCATATAATACCTATGTATTATACAATTATCGTTCAATTCATTAATCGCATTTAAATTCCTTCTCAGAACTCACTTTCCCTAACCGTTAGGTTTTAAGTCCGTAGGCGAAAAACTGCATTTGCCATAACTGAAATATTATTAGATATTCCATCTCACCTCGATATTCTATCATTACGTATTTCTCGAAAGTTCAAAAATAATTCTCGAGCAGAAATGCGTGAATAGTGTTTTTTGAAAAATTTCTCAAAAGCTTTTATTCTTGTCTTGGAAATTCAAATACTTTAATTCTATCACATAGCCAAGATACTACGACATTTCAACATATCTAGGTCATTGAACGACCTTCAATTAGCTTACTCCCGTAAATAATTAATTAAATTCATTTAATCCATATAATCAAATAAAATTTTAATTCTCATAAAATCCAATTTTTCTCGGGCGTTACAGTAGCTTTCTCGGTTTAGCTGGTTATTATCGGAGATTCGTAGAAGGGTTTTCTCGAATCGCTACTCCATTAACTCATCTAACTTGAAAAGATACAAAATTTGGTTAGAGCAAGGATTGTGAGAAGAGTTTTCAAGAACTCAAGAGGAGACTCATTTCAGCACCTGTTCTGAGAATACCATCTGGTTCAGAGGGATTTGTCATCTACGGTGATGCTTCAGGCAAAGGTTTAGGATGTGTTCTCATGCAACATAGGAAAGTCAAAGCCTATGCCCCGCGACAACTCAAAGAATATGAGAGGAATTATCCTACTCATGATCTAGAGTTGGCAGCTGTCGTTTTTGCGCTTAAGATTTGGAGGCATTACCTGTATAGAGAGAAGGTGGAGATCTATACGGATCATAAAAGCCTCAAATATTTCTTCACTAAAAAGGAACTCAACATGCAACAACAACGATGGCTTGAGCTGTTGAAAGATTATGATCATACCATTCAATACCATACTGGAAAAGCGAACGTAGTAGCTAACGCATTGAGTAGAAGATCATATGTGGGTACGAGTGCAATAAAGTTAAAGCTACTTAAGCTGCTTAACGCAAAGGCCCATTTTGTATGATTTACAAAGGGTGAAGATATAGTTAAAGACTCTAGGGACCCATGTGATGATGGCAAATATATGAGTAGAACCGACTTTAATCAATAAAGTTAAAGTTGTTTAAGCTACATACCTGGAGCTGATTCGTATAAGGAATAAAGTGCAAGAAGGTGCTATTTTGGAAGAAAGAATCGATAAAGAAGGAATATTTCGAGTCAAATCCAGACATTGTGTTCCTAACGATTCTGACTTAAGGTATAAAATCATGATGGAGGCGCACAACACACCGTTTGCAATCCATCCTGGGAGTACCAAAATGTATCGTGATCTTCAACATACATTTTGGTGGAGCAATATAAAGATAGAGATAGCGGGGTTTATCTCAAGGTGTCTAACTTGTCAATGAGTCAAGGCGGAGCATCAAGTGCCAAAAGGTCCATTGCAACCACTTGAAATTCCAGAATGGAAGTGGGAGCACGTTACCATGGATTTCGTTATTGGTCTTCCCAAGGTTTCTCAAGGCATAAATGAAATTTGGGTCATTGTTGATAGATTGACCAAGTCTGCTCATTTCTTACCGATATGAGAAACTTATACACTTGAACGTCTTGCTCGTATGAACATAAACGAGATTGTAAGATTGCATGGTATGCCAATATCCATAGTTTCTGATCGAGAGCCAAGATTCACTTCAAGATTTTGGGTTAGTTTGCAAAAAGCTATGGGCATGGATTTACGATTTAGTTCGGCGTATCATCCTCAAACGGACGGGCAGTCTGAGAGGATTATTCAAACTCTTGAGGATTTATTAAGACTCTGTGTCCTTGACATCAAAGGAAGTTGGGACAAGTTCTTATCATTGGTGGAGTTTTCCTACAACAACAATAATCAAGCAAGTATTGGCATGGCTCCATTTGAGGCGTTGTATGGAAGACAATGTCATTCTCCAGTATGCTGAGATGAGGTGGGTGAAGGAACATTGTTGGGACCGGAGTTGGTACGTATGACTACGAAAATGATTCAAATGATCCGACAACGTATAAAAACCTCACAAGATCGATAAAAGAGTTATGGTGATCTTCATCGAAAGAACGTGGAATTCAATATTGGAGATCATGTGTTGTTACGTGTTCCTCAATGGAAAGGAGTTACGAGATTTGGAAAGAGAGGAAAGCTCAATCCTCGATTCATTGGCCCATTTATAATCCTCGATCGAGTAGGAACTGTGGCATATAGACTTGCCTTACCGCCAAGTATGTCTCGTGTTCATAACATTTTCACATATCTATGTTACGTAAATATGTGAAAGACCCGAACCACATTATTGAATTAGAACCAGACGAGATAGGGGAAGATTTAACGTATGAGGAGGTTCCTGTTAAAATCTTGGATAAGAAGGATCATATTCTACGCTCCAAGGTTATACCTTAAGTCAAAGTTTTATGGAGAAACCACGATGTGGAGGAAATAACCTGGGAGTTAGAATCTGAAATGAAATCAATGTATCCTCACCTCTTCGACATATTAAGTACGTACCCTAATTTTGAGGACGAAATTTCATAAGAAGGGGAGGTTGTAAGACCCCAACTTTTTTGAATAAAGAATAATTTTTCTTGAAATATATTTATGAATATTGTGGTGTGGATATGATATAATGTTATAGTTGTGGGAAATATTTGAAAATTTTGCAAAGTAAGCAAGTTGATATAAAATATTCGATTGGTCGGGGAATATTCGTACGACGGTACAATCATTGGTGGATCCCACAACGGAAGTATTGTCGTAGTTAAAAAACGTACGTAAGAAATAACTTTTTATGAAATAACAGCAAAAGTTTTACCGTTAAACTGTTGAACTACCCATTGGTAAAAGTACAGTAATACGCGTGGTTGCATAGTAGCACATGATATTGATTATTGATGCTTACGTGAGAAGTCACTCAATTATACTTAATTATTGCTACAGTAATTGCTGCATAATATCTCACATTATTTGATTCTATTATTATCACAATATTAATATTTTATATTATTAAATTAATAATTGAGACGACAAAGTTATTTATATTATTATTTATAATATTTAAAATGTCTAGAAAGTTCTACCGAGGAGAGGTTTGGTCACCTAATTGAGCGCCAATAGGGAGAAATCCTTATCGGAAAGCCCCCTCGTTCCTGGGAATGATCTGGTTTTAAAATATTGTGAGTTATAATATTAATGATGAATAATTGTTGAAGTATTAAAAATGTGTTTATTGAAGATAAGTAAATTACAAAAGTTAGAGGGAAATAATGCAAACTTGGAAAACTTTAGGGGTACTAAAGTGTAATAAGTTAAATCAATCTGGACCATTGATGGTTGTTTTAATAGTTAATCAATCTGGACCATAAATGGTGGTTTTAATAGTAAATCAATCTGGACCGTCGGTGGAGGTTTTAATAGTAAATCAATCTAGACCGTCGATGGTGGTTTTAAAAGTAAATCAATTTGGACCGTCAGTGGTGGTTTTAAAAGTAAATCAATATGAACTGTCCGTTCTAATAGTAAATCAATGTGGACCGTTCGTGAATTAGTTACTATTTAGTCCATTCTCCTATAAATAGAAGCTTAATTCTTCTTTCATTCTCACCAATTCACTGAGATTCACAAGAGACACTATAAAGAGAGAAACTATAGAGAGCAAGAAGAAGAGTATTCTGCTACTTCACTATTATGTATCCAAATTTCTACTAAGGTAAGGGGTATTATTTCTTTTGTATTCATAAGGAATACTATTTTTCATATTCATCCTTTAATATGACAGAATAACCTGTCTATGCGGATTACGTACCGTATGATAGGTGAAAATCCATTTGCAGTTTCGTATGTTATTTCTTTTCATATTCTTAATTCCAAACTTACTATGGTAAGTATTGCTTTTATAATCCTTGAAATTAATGGAATATCCTTGAGTTTTACGCTTCATCCAGTATCATTTTATTGGAATATTGATCTGAACTTTCTTATTAAATATCAATATTTTCACCCGGGGTACTATTTATGGGTTAGTATTCACCTAGTTACTATTCACTATAATATTATTCACTCGGATATTCTGGGCACTTTTCACGTCGGGGTACTATTCACGAGTTACTATTCATGGGTTACTATTCACTAAAATATTGTTCACTCGGGTATTCGGGGCACTTTTCATGTCGGGTGTAGACACTCAAAATTTTATGCACACCTGTTACTAACATTGTAGGAGTGAAGATTCATCTTTCAGAGATAACCCTTGAAGACAGCTCAGATCCATTTCGGATACTACCAGAAGTTCAATCTCAACACCGGAACACACACCACGGGAGTATCATTTCCAATCTCGGAGATAACCCTGAGTTTCATCCTTGGAGATAACCCCAAGGAATGTTTTTCCAGTTCTGGCGATAACCCCGGAAATGCTTGTTTTAAATGCGATCAGCTTCAATCTCAGACCTCCTGCTGAGGCACTCATTCCTTAGACTCAGAGCTAACACTGGGAAGACATGCACACTTTCAGATGGCCTTGCAGCATTGAAACACTTGCAGCAGTCCAATCTCAGATATAACCCTGAGCAACATCTGCTTTCAACTCAAACTGGAGATAACCCTGGTGAGGAGTCAAACTGTCATCTTGCCGCCTCAACACCTGCGCATCATCTCAACACTTCATACATACATACATACAACAATGTCCTACAAGAACCAAAGAGTTCCAAATCCGGAGTGACTATTACGTGTGGCAGCACACCAGATAGAATTTGAAGCTTGAAGACTATGGGCATGGTCCCCACTTCCTGACTTCTTACAACCTCTAATCCCATGTCATTGCGTAACTCTCGACATAAGCAATTCGAAGAAGGTCTGCAAGTTCGAATGGACATTACAGTGCACGAGTGCACGTACTTCGAGATGACATGACCTACGGAGCCTGGGGCGGCCTTGACAAATGGTTGCATCAGATTCAGGTACCAGCAGTAGTACACTGCGGATCCTAGCTCTATAAATATAGAGCTTGGGGTGGCCATTTTAAAAAAGAAAAAAGGCAAGGAAGCCCTGTCCAATTTGCTCTGTACACACCCCATATTGAGTGTTTCCTCATTTTAAACAACAGTTAGCTCACATATAGCTATCTTTTTACCAGCGAGAGTTGAGTGTTTATCCATCTAGAGTTATAGAAGACTGCATTAGCAACTTACTGTAAGCCTTCTCACACTCTATAAAGCCTTTCTCTGCATCTTTGCACACACTACTCTACACATTGAGAATCGTGTTGTATGTGTATGCCCTGACTTCGGTCCGTGGTTTCATTTCTGTCTATATATATACTTATATATGTATATAATTTATATATGGACTAACATTATCGAGTTATGCCTCGATTGAGCCTAGACTTATGTCTGGAGCGTTTACTTGCTTATATATATATATATATAAAAACTATTGTCAGTCTCTGTCTGATGAGCCTGGATTTTACATCCGGAGTGTTTACCTGCTTATATATATATATATATAACTGTTGTCAGACATATCTGATGAGCATGGATTTTATATTCTGAGCATTTATTGCTTATATATATATATATATATATACATATATATATAATTATTGTCGGACATATCCGATGAGCCCGGATTTTATATCCTATATGCTTTCTGCTTTTATATATATATATATATATATATATATATATATATATATATATATATATTTTTACATGGGGCACAGAGTTTACTTGAGGCCTTTTATTGCTTTATTTACATTTAGTCCCTTTGAGTTTACTTCGTGGCGGTTGATCGCATTCTTCGCTTTATTTACATTTTGATCCCCATGGAGTTGCTTCGTGGTGGTTGATCATGTCTATATATATATATATATATATATATATATATATATATATATATTATGACTTTTATATATATAATCGCTTACTTTTTACATATAAATCTGCATGTATCATGTGAGCCTAGGAATCATGTGATCACAGATTCAGTCTACGAAATCTAGATTTGGTTCCCGTGATGGACATTTTCAGTTGTAAGCAGCTTGTACATTATTTAAAGTGTTCGAATTTCCTTGGATGGCTATCATGCCCATGATTTAGTTCTAAGATTCATCAGATATTATTTTCTCGAAGATACCTCGCATCTCAAAAATAAAAGCAAACAAGCCGAACATTTAATAATAAAATGGAAGTATGAAAAGGTCTCAATTCCTATTGAGCACAGGGTTTGTAAAACCTTTTTTTATAAAACATCATTGCTATATCTTGCTTAAAACTGAATTTTTGTATAAATTCAAATCCTTTGCATATAGGTGCGAACGAGGCCTCACACTACTTTCACATAATTGCACATTGATCCACACACATACACACACACACACATTCATATAACAGTTTCTTGAAAAGTGGCGGTCATCGTGGCAACACAGATGTCGGGGGGTTCCTAACACCTTCCCTCCGCATAATCAAGCCCCCAGACCCAAATGAATCTCAATTTCACAGACCCGGTTAGCAGTGTCACATCACTGGGTCAATGTGCAAACCTTTTTCAGTTGCGTTGGTGAAACCAGTTAAAAACACCAACTGACAACTCTTAACAGTCCATCGTCGACATTACACATGTCAGACATTTTTCACTTGTTTTTTCAAACAAATCTCACCTAACAATGAGAACACCAAATAACAACTAACGAAAAGGGACAACTAAAATCCCGACGTCGACATGTGGCGACTCTGCTGGGGACTCCAGTAAGAGGGCTTAAGCCTCTATTACAAGTTTTTCAAAACTGTTATATGCTTGTGTGTGAATGCTGCATTTACATTTCTGATGAATGTGTACGAATGCATTTTACTTACTGCACTGCTAAATATCTATTTGTGATATTAGTGCTTCACACATGTTATCATTTTCATAAACGGTGAGACGCGTTGTATATGAATGTATGTTGTGTGGTTCCTCCACCATGAGGCTATCCTATCGGTGTTTGATTACTAGACTCGTAGGGAGACTAATTCCAATGAGGCTCAGGAAAGGCACCACCCAGATTCACTCCAGTTGAAAGACCGGATTAACTTCCCGTCAAGTAGATTGCGATGATCTGGGGATCTTCATGCCAAAAAGCTGCGAGAGTAACCCTAAGATAGGTCAACCTCTGATAAAACAAACGCGGAGTAAAGTCTCTTCATACTTTCCATTTTCAATTACTTGTAAAAGCATTTACTTGTAATTTTATTCAATGTTCATCCATGTATAATGGAAAATATGAAGAATATATGTGCATACATAACATGTAATCAATTAACGCCCATTTTTGCAGGACAATATTCCTAAAATAGGCACATTATAATAGCATTTACATTATCCCTAAGACTAAACTACATAAGTCTTTTGTAGGGAAATCATTGGGCATGCTACTCGCTCAAAATCCAAAAAGGCCACAAACCTACAGCCAATCATGTCTTCTTCTGACAAATCTAATCTTGTTTCTCGAGAAGAATTTGACGGATTAAGTTAAAAAATTACAGACTTGGCTGTTCTGCTGAAAGAATTGCATCAGTCTACTCAAGGTAAAAAGATGCCTACACATAAAGAATCCTTTGCACAAGGAGGATCTTAAGGTTTGGAAAAAATAATTCCAGAACCTCAGTTGGATACGGCCAACAAAGACCCTGAAAACACCCATATCAAAGGAGATCCAGACACCGGTTGTGACGCCCCCAAAACAGGTCCATTCCATCCAACCCATTCGGAGTCGCCAAATACACGGTACAGAAACAACTACAACATCATTAATATAATTGTCATGCAAAATACGATAACACAAATACTGTGAGTTTAAATACAAATATTATCTTCTAGACAATATCCACTCTTAGATAAAATCCTCATTACAATTATTGGTATACTATTTTACAAAATAGTGAAGACTGCTAAAACAACTTTCTAGAACCATCACTCTATACCCCGGCTAGATCCTGCTATATTCTCACCTCCTGAAGAAAAATGGAACAAAAAGGAAAAGGGTGAGCTCAACTAGCCCAGTAAAGAATATTATGACTAAGATAATATACAACAAATTATCCTTAGTCTTCAACATGGAAAAATCTGATAGAATATAATAAACAACCAGTTTTAGATCAACAACTGCAGCAAAAACAACAATTCATTAGAAGAGTTAAGTAGAGAATGAAATCTACTATCATCTATATCATCAATATTTTATCCTTGTAACATCAATCAATATACATCTTGCATCAAATATTCATCTTTGCACTACGGGCCAAAGATATTCATTTGTATCACCAGTTGGTCATGTTCATTTCAACACTGCTCATCTTCTTTGCTACACGGCCAAAGATATTCATCAGGTAATCATTCATCTTTGCACTATAGGCCAAAGATATTCATCAAGTATCACCATTAAGGACTGAGGATAATGAAAAACATTTTAGAGAAAACGAATCCAGTGAGACAGAAAGACAAATATTAGGGATTCGTATTTCGGTTTATCCAAATTCAATAATACTCCATAATAACCAAGTGTGAAGTAGAATTCAAAAACAATGATCAAAACATGGATACTGTAAGACCCCAACTTTTATGAATAAAAATGTATTTTCTATAAATATCATTTATGAATATTATGGAATAAATTTGATATAATGTTATAGTTGTGGGTAATATTTATAAATTTGGCAAAGTGCGCAAGTTGTTATATAATATTCGATTGGTTGGGGAATATTAATTTAAAACAGGAAAAATTCGTACAACGGCACAATCATTGGTGGACCCCACAACGGAATTATTGTCAGATTGAGAAAACAACAAAAATATTTTTATGAAAATAACGACGGTAGTTTTATCGTTAACTGTTGAAACACCCAGTGTTAAAAGTACAGGAATACGCGTGGTTGCATAGTAGCACACGGTATTGACTATTGATGCTTAAGTGAGAAGTCACTCAGTTTTTTTCAATTATTGCTTCAATAATTGTTGCATAGTATCTCACGTTAATTGATTCAATTATTGTTCATATTTTATAATTGAGATGATGAAGTTATTAATATTATTATTTGCATTATTAACGATGTCTAGAAGTTCTGCCAAGGAGAGGTTTGGTCACATAATTACGCGCCAATAGGGAAAAATCCTTATTTGAAAGCCCCCTCTTTCCTGGGAACGACCTGGTCGATTAATAGTGTGAATAATAATAATGATGATGAAGTTTTATTTTATTAGTATTATTAATGTAATAAAACAGAAAAGCTTTTTATATAAAACAGAATACTTTTATAAAGTCATTTGTTTTATTAGGCTAATAGTAAAATATTTTTATATAAAATAGAATACTTTTATAAAGTTATTCATTTTATTAGACAATAATTAGAATATATTATATTTTATTATGCATAGTATTTGCATAGTGCCTGCATAGTGTTTGCATAATAAAATCTTTTTAAAAGTTATTCATTTTATTAGATTATAAATAGAATATATTATATTTTATTGTAAACCAATACTGACCGTCTGCTTTAAAGTAAATTGATCTCGACCGCTTCATGGATTGGTTACTATTCACCCATTCTTCTATAAATAGAAGCTCATTCCTTCATTATTTCTTACGAATTCACTGAAAATCTAAAGAGAATTATTCTTCTATATTGAGCGTATTTCTTTAGCGTTTAAGAAAGCTTTGAGCGTACTGCAAGTTTCTTCAAGTATTTCCCAAATTTCTACCGTGAGTACTCTTCTTTATAAGGTAAGGGTATTATTTTTTCATATTCATGAAGTGAACTTCATTATTCCATTCTTTATTATTCTGTTAGAATAACCTCGTGTACGCCATTCTACCCTATACTTGGTGATTTACGATTTATTCCATTCTTTATTATTCATTGGAATATCCTATCTGTCGCTTTTACGTTGGATCCGGTTCGCCTCTTTATTATTCATTTGAATATATCGTTCAGACGCTTTTACACCGACTGGTTCCGTCTTTATTATTTTGTTGGAATATCATGTCTGTGCGTTTTACGCCGGACCTAATTCCGTTATTTATTATCTGTTGGAATAACCTGTCTATCCGAAGTACCGCATTCATGGTGATTTCTGTTGTTATTCCATTCTTTGTTATTCTGTTGGAATATCCTGTCGGTGCGTATTACACCTGACCTAGTTCTGTTATTTATTATTCTGTTGGAATAACCTGTGTATGCGAAGTACCGCATGCATGGTGATTTCTTTTGTTATTCCATTCTTTAGTGGAATATCCTTGATATTTGTGCTTCATCCAGTATCTTTTCATGGAAATATTCTTCTGAGCATTCTTGAATTTTACTCTACAAAGGACTACCATGTTGGCAATTTGGACGTTATTAGTTCCTGGATAAATTAATTCTTGAATTTGTTTTATTGAATTCTTATGTCATTGTCATCATCCTCATGTTTATATTTTATTGAAAGTCATCTGTGGCCAGTAGTGCATATATGGACTTGGTATGATTATGATCAGGGATTATTCGGTATTATCATGACCGTAATGTTACAAATAATGGGGTAAAAGTCATCATTGGCCCGTAGTGCATTAATGGACAGTTGTTGGCATGATCATGACCATTGTTGAATAAACGAATATCCTTGGCCTGTAGTGCATGGATAATTTATGGTTGTGATACTTATGAATATCTTTGGTCGTAGTGCAGGGATGAGGTGGATTATTTATTAAGCTGAGTCCCAGCGATAAAAGTGATGAAAAACCTTTTAAATCATAAAAGAGAATAGATTTTATTCTCTACTTGACTCTTTTAAAGGATTGCTTGTTCTGCTGCAGTTAAACTTGATGTCTATTATATTTTATCAGTTTAACATTGTTGAAGACTAATGATAATTTATTCTGCATTATCTTAGTCATAATATTTCTTACTGGGCTAGTTGAGCTCACCCTTTCTATCACTGTTCTCTTCAGGAAATGAGAACGTAGCTGGGACTAGTCGGGGAACGGAGTGACGGTCCAGATGATAGTATTAGTAGTCCTAAATATTCTGTTAAATAGTGTGACAATAAATGTAATGAGGACTTATTCTGAGAGTGGATATTGTCTAGAAGACAATATTTGTATTAAAACTCACAACTTTCTTTTTGTATATTAAAGATTGTATTTGTATTTTGTACCATGTATTTGACGACTCAGAATAGGTGATGTATACCTATTTTGGGGGCGTCACAGTTGGTATCAAAGCTTAGGGATATGATCCCTGGCTAAGATGTGAGACAAGAACTAGGAGGGGAGAGACGGGGAATTCCTTCGGTAGTATGATCTACCTAAGTTTATTTGATATTTAATTGGTCGGTCAGAGTATAAGGATAATATGTGATATATTAATTAACCCTTGTTTTGTGGCAGTGTTTAAAAATGGCATCCGAGAATGTTGAGAACATCAATGGAGCACAGGAGACCGTTGAGTCTCCACAGATCAATAACCAAGACAATGTGCATCAGGAAGGCGACAATCCTCATGCAAACAACAACACTGACCAAATGATGAACGATGGAATGTTCCAAGGATTAATGCAATTCATGTAACATCAGGCGAGAGCGGTTCCTGTCCAAAATGCAGGTGGAAACACTGGCAACTCTCGGATGGTCACCGCCAAACAGTTCAAGGAGCTGGGACCACCAGAGTTTTTTGGAGAGCCAAAACCACTTAAAGCGGAGACGTGGATAAAATAGATCAACAAGATATTTGATGTCTTGGGTTGCTCCAAGGAGCAAAAGGTTCTCTTTGCCACCTACATGTTGCGGGCAGAGGCAGATTACTAGTGGGAATCTGAAAAGCGTACTCAACCTGCCACACTGAAGATGTCTTGGGAAAAGTTTCATGAACTTTTCAACAACAAGTACTTTCCCGAAAGTATTTGTCACATGAAAGAGGTAGAGTTCATTAAACTGGAGCAAAACAACATGATCGTGTCGTAGTACGAAGCCAAGTTTACCGAGCTGTTCCAGTTTGCGTCCCATTTGGTTGATAATGAGGAGAGAATGATGCTAATGTTTCTAAGAGGTTTAAAACCCGATATACGTCAATATCTTATCTCTCATAACTATTTCTGTATTCAGATGTTGTTAATAGGGCTCAATTATTGGAGCGCGATAATGAGTCAACCCAACCAAAAGAGAGCAGCCTTCAAAATGATAATACAAGTGATAACAGTCATCAAAGCGGTGACAATAAGCGCGGAGGGAATCAACATGCCATAAATGGTAACCACTTCGGTGGTAATCATGGCCAAAGCAATAAGAATGGACATTTCAAAAAGAGGAGATTCAACAATGATGGAAAGACGTCAACATCAACACCTGTTGTCAAGGATGGAGAACGACCACCTATCATTTGCTTCAAATGCAGAGGTGAGGGACACATCAGTCTAAACTGTGCGATGTCGTCCAAAGCATGTTATAATTGTGGAAGAGAAGGTCACCTAGCCCGATTTTGTCATTCACCGAAGACAAGTTCAGCTAGGATGGAGGCACCAAAGGATGCCCCAGAAAAGTCAAAGCCAGTAGTGCAAGGGAGAGCGTTTGTCGTGACCTCCCAGAAAGCAAGGAACCCGAATGAGGTCATCACGGGTAAGCTTATCATAAACTCTAGCGAAGTATATACCTTATTTGATACTGGTTCTACCCATTTCTTTATTTCTCCTACTTGCGCTCAACGTTTAAATTTGACTCCGAAGAAATTGGACTTTGACTTATCTGTTGAAACTCCGTTGGGAGAAACCTTCATTACATCCACTATTTATAAGTCTTGTTTGGTTCAAATCGGTACCCTCACATTACCTGTCGATCTTATTTCATTGAAAATACTTGTATTTGACGTAATTCTAAGGATTGATTGGTTAACTACTCATCATGCAAAAATTGATTATTTTCGTAAGGTTGTTAGCTTTCATATTCCTAACTAACCTATTATGCGAATTTAAGCAACCAAACCATTAAAATCAATCACTGTCATCTCAAGCCATAAAGCTATTCATTTATTGAAAAATGGATGTCATGCTTTCTTAGCTCATGTCACGGATCTAAACAAAAATACGCCGCTTTTGAATGATATTTCATTGTTAATGAATTTCCGACGATTCTCTCAAGAACTTCCCCGCCTACCCTCGAAAAGTGAAATTGAATTTTATCGACCTTAAACCCAGATAAAACCCATTTCCAAAGCCCCATATCGAATGGCTCTATTGAACCTCGTGAGTTAAAGACCCAACTGCAGGAATTGTTAGACATTGGCTTTATTCGTCCTAGTACTTCTCCTTGGGGTGCTCCTGTTCTATTCGTGAAGAAGAAAGATGGGAGTATGCGACTTTGTATTGATTATCGGGAGTTGAATCATGTCACCATCAAAAATAGGTACCCATTGCCACGTATTGATGACCTGTTTGACTAGTTGCAAGGCGCCAAATTCTTTTCAAATATTGATCTTCGTTCTGGATATCACCAATTGAAGATTAGAACCGATGACATTCCAAAGATGGCTTTCAGAACTCCGTACGGGCATTATGAATTCCTAGTAATGTCTTTTGGATTGACTAATGCTCCTGCTGCCTTCATGGATATGATGAACCTTGTATTCAAGGAATATTTGGATCACTTTGTGGTCATCTTTATTGATGACATCCTTATTTATTCCAAAAGTCGTGAAGATCATGATCACCACTTGGGGTTGATACTCCAAAATCTTCGTGAATATAAGCTTTATGCCAAGTTGAAGAAATGGGAGTTCTAGCTTGAAGAAGTAGCATTCCTTGGGCACGTGGTATCAAGTCATGGAATATTTGTTGACCCAGCAAAGATTGAAGCTATTCAAAGCTGGGAGCAACGTATATATCGATGGATCAAGTACGTAGCTTTCTTTAATTAGTGGTTATTATTGGAGATTCGTAGAAGGGTTTTCTCGAATCGCTACTCCATTAACTCAGATGACTCGGAAAGATACAAAATTTGGTTGGAGTGAGGAATGTAAGAAGAGTTTTCAAGAACTCAATAAAAGACTTATTTCAAAGACCTGCTTACGACAATAGCATCGCCCTTGAGGGATTTGTCATCTACAGTGATGCTTCAAGCAAAGGGTTAGGATGTGTTCTCATGCAACATGGGAAAGTCATAGCCTATGCCTCTCAAAAACTCAAAGAATATGAGAGGAATTATCCTACTCATGATCTAGAGTTGGAAGTTGTTGTCTTCACACTTAAAATTTGGAGGCATTACTTGTATCGGGAGAAAGTGGAGATCTTAACGGATTATAAAAGCCTCAAATATTTCTTCACTCAAAAGGAACTCAATATGCGACAGCGACGTTGGCTTGAACTGTTGAAAGATTATGATCATACCATCCAATATCATCATGGAAAAGTAAACGTGGTAGCTGACACATTGAGTAGAAGATCATATGCGGGTACGAGTGTGATATTGTCAACGCAAAGGCCCATTTGGTATGACTTGCAAAGGATGGGGATAGAGATAAAAACTCCAGGGACCCACATGATGATGACGAATATACGAGTAGAACTGACTTTAATCGATAAAGTTAAAGCTGCTCAAGCTACAGACCTGGAGCTGATGCATATGAGGAAAAAAGTACAAGAAGGTGCTATGCCGGAAGCAAGAATCGATTAAGAAGGAATACTTCGAGTCAACTCCAGACTTTGTGTTCCTAATGACCCTGAGTTAAAGTATAAAATCATGATGGAGGCGCACAACACACCATTTGCAATCCATCCTGGGAGTACTAAAATGTATCATGATCTTCGACATACATTTTGGTGGGGCAATATGAAGAGAGAGATAACACTGTTTATCTCAAGGTGTCAAACGTGTCAACGAGTCAAGGCGGAGCATCAGGTACCAAAAGGTCCATTACAACCACTTGAAATTCCAGAATGGAAATGGGAGCACATTACTATGGATTTCATTACTGGTCTTCCCAAGGTTTCTCAGGGTATAGATACAATTTGGGTCATTGTTGATAGATTGACCAAGTCTGCTCATTTCTTACCTATACGAGAAACTTATACACCTGAACGTCTTGCTCGTATATACATAAACGAGGTTGTAAGATTGCATGGTATACCAGTATCCATAGTTTCTGATCGAGACCCAAGATTCACTTCACGATTTTGGGTTAGTTTGCAAAAAGCTATGGGCACGGATTTACGATTTAGTTCGGCATATCATCCTCAAACGGATGGACAATCAGAGAGGACTATTCAAACTCTTGAAGATTTATTAAGACTCTGTGTCCTTGAATTCAAGGGAAGTTGGGACAAGTTCTTACCATTGGTGGAGTTTTCCTACAACAACAGTTATCAAGCAAGTATTTGCATGGCTCCATTCGAAGCGTTGTATGGAAGAAAGTGTCATTCTCCAGTATGCTGGGATGAGATGGGTGAAGCAACGTTGTTGGGACCAGAGTTAGTACGTATGACTATGGAAAAGATTCAAACGATCCAACAACGTATAAAAACCTCACAAGACCGACAAAAGAGTTATGATGATCTTCATCGAAAGGACGTGGAATTCGATATTGGAGATCATGTGTTGTTATGTTTTGCTCCATGGAAAGGAGTTACGAGTTTTGGAAAGAGAGGAAAGCTCAATCCTTGATTCATTGGCCCATTTTTAATCCTCGATCGAGTAGGGACTATAGCCTATAGACTCGCTTTACCGCTAAGTATGTCTCGTGTTCATAACATTTTTTCATATATCCATGTTACGTAAATATGTGAAAGACCCGAACCACATTATTGAGTTAGAACCAGATGAAATAATGGAAGATTTAATGTATGAATAGGTTCCTATTCAAATCTTGGATTAGAAGGAACATATTCTATGCTCCAAGGTTATACCTCAAGCCAAAGTTTTATGGAGGAACCACGATGTTGAGGAAATGACCTGGCAGTTAGAATCTGAAATGAAATCAAGGTATCCTTACCTCTTCGACATACCAGGTATGTACCCTAATTTCGAGGGCAAAATTTCATAAGAATGGGAGATTGTAAAACCCCAACTTTTATGAATAAAAATGTATTTTCTATAAATATCATTTTTGACTATTATGGAATAAATTTGATATAATGTTATAGTTGTGGATAATATTTATAAATTTTGCAAAGTACGCAAGTTGTTATATAATATTCGATTGGTCTGGGAATATTCGCTTTTAAACAGGGGGAATATTCAATGCGACCAAGACAATCATCAGTGGACCCCTAGCAATGTAATTATTGTTTGATTGAGAAAACGACAAAAATATTTTTATGAAAATAACGGCATAAGTTTTACCATTAACTGTTGAAACACCCAGTGTTAAAAGTACAGGAATACGCGTGGTTGCATATTAACACACAGTATTGATTATTGATGCGTACATGAGAAGTCACTCAGTTTTGTTCAATTATTGCTTCAGTAATTGTTGCATAATATCTCACGTTAATTGATTCAATTATTGTTGATATTTTATAATTGAGATGACGAAGTTATTAATATTATTATTTGCATTATTAACGATGTCTAGATATTCTTCCAAGGAGAGGTTTGGTCACCTAATTGCGCGCCAATAGGGTGAAATCCTTATTGGAAAGCCCCCTCTTTCCTGGGAACCACCTGGTCGATTAATAATGTGAATAATATTAATGATGATGAAGTTTTGTTTTATTGGTATTATTAATGTAATAAAACAGAAAAGCTTTTTATATAAAACAGAATACTTTTATAAAGTTATTCCTTTTATTAGGCTAATAGTAAAATCTTTTTATATAAAACAGAATACTTTTATAAAGTTATTCATTTTATTAGGCTAATAGTAAAATCATTTTATATAAAACAGAATACTTTTATAAAGTTATTCATTTTATTAGACAATAATTAGAATATATTATATTTTATTATGCATAGTGTTTGTATAGTGCTTGCATAGTGTTTGCATAGTAAAATCTTTTTAAAAGTTATTCATTTTATTAGATTATAAATAGAATATATTATATTTTATTGTAAACCAATCTGGACCGTCCGTTTAAAGTAAATTGATCTGGACCATTCATGGATTGGTTACTATTCAGTCCATTCTTCTATAAATAGAAGATCATTCCTTCATTATTTCTTTCGAATTCACTGAAACTCTAGAGAGAGAAACTGTAGAGAGAATTATTCTTCTATCTTGAGCGTATTTCTTTAGCATTTAAGAAAGCTTTGAGCGTACTGAAAGTTTCTTCAAGTATATCCCACCTTCATCTTTGAGTACTCTTCTTTATAAGGTAAGGGGTATTATTTTTTTCATATTCATGAAGAGAACTTTTGTTATTCCATTCTTTATTATTCTGTTGGAATAACTTGTATACGCGGTCTACCCTATACTTGGTGATTTCTGTTGTTATTCCATTCTTTATTATTCTGTTGAAATATCCTGTCTGTGCATTTTACGCCGGACCTGGTTCCGTCTTTATTATTCTGTTGGAATATCCTGTCTGTGCGTTTTACGCCGGACCTGATTCCGTCTTTATTCTTCTATTGGAATATCATGTCTCTGCATTTTACGTCGGACCTGATTCCGTTATTTATTATTCTGTTGGAATAACTTGTCTATACGAAGTACCGCATGCATGGTGATTTCTGTTGTTATTCCATTCTTTATTATTGTGTTGGAATATCCTGTCAGTGTGTATTACGCCTGAACTGGTTTCGTTATTTATTATTCTATTGGAATAACATGTCTATGCGAAGTAGCGCATGCATAATGATTTCTTTTGTTATTCCATTCTTTATTATACTCGGTTGGTTAAAGTTTTGACTTCTATACTCCATGAAATTAGTTGAATATCCTTGATATTTGCGCTTCATCCAGTAGTTTTTCATGGAAATATTCTTCTGAGCATTCTTGAATTTTACTCTACAAAGAAGTACCATGTTGACAATTTGGACGTTATTAGTTCCTAGATAAATTAATTCTTGAACTTGTTTTATTGAATTCTTATATCATTGTCATCATCCTCATGTTTATATTTTATTGAAAGTTATCTCGTGGCACCTAGAAAGCATAGATGGACTTGGTATGATTATGACTGTGGGATTATTCGGTATAATCATGACCGTAATGTTACAAATGATGTGGTAAAAGTCCTCATTGGCCCGTCATCAATTGATGGATGCTTGTTGGCATAATCATGACCATCGACGAATACACGAATATCCTTGGCCCGTAGTTTATGGATAATTTGTGGTTGTGATACTTATGAATATCCTCGGTAGTAAAAAGGGGATGAGGTGGATTATTTATTAAGTTGAGTCCCAAATGATAAAAGTGATGAAAAACCTTTTAAATCATAAAAGATAGTAGATTTTATTCTCTACTTGACTCTTTTAATGGATTGTTTGTTCATTTGCAGCTTAAACTTGATGTTTATTATATTTTATCGGTTTAACATTGTTGAAGACTAATGATAATTTATTCTGCATTATCTTAGTCATAATATTTCTTACTAGGCTAGTTGAGCTCACCCTTTCTTTCACTGTTCTCTTCAGGAAATGAGAACGTAGCCGGGACTAGTTGGGGAACGGAGTGACGGTCCAGATGATAGTATTAATAGTCCTCACTATTCTATTAAATAGTGTGACAATAAATGTAATGAGGACTTATTTTGAGAGTGGATATTGTGTAGAAGACGATATTTGTACTAAAACTCACAGCTTTCTTGTTGTATATTAAAGATTGTATTTGTATTCTATACCATGTATTTGGCGACTCAGAATAAATGACGTATACCTATTTTGGGGGCGTCACAGATACAATCAAAGATAGTAACCATAAAAGACATCTGGGACGAAAAAGAGAGAATTTAATTTTTTGGTGAATAGTGTTGTATTCGTGAATAGTGTGGTATACGTGAATAGTGTCATATACGTGAATAGTAACCCCGACACAAAAAGGTAGAAATTCCACAATAAACTTCATAACAATATCTCAGCATAATGATATTGAAGAAAGTAATATCATTTAAGAAGAAAATAACATCCCTTACCTCAAAGAAATAGTACTTCGGAATGAAATGTCGGATATGATGCTGAATCAAACTTGTACTGAATAGTAACTCTCAAAGTATATAAATACTCACAAAATACATTCAATAATATAGAGAGAGAAATAAAGAAAACTTATGTTTCTGGTGTGATTTTCAATTCTAACTTAGCCCTCTATTTATAGGAAAATGTTAGCACGCCGAAGCAGACTTCACCTGCTATCTGATGGCTTTACCTGCTACTATTGCCACCAACCACATTTGAAATAAAATTCAACACATTTATTCACCAACCACAAGTGGGGCCCACTCAATTCTAGAATTTTTCACCAAAATCATTTATAAACCTAATTTCTGAATCAGTCGCATCTTAAAATTCATAACAAATCATACATTCATTTTTAACGATTCAAAATTGTGGACATGTACTCAACTTATATATGTATAACATATCCAAGAATCACAACCATCCAACGGTCGGATTAAAAATTATAACTCAGGCAATATATCTCAAGAACACTACTTTGATTTTTAATACCTCCATTCTGACAAAAATACTGATAAAACACCTCAACACTAAATCCTTCATTTATAACCACATAAATAAATCCAACATTTATATCCGCATCAAATAAATATTTCCTTATCATATAAATCAATAATTAATTATTCACAAATAATATTACAGAATCACAATAATGACAACCAGGTAGTTCCCAGGAAAGAAGGGGCTTTCCGATAAGGATTTCTCCTTACTGGCGCGCAATTAGGTGACCAAACCTCTCCTTAGACAGAACTTTCTAGACATTGCAAATAATGCTATCTAATAATATTATTCAAATAATATGAATTATTGATCTGATAATGGGAAATATTGTGCAGTGACAATTATTGAAACAACAATAGTATAAAATATCAACGCAACAATTATTGAACCAATAAATTAAAAAATTGAATACTAATTACTGTAACAATTATTGAGTAGTGCCTTTATACGTAAGAATCAATAATTCAAAAATATTGTGCAATACCGTGTGCTACTGTGCAACCACGCGTATTACTTTATTTTAACCATCGGATATTCCAACAGTGTTAATAGTAACAACTACGTCGTTATTTATAAAAACTCAAACTTGTCATTTTCTTCATTCGACAGTTATTCTCATTATGGGGTCCATAAATGATCATGCGTTGCCAATCTTTAATATTCCCCGACAACAAGAATATTCCACGACCAAACGAATATTCCCGGACAAAAATGAATATTTTATAACCACTTGCTTATTTTGTAAAGTTTGCATATTTCACCCATAACCAAAATATTATATCAAATTAACTCCTTATTATTTCAAGATAATAAATAGAGGAAATTAAATTTTATTTATAATAAGTTGGGGTCTTACAACCTCCCCTCCTTATGAAATTTTGTCCTCGAAATTGACGTACGTACCTGGTGTTTCGAAAGGGTGAGGATAACTCGCTTTCATTTCTGATTCCGACTTCCAGGTCATTTCTTCAATAACATGGTTCTTCCACAAAACCTTAACTTTGTGATATAACCTTTATTCGTAGGACATGCTCTTTCCTATCCAAGATCTTGACAGGTACCTCCTCATACGTTAAATCTTCAGCTATCTTGTCTGATTCTAACGCAATAATGTGCTTTGGGTCATCCACATATTTACGTAACATCGATACGTGAAAAATATTATGAACACGCGACATACTTAGAGTTAAGGCGAGTTTATAGGCCATAGTTCCTACTCGATCGAGGATTTCAAATAAATCGAAGGTTTGAGCTGTCTTCTCTTCATCCACTCTTATTTCTAGAATAACGCATTCTTGCACCTTCTTCTTTATATTCATCAGCTCCGGTGTGTAGCTTGAGCGAGTTTAACTTTATCAATTAAAGTCGATTCTACTCGTATATTTAACATCATCACATGGGTCCCTAGAGTCTTTAAATCTATCTTTATCATTTGTAAATTATAAAAAATAGGTCTTTATGTTCAACAATATCGCACTCGTACTCGCGTACGATCATCTACTCAACTCGTCAACTGTCACGTTCGCTTTTCTAGGATGGTATGGTCAGAATAGGTGCCGAAATGAGTCGCCTCTTAAGCTCTTAGAAAATCTTCTCGCATTCCTCGCCCCATACGAATTTTGTATCTTTTCGAGTCAACTAATTTAACGGAGTAGTGATTCGATAAAATCCTTCCATGAATCTCCAATAGTAACCAGCTAAGCATAGAAAGCTAGATATTTCAATTACTGACTTAGGTTTCTCTCAATTGTGACTCATATCCCAATCTGGGATAGCACGTCACAATGGTGCCTATCAGTTTACCACCGCATGAAGATGACGTCTCCTATGGAGAGTCTAGCTTCGGTGTATTCCACAAAGGAAGTCACCAGATAGAGGCTCGGGTACTAACTTCTATAATTGGGTTTTTAACTCCTGAATTTCAATAGGAGCCATTCGACATGAGAATTTTAGAAATGGGTTTTGTATCGGGTTCAAAGTCGAAACAAAATTCAATATCACGCTCAGGAAATTCTTCAGGAAATACGTCACGAAATTTACTAACAACAAGAATATCATTCAAATCTGACGTATTTTTGTTTAAATCAATGAAATGAGCTAAAAAGCTTGACATTCGTTTTTTAATAAATGAATGGCTTTATGGCTTGATATGAAAGTGTTTGACCTCAATGGTTTGGTTTCTTTGAATTCGAATAACAGGTTTCTTTGGAATATAAAAACTAACAACCTTACGAAAGAAATCAATTTTGGCATGATGAGTAGTTAACCAATCAATCCCTAAAATCACATCAAAACCAAGTATCTTTAAAGAGATAAGATCAACAGGTAATGTGATGGTGCCAACTTGGATCAAACAAGATTTATAAACAGTGGATGTAAAGAAAGTTTCTCCTAACGGAGTCTCCACAAATAAGTCAAAGTCTAATTTATTCGGAGTCAAGTTTAAACGTTGAGCACAAGTAGGAGAGATAAAAGAATGGGTAGAACTGGTATCTAATAATGTATAGATTTTGCAAGAATTTATAATTAACTAACCCATGATACCTTCGTTCGGGTTCCTCGCATTTTTGCCTGTCATGACAAACGCTCTTCCAGGAACCGTTGACTTTGACTTGTCCGTATCCGCCTCTGGTGCCACCGTCCCAACTGGACTTGATTTTGCTACAGGACAAAATCGAGCTATGTGACCGTCTTTTCCAAAAATAAAACATAGAAGGCTATGAACAGTTTGGACTTATATGTCCCTCTTCTCCACATCTATAGCATCTAACTAGCGGTCGTTCTCCTCCCCTATAATTTGTTCTTTGGTCTTTGGTCTTTCTTTCTGACGCCTCTTCCGTCATCGTTAAATCTTCCCTTCTTGAAATTTCCACTTGAATTATTTTTTCTATTATCTTGGCCATGATTACCACCGAAGTGGTTACCATTTCTGGCATGATAATTTCCTCCACGATGGATGTCATCGCTCCGATGACTGCTGTCACCAGTATGACCCTGGTTATTGTCCCTCGGTTAAACATACTCACTATCTCGCTCTAATAACTGAGCCCTATTGACAATATCTGATATAAACAAAGTTTGTGAGAAATGAGGTATTGACGTATTTCATGTTTCAAACCTCGCAGAAACATTCGCGTCATTCCCTCCTCATTATCAACCAAATGGGATTCAAATCGGGACAACTCGGCAAACTTAGCTTCGTACTGCGATGCGTTCATATTGTTTTGCTCCAGCTTGATGAACTCTACCTCCTTCATGTGACGAATACTTTCAGGAAATTACTTGTCATTGAACAGTTTCTGAAATGTTTCCCAAGACATATTGAGTTCGGTAGGCTGGGTACACTTCAAAGATTCACACCAGTAATCTGCCTCACCGCGAAACATAAAAGTGGCGAATGGAACCTTCTGTTCCTCCGTGCATCCCAACACATCAAATATCTTAGTAATTTGCTTGACCCACGTCTCCGCCTTAATCGGATCCTGCTTTCTAAAGAATTCTGGTGATCCCAACTCCTTGAACTGCTTGGTTGTGACAAACCGCGTGTTGCTATCATTTCCACCCGTATTTTGTACACGAGTCTCCCTCGTCTGATTTTGCATGAACTGCAAAAAGTTTCTAAACATCCCATCATTCATCGTTTGCTTGTTAGTGTTGTTTACAGGTGGAATATTTCCATCCTGTTGCACGTTCTCCTGATTGGTGACTAAAGGTGTTTCCACAGTCTCATACACTCCATTGTTAACGTTCTCAGCTACCATTCTTAAATACTGCCATAAAACAAGGGTTAATTAAACAAATTAACATATCACATAACATCCTTATATTATGACCGGCCAATAAATAAGCTTAGGTAGGACACACTAGCGAAGGATTTACCCGTCTCTCCCCTCCTAGTTCTAGTCTCACATCTTAACCAGGGATCATATCCCTAAGCGTTGATACCAACTGTGACGCCCTGAAAATAGGTCCATTCCATCCAACCCATTTTGAGTCGTCAAATACATAGTACAGAAACAACTATAACATCATTAATACAATTGTCATGCAAAATACGACAACACAAATACTGTGAGTTTAAATACAAATATTGTCTTCTAGACAATATCCACAATCAGATAAAATCCTCATTACAATTATTGATATACTATTTTACAAAATAGTGAGGACTGCTAAAATAACTTTCTAGAACCATCACTCCATATCCCGGCTAGATCCTGCTATATGCTCACCTCCTGAAGAAAAATGGAACAAAAAAGGAAAAGGGTGAGCTCAACTAGCCCAGTAAAGAATATTATGACTAAGTTAATATACAACAAAGTATCCTTAGTCTTCAACAGGGAAAAATCTGATAGAATATAATAGACAACAAGTTTTAGATCAACAACTGCAGCGGAAAAAACAATTCATTAGAAGAGTTAAGTAGAGAATGAAATCTACTATCATCTATGAATTTAAAAGTCTATCATCAATATTTTATCCATGTAACATCAATCAACATACATCTTGCATCAAATATTCATCTTTGCACTACGGGCAAAAGATATTCATTTGTAACACCAGTTGGTCATGTTCATCTCAACACCTGTTCATCTTTGCACTACGGGCCAAAGATATTCATCAAGTAATCATTCATCTTTGCACTACAGGCCAACGATATTCATCAAGTATCACCATTAAGGACTGAGGATGATGAAAAACATTTTAGAGAAAACGAATCCAATGAGACAGAAGGACAAATATTAGGGATTCGTATTTCAGTTTATCCAAATTCAATATTACTCCATAATAACCAAGTGTGAAGTAGAATTCAAAAATAAAGATCAAAACATGGATACAATCAAATATAGTAACCATAAAAAACATCTGGGATGAAAAAGAAAAAATTTAATTTTTCGATGAATAGTGTCGTATTCATGAGTAGTGTCGTATACGTGAATAGTGTCGTATACGTGAATAGTAACCCCGACACAAAAAGGTAGAAATTCCACAATAAACTTCATAACAATATTTCAGCATAATGACATTGAAGAAAATAATATCATTTAAGAAGAAAATAACATCCCTTACCTCAAAGAAACAGTACTTCGGAATGAAATGTCGGATATGATGTTGAATGAAACTTGTACTGAATAGCAACTCTAAAAGTATCTAAATACTCACAAAATACGCTCGATAATATAGATAGAGAAAGAGAGAAAACTTATGTTTCTGGTGTGATTTTCAATTCTAACTTAGCCTTCTATTTATAGGAAAATGTTAAGACGTGTAAGCCTTGAGCTTGACTCGCTTCGATGGCTTTACCTCTTTATTATTTTCACACACCACATTTGAAATAAAATTCAGTACATTTCTTCACCAACCACAAGTGGGGCCCACTCAATTCTAGAATTTTCCACCAAAATAATTTATAAACCTAATTTCTGAATCAGTCGCCTCTTAAAATTCATAACAAATCATACATTCATTTTTAACGATTCAAAATTTGTGGACATATACTCAACTTATATATATATAACATATCCAAAAATCACAACGATCCAACGGTCGGATTAAAAATTATAACTCACGCAATATATCTCAAGAACACTGCTTTGATTTTTAATACCTTTATTCCGACAAAAATACTGATAAAACACCTCAACATTAAATCCTTCATTTATAACCACATAAATAAATCCAACATTTATATCCGCATCAAATAAATATTTCCTTATCATATAAATCAATAATTAATTATTCACAAATAATATTACGTAATCACAATAATGACAAACAAAAGGCGGTTCGAGAAAGAGGGGCTTTTCGATAAGGATTTCTCCTTACTGGCGCGCAATTAGGTGACCAAACTTCTCCTTAGACAGAACTTTCTAGACATTGAAAATAATGCTATCTAATAATATTATTCAAATAATATGAATTATTGATCCGATAATGGGAAATCTTGCGGTGACAATTATTGAAACAACAATAATATAAAATATCAACGCAAAGACAATTATTGAACCAATAAAATAAAATATTGAATAAAGAATTAATTGTAACAATTATTGAGTAGTGCCTTCATACGTAAGAATCAATAATTCAAAATACTACCGTAAGCTACTCTCTTGTGCAACCACCACGCCAGACATCGTATTTTAACCAAGGGTATTCCAACAAGTGTTAATCAGTAACAAACTACGCCATTATTTATAAAAACTCAAACTTGTCATTTTCTTCATTCGACAATTATTCTCATTATGGGGTCCATAAATGATCAAGGTCAATCGCATTTAATATTCCCAACAACAAGAATATTCCACGACCAAACGAATATTCCCAGACAAAAATGAATATTTTATAATCACTTGCTTATTTTGATAAATTTGCACATTTCACCCATAACCAAAATATTATATCAAATTAACTCCTTATTATTTCAAGATAATAAATAGAGGAAATTCAATTTTATTTATAATAAGTTGGGGTCTTACACTGGTGATATCAAGAAGAAGGTCCTCCAAATGGAGGAAACTATTCGTGCTCTCAAAGGGATTGGAACACATGGAAGTGTTTCATATGCTGACCTTTGCATATTCCCTGGTGTTCATTATCCAGAGAAATTCAAAACCCCTAACTTTGAAAAGTATGACGGGTTAGGGGATCCTTATACACATTTGAAGGTGTTTATCGGAGAACTTGGATCTTATGTGGAAAACGAGAAGCTCAGAATGTAGCTGTTCCAGAAGAGTCTGACTGGAGAACCCCGTTCGTGGTATACCAGATTAGACAACTCAAAGATCCATAGATGGGAAGATCTAGCTCACGCCTTCCTCACTCAATATAGTTTTCAATCTCAGATGGCTCCTGACCGGTACGATTACAAAGGTCAAGAAACAGTCTAATGAGTCTTTCAGAGAATATGCTCAGAGGAGGAGGCGCCTGGCTACTCAAGTTATTCCTTCCATGACAGAATCAAAAATTGTCATGACTTTCATAGACATACATGAAGCTCCTTTCTATTAGAGAGTATTAGCTGGTATTGACAAACCATTCTCTAAAATGATCAAACACGGAGAGATGGCTGAGATGGGATTGAAGTCCGATAATATTCAAGACCTAGCCGCTCTTAAAGCAATTGTTGAGCATATCCAGCCCGAATCTTATGGAAATAACCCCCGAAGGGTCCATAAAAAGAAAGAGGATGATGTTTCCTTGATACTACAAGGTCAGAAAGGCAGTCAGAGCATACCTATACAGAAGAGAAACTACTACCCTTTCCAAGCACAGTCTTCAAACCCTCCATTGCCTAAAAGTGGAGAAGTAAAGCTCCCTCGAATGTTCACACCCTTAGGGGACTCGCGCGAGAATAGTCTTGTTCTTCTGACTACTCAGAAGAAAATCACATGTCTTCTTCTACTAGCCAAACCTAATGGGAAGGGTTTTGATACTACTCGAAAGTGTGCTTATCATGCCGGGGAACCTGGACATGATACTCAAGATTGTTGGGTCTTGAAACATAAGATCCAAGATTTAATAGACAACGGGGAAATCGTGGTCACCAAACCAGATCAACCTCATGTACAAGACAACCCTCTTCCTCAACACAAAGAAGAAGAGGTCAACATGATAAGTTGGGGCGCTGAACAGAGTTCCAATTTTAATGGTGAATCATCCCAAACCATCAAAGACGGTGTTGACATATGGGATTATGCAAAGTTTCAATTTGCTATGGAATGAAAAATGAAAGCTCTTTGCAAGCAAATTATGCAATTGGCAGAACTGGTGACCTATCAGCATCAAGTCACACACCAATTAGTCAGCCTAGAGCATGCTTATCTCTTGCCTTTTGTTATGAATGCTCCACCATCACCTTCAGAAAGAGAAGCTATGGAGGATATGGTTGTAAAAAGAGAAAATGCTAAAGCCCGTCGGGATTTTTCCAATCAAAGGGAATCCACATACCTTGGCCAACCTATGGAGGAGATATTTCAAATGTTGATCAATGAAGGAAAAATTATCTCCCTTCTGTCTCCATTGAATCCCCGTTCAAGACGGTTCAACTACGATGGAGTTTGTTAATATCATTCACATTCTCGCGGTCACAACACAGAAGAATGCTGGACACTCTGCCATCTTATTCAGAATCTTATTGATAGCGGTGTCCTGCAGCTGGCATATGATGACACTGTGCAACTCGAGAGTGGGAATACATGTCCTACCAAATGGAAGGGATCAGTAGTAGTTATATCCGCTGAGGACGATGATACTGTCAAAGCATTTCCCATAAAATATCCTTTGAAAGTGGCAGCACCAGAGCCAATTTCTTTGCCTTTCAGACCACAATATCTTGTTATCAGATTACACAAAGTTCCATGGAATTATGGAGAAGCTTAAGGATCCACGTCTCATACTACTACTACAGTGTTAAAGGAAAATCCACTATATCTTCCTCAGAGGGTGATGAAGCCCGCCATCAAAGCAAAGGGGGAGGATTCCCATGGAGAAGATTGAAAAATTCCTCCGCACTATGGGCCATTTGAAGCCAAGGTGGTTTTAAGCTTATAAGAAACTCCACATCAGATATCAATACTGGACTTGGTTTTCTCTTCTGAAGATCACAGGAAGATCTTACTCAAGGTTTTAGAAGAAGCCTACTTACCAAAATTAGTGGATGCGAAAAAAATTTCAACATATAGTTGATCACATTTTCAACAACAATGTGATATCCTTCACTGATGACGACAAACCGCCCGAAGGGACCGGTCATTGCAAGCCATTGCATATTGCAATTTTGTCCTCCGGGTATATGCTAGCTGGAGTTTTGATAGATGGAGGTTCGTCTCTGAATATCTGTCCTTATGCCACCTTGGTGAAGATGAATGTCGATCTCAAATGAATCCAAAGCAGCCATACGATTATCAAAGCTTTTGATGGATCCCAGAGAAATTCCGTCAGAAAGATTGAGCTGTAAAATGAGATTGGTCCAAATACATTCAATGTATCCTTTCAAGTCCTCAAGACAGATTCAGGATACAACCTGCTATTGGGGAGACCATGGATTCATATAGCTGGAGTCGTTCCTTCTACATTACATCAACGACTCAAATACATTGTCAACAACCGTCTAGTCACTGTCAACGCTGAGCCGGAATGTCCTGAACAAAGAGATCTACCAATCATTAGCTTAATTCAGAAGTTGAGCCGGCCAGTTTTCATACTTATGAAGTGAGTAACATGCAATACCATCTGACGCCCCCAAATCTGGGTACTTTTTACCTTAGATCTGGTACATCATTTCTACAACTATTGTAGAAGATATAAACATAAATTGTTTATATAATAATCCTTTACACATCATTCCCAAGGTCTAGAACCTTAACTAATACATACCTTCAATAACTTAAAAGATTTACAATGTTATTTTCGTCAGAAAATTTAATAGATCTAACTGCAACATAAATTAATCTTGCACTTTGACTTTGCTTCTGTCTTTATACGAGCTTTCATCTAAATCTAAAAAATTTATCATGATATAGCAAGGGTGAGCAACAAATTTGCGCAGCAAGTTTTAAATACAATGAAGATATATCATGATTGAAAAGAATGAATAAGCTTTCAAGTTTTCAACAATATAATAATTGTGGAATAACATGAATTAAGTTTCAATAATTGCATGACTGAATCAATAATGTTTGAAGGTCAACAATGACCATAAACAATTTAACTGAACCTTATGGTAATGAAGGTGATCAGCCTTTCATACCTGATGAACATATGCAACATGCACTAAGTGCAAATCAATAATCAGTATAGATGTGAATAATCAACAACAATTATTCACTAACATGCTTTGAACATACAACTCAAGTTTGAGTTAGGGAAACTTGCCTGATTCGTTGACTACTGCTACGCAATTTAAGTTAACTTCTTTTGTAAGACCTATCATTAATAAGATTGGTCTTTTAATCAACATATCATACTTTGTATCATAATACAATTACTTTATCAATCAATTATCTAACACTTAATCATATAATTAAATATTAGATAAAACCTTACAACATTAGCATTATTATCATCCTTTGATAATTCTTCAATCACTGTATCATATACATTATGATTTATCACTCGCTTTTTCATTTCATAAGTTATTCTTTAACATCTAATAAGTTAAATACTAATCCAGCCACCTAAATTCTAAATCCAACAACCCAACCAGCAATCCAGCTAACTAGATTCCAAATCTAACAACTAAATTGCAATCCAGCAAGCCTGGATTCACCAATCCATTAATTCAGCAAGCCGGATTCTAAATCCTTCAATTCAGTAAGCTTCTTTTCAATCCAGCAAGCTGGATTCCATATCTCCTTAACGAAAATACCAAATCAATTTATTACCTTTCTATCTTTTGGCCATGCCTATATATATGTATTTCATACACAAAAAGTATTTTTCCAAAAACTTTCAATTCTCTTTGGTATTTTTCAAAAAACATTTTTAGTTAATTCCTTAAAAAATTATCCACCTCACGTTTAACTCCAGAAATTCCCAACTCTTGGTGGGATCTTACACATGTTATTGTGAGCCTCCAGTTTAAATTTTGTGGCCATCAGAGTTATAGAACTCTAGTTATAGTCGTTTTCGTCGGAAAATCCTAAAAATTAAAATGGTCATAACTTGGTCATTTTAAGTCGGAATGAGGTCATTCTTGGATAGAATGTACTTAATACCATATATTTGCATGTCTCAAAAGGATGGAATTTATCTCATAAACTAAGTGGCCAAAACAGCCCCTTTAAAATTTTGGACAGTTTACTTTTGTCCTTTAGCAGTTTTGGAGTCCTTTACTAAAACTTAAATAAAATGCAATCTATAACTCCAATTAATGATCCGTCAATTTTTTTGGATTCTTATCTTTCCGGTCTACAATTTTCATCTATCACAATCCATATTTGGACATGTTAAGCTCCCGGAAATTAACCCAGAAGCGGCTGGTCAAAACTGTTATTTTAACAGTTTTCTTAGCTTTGAGTAGTTTGGGATAACTTGCTCAATATTCAACCTAATTGAGTTATTCCAAAGGGTTTTATCCTTAATACACAGATCTAGCATCCCAAGAAAATAAATCACAAATATCCATCATAGATTTCAAAAATCAAAAGCTAGATCACACTTCAAAGTTTAAGCTTTCCGGAAAATTCTATTTTTTTTATTCCTTTTGATTCCAACAAAATCAACACCCAATATGGGTAGATCTAAACATAAACCACTCATCAACATGGATACCCATAGTTTTTGAGTTTATAAACATAAATCCAAGCTTTTATTTACAAAAATCCAACTAAAATATATATATTAGTTTAGGAATTTACCTTTTTCTCAAAAAAAAAAAAAATTCTCCTTCTTCTTTCTCCATGGATGAACTTTCTCTCTCCTCTTCTCTCTTCTACCTTCCATGACTGTCGAAGCCTCTCTTCTCTCACTCTCTCTCTCTCTCTCTCTAGTTCTTGATAGAATAATAAAAGAGATGAAAGACAAAAATAAGATAGATTTTTATTAGATATGGATATACATCAATTATCTATACCAACTCTCCTTTTCTACTCATGTGTCATCCGACCATGTGTCCCTTAATTCCTCCACCACATTCTCTCTTTCTCTCACACTTAATCATGTGGATGATAACAAGCAAAGTGGCTCCTTCATTCATGTGACACCTAGCCTAATTGGATAAAAATATCTTTGGAACATGTGGTGTTTAAAATTGATGATGTGTAACCACCATTTCTTCTCCCATTTCTTCCTACAATAATCCGGCCAAGTGGCCTTATTCACCCACATGTTGGTTTAATTTTATTGCTTTTATTTTTCTTATTAAATTACCTAAAAGTCCTTCCATAATTGGTTTAACAATTGGAAATTTTAATTTATTGGGTTGGCTACTAATGAACTTGAGCCTCCTTAATTAGATAATTGTGCTACTAGCATACATGCCCATTAAATTTAATATTGGGCTTGTTTAACAATTTAGTTGCTCTTAAGTCAAATTATCTACAAGTCACATGCTTAATAATTAATTGGACTTGTTTAAAATAATATAACCTCCATAGTCCATTAAATCTAATTCTCTTGGATCCTCTTTAAATTCTTGGGCTATGACCTTATTATAGTCCATTACTTTTAATTCCCTTCCATTCTACCCTTATCATTTAATTAGGGTTTTTATCTCTCACACTAGAAAATAAATTCCTTACTTATCCCTTTTAAATTTCATAACACAATTAGACTTGGTTATAAAATTAATTATTTGAGATATATAAAATAAATCTCTTAATGTTAGTATATATATTTATATACTAATATTCTACCATATTATAACCTCTTAGGTTAATTAATTACCACACCTAATATATATATATTAGGTTACATAACAATTCTTAATTCACTTTTATATACAAAATAAATGTATTCACATTATATAATGTATATTTATTTAATCATATACATAATTTACATAATCATAACATATTTCACTTCTCACACTAATTTTGACTTTTCTTCATAAAAAGTCAATTGTTGACTTTGACCAAAAGTTAACCTTTTCACATTTTGTGTTTACTATCCATTCTGACTAAACTTGACGTTCCGGACGCAACCGAGCAGTCCGTGCTTCAAAATTCTATCTCTAACTCAAATTTTGAGTTTTAAATTACTCCCTTCTTATTGCTAATCGTATTAATTAACGACTTTATACTTTTTCAAATTCTTATTTGCCAGTCAAGGCCAATGTTCAAGCTATGTTAATTACTAACATAGTTTTATCATGATCCTTATATCATTAACTTAATTCATCACTTCTCTTGCTAAAATATATATATCACCTTACTAAATATATATATATATATATATATATTTCTATACATATACTCATCTTCGTTTAACCTCATAGCATCTCTTCATGTGAAATCTTATCTCCTTAAGAAAATTTCCATATGTACTTATATAACATTTCTTAGACTATTCAGTTCACATCGAATTTACATATATCGTAATACCTTATTCTTGATATTCCTTCAAGTACATGTTAATTCATTTCTAGGGTTTTGGAATTTTGTAACCCATATTTTCTCTATTCTCATTCGAATAGCAAACCATATAGGTTTTACTTGAAAATTTTAAATAAATCCTTAAATTATCTTCTAGGTTTTATTCTTTAACCATTATTCTAATCATTCAAGATTTTATGAATTTTCGGGTTATCACACCATCCTATTGGAGTACCAGTTACTATACCCAAGATTTCTTTCGAGGTTATGTCAGCCACACAAGAAATGATGTCATTGGGTCATCAGTCTGTACAAGGGCTTGGTAAAAATCAGTAGGGTATTAAGCACCCTATTCAAGTGTTCAGTCAAATCAGGACAGCCGGACTAGGCTATTCTGCCAGTTCCAGTGAAAGGAATCCTCATAAGCACAAGTAGGTTCCTCAACCTTTCGCCACACGGTGATTTTTTCCATCTGCATCGCATGAGCTGATACAGTCTCAAGTAAAGGTGCCAACCCATGTTATGGCTATGATGTTTCCCAAAACAGTACCATTCAAAGCAAAAGAGGTGCTGATTCCCGATCCCGAAGTGGAAGAAAGGGAGCAGAAACGTAAACATGACATCGCCTTGATGATTTCAGGCATACACATCATTGTCCATGTTGAACATACAAATAGATATACCCCAGACGATGATTGCCCAGATGTCATGGTTATCATTCGGGAGAAAGAGCACAATAACAACCCCTCCATCACTGCAGTCCATCAGGACTTTGCCCTCAACAATTAGAGCAGCACTCCATGCATTGGTCGACGAGGGTAAAAGCAGGCGAGAAAATCCTCCGCCTCGTAGATAACTTTAATTGCTTACTTTTCTATACAGTATTAGTAGTTATTTTATCAGTACATGGTAACACTTTTGTATGATTAAACAGCTTCATATATTAAGTAAAAGAATATTTTATTTTAAGACACTAAATTTAGAGGTGCATGTACTTGCTGATGAGGTGCCTTCTCTCCACAAAGATTGTAACTTTGATGTAAAGTTGGACTCAGACTTGATGGAAATACAAGAGGACATTGAGACACCTCAGGAGATTAAGGAATGGGTCACAAACAAACCTAAACCCAACCTTGACCAAGCCACTTCTTTCAATTTTGGAACCTTTGAAAGCCCTAAGCTAATCCAGATTGGTTCAGACCTCACGCCAAACCAATGGAATGACATGGTTGTGCTATTAACCCAATTCTAGGATGTGTTCGCATGGTCCCATGAGGACATGGTGGGTTTGTCCACTGACATTGTTCTTCATCGCCTTCCCATTAAGGAGGGATTCAATCCAGTTATGCAGAGTCTCATGCAATTGAAACCTGAGTGGAGTTTTAAGGTAAAAGAAGAAATTGTGAAATAATTTCAACCTGGCATTGTCATGGTGTCTACATATCTAGAGTGGATATCTAACATTGTTCCCGTGCCTAAACCCGGAGGAAAGGTGCGAGTTTGTGTGGATTACCGGGATTTGAACAAAGCTTGCCTTAAAGATAGCTTTCTCGTACTCTTTATCCACATTCTTATTGACAATATTGCTCAATACGGTATGTACTCCTTTGTAGATTGCTTCGCGGGGTACCATCAGATTATGGTCGATTAGGAAGACCGTGAGAAAACTGCTTTCATCACGCCTTACGAACCTTTTGCTACAGAAGGTTGTCATTTGACCTCATCAATGTCGGGCCAACCTATCAGCGATCTATGATGGCTCTTTTCCACGATTTAATGCATAAAGAGATAAAGATCTACGTGGATGACATCATCGTCAAATACCGAAGGGAGGAAGACCACTTAGACCATCTCAAAAAGCTTTTCAATAGGTTGCGTAAGTACAACTTGAAGTTGAATCCAGCCAAGTACGCATTTGGTGTCAAATCAGGCAAGTTGCTAGGTTTCCTAGTCAGCCACAAAGGGAAAGAGCTGGATCCCACCAAAATCCAGGCCATCAAGGAAATGCCCATTCCTCAAACAGAGAAGGAAATACGGGGATTTTTGGGAAGAATCAACTTCATTAGCCAGTTTATCTCTCAACTCACAGCAACTTGTGAGCCCATCTTTAAGTTGTTAAGGAAGAACTCCTCTATGAAATGGAACGATAAGTGTCAGAAAGCCTTCATTACCATTAAAGAGCAGTTGGTAAAAGCTCCTGTTTTGGTACCTCGTAAGGATGATGTTCCTATTCATGTACCTGTCCATTAATGACAATGCCATGGGCTGCATGCTGGGGCAAAAAGACGATTGAGTCCAAGAACGAGTTATCTATTACCTCAGCAAAAGATTTAGCAGCAGTGAACACATGTACACTTTCATTGAGGAGACTTGTTGTGCTTTAGCATGGGCTTCCATGAGGTTACAACATTACCTCCATGGTCACACAACCCATCTCATATCCCGCGTGGATCATCTCAAGTATGTGTTCGATGCCCATATCTTGAATTATCGATCGTCCGGATGGCGATTGATCCTACAAACAATTGACATCATCTACGTGACGCAAAAGTCTGTCAAAGGTCAATGAATTATGGATCAACTGGCCGCCGCACCTGCAGGGGACTACAAACCCTTAAAAATATACTTCCCCGATGAAGGGGTAATGACAGTTCAGCAATACCATCAGTACGATGCATACCACATATGGAAAATGTATTTTGATAGAGCTGCTAACACAGAAGGCTCTGGAGTTGGAGCATTTCTAGTGTCGATCTGAGAATATCCCCATCGCCATCAAATTACGGTTTATCGGCACCAACAACACAAATTGAGTATGACTTATTTGTATTACTCGAACTAAAACTTGTCCGTTCAATGGGCATAAGGCGGTTAACTGTCTTTGGGGATTCTGAATTGGTAATCAAACGATCCACGGGACTCTATCAAACCAAGGAATTACATTTGCTGCCTTACCATTGGTAAGTTTTACAGATAGATTTGGAGTTCAAAGAAATCTCCTTTCTACACATTCCTCATAATAGGAATGATTTTGCGGATGCATTAGCAAAGTTGGCCTCCTTGATTCACATACCTGACAAGGAAGACATGCCAAGCACCATATTTTCCTTACAAAAGGCCCTAGCTTATGGGAACTATGTTGGAGAAGTATCAGATGAGCTACCTCTCATCCACCACCCTTGGTATCAGCATATCAAGGAGTATCTGCGAGATGGATCTACACCCGCTGAGGCGAGCCTGACTGAAAAGAGGTGGATCCATCGACTTGCTATGAAATTCTACTTGAGCGGAGATGCACTCTACAAAAGAGATGCAGGATTAGGTCTCCTCAGATGTCTGGACAAAGACCAAGCTCAGACATTCATGGATGAGATCCATGGTAGAGAATGTGGCCCACACCTGAGTGGCCCCTTACTTGTTAAGAAGATCCTCATAACAGTGCATTATTGGCTTAAACTCAAAGCTGACTGTGATGATCACGTCAAGAGGTGCTATCAATGCCAAAAGCTAGTAATGGACATCGATTCATATTCACCACGATTGACTACTTCACCAAATGGATAGAAGCAGCCTCCTTCCCCAGGGTTACCAAAGAAGTCATCATTGCTTTCATCAGAAATAATATCATCTGTCGATATAGACAACCAGAGGTCATTGTGTCAGACAATGCTAAGAACCTCAATAACAAAATGATGGAGGAGTTATGCAGTAAATTCAACATCAAACACCTTAACTTCATCATCTACCGTCCAAATACGAATGGTGTTGTTGAAGTGGCTAATAAAAATATCAAGAAGATCATGCAGAAAATGTCCACCAATCACAAAGGATGACCTAACCTCTTACCTCTGACTTTATTAGCCTACAGAACTTCCATGCGTACTTCCACTGGGGCAACCCCCTACTCATTAGCCTATGGGATGGAAGAAGTGTTCCCCATAGAGGTGGAAATGGAATCCCTCGGAGTATTGATGGATGCTCAGTTGGATGAAGACCAATAGGTACAAGACAGGTATCACCAATTATCTCTAATAGACGAAAGGCAAACCACAGAAATCTTCCATGGTCAGTTATATCAGTAAAGGATCGCACGATCCTACAACAGAAAAGTCCAGATATGGCAGTTCAAACAACATGACTTGGTTTTGAAGAAGATCATTGACAGCCAAGATCAATTTAAGGGAAAATTCACTCCTAACTGGGAAGGCCCATTTGTTGTCAGGGAGGTATTGACACGAGGCGCTCTCAGACTATAAGAAATGGATGGCGATGAATTTCCACAGCTTATCAACTTAGACACCATGAAACGGTACTATGTCTGAGGATATCATCAAACAAACACTCTGGTATGGATCATCCAATCACAAGTCATTCCAGTTTTTAACCCTTTCTTCTACAAACTCTTTTGCCCCTCAGGGAAACATACATTTCAAATCAGCAGTCTGGTTTCACCTCATTTCAAACCTTTCATACAATTTCGGTTATCCTGAAGACAGGATTGAACCTTTCACACCTGCAGTTTATACTGAAGACGGGATTAAACTTTTATACGCTTGTAGTTTGTCCTGAAGAAGGGATCAAACTTTTTCCACACCTGCAGTTTGTCCCCATTATGGGATCAAACTTTCTTCTCCCCACAGTATAACCTAAACATGGGATTCACATTTCTCTTTGGCTGCAATTCATCCTGAGGGGTGAACTATGTCGACCTGATCTCCTTGATACACGGGAGTACGCAGGGAAGCATATTCTATATGGCCCAGTCGCAATAAAAAAATAACAAAAATGGTTTTGCCCTTTCTCTACAAAAAAAAAAACCACAAAAATACTTCTACGCCTTCTTCAACAATAAAGCTTCTACACCCATCTACCTTTAACATTCAGCATTGAAACTCTTACACCAGGTTCGAACTACGCAAACTTGATCTCCTCTTCAATAGGAGTACGTAGGCAGCCATTTATCGTTTAGTCTAACTCCTATCAGAACAAAAATACTTATCACACGGTACTAGGATCAAACTTTAATCCATTACACTTCATCGGCTTCAGACTAAAGGGATGGCATTATCCAACGTCTCTTCACAAATAAGAGATTCGGGGACCTTCTAAGCTGCGGTTGTGCCTCAAAGAGCAATACCAATCCATAAAAGATGGAATTAACTAGGATTCTCACAAATAGAAGTACTAGCGACCATTTGTGGTGTGTTCAATCTTAGAGAGGAAAAGCCACACTCCACTCCACATTTCCATACAGAAACCATTCCCAAGACACCAAAGATGGTAGGGATACATACAGATCAATGATCCATTCTGAGAGATCCTTTGATGGCTCAATGTCCACATATCAAGGATAAGTTCAGAAGGCATCAGGATCACAAGCCCTGAAGAAATAGACAAATATCAAGCAAGTATCAAGGAATAACTAAAAGGGAAGTAAATCAAAATATATTTCTCTGTCATATATAATATTATTTGATATATACAATATGTGTTGTACATGACAAAATGGCTAAACTAGTCTTTACAGGAAAATACAAAGCTATATATGGATCTGTGTGTATGCGGACTATCAGATCTAACATAGCATCCCTCTCCGAAGAAGGAGGTAAAGTTACAAGCTCCTGCCCAAGGGTATCTACATAAACTAGCAAATCTGAGGCTAACTGCATGGTGGCATGATGCTCATCGATATATGCACTCGTATCGGTAAGGATGCCAGTCGTATGGGATCTCACTGAAGTACTGTCTGCAATGGCCACATCCTTAACAGATAGGGTAGCATCCCTCTCCACAATTAATGCATCCCTGGCTGATCTAGCTTCATCCCTCTCTAATAGAGCGACGTCTCTCCATCAAGAGCTGTCAACATCAAGGCCCTAGCTTGATCTCTCTCATAGGTCATTAGATGTAGGCTCTGCTCCAAATATTGTGCTGAACATTGAATAACAGTGGCACTCGAGGTGGGAGAATCCATCACAAATGCTGGCAACCCAGCAGTCAAGTCCCTATCGATGGGAATGTTAACCTCTTTCATAGGCTCCTCATCGTCAAAATCAATATCCTGCACTGTGGATACTACCATAGTCGATGCAGTCTTTGTCTTCATCCATGCGGAATACTCTGAAGAATAACCCGGATGACTGACAGAAAACTCAGCTAGCTCTAGCTGAGCCCAACAGGAATACAACCTGGATATGTCCTCTGTTGATAAACGGCATGAAGCAAAATGCTGACTCACTGCCCCCTCAAATGGATGGAAATCCTAAAACTGGCCAAACTGACACATCATAGCCAGTGGGTGGTAGGTGATCATCCATCTCAAACCAGCTAGAGGAAGATAATCCATGCCTGAAGCATGAGTAATGAAGTTGTAGGGTGAGCTGAGCCCTTTACACGATAATATATCGAATGGATCTCCAATCCATGTAAGGAAAGCTGACCAAGATGCAGCATCTGTACATTTTACAGGCTAGAAGGAGTATGACATAGCTATATCATGGGTGAAACAATACCCATGCCGTCTGAATGTGCCAGTCGGTCTCAAGTGCGATATAAACCACACATATAGCATGACTGAGCTGCCTATGAACACTCCTGCCGGATAAGTACAACAGTATATAGCTGACCTCAGAGTCTCTGCCATAATCATCGGTATGATGGTATGACCCTCCTTGAGAGCTCTCACTGCCATAATAATTCCGATGTCCAACTCATCCATGTATCGTGGAATGTAGACCCATGGAACCCCTACATGGGTCCCACACCTCCGGTTCATTCTAGTTAGAGTTGCAAAGGAGGTGTTACAAGCTGAAAAGGTCAAATCAGGATTTAAAACGCTACGTGATTGAGCGGAATAGCCTGAAATCCTGGTTTTCATGAGCCAAATTTTTGCCCCACATCTCATTCATTGGTATTCGCCTGCATACAAGGTATACAATACCATTGGCCTCAGCTTTTACAAATCATGCTCGGCAATTCCTCATAATAGGTCTGATGTCGTCGGTGCAGGGTCACAACCCTAGACGTATCCCCGGCGGGGGTTACAACGCCGAAGTCACGAATTGATGACGTATCCCCAGCGGGGGTTGCAATGCCGAAGTCACAATTTAATGACGTATCCCCGGTGGGGGTTACAACGCCGAAGTCATGAATTGACGACGTATCCCCGGCGGGGGTTACATCGCAGAAATTCAATCATCCATGTATCCCCTGACGGGGGTTACAACGCAATCTCAACCATTGATAAACACATCAATGAAGGTCTAACGACCTTCACATTATCTCAGTCGGTGGCCAGTAAACCCATCAAAGCAACATATTCATGTCTACGTATCCCCGGTGGGGGTCACAACGCGATATAACCATTGATACACACATCAATGAAAGTCAAGCAGCCTTGATAATGCACCTAACAGGGATCTATCCTGTGATACATACATCAGCGAAGGTCAGGCAACCCTGACGATACATATTGTTGGCAGTAACTCCAAAAAAATTGTGGTATATGCTGGTGATACAAGCCAGAGAAGACCATCCTCATTGGAGAGGATCGATAACGGAATATGTTATATACATCCTCAAACAGACAAAGCTTTCTCCCCACAGATCTCTTTCATACAAGAGGCACCTCTATGGAGTAGAAGTCTGTGTCTAGTTTTCACGACTTTGGTGATAGCCCCAACATCAACATCCTTGAATACTTGGATCGCATGTCCAAGACATCACTGATTGTTATCCCAACAGGATTAACAGGGAACCGACACTCAATCATTCATGCATCATACATTTGCATCATGTTGTTGCACATAGCATCATGTTTATCTGTTGCATTTCAAGTGTCTAGAATTCTTTATCCTATTCATGCCTTGTATTGCATAAATATTATAAAGAGGGGCTTCTGTAGACACTCGAAATTTTCTGCACACCTGTTACTAACATTGTAAGAGGGAAGATTCGTCTTTCAGAGATAACCCTGGAAGACAGCTCACATCAATTCTAGATACTACCGGAAGTTTAGTCTCAATACCGGAACACACACCGAGAGTATGATTTCCAACCTCGGAGATAACCCTGAGTTTCGTCCTTGGAGATAACCCCAAGGAATGTTGTTGCAGTTCTTGCGATAACCCCAGAAATGATTGTTTCAAATGCGATCAGCTTCAATCTCAGACGTCCTGCCGAGGCACTCATTCCTCAGACCCAGAGCTAACACCGGGAACACAGGCACACTTACAGATGACCTTGCGGCATTCAAACACTTACAGTAATCCAATCTCAGATATAACCCTGAGCAATGTCTACTTTCAACTCAAATCGGAGATAATCCCAGTGAGGAGTCAAACTGTCATCTTTCCACCTCAACACTTGCGCGTCATCTCAACACTTCATACAAACATACATACAATAATGTCCTACAAGAACCAAGGAGTTCCAATCCCGAGTGACTATTACTCATGGCAGCCCACCGGATAGAATTTGAAGCTTGAAGACCATAGGCATGGTCCCCTCTTCCTGACTTCTTACAACCTCTAATCCCATGTCATTGCATAACTCTCGACACAAGCGGTCTGAAGAAGGTCTTATATACCTCGTTCGGATGCTCGGATTGAAGTTCTGCAAGTTTTAGCGGACATTAAAGTGCACGAGTGCACGTACTTTGAGACGATGGGACCCGTAGAGGCACAGGCGGCGGCCAGGCGACAGCAGTGCATCTGCATGGTACGCCACAAGTTCACCTGCGGCTCCCAGCTCTATAAATATAGAGCTTGGGGTGGCCATTTTAAAAATGAAAAAAGGCAAGGAAGCCCTGTCCAATTTGTTCTAGACACACCCCATATTGAGTGTTTCCTCATTTTAAACACCTATTAGCTCATATATAGCTATCTTTTTACAGGTGGGAGCTGAGTGTTTATCCATCTAGAGTTATAGAAGCCTGCATTGACAGCTTACTGTAAGCCTTCTCACACTCTATAAAGCCTTTCTCTACATCTTTGCACACACTATTCTACACATTGAGAGTCGTGTTGTGTGCGTATGCCCAGACTTCGGTCCGTGGTTTTCATTTCTGTCTATATATATATATATATATATATACTTATATATGTATATACTTTATATATGGACTAACATTATCGAGTTAAGCCTCGATTGAGCCTAGACTTATGTCTGGAGGGTTTACTTGCTTATATATATATGTATATATATATATTTATATATATAAACTATTGTCAGGCCTAGAGTTTATTTTGAGGCCTTTTATTGCTTTATTTACATTTAGTCCCGCCTGGAGTTTACTTCATGGCGGTTGATCGTATTTACTACTTTATTTACATTTCTGATCCCCCATGGAGTTGCTTCGTGGTGGTTGATCATGTCCATATATATATATATATATATATATATATATATATATATATATATATATATATATATATATATATATATATATATATATTACTACTTTTATATATTTACATTTTCGATCCCCATGGAGTTGCTTCATGGTGGTTGATCATGTCTCAGATATATATATATTTACTGACTTTTATATATATAACTCGCTATCTTGATTTTCATATATCTTTGCTGTATCATGCGAGCCTAGGAATCATGTGATCACATATTTAGTCTACTGAATCTAGATTCGGTTCCCCTGATGGATATTTTCAGCTGTAAGCAGCTTGTACATTATTTACAGTATACGAATTTCCTTGGATGGTTGTCATGCCTATGAGGAGTTCGGCACCGCTATATATTATTTTCTCGATGATGCCTCGCATCTCGAAAATAAAAGCAAACAAGCCAAACATTTAATAATAAAATGGAAGTATGAAAAGGTCTCAATTCCTATTGAGCACAGGGTTTGACAAACCTTTTTTTATAAAACATCATTTCTATATCTTGCTTAAAACTGAATTTTTGTATAAATTCAAACCCTTTGTATATAGGTGCGAACGAGGCCTCGCACTACTTTCAAATAATTGCACATTGATCCACACACACACACATTTATATAACAGTTTCTTGAAAAGTGGCGGCCATCATGGCAACACAGATGTTGGGGGTGCCTAACACCTTCCCTCCACATAATCAAGCCCCCGGACCCAAATGAATCTCGGTTTCACAAACCCGTTTAGCAGTGTCACATCACTGGGTCAATGTGCAAACCTTTTTCGGTTGCGTTGGTGCAACCAGTTAAAAACACCAACTGGCGACTCTTAACAGTCCATGGTCGACATTACACATGTCGGACCTTTCTCACTTGTTTTTTCAAACAAATCTCACCTAACAATGAGAACACCAAAGAACAAGTAACGAAAAGGCATAACTAAAATCTTGACGTCGACATCAGGCATAACTAAATTATTTCTTTTATGTCCAAATTATTTTTGATACATGGATATTATTCTTAAATTTTACTCCACAAAGCAGTATCATGTTGATAATTTGGACATTATTAAATTTTGGATAAATTAAGTTATAAATCTTTAAAATTTTATCCTTTGCTTTCTTTTAATTGAATTCGTATATCATTGTCATCATCCCATGCATATATTGTGATGAAAGTCATCTTTGGCTTACGTGCATAGATGAACTGTTAATTGGTATGATTATGACCAGGGATAATTCGGTATGATCATGACCATTGATGATTACACGAATATTCTTGGCCATAGTGCAAGAATAATTTGTGGATGTGATACTAATGAATATCCTTGGCCCGTAGTGCATGGATGATTCGATGATGTGATTTATTTATTAAGCTGAGTCCTAGTGATAAAGTTAATGATAAACTTTTTAAATCATAGAACATAGTAGATATCATGCTCTACTTGACTCTTCTAATGGATTGCTTATTCCATTGCAGTTAAACTTGTTGTCTATTGTATTCTATCTGTTTAACATTATTGAAAGCTAATGATAACTTCTTCTGCATTATCTTAGTCATAATATTTCTTACTGGGCTAGTTAAGCTCACCCTTTTACTTCCATTGTTCTCTTCAGGAAATGAGAACGTAGCCGGAAGTAGTCAGGGAATAGAGCGATGGTCCGAGATGGTGTTATAGTAGTCCTCACTATTTTATAAAATAGTGTGACAATAAATGTAATGAGGACTCCATTTGAGTTTGGATATTATCTAGAAAGACAATATTCGTGTAAAAACTCTCAGCTCATGTTGTTTAATTAAGTTTGCATTTGTATTCTATACCATGTATTTGGCGACCCAAGATGGGTGATGTATACCTATTTTGGGGGCGTCACATGAACCCCACATTCATTATTCTTTCCATAACGTTGAAGTCATATTGTTCATTATATGGTAAGACCAATCGTTCATCGCAACTACGTTGTGTTTACATTATTTGTCTTTTAATCCCCTTCAATCTTTATGTTCAACCTTTACTAAAGGTTTAATTCACTTTCTTAAATGTTACCTTACGTGAACTACATGTTCTTTATCTTTCCTTATACTTACCCAGGAGTTGAGCAATTAAAAGCTCTTCTATGGGTCTTGTCCTGCTCCGACGTTGTGGCAACGGTTCCTTCTTTCTTCCTCACACTGCAGCGCCACTCACCGGTACTTGACTGCCCGGGCTGGCACTGTGGCTCCGCCTTCCAAGGCATGACTGGCGCTATGATGCCAAGCCTAAAACCTTGAAATTTTTCTAAGTCTTGAACTAGTTTGAGATGCTTACTTCACAATCTCATAACTCCTTCGTTATAACTCGGAACAAGGTCATTCCAAAGCCATTTTCATCCTTATCTTACGTACTTCAACTTCCCTTGGATAGAAATTTATTCTGAATCCATTAACATGCCATTCGATTGGCTTAAATTCCATACTTTGTTCATTTTACTTTATTAACGTTCTTCATTCGTTCGTCCGTAATTCGGTCATCCAAACTCGAAACTCATTCATTCTTAAGTCCACGACTCACGTTTTCTACATTCTCTTACAATATTATGAAACCCTACACCTTCGGGTTAATTTACATACTTTCTACTTCTCATTTGACTTTTACAAAATTTTTGCTATAACTTCGTTATAGCTAAGTTTAATCCCTTCTTCATGAACATTTCTATTGTTCCTAACCAAGCAATCAACAACTAACTTATATGCAATGATTTTAAATTTGTCCATCAATAACAAGTTATACTACGATGGTTTTAAATTTGTCCATCAACAACGTTCTACATGTTTTTCTCGTGTTCTTCGTTCGTTCTTCATTTTTAATCCATACTTTGATTATAATTTCACTTTTTCTTAGAATTTGATGTTATAAAACACCATTCGTTACTTATTTCATTGAATCGTTCATATGATTCATCCAAACACTTCTCTTTTATAGATTTTCAAAGCTAGGGACAAAATAGTCATTTCGCCCCCAAAGTTACTATTCCCACCTCCTTACTAAACCTCTTTACTATTCACTAAGCTTCTCTTAGAAGCTTCGTGCTTCCGTCTTGCGGAATTCGTCCGACAGTTTGAAAAATTGTGATTCTCGGAATCTAAATATTTTTGGATATTTCGTCTTTCTTTTACAAATTAACTTTTACGCATTCTTCAGATCTTTGAAAAACTAAAAAACACTTTTTGATGATAAGCATTTTCCTTCACTTTTTCCCCTAACGCAGTTAAACGAATGAAAAGTATATAACAGTACTTTTTGTTGTTTTTATTTCATCTGATTTCTGCACGGTTTTTGAGAAAATTTTTATCGACTTACTTAACTTTTCACAATATTTTATTGTCAAATCATTCAACGAAATGTCATTTTGACATACCGAACTCTAGAAAAAAGCTTAGGTTATTCAAACCCTAACCTTTAGGGTTTTGTCGGGTGAATAGTGTATATTTCGTCTTATTCCTCGAAAATATTTTTATTTCTGAATTTTTTTTATATTTGTATCTTGAAAATTTTTACTCGTTCAGTCTAGCTCGTAGCTAGAATCCTCCCGTTTTATAATCATTCTAGGTTCTAGAACTATTAATAAAAACATAACACAGAATAATATTAATAAAAATTCATTATATTAATAATTCATTCTTTAAACTTAAATTCTGGACAATTCGGTTCTCCATGTTGTCACAGATCCCCCAACCCATCATACTTTTCAAAGTCAAGAGTCTTGAACTTCTCTAGATAATGAACACCAGGGAATATGCAAATGTCCAAATATGAAATATTCTCGTGTGCTCCAATCCCTTTGATAGACCGAATGGTCTCTTCCATATGTAGGACTTTCTTCCTAATATCACCAGCGTCTTGATCTTCTTTGAGATGGATGTTTTCAAGGGTTTTGTTGGCTTTATCCAACTGAGACTCAGGTAATTAAATTTCTTTTTCCTGACCCTGAGTTCCTCTATGTGCAAAGGATTCTTTATGTTTAGGTATTCGTGGACCCTGTGTGGACTGGTGTAGTTCTTTGAGCAGAACAACCAACTCTATAATTAGGTTACTTATTCCGTCAAACTCCTCGGAAGAGAAAGGAGTGGGATTAGACTAGCCAGATGTAGTCATGTTTGGCTGTATGCTTGTTGCCTTTTTTGGACTTTGAACGGGTAATATGACCAATTGTTTCCCTACAAAAAGACTTTTATAGTTTAGTCTTAGGGAATGTAGAAATGTGTAGAAATGTAATGTGTGTCCGTTTTGGGAGTATTATCCTATAAAACAGATGTCAGTTTTGACAAGATAATATGTCAGGTTATGATATGAAAGGGAATGCATATACACATATTCCTTTTATACTTTCCATTACATGGAGATTGACATTGAAATGAAATTACAAGTAATTGAAATTGGAAAATATGAAGAGACTTCCCTCTGCGTTTGGTTTATCAAAGGCTGACCTATCTTAGGTTACTCTTGCAGCTTTTTGGCATGAAGGTTCCCAGATCATCGCAATTTACTCGACGTGAAATTAATCCGGTCTTTCAACTAGAGCAAATATGGGTGGTGCATTTCCTGAGCCTCGTTGGAATTAGTCTCCCTAGAAGTCCATTAATCAAACACCGACAAGATAGCCTCCTGGTGGAGGGACCACACAACATACATCGTGTCTCACCGTATGGAAATGATGACATGTGTGAAGCACTAAAATCACAGACAGATATAGTGCAAAGAACTAAGTGTAGTAAGTAAATGCATTAGTACATATTCATTCAAATGTAAATGCAACATCCACACATAAGCAGATAGAAGTTTTGAAAAGCTTTAAATAACGGTTTAAGCCCTCTTATTGGATGTCCCCAGCAGAGTTGCCACCTGTCGACATCGAGATTTTATTTTGTCTCTTTCTGTTCTTGTCTTTTGCTGTTCTCATATTAGGTGAGGTTTGTTTGAAAAAACAAGTTTGAAAAGGTCTGACATGTATATGTTGACGATTGGACTGTTAGAGTCGCCAGTTGGTATTTTTAAATGGTTGTACCAACTCAACCGAGAAAAGGTTTGCATATTGAACAAGTGATGTAATGCTGCTTGTCTGGTCTGTGAAACCGAGATTTGTTAGGGTCCAAGGCTTGATTATGCGGAGGGAAGGTGTTAGGCACACCCCGACATCCGTGTTACCACGGTGACCGTAACTTTTCAATTTAACCTTCTATCTGAATGTTTGTGTGTGTGTGTGTATTTAGGTCAATGTGCAATTATTTGGAAGTAGTGTTATGCCTCATTTGCACCTATATAAAAAGGGTTTGAATTTTGTATAAAAGTTTAATTTTAATAAGATATAGCAGTGATGTTTTGTAAAATAGGTTTTTCCAAACCCTTATGCTCAATAGTAATTGAGGACTTTGATACTTCCATTTTATTATGGGTTCGGCTAGATTGCTTTTATTTTTGAAATGCGAAGCTTCTTCAAGAAAATAATGTAAAAAGCAGTGCCGAACTCCTTGTGGGCATGTAAGGCGTCTAAGGAAATTCAAACACTGTGAATAATTTACAAGCTGATTACAGCCGAAAATGTCCATCACGGGAATCGAATATATATTCAGGGACTAAATCTATAATCACATGATTCCTAGGCTCAAATGATGATGCAGTATGTAGGAAAGCTATAAGTAGTTATATATATAAAAGCTATATATATATATATATATATATATATGAACGATCAACCACCACGAAGTAAACTTCAAGTAGGACGGAAATGTAAATATATATATATATATGGATGATCAACTGCCAAGAAGTAAACTCCAGGCAGGACGAAAAAGAAATATATATATATATATATATATAAAAGAAAGGGAGAAGTTCATATCAGCACTTGGGGTTTGGGGTCTTGATGTTGAAAGCCCTTTCTGGTAAAGATTCCACTGTAGTTGAGAGAGATGATGCTCTAGCTCATAGGGATGCCGCTGTTGTTGAGCATGATAAGGCTTGATCATCCAGGGATGCAGTTGTTATTGAGAGGGATGGTGCTATATCTCCCCGAGATGCCGCTATTATAGATAGTACTGCATTGAGATCCCATACTACTGATATCATTGTACAGATGATCACATTCATTGATGAGCATAGTGTCACCATGCAGATGGCTATGGATCTCTTGGTTCGTGTTGATACACTGGGGCAGGAGCTCACAGAGTTACCCCCTTCTTTTGAGAAGGATGCCATGTTAGATTTAATGGCGTGTTTATCCACGGGTTTGTAGACTAGCTTTGATTCACTTCCCTTTTAGTTATGCCTTGTTACTTTTTTGATACTTACCTATTCTCTAGGCCTTGTGATCTTGATGTAGTCTAAACTCCCACTTGAGGGATGGACATTGAGATGTCTCAAGATCTTTCAAAATAGATCGTTGATCTGTTTATTCCCTACCCTTTGGTATCTTGGGAGTGGTTTTTATATGTGGCTATGGAGAGGATTATGGCTTTCCTCTCTGAGGTTGACCGCCCCACAGATGGTCGCCTGTACTCCTTTGTATTAGGGAGCCCAGGTAGTTCCATCTCTTATGGATTGGTTTTTCTCTTTGAGGACTCAACCGCAACTTAGATGGTTGCCGATTCTCCCATTTGTGTGGGGACACTAGGTAGTCCCATCCCTTTGGTCTAAGCCGATGAGGTGTGGTTTGAAAAGTTTGAAGGACGATCCTAGTACCATTGACAAGTTTTTATATTTTTGGTAGGGGTGAGACCACACCGTGAATGGTTGCCTACATACTCCCATTGAGAAGGGGAGATCAGGTCTGTGTAGTTTGAACCTAGCATGAAAAGGTTCAAAGTTAAATGTGGTACAGAGGGTGTAGAAAGATTTTTTGTTTTTTTTGTAGTTAGATCGGACCATAAAAATGGTTGCCTATGTACTCCTATGTATTAGGGAGATCAGGTTTGCGTAGTTCGCCCTGGTGGGAAAAATTGAAGTTATGAGGAAGTGTTTTATCCCTAGTGGGACAAATTGAAGGTGCGAAATGTCTGATCCCTGGTGGGACAAACTGAAGGTCTGAAATGTTTGATCCCGAGTAGGAAAAACTGAGGTATGGGGATTGTATGTAGTTAGAAAGGTTCTAAAAACCTGAATTAACTGGGGATCTGGTGATCCAAAACCAAGATCCTGGGTTGTAGGTAACTTTAAACGTAGTACCATTTCATAGTGTCTGAGTTAATGAGTTAGGGAAATTCCTCACCATCTATCTCTTGTAATCTGAAGGCTCCTCCTTTCAGTACCTCCTTGACAACAAACGGGCCTTCCCAGTTTGGGGTGAATTTTCCATTAGATTGATCTTGGTTATAAAGAACCTTCTTCAAGACAAATTCATGTTCTTTGAACTACCGTAGCCGGACTTTCTTGTTGTAGGATCGAGCGATCCTCTGTTGGTATAACTAACCATGGAAGATGGTTGCGACCCGCATTTCATCTAATAGAGGCAATTGATGGTACCGATCTTGTAACCATTGATCTTCATCCAGCTGAGCATATATCAACACTCTGAGGGATTTCATTTCCTCTTCTATGGAGAGCACCGCTTCCATGCTATAGGTTAATGAATAGGTTATTGCCTTAGTGGAAGTGCGTATTGACGTTCTGTAGGTTAATAGAGTTAGAGGCAATAAGTCAGGCCATCCTGAGTGATTGGTGGATATCTTCTGCATGATCTTTTTGATAATCTTATTTACCGCTTCAACATCACCATTCATCTTTGGATAATAGATGATGGAGTTGAGATGTTTGATGTGGAATTTACTGCATAACTCCTCCATTATTTGGTTGTTGAGGTTTTTGGCATTGTCAGATACAATCACCTCTGGTTATCCATATCGACAAATGACATTATTTCTGATGAAACTAATGATCACCTCTTTAGTAACCTTGGGGGAGGAGGATGTTTCTACCCACTTGGTGAAGTAGTCGATCATGGTGAAGATAAACCGATGGCCATTATTAGCTTTGGGATCGATGGGCCCGATCACATCCATTCCCCACATTGAGAAGTGCCAGGGTGAACTCATGTTGTGGAGCTCCCTTAGAGGGGTGTGGATAGTATTCCCATGAATTTGGCATTGATAACATCTCTTTACGTAATCATCACAGTCAGCTTTGAGAGATAGCAAGAAATGTCCTATTCTTAGGATTTTCTTGATAAGTAGAGGGTCGCTCATGTGTGAGCTGCATACTCCACCATGGATTTCATCTATGAGCCTCTAAGCTTGATCTTTGTCTAGACATCTGAGAAGACCTAATCTTGCATCTCTTTTATAGAGTGCGTCTCCGCTTAGGTACAATTTCATAGCCATTCTATGGATCCGCTTTCTTTCAGTTTGACTCGCCTCAATGGTATAGATCCATCTCGCAGATACTCCTTGATATCCATCTGATACTTCTCCAATGTAGTTCCCATAGGCTTGAGCCTTTTGTAGGGCAAATGTGATATTTGGCATATCTTCCTTATCAAGTATGTTGATGAAGAAGGCCAAAGTTGCTAATGCATCCGTAAAGTCATTCCTATTACGAGTAATGTTGAGGAAGGATATTTCTTCAAACTCTGAAGCCATCTGGATAACCCGCCAATGGTAAGGTAGCAAATGTAGCTCTTTGATGTTATAGATCCCAATTTTTTGTCTGATAACCAATTCAGAATCTCCAAAGATAGTACTTAACCGCTTGATGCCCATGGATTGGGCTAGTTTCAACCCCATGATACAGCCTTCATACTCAGCTGTGTTACTGGTGCTGGAAAACTGGAATTTAATGGCAACAGGATACTGTGACGCCCCCAAATCTAGGTCCCTTCGAACCTCGAATCTGGTCCGCCACGATACTACTATCGTCAAACTTAAATGAATATAAACTTGCTTATTACAATTTAGAATATAAATTCTTCCATTTCCAGGATCTATGCAATGACCCCAAACTTTTATAAGTTTCAAATCTTGGACAATTACTATTCTTGTTATGCATCACATTCGATGTTATAAAAATATGCGGAATAATTTAAACTTTTTCAATCTCCTTTGAAAAATAAATATTTTATTGATATCTTAACTTGAATCAATTACATATCCTTGAATCAAATTATGTTATGATTCATTCTATTCGAATTACTGTATAAATCTCAATTCGAACTCTTCTATGTATCACATAGTATAACTTAACATGTATTACACATTATAAACCACTATCATGTACATCTACTAGAACCTAAACATGGTTTAAGAGCATCTAGTTAAATAATAAATCAACCTCCCTCGATACTATTGAACTTTATCAATCAAGTAGCATGTAACCTTTACCGTGTATCCTTAACCTGCAAAAGTGGTTATTTGCAAGGGTGAGCTCGACAGCCCAACAATTCTAATAGTTTTCATGCAGCACGTAGCATATAATAACATACACAGTTCATGCATTCATAATAAATTAATATTTACTGCACATTTAACTTCTCACATAACAAGCATAGAGATTTACTTCATAAGCATATCTTCAAAGATCAACTTTCATATATATCTCATATGCATTTCATATATATACATCAAAATTCGCATAGCATAATATAGCTCAATTAACAGTTATCGAATTAATATAACAAATAGGAACTGAAAGACTTTCCTGATTCGTAGTTTATCAACTATGACTTAACTACTTAAAGCTTATATGCACTTCGTGTATTCCTACATAGTTATATAATCATGGATTCATATCCATTAGTTATACATTCATACAGTCTCAATGTAATACTAATGTTACATTGTTTCCTAACTACGTTCATAAAACCTACACTTCACTTTCTCATCATACGCTTGAAATAGCTAGGTATGTACAGGTATACCTTAGTCACCCATACATGACATCAACATTCATATACATCTATCACACACTTAACTCACTATGTGTTTGACACATTAAAAACTCATATAGGTAAGTTCAAACATACACATAAACGTCTAACTTAGTTGTAACTTCATACCTAATCACCGATTCTATATTTTCATAGCACACATCAGATGGTAATACAACACAAATTCAAATAATGTGTCATTGCTTTATATTTTGAAAACATTCCTTTGGACTTAACATTCGATAGCCATGATTAACATTCATCTTTATCACATAAAATGCTTCTTAACACATTACATAGCATACTGATCATATATTACATGTTAAAGAAACCATATAAGCATGCTCCAACACCAGACCAAAAATAGAACCTATTCCAGACTGCAGGATGGTGCAGTTGCATACTGTCGAGGCTTAGGGGCCAATAGCAATTGCCACCATCCCCTAACTGAGACCAAGGTTGAGCTTTGTACTTCCTGTTTTTGTCCAAACTTTAACACACTTAGACTCTTATACTTCTCATGCGTACACACTAGAGGTCTTTACATACTTGTATGACCACTCCAAAATCAACCTTATATGTTAGGGACTTTAGTTTAGGATTTTCACGAAATCAAAGCCAAATAGGGTCATGAAATCACTAGGTGTACTAATTAGCCTTATGTTCTCATAAAGAGGTCACATAATCTTACTACACATGTTCATTCATTTTCATACCTTTTACTCATAACTAGCATTGTTTAACACTTTAAAACATGCTTTAACCTCGTGCTTTGTTTACTTCCATTATGTTTAACATATCAGACTTATGTTTAGAGACATAATGAAACATAACATGAAATCTGAAGCCTTTAAAATATAAATACTCATACATAATGCAACTTAAGTTTAAAACATAGTTGCCTTTGAAATCATGTTTCATGAATGATGTGATATAGTACATATAAATCATATCTAGGGATTTTATAGACATAACATGTCATTTTAATCCTTTAGAATCTAGATATCCATGTGATAAAACTAGATTTTGAAAATATGTTCAAGTTTACTTTTGGAAACCACTTTAGACTTGAACAATGCCATTCAACACATACAAGACAACTTTAAGGCTCTATTCCTATGTAATCAAGGCATGTTAACATGCTCTCAAGATCAGAATGTATAGGAAGTAGCATTTATGCACCTTAGTTCTTTTATATCAAGTTTTCTTAAAAACATCTTTCACACAAGGTCTAACGAGTTTGATTATGAACAAAGAAACTATGTACACTAAGCATGCTCATTTATGTGTAACATCAGTCATGTTAACATCTTTTCAAGTTCCGGATCTACCTCGTGTAGCATTCATGTCCATCAGACTATTATACTTGAAAATTTCTCTAACACAAGACTTCACAAGTTTAGTCATGGATACGGACACCATAAACTATATATCATGCTCATTTACATATGAAATCAATCGTGTATAGCAACCACTAAGTTCAGAACTTGTAAAACATAAGTTTAAACAAAGTTTGTTTTTAAGACTTAAAGTCTTTGTTAAAGGTCTTCTACCAAATCATGTTGGACACTTCACATCACATAAGGAAACTTTAGAACACATGTCATACCTATTTCTCATTTATATACAAGTCATAATACTATATTAGCAACAACCTAGCATGACAGAGCTCATCAACGGGTTCTGAGGTACGGCGTTCTTGCGCTGCACCCTAGCATATATAGGGTGCAGCTGCGCCAGGCCAGAATTAAAGCCATAACCAGACTCTGTTTTGCAGAGTGTTACCCAACTTTATTTCCCTTGACTCAAACATGATTTCAAACCATCATTAAGATGTTCATACATGTTAGTAAACTTCTTAAACACACTATAGTATGTTAATTCATATCAATTGACATAGAAATTCAAGAAATTCCAAGAATCAAACTAGACCCATTTCAAGAACATAATTAGAAATTATACCTTCTTGAGTTTGAATTAGACCTCATACACTCTAAGTATACTTCTATAGTAGTTCAGCACTTAAAACTCTCAAACTAAGATAATCACCAACATGAAAATTGAAAACCAAGCTTCAATTTATAAAGGAAATTTGGACTAAACAATGGCATTACACAAGATTGGAGTCCATGGTATAATGAAGGGATACTTTGGTTAATCAAGAGTGGTTCAACAACCCACCACCAGCCATTAGCTTTGCAATCATCACCTATTCCATAGCCATTTAGAAGTTACGTAACTTATCTTCAAGGTCACTGTTCATGTACTTTGTGACAATTAATTTGGGACAAGAGCAAATATCTCAACATTTGGGCATGTAAGTCTTGGTTTGGTTCTTTTAATTTCTATAATGTAATATTAAGGTACAATTGTTACCATATTAGGAATTTAAAGATAAGTTTTATACTCACATCATATAAGCCATGTACATTAACTATACGCGATAAAATATCGCAGTTAGGCATTATAGTCCGGGTAATCCCATAATTACCTCTACTACTCACATAGCCACATTATAACCTTATTGAATATTAATGTTTATTTAAACATTTGATTTCCTTCCCAGTTTCTAGAATACACAGATATTAAATCATTCTGTAGTACAACTTTATATGACACCATGGTGCTACTAGGTACCTCATAGTAACATAATGTACTCTTATCCTATGTTTTATTCATGACACATATATAACATTAATGTACCAACTCAGTGCTACAGTAGAATTTAACAAACTCCAACTGAACATAGGCTCAATTGCGCCCGCCAGCTTATCTTTGGGACGGTAGCATTGCGTCGTTCTCGAAACAAGTGCAGACTTGTTTAACTTCAAGCCCGTGTTAACTTTTATCGCCATACTTGTTTTACATGACATGAATTAATGTCCATACGAGTGATATTGAAAATCTAAGAGTGTATTCATTCCTTATGTGAAATCACATAATCATACCCGATTAATCTTCCTAATTGTCTTTTAATTCACTTAGTGTGACAACCTGAGACTTTAGAAAATTATTAAAATCATAATTGATTTATTCAAGGTTCAATATTAGAATCTAGACAGAAAATAAGTGTATGGAATTGGCAGTTCTGTAAAGGAATTTAAGGATTTCAAAATTTTGGACAAAACATGAATAATTTGGTAGATGGTAAGTGATAGTCTAGTAATGAGGTATAAGATTTTGGTAGATTTAAAATCTTTTGGTAAAGATTATCTAGGTTAAGTATCTAAGTGTATACGAGTCGGTATATGTGATCATATATATGAACAGTAAATTTTTATGTGTATAATTTGTGGATAAGGATCAAATTTTTATCAGATAAGTTACATAGGTGACAAACCCTAAAATTATAATGAGAACATTAAGCTGAAGTTATTAAACCCTAATCAGTAATTTTATATGACATTAATAGTTATTGTTTATGGATCAGATACTGAGCAGACAATTTAGGCTCATGAAAAACCCTAATTTCATGATATGAATATAGTGATTAAGTTAGAAAAATCTAACAAACTGTTAGAAACCCTAGCGATACTTTCAGAAACACTAATTTTAGTTTCAGGAATTCGAAACCCTAATTCAGGTATACAGAACCCTAATTTGGGAATTCCAAAGTTAAGATTAAATGTCTAAGTGTTATATTTTATGGGATAAAAGTGAAATGTTCAAAATACCCTTCAAATTACAAGAGAAAAGACCAATCTACCCTTAGTAGGTGTGAAATGACCAAAATGCCCTTTTACTTAAAACATAAGAAAAAGATATACCAAATCTTTGGTGACTCGTCACTTGGATATTACCATGTGCTCAAATCTTTCCAAAATCAGATAAGTCTTGCCACCTTGCATACTTGGATTCAAAAAAATAAATAAAAAATCAAAAACTTAAAAAGTAAGAAATCTTACTTTTACTAAGCATTCTCTCCAAGTCCCTTTTCTCTCTTCACTTTCAAAATCTAGAGTGAGATAGAGTGAGAAACCAAGCCATGAACATCATGTAGCAAGCCAAGAACATATAACAAGGACAGAAATCAAAAATCAAAGCCTAAAAGGTATAAAACCATAAACTTGTAAATCTTTGTATTTGATGTTAGATGTTGTTGTTAGTTGTTTAGAAGTGTGTTTAAGGATGTTATTTAGTGATCTATGATGCATCATAGATCCATAACATCTAGAAGCCAAAATCTAAGTTTTTCAAACTAGTCAAGAACCCTAATTTTGTTGTCTGACAAGCCAATGTCAGGGCTCTTAGATTCTTGTGTGTTAAAGATTTTTGGTGTTTGAAGTTATAGATCTGCTCCTTGCCATGTGGACTATGATCTAAAACTTGAATCAAGCCCAGATCATGTGTAGATAGTGAGTTATTAGTGGTCAAAGGTCGTTGACCGACCATGACAGAATGAATCTAGGTAACCAAGATTTCCTAGGAAGCGTCTGACAACCTTTTGATGGCTTCTGATCTTGCTACTGATGGGTTATTTGGCCATGTTTGTGTAATGGAATTGTAGACTGGTATGTGAACTACACATACAAGTCATTAGAATACCTAGATCATGTATAGGATTCAAGATATTGTGGGTCAAACCTGCGTTGACCACCAGCGTTTGTAGAAATCTGGAAAACCCAGATTTCTTAAGAATACGTTTTCTGTCAGAGTTTGACCGCCCTAGATCTCTTTAATGTGTTGATGATAAACTGGTTTAAGGTTGTATACATGTACTTTGACATCCCTACTTCATGACTGAACCAGTAAAACATACTTAGCAAGCCTAGACATCAAGGATTCAAAGGCTCAAATGTGGCACCTCGACTGTTCTTCAATTTCTGGAAAACCTAGAAATTGAAGAACCGTGTCTGAAAAGAATTGTGAGGCTTTAATCTCTCAGTTTAGTTATAGTTTGGTCAGGTAATTGATTGAATGTTGTAGTATTACATGTATACTACAACATTAAAGCAAATACAAGTCCAGAAACATAATGAACAAGAAATTAGAACCAGTCAAACAAGCAACCTTGTAGTCTGACATGATGTTCTGGGTTTTCATCAAGAACACCTATAGTGACAGTTCTGTCGCTATAGGGCCCTTTAGCGACAATTTACTTAGAAAATTAATTACTTTATTTAAATAATTAAAGAAAATTAGTTTTAATTATGAAAAATACAAAATAAATTCTTAAAAATTATTTTAAAGTCCAAAATGGATTTTTAATTATTTAGAGTATATTTCATAAATATTTAATATTTTGGAATATAAATGGTATTTAATTTATTTAATTATAATATTAAATAAATTATTATAAAATGATTTTAATAATTGAAAAATCATGAAAAATTATATTATGGTATAAGAAAATATTTTAAGTTATTTTAAATAACTTTTGATATTTTGTCATGAATTTCATTAATAAATTAATATTAATGGTGATTAATTTGTTTAATAAATATATTAAATAAATTATGGCAAATTAGAAATTATGCTTTAAAATCATATAAAAATGATTTAAGGGTTAGAAAAATATTTTGAGTTATAAAATATAACGTTTGATATTTTGTCATGAAAATATTAATATTTTAATACTAATAGCAATTATCGGATAATGGATTTAATCTGTTTAAAAATCATATAAATATGATTTTAAGGTATTAAAAATACTTTGAAATATTATAAATATATTATAATATTATGTTATAATTTTCATTAATATTTAATAATAAATAAATATTAATGATAATGGAATATTGTGGTATTCATATTATATAAATACGATATTAAAGATCGAAAAATCATGATAAATGATAATAATTACTTAAAAATTATTACGAGTTTTTGAAAAATGTTTTGACAGAATAAAAAATTATATAAGTTAATTGTTTAGAGTTTAGACCGAGTCTTGGCAACATTAGACTCGAGCATTATCTGACTAGACCGTCGGGATGTTAGAATTATGTCGGGTTCAACTCAGATTACAATAGTTTGACTTGATATCGAGTCTTAGGTAGTTTGTGGACCGATAGGGTTATTTGTTATATGTTATGTGTTATGTGTTTAGGATTATGTTATAATTATATATATAACAGTATTATAGTTTGATGATATTATTCTAATATGGAATATCTATATTACTAATATTAGGTCTTCGGATAAAGCGATATAGAATACGTACCAGTAATCAACCGAACAGGCAACTTCCTAAACTTAAACTCTTAATTATTGTGAGGTTATTTCATTCAAATATACTTATGGTTAATCATTGTTGATTGCCATGTCTAAGAATTGTTAAATTGAACTCTGTACATATTGCATGTATTAATTAAGTATGAAAGGCTGATCACCTTCATTACCATTTGGTCCAAATATAGCTGATATGTTCATGTTAAATGTCCTTCAGCTATACAAGTTTGTTCGTGCTAATTCACAACTATATTGTTGAATTATAGCCAGCTTATTATTCAAATTCTTTCAATCATGAAATATCTTTAAATAAATTTATACTTGTTGGGCAACCTTATGCTCACCCTTGCTATATCATGATAAACATTGCAGATTAAAATGCGAATAATGCTTGATACAAGGAAAGGTTAAAGATGGGTTCGACTTTTAAGTTAATGTGTGCAGTTAGATTTGTAATAGTATTGTATGGTAATAATGTTATATGTTTGAAAAGTTATGAATTGTGTATAAGTTAAGGTTACTCGACCTTGGGGAATAGTGTATAAAGTTTAATGTATAAACAATTTATGTTTATATCTTTTACAATATTTATAGAATGATTGTACTAGATCTGTGGTGATTTAGGACCCGGATTTGGGGATGTTACAGTTGGTATCAGAGCTGTTGGTTATGAACCTTAGGTAGGAATACCTGAGACTAATAACCGCACTAATTAGGATAAGATCTAACTAACATAGAGTTAGTTGGTTGGTAAGATTCAAAGACGAATCTCAGCGAGTTGTTAAGATATAGAGTTCCCTAACTCTGATAATAAAGATGAACAGTAGTAATGAATAGATCGAGTCTAAAAGACTAAATGTGCATGGATAGGATATCGTAAAACAAAATGATCAAGATATAGAAATGAATCGTAATATATACGAGGAGATCACCCCGTGATCTGATAAGGTGATAACAGGGAGAAGAATCAATCTAATGATTAAAAAGTTTACAGCAAGATTGCTGTGTGTCAGTTGTACTATGAATTAGTACAGATTTAGGAAGGGATTATGAATACGAGTTGAATGAAATTCGTATTGAGAAGGGAGTTAAGATTAGGTGGGATTTCAATTGTGGACTCATGTCAGCAGCTGAGTTGTATGATTTTTCGTATGGGAGTTGAATTGTACTTGGTGTAACAACCACTTAGTTTCTGGTACTGTTAATCATTGAAATGTGTGTGTCGCGCTATTTGCTATATGCATGTTAAGAGGGTGATTCCTTTCTAATGTATATAACAGATAGATAGGTTATAGGTAGAGAATATAAGGTTAAGTACGAGTTCTTAAAACTCATAATTATGTTATGTTCGTGACTCATAGTTATATGAAATTTTTCTTAACCCCTCATGAATGAATGGACGTTAAAGGTCTGACTAGGGTAAGTTCTTAAACTCATATGATTGTGGAAAGTTCCTGAACTCATAAGTGTGGTTTGACGAACTGGGAATAGTCATGTGTGAATGGAGTATTAAGGATGATAGGAATAGATAAACTGTTTAAGCAAATTATTATTAGTGGAGACATAAGTTTTCCAAAACTCCTAGCTATGCTAGACTTTGAAATTTTGACATCAAGCTAAATACTCACTTTGTGCTTTTAAAATATATATATATATATATATATATATATATATATATATATATATTTGTAATGATTTTTGAATGGTTTAAAGTATAGTCTATGCTACTTATTTCGGCTAGACGCAAATAATTTGAAATATCAAAATATATTTTATTTATCACTCATGTACCATGTAACCTGGTGCAGAGATGATAAAAAGTTGATGGAGTTGTAAATACAAGAATACATAGTGTTGAATTCGATCAAAAAATTGTTGTCCCACTATTGTATGATGTGTTATGACGAAGCCATACAATGATGACATCCTCAAACGGATTGTTAATATAGTATGACATCATGACGTCATTCTCAAAAATATTTTCAAAAATTTCATTTGCAAACGTCGTTTGGCTATACCTAAATAATTCGATTGAAGTGAATTATTGATATGAGTTTATGCTATTTGATTCAGCTAGACCAAAGTTTATGAAAACTCTAAGTGTTCTTTGAAAATTTTCCCGAACCAAATTGTTTTGGTGCATAATCCGATAAGACTGAGGTAAGAAATTTTTATGCGCCTAAAGCGGATAAGAGGAACAAATTGTTCCAACCAGCAGTACTGGATCAATACAGGGCATACCGGGCTAATTACCCTCTATGTCTGTAAGTTATGATGGTTTGCGAATGAATTTCCATAAAACCTTTGCAAAAATGACAGACAAATAGTCTATATAACTCCTCAGGTAATGGGTAGCAGGTAATGATGTGTATGAATGGTGTAAGCAGTATGGTATAAGGTTTAAGGTAAATTTCGGGGACGAAATTCTTAGAAAAAAGGGTGAATGTGACAACCCGAGAATTTAGAAAATTATTAAAATCATAATTGATTTATTCAAGGTTCAATATTAGAACCTAGACAGAAAATAAGTGTATGGAATTGGCAGTTCTATAAAGGAATTTTAAGGATTTCAAAAGTTTTGGACAAGACTTGAATAATTTGGTAGACGATAAGTGATAGTCTAGTAGTGAGGTTGTGACGACCCCAAATCCAGGTACTTGAAACCCGAACTCGGTTCTCCACGATACCATTTCTTTAAGCTGAATAATACTAAATAATAATACATTCGAACTTAATTTACATACATCAAAGTTTACTTCCCCAGGTACGTGACCTTCCAATACATTCCTTACAATACTTGAATAGATACCAATACAACTATAACCATTAACTCATAATACACACTTATTCAATCAGCTTTCCTTTTCCTTTGCTTGTGCCTGAGCCTTCAGGTTGCTCATACATAACTGAAAACATTTAATTTAAGCAAGGATGAACATTTAAGTGCCCAGCAAGTAATAGCAATTATATATAAGCTGAAAGAATATAAGTATTCTCTTCACATAACACTTCTACAACGAATTGAAAGTTGTGAAGTAATCTGTACTGATAAAAAATTCACATAACAACTCTCTTTCAAATTCTTTAAATTTGGCTCTGGCTCTACCCTTGAATAGGGTTTAAGAAACATACTATGAACATTCTTTTCATTTTCGAAAAAGGTTTAGCGAATTCTATCCTCAAACCAAATAACTTACTTAGCAATCGAGGGTGATCAAATTTCATTGTACCTCTCAGATTGATCAATACTACATAACTTCAACGAAATTCATCGCTCACTCTATCTCGCTTTGCGCAAAAATCTTCCCATATAGGGATGTTCATACATGCACCGTTCCAAACCCGAAGGTTTTAATCTTGCACAACAATAATATGTAATTCAACATATATATACGGGTAATTGACAAAGGTGTATCAACATGTGAATAAATGCCATGATTATCCAAGTGGGGACACTTGTATAACCATTTAGAAATCAACTTAACGTAATATATATCCGAGCTAACATGTTGATAATCAAAGCGTATATAATGCATGCAGAATAGAATAATTACGAAACTTCTTACTCATGTCCATTGCATAAAGAAAATGCAAAGGTAAGATACTTGCCTGATTCGCTGATTACAAATCTCAATTTAGGTTTTATCTCTTTATCACAACCTATCAATAATCAGATCATTCGTTCGATTAGAACAATATATCTTAACACATAGTACTGTCTATTACAGTCAGCACATAGTCTAATCACATAATCACAGTGATCATACTTTTAGTTTCTATTCTATACTTGAAATATTTTTATACATTTTTCAAATATCTCATCCATGCTCTTATAGTAGTCTTTTCTTTCTTTTATAAGGTCTGACATTTGTTTGCCGCATCGGCAAATGACTTTTATCGGATAAATCTTGAGTCTAAGACTCTTATTCTATACCTCAACATCTCAGAAATATCGGACATCTTATTTTTAATCATTTTCGCAATTTCCGAAAATTGAAAAATTTTAAATAATTCAAATCATCACTAAAGGGCCTATAGTGATATAACTCATTACTATATAGGTGTTCTTCTTCAAATTTAGAACTTCATAATCGGTTCTCAAGTCGACTAGTTTGGCCTTAGCTTATAACTTTCAATTGTCGGAATCATAATTAAATGATTTAAAAATTAAACAATTCCATTATCATTAATAGTTTAATTAATACTAAACTATTAATGAAACCATTGCTAAAATATAAAAGTTATTTATAATAACTCAAACTATTTTTAAAACATTTATATTACCCTTAAATGATTTTTAAAACAATAAAATCATTTTAAATAATTACCATTAATATTTAAATATTAATGTACTATTTATCCAAATATTAAAAGTCATTAATTATAACTTAAAATATTTTTAAATCCTTAATATCCTCTTTCAATGGTTTTTAAATAAGTAAAACCATTTTTAAACTATTTATTTAATAATAATTATTAAATAAACTAAATATCATTAATATTATCTTAATATCATTAATATTTAATTATTAATGAAATTATCATTTAAATATTAAAAGTTATATTTTATAACTTAAAATATTTTTAAATACCTTATTTTCATTTAAAATGATTTTTATAATATTAAAATCATTTTTAAACTAAATTGTTTAATATAATCATTAAATAACTTTAATATCATTAATAATAATTAATTAATGAAATTCATCACAAAATATTAAAAGTCATCACAAATAACTCATTTACATAACCAATTCTAAGCCAAAATAAACATAGTAAACTAACTAGTTTATTAACAACACTAACTAAACTTCAAAAATTCAAACTTTAACTAACAATTAAAAATAATAACATTACAAAAATTAAATAAGAAACATACCCTAAATACTTAATTCCACAATCTAATATCGCACTTCCACGCCAAAAATTTAACTAAGGAGATCTTTATAAAAGTTCTCCCACAACAAAGCCTTTCTCAAAAAATTGGAGGCCTTATTGTTGGTGAATGAAACAAAGGCCAAGCCCTTCATTTATAGGTTTAGAAAATGGTGAAGTTCTCAACTTAGTCGATGTGGGACTTGGTTTATATTAATTTTTCAATAGCTCACTTTACATTTTCTAACGCATTGCTCATAACTCCGATTAATCTGATTTTTGGATATGTTATACATGGTATGTAAGAATATTTTTAAAAAATACGAATTACCCAATTCGGGTTCATTAGGTAGCCCAAACAGTGCGTCAAAAGTGGACGTTCATAACAGTTTTCAATCTTGTTTCAGCTTTACCCTCTTTCGCTAAAACAGTCATAACTCTTTCATTTTAAAACATTTTTGAGCGATTCTTGAGCCCACTCGAAGCTAACTTCTGGGACTACAACTTTTATTCTTTGACCATTTCCAAATTCCGAACACATCAGTCCAGAAATTCCGTTCAAATGGACTGTACCGCACTTGTTGGGAAGTTTTGACACCACTACTTTGAAATGTCATAACTCTCTCCTCCGTTATCGGATTTAGTCCGTTTCAGAGTCTATGGAAAGCTTATTCGGTGTACTATAACATACCAAAAGCCCAGAAGGTTTTAGAAACATTAACTGATCAAAATAGTGTCCCGAATAGCACATCCCGCTGCTGACTTTCAGTTTTGAGAAATTTGACACATTTCCTTCCAATCACCGTAATTCCCTCATCCGAGGTCGGAATGAGGTCATTCCAAAGCCTATGGCTTCCTAACTCAGTGCACTACAACATATGAAAAGCCCAGACCTTTTAAAGCACAAAAAGTGGACGAGAATGCCCCCATTACTGATCGCCTAAAAAATGGGGTTTATCATGATCGGTCAATCATGTTTGACCATCTATAACTTCTAATCTATACATGATATGGAATTGATTCTTTTGCGGATTAAAGACCACATATCGTCGCTACACATAACAACTTTTGAAGAACAAAACTCATGATCGAGCAAAGAGTTATGGCCTCCGACATTTGGTGAAAAATAATGAAATTACTTTTTCCAACTTGCTTAAATCTTCAAATTAAGTGCACTTTGATGTTATGGGTCTTTGATTTATCAACCCATATCATCAATTAACATTCTATTACACAACTTTAAACAATCAATTGCATCAAATAACATCGAATCGAAGGATTTCTAGGTTTAGTGTTCTTATACCCTTTTTGCCAAAAAAATCTTGATTTTTGCTTCTGATTTGTTATGGGTGATGGTTGGGCTTTGTTTAAGAGGGTATGGGCAATCTTGTACAAGGCAATTAAATGTAATATTTAATCACTAGATTATAATTCTTACCATTTACCAATTAATTTCTATCCTTTGTTAAATTAAAACATTTATACAATAACATCGTAATTAAACCCGGTAATTAAAATTGTGGTTTCTCAACGTCATCAATTAGGGTTTCTAATTGACCATTAGTAGTTCTTTAATTATCTGTGTATGTTACTAACACAGTCGTTACGGTTTCTAATTTCAACCGGTTAGGATTATAATAATTAGGGTTTGTCCTAATTATCGACGTGCAACAGTAATTAGGGTTTCTTCTAATTACCGATATTCTTATTCACAGTAACTTCATATACATAGTCACTACTCAGAAATACCCCATAACTGAGTTTAATAATTAGGATTTCACAGCACGATAATATGCTATAACCTAATTGACCGTCATTGCTCAATATTATCTCATTCACATTATACCCGAAGACATAATTATGGTAATCAGAAAATCATTATATAAATAATATAATATTATTATTCTCATCTCTTGATCACAATCCCAATCCGTGGTTTGGATCTCATGTCCGACTTATTCTTCGTACACAGCATCAATAATCATCAAGTTAAAATAATTAACTTAAATATTCGAACAATTCATATAATAAAATATTTATTATATAAATCTAATTATCACTTCATATATTATTTCCAATCATGTTTTCATGGAAAATAATTAATAAAAAAATTTCGGCTTACAAAAATTTATTACCATATAATTTGTGGTAATTGATTATTCCAAAATTATTTCTAATTTTTCAAGTAATAAATGTATTCGCATTTATCGTTCACTTTACATGACACTTAGTCTCGTCATTAAATAAAAAAAAAATTTATACGCAAAATTTCTTATTTATTTTATTTAGAAAATCTCGGGTTACTACAGAGGTATAAGATTTTGGTAGATTTAAAATCTTTTGGTAAAGATTATCTAGGTTAAGTATCTAAGTGTATACGAGTCGGTATATGTGATCATATATGTGAACAGTAAATTTTTATGTGTATAATTTATGGATAAGGATTAAATTTTTATCAGATAAGTTACATAGGTGACAAACCCTAAAATTATAATGAGAAGGTTAAGGTGAAGTTATTAAACCCTAATCAGTAATTTTATATGAGAATAGTTGTGGTTTATTGATCAGATATTGAACAGACAAGTTAGGCTCGTGACAAACCCTAATTTCATGATATGGATATGGTGTTTAAGTTAGAAAAATCTAACGAACTATTAGAAACCCTAGCAATACTTTTGGAAACCCTAATTTTAGTTTCGGGAGTTCAAAACCCTAATTCGGATATTCAGAATCCTAATTTGGGAATTCCAAAGTTAAGATTAAATGTCTAAGTGTTATGTGTTATGGGATAAAAGTGAAATGTTCAAAATACCCTTCAAATTACAAGGGAAAAGACCAATCTACCATTTGTAGGTGTGAAATAACCAAAATGCCCTTTTACTTAAAACATAAGTACAAAATATACTTAAAAATTATTATGAATCTTTGAAAAAGGATTTGACTGAATAGAAAATTATATAAGTTAATTGTAAAGTGTTTAGACCGAGTCTTAGCGACATTAGAATATTGCATTATCCGACTAGACCGTCGAGATGTTAGAATTAAGTCGGGTTCAACTCAGACTACAATAGTTTGACTTGATACCGAGTCTTAGGTAGTTTATGGACTGATAGGGTTATGTGTTATGTGTTATGTTTTTAAGATTATGTTATAATTATATATATAACAATATTATAATGTGATGATATTATTCTAATATTGAAGATCTATATTACTAATATTAGGTCTTCGGATAAAGCGATATAAAATGTGTAGCAGTAATCAACCGAACTGTCAAGTTCCTAAACTTGAACTTTTAATTATTGTGCAAGTTTTCCTTAACTCGATCTCAATTTGTTTCATTCAAATATACTTATGGTTAATCATTGTTGATTGCCATGTCTAAGAATTGTTAAATTGTACTCTATACATATTGCATGTATTAATCAGGTATAAAATGCTGATCACCTTCATTACCATTCGGTCCCGATATAACTGATATGTTTATATAAAATGTTCTTCAGCTATGCAAGTTTGTTCATGCTAATTCAATCATGATATATCCTTAAATAAATTTATACTTGTTGGGCAACCTTATGCTCACCCTTGCTATATCATGATAAACATTGCAGATTAAGGCAAATACGTCGGATACAAGGAAAGGTTAAAGACAATTCCAACTTTAATTTAATATGTGCAGCTAGATTTTAATAGTATTGTATGGTAATAATGTTATATGTTTGACAAGTTATGAATTGTGTATAAGTCAAGGTTACTCGACCTTGGGAAATAGTGTATAAAGTTTAATGTATAAATAATTTATATTTATATCTTCCGCAAAAGTTATAAAATGATTGTACCAGATCCGTGGTGATTTGGGACCCGGATTTGGGGATGTTACACTTAGTGAATTTCCTCATTTCACATTAGGCCACACAAGGCTTTTCAAAATTCTCATCACAGTCCACATTTGCATAAATTCAATTTAACTTAGTTGAATTATTCATTTCACCTAATATCAATATTTATTTATAAATACTCACTTTCTTATCACAATAATTATTAAATCGTGAAATACACGGTTCTTACATCATACATTGTAACTCATCTAAAATTAACCTATTCTTTGGTTCCACATCATGGTTTACTATTTTCTTTAATAAATTACTTATCAAACTTTGAGTATTAAAACTCTATTTCTTTCAACTATAAAATCCCATTTATAATACTTCTTTCCACCAATAACACCACACTCGAATATAACACATACATACATACCTTTAATCATCACTTCTCGTCGTATATCAATTTACTCAATAATTCTCTAACCGCTTTGAAGGTATATCTCTTTTCTTCTCTCGTCGACAATGTACACACATACAAGTCTAAACATCAATATAGTAAATTGAGTGGTTGTCGATGTCGGGATTTTTGAGTGTCCCTTTTCGTTACTTGTTCTTTGGTGTTCTCATGTTAATGTGAGATTTGTTTGAAAAAACAAGTGAAAAAGATCTGACATGTATAATGTCGACGATTTGACTTTAAGAGTCGCCAATTAGTGTATTTAACTGGTTGTACCAACGCAACCGAAAAGGTTTGCACATTGACTCAGTGTTTTGACACTACTAGACGGGTCTGTGAAACCGAGATTCATTTTGGGTCCAGGGCTTGATTATGCGGAGGGAAGGTGTTAGGCACCCCCCGACATCCGTGTTACCAGGGTGACCGCCACTTTTCAAAGAAATTGTTATATGAATGTGTGTGTTTGTGTGTGTGTAGATCAATGTGTAGTTATTTGAAAGTAGTGTGAGGCCTCGTTCGCACCTATATACACAAGGTTTGAATTTTATAGAAAAATTTAGTTTTAACCAAGATATAGCAATGACATTTTCTGAAAGAGGTTTTTCAAACCCTATGCTCAATTGTAATTGAGACCTTTTCATACTTCCATTTTATTATTAAATGTTCGGCTTGTTTGCTTTTATTTTCGAGACGCGAAGCATTCTCGAGAAAATAATATATAGCAGTGTCGAGCTCCTCATGGGCATGACAGCCATCCAAGGAAATTCAGACACTATAAAATAATATACAGGCTACTTACAGCTGAAAAATGTCCATCATGGAAACTGAATCTAGATTCAATAAACTGAACCTGTTATCACATGATTCCTAGGCTCACATGATACTGCAATTTGTATGGAAAGCGATGGCGCTTATATATATATAAAAGCTCTAAATATATATATATAAAATGATCAACCGCCATTGAAAGTAAACTCCGTACGACAAAATGTAAATAAAAGTCAGTAAAAGCGATCATCATCCGCCAAGTAAAAGCTGCTGGTAGGGCTTTAATGTAAATAAAAGCAGTAAACGCACTAGATGTGAATCCAGGCTCATCGGATATGTCCGACAGCAATTATATATATGTATATATATATATAAAAGCGATTAAACGCACTGGATGTAAATCCAGGCTCATCAGATATGTCTGACAATGGTTATATATATATATATATAAGTAATTAAACCCACCGGATATAAAATCCAGGCTCATCAGACAGAGTCTGACCACAGTTTATATATAAATATATATATAAGCAATTAAATGCTCCAGACCGAAGTCTAGGCTCAATCGAGGAATAAATCGATAATGTTAGTCCATATATAAAATATATACATATATATAAGTATATATATACAGACAGAAATGAAAACCACGGACCAAAGTCCGGGAAAACACACTCACACGGCTCTCAACGTGTACAACATTGTGTGCTAATATGAGAAGAAGGCTTTATAGAATATAAGAAGGCTTACAGTGGGCTGCCAAAGTAGACTTCTATGACTTGAAATGGATAAACACTCAGCTCCCGCCAGATAAAAGATAGCTATATGTGAGCTAACTAGTGTTTAGAAGTGAGGAAACACTCAAAAGATGTGTATGCATAGTAAAATAGACAGGGCTTCCTCGCCTTTTTCCCTCCCTCCTCTTCTCAAATGGTTGACCCCAAGGCTTGTACATATAGACGGATGGTCAGTAGTATACCGCCGGCGATTCTTGCGCTTGTACTGCTGGTGGGGTCGTGATGCATCCGAGCCTCACGGGTCCCGTCGTCTTGTAGTACATGCACTCATGCTCTGTAAAGTCCGCTCGAACTTGCAGAACTTTAATCCAAGCATCCAAACGAGGTATATCCGACCTTCTTCTGACCGTTTGTGTCGAGAGTTACGCAATGACATGGATTAGAGGTTGTACGAAGTCAGGAAGAGGGGTCTATGCCAATGGTCTTCAAGCTTCAAATTCTATCCAAAGTACTGTCACACATAATAGTCACTCGGGATTGTCAATCCTCGGCTATTGTGGGACATTATTGGATGTATGTATGTATGAAGTGTTGAGACAACGTGCCATTATCGAAGGAACAAGATGACGTTTGACTCCTCGCCGGGGTTATCGCCGGTTTGAGTTAAAAGTAGACGTTGCTCAGGGTTATAGCTGAGATTGGACTACTTGTTGGTATGCCGTGATATCATCTTGTTGAGATGGTAAGATGACGTTGTGACTCCTCACCGGGGTTATCGTCGGTTTAAGCAAAAAGCAGACGTTGCTCAGGGTTACATCTGAGATTGTACTGCTGCTTGTTTGTATGTCTCACTGTCATCTGTGGATGATCCTGTCTGCCCGTTGTTATCTCCGGGTCTGAGGTGTGTGTGCCTCGACAGTATATCTGTGGTTGAAGCTGATTGCATATGTTTGAAACAAGCATTTTCGGGGTTATCACCGAAACTACAATGGCATCTCTTGGGGCTATCACCAAGGATGGGGTTGCTACTCCAAGTGTTGTCTCTAGGACAGGAACTGAGCGTCATGGTGTTATCACAGAGATAGAACTGTCCTCTCCGGTGTTGTTGCCTGTCTTTTGATCTGCATATCTCGGGGTTATCTCTGAGATTGGAAATGACATTCCCGGTGTGTGTTCTGGGTTTAAGATGATGTTCTCGGTTTGTGTTTCGGGTTGGAGCTAAACTTCTGGTAGTATCCGGAATGGATGTAAGCTATCTTTCTAGGTTATCTCCAAAAGACGAATCTACCCTCCTGCAATGTTAGTAATAGGAGAGAAGAAAATTTCGAGTGTCTACAGTTGCCCCTCTTTATCATATTCATACAATACAAGGCATGGATAGGATAAAGAATACTAGACACTTGAAATGCAAGCAAGATAAACATGATGCTATATACAGTAACATGATGCAAATGCATGTAGAATGCATGAATGATTGTCAGGTAATCCTGTTGGGATGACAATCAGTGATGGCTTGGATATGCGATCCAAGTCTCCAAGGATGTTGACGTTGGGGCTATCACCAAAGTCATGAATCCCAGACACTGGCTTATATTCCATAGAGGTACCTCTTGTGTGTAAGAGATCTATGGGGATAAAGCTTTGTCTGTTTGAGGATGTGTATAACATATTCCCTCATTCTCATTCGAAAGTTATCGCTAACAGCTTTGTTTTTATCGGGGTTCTCGATCTTCGCTGATGTGTGTATCACCGGATAAATCCCTGCTGGATGCATTGTCAAGGCTGCTTGACCTTCATTGATGTATGTGTCAATGGTAGCATTGTGTTGTGACCCCCGCCGGGGAAAGTTGCTTCAATGGGTTTACTTGTCATCGGCTAACACGACGTCAAGGCTGTTTGACCTTTATTAATGTGTGTATCAATGGTTGCATTGCTTTGTAACCCCCGCTGGGGATACGTAGTAGTTTGAAGGATGTGCGTTGTGACCCCCGCCAGGGATACGTAGATGTTGATAACTTCAGTGTTGTAACCCCCACCGGGGAGGTTTGATATATTGTGGTTTTGCGTTGTAACCCCCGTCGGGGAGGTTTTAGGGTTGTGACCCTGCAAATGATGGCATCAGACCTTTGTGGGGTATTGCCGAGCGTGATATGTGAAAGTTAAGCTCATTGGTGTAGTATACCCTATATTCAGGCGAATACCTTTGAGACGACGGGAGTTTAACTCTGACCGATGAGAAACCAGGATTTCAGGCTATTCCGCTCAATCGTGTAGCACTTTTATTCCTTATTTGGCCTTTTCAGCTTATGAGACCTCCTTTGCAACTCTAACTGGAGCGAGTCGGAGGTGTGGGACCCATGTAGGAGTGCCACAGGTGTACCTGCAGGAGCCACAGGTTAGCCTACGACCAACTGTGCCTATGTATAGGCGGCTGGTTGCTTTCATAAGTCATTTTCAAGTTGCACAGCGAAGGAAATCCGAGAGCTCTTGTTCAGATTTGCTGAGTTCGGGCAACTTTCTGCATATTCTACCACCGTATAAGCGTTCTTCACTGTCCTGGTAAAACATGCATGTATTTTTTTTCCAATTTCTGTCTGTTGGAAAATGACTTATCGCATGAAATGCATTTAGACACATAGTAGTGAATATGCATGCTGATATGACTTGATAAAAAATATTCAACATAGTAAATGTTAGTATTAAACCATGCTGAACATAATGATGTGAAAAAAATTTGACTTTTGAAACAGTCAAATTGGCCCCTTTTACTGTAATTTCTTATCCTATCTGAGGACAAACGAGTAAAGGCATAAAGTAAAATAATCGTGGTAATTAGACTACACTTATGAATTTTTTACTGCAATGTATTAATGCATATAGGATGTATATGACTGTGTATAGGTGTGCTACTGAATGGCCACCTAGTCATGCCTATGTGCATGTGGATAGTCCCATTTACAAAGGGTCTATGGAAAAATTTTCCCAAAATGTAGGTATTGTGTAGTCATGCATTTTTAACTATACTGTATATGTATGTTAAAACAATGCATGCATGTATGTAATCATAGAATTCATTTTGAAAAGACTCCAGGTAAGAAATTACCACACCCTTTCTGAGGTGATTGTGAGACTTATTGTCCAGATATCATGGATCCGGATCAGCCGAGTAGTTCCCGCAGGACCACTTCTGGTGTACGGAGGAGGGCATTTAAAGAGCCTCAGCGTCGTTCTGTTATACAACCTCATCGTTTGGCGGCGGCGGTGATACGTCCTATTCGGGTTGAAGTGTCAAATGTCGAGGACGAGGAGGAGGATTCACCGATCGAGGTTCTTGCTCCTGCTGTACGTTTTCCCCGTAGGGAATTGCCAGGTATTCAAGTGGCGAACACAAATCTTCTGGGTGACTTGAGTAGGCATCCTTCAAAGATACTGCACGCGCAATGAGGTATGAAGTTAGATCTTTAATCTTCCTTATTTCCTATTAATGAGGAGGAGTCAAGGAGTCTGATGTTGATCTCAGATTTGATGTAGGTTCCCGCTTCACACGTGACCTCGAGGGAACTAGTTTAACATCCACTCTATGTATCGTGCCTTGCATGATGACTATAGAGCGATCGTCCATGGTCGGGATTCGGAGGTTCTTCTCCATTCTACCCGTCGTCATTCCCCTCGGGTTACCTCGGGGGCATTGTCTCGAGCGGTGGTTTCACCATACTCAGTCACTCCATTTTCTGGACTACGAGGTGATGATGATGCCAATGGATTGGCGGTTTATCACAAGTAAGGAGTTTGCAGGGGAGCCGGTGCCTTGCACGACTGATATCACCCCTACTGCCGTCAGATCCTTGTTGGGAGTTCCGGCGGAGGGGCTCAAGGCGGGGGCTGCTCAGACAGTCCTTTTGAGCGTAGATGCTGCTATGAGCGGGGTCATTGAGTGAGCCCATACCCGATGAAGTGAGAGTCGTGGATCGCATTCTCCGGTGATTGTTCCTGATGATCATTAGGGGCTGCTTCATAGTAGATAACTCTTCTACGATGTCCTTCGCTTTGATTAGCGCCACTCGACATGTGGACCGTATAGGAGAGAATGATTGGGATTCCTACACCTTTGCCTACTTCCTCAGGGGAATACACATGCGATCGCAGGGCTTGACCGAGGCGTGGTTAGGATTCTACCCACTTCTGCTGGTGAGTGTTTCTCTTGTCTTTTCCCATGTATAGGTTAAGAGTGTTAACCGACGTTAATTGCTTTCCTTTTGTGTTGGCAGTTTTGGGCCTATGAGAGGCTTCCTTGTTTGCGTCCTGTGAGCGTGTTAGGTTTAGACACCTATCCACGAGGACGGAGATTGCATCATTCCATATTGGCGGAGGTCCCTGTTGCTAAGGGTTTCACTCATTGTCGCCTACAGCTGGAGCTATTGACAGCCGATGTCATTGCATGGATTCCCTACTCTGGAGAGCATTTGGGAGTTGGTTTTGAGGATGGGTACCCGACTGGAGTAGAGTACTTCATTAATTTCCACCCGCAGGATTCCTCTCTTTACAGATGGAGGATGGGAGCTCTATTTAGGAGAGCGTGCTATTAGGAGCACTACAAGAGAGATTCGTATGCATATCTTGCCTCCTGCCAGGCGTTAGTGGCCTGTTTTGCAGTCACCCGTCATTGACATCCCATTAATGGGGATTGACGATTTTACATTGTCGAGCGCCTGCTCTCGTGGAGATGTTCCAAAGATTGGTGGATCCTCGTGCGATTGGAGCTCAAACCCGCGCCACACGCTTTATGGGGGATATGGTTCCGTGATCCGTGATGATGATGGATTGGCTAGCCTATGTCGTAGATCCGACTCATGTGACACAGATTGATGATTTGACTCGGCTAGACCACCACATCTTTTCATTCGGCATTTGGGCGTAGATACCGCAGAGGTAGATACTTTTGATCCTTCCAACTCTGGCGCCGGGTCCCTCGTGTGACCCATATGGTTTTGTTTGTAGATCCTCCTCAGATCGGCCGACATCCCTGTAGATAGAGATCCAGTGACTCGGGAGGAGTTACATCAGGTGGATAGGATCGATGATGTAGACATCGACACTCTTAACTTTTTCTGATGTATTTCTCGTTATCTCTTTTGACAGGCCTCTGTTGTATGTTGGGTAGCTTTGCCCCATTTCCCTGTATTTTAGCTGTACAGAGATATATTAGATGATGATATACTTATGAATGTATATACAGTTTTCCATTCCCTATATCATATTTCCATCTATTGTATCACGCATGTTATTATGTTATGCATATATATGTATGTCAAGAGATATTCAGCATTGACCCCTGGATGGTCTTATGACACAGCCTATACAGATATCTTCTTCGACAGTTAGCCGTATTGATCATACCCCACCATTTGTGCTGGTAGCTGGTATACGCTCATGGTATGATAGTATATCACCATCAGACATGGTGATCGTAGATGATTTGCTGTAGCATACTATGACCTTGTTGATGTTTCAGGTTCCCACAGGATTTGTAGAGGGCGTGCTAGAGCACTAGGTATCGGAGAGGTAGGTTTTCTGATTTGGGACAAAGGAGTTGACTCCTACTTTGGAGGAGTATACACGATTGACGATGCTGCCGCTGGACAGACCTTGCGTGCATATGGCTATTGGATACATGAGCAGACAGTTCATGACCCTCACCGGATTGAGACGTAGAATGGTCCAGGACGAGATTACATCCGGCCACGTGATATCCCAACGTTTCTTGTTTGACAGGTTTGTCTCTGAGGACAGCTATGCATGGCATTTCGGGGATTTCACCACACCGGAGGATCATTGGCGTTCAGCCAGAGTAGATGTATTGCTTCTATGCGTATTGTCATATGTCTTCATGTCGCGGTACATGGATAAGCTGGATATCGGCGTTATTATGGCAGTGAGAGCTCTCAGGGAGGGTCGTACCATTGTACCAATGATTATCGTAGAGACACTGAGGTCAGCTACATACTGCTGCACTTATCTTGCAGGAGTGTTTACAGGTAGCTCGGTCATGCTGTATGTGTGGTTTATGTCACACTTGAGACCGATTGGCACATTTAGACGGCAGGGTTTTGTTTCACCCAGGAGATAGCCATGTCATACTACTTTCAGCCTGTAGAGTGCACAGATGCTGCATCATGGTCAGCTTTCCTGGCAGGGATTAGGGTTCCGTTTTCCATATTGCCGTGTTAAAGGCTTAGTTCACCCTACAGCTTCATTACTCATGCTCCGGGCATGGATTATCTCCCTATGGCTGGATTGAGGGGAATGATTACTTACCACCCACTAGCCGTGATGTGTCAGTTTGACCAGTTTCAGGATTTTCATCCGTATGAGGGGCAAAAGGAGTCGTCTTCACGTCACAATCGCTTATCGCGAGGAGGATGATCCAGTGTTGTATGCATGTTGGGATCAGCGACAGTTGGTTGAGTTTTCTGTAAGTCATCCAGGTTGTTCTGTAGAGTATTCCGCATGGATAGAGACAAAGACTACATCGGCCGCGCGGCAAAGATCCACAAAGTGGTGAGGATTGATTATGACGATGAGGAGCCTATAGAGGAGGTCATTATTCCCATCGATGATTTGATCATTGGTCGCCAACATTTGTGATGGATTCTCCCACCCCGAGTGCCATTGTTACTCAGTATTCGACACAACATTTGGAGCAAAGCTTACATCTGATGACCTATGATAGAGATCAAGCTAGGGCCGTGATGTTGACAGCTCTTGATGAGAGAGATACCGCTCTGTTAGAGAGGGATAAGTCTAGATCAGCCAGGGATGCATTGATTGAGGAGTGGGATGTTGTTTTATCTGCTAGGGATGTGGCCATTATAGATAGCACTTCAGTTAGACCCCAGATGACTATCAGTCTTGCTGACATGGGTGCTTACATTGATGAGCATTATGCCACCATGCAGTTAGCCTCTGATCTGCTAGCTCGTGTAGATACCCTTGGGTAGGAGCTTGCATTGCTTCCTCCGTCGTCAGAGAGGGATGCAATGTTAGATCTGATAGTCCGCATACACACAGATCTGTAGATAGATTTTTATTTTTCCTGCATAGACTAGCTTAGCCATTTTGCCATGTACAACACAGATGTAAATATCAAAAAGTATTATATATGGCAGGGAAATATATTTTGATTCACTTCCCTTTTAGTTATGCATTATTACTTGCTTGATATTTGCCTGTTTCTCAAGGGCCTTGTGATCTTGATGCATTATAAACTTATCCTTGATAGATGGACATTGAGACGTTGCATGATCTCTCAGAACGGATCACTGATTTCTGTAAATCCCTACCATCTTTGCTGTCTTGGGACTAGTATCTGTATGGAAAAGTGGACAAGAGGGTGGTTTATTCCTCTCTGAGATTGACCGTACCACAGATGGTTGCCAGTACTTCTATTTGTGAGAAGCCTAGTTAATTTCATCTCTTATGGGTTGGTATTGCTCTTTGAGGCACGATCGCAACTTAGATGGTCACCAAATCTTCTGTTTGTGAGAAGAGGTTGGGTAATTCCATCCCTTTGATCTAAAACCGATGAAATGGGGAAAATTGAAGGTAGATCCCAGTACCGTGTGACAAGTATGTGGTTCTGGTATGGGTTAGACTGCACCATGAATGGCTTCCTACGTACTCCTATTGAAGAGGAGATCAAGTCTGCGTAGTTTGAACCTAGTGTAGGAGGTTCAACGCTGAATGCGGAAGGCATATGGTTGTAGAAGTATTTTTGTTATTTTTTTTTGTTCTGTAGAGAAAGGGCAGAAATGTTTTTATTGTTTTTCTTTATTACAACCGGGCCATATAGAATATGGTTGCCTACGCACTTCGGTGCATCGGGGAGATCAAAATGACGTAGTTCGCCCCTCGTGACGAATCAAGGCGAAGAGAAGTGTGAATCCCATGTGCAGGCTATACTGTGGGGAGAAGAAAGTTTGATCCCATAATGGGGACAAACTGCAAGTGTGTAAAAATTTTGATCCCGTCCTCAGGGTAAACTGCAGGCGTAGAAAAGTTTAATCACGTTTTTAGGATAAATTGCAGGTGTGAAAGGTTCAATCCCGTCTTCAGGATAATCGAAATTGTAAAAGGTTAAATCCCATCTTCAGGATAACCGAGATTGTATGAAAGGTTTGAAATGAAGTAAAACCAGGCTGCTGGCTTGAAGTGTATGTTTCCCTGAGGGGTAGAAGAGTATTCAAAAGGAAAGGGTTCAAAACCGGAATGACTGGTGATTTGATGATAAAAACCAGGATGTTTGTTTGATGGTAACTTCAGATATAGTACCATTTCACGGTGTTTGAGTTGATAAGCTGTGGAAATTCATCGCCATCCATTTCCTGCAATCTGAGGGTACCTCCTGTCAATACTTCCTTGACAACAAATGGGCCTTCCAAGTTAGGAGTAAATTTTCCCTTAGATTGATATTGGTTGTCAATGATCTTCTTCAAAACCAAGTCATGTTGTTTGAATTGCCGTAGTCGGACTTTTCTGTTGTAGAATAGTGTGATCCTTTGCTGATATAACTAACCATGGAAGATAGTCGCGGATTGCCTTTCGTCTATGAGAGACAATTGGTGATACCTTTCTTGTACCCATTGGTCTTCATCAAACTGAGCATCCATCAATACTCCGAGGGATTCCATTTCCACTTCTATGGCGAGCACTGCTTCCATCCCATAGACTAATATGTAGGGGGTTGTCCCAGTGGAAGTTCGTATGGAAGTTCTGTAGGCTAATAAAGTCAGAGGCAAGAGGTCAGGCCATCCTTTATGATTGGCGAACATTTTCTGCATGATCTTTTTGATGTTTTTATTAGCCGCTTCAACAGCACCATTCATCTTTGGATGGTAGATGACGGAGTTGAGATGTTTGATGTGGAATTTTCTGCATAATTCTTCCATCATTTTGTTGTTGAGGTTCTTAGCATTGTCTGACACGATGTCCTCTGGTTGTCCATATCGACAGATGACATTGTTTCTGATGAAAACAATGATAACTTCTTTAGTAACCCTGGGGAAGGATGCTACTTCTACCCATTTGGTGAAGTAGTCAATCATGGTGAATATGAATCGATGTCCATTACTAGCTTTGGGCTCGATGGGCCCGATAACGTCCATTCCCCACATTGAGAAGGGCCAGGCGACCTCATATTGTGGAGTTCCCTTGGAGGGGCGTGGATAGCATTCCCATAAATCTGGCATTGATAGCACCTCTTGACATAATCATCACAATCATCTTTGAGTGTAAGCCAATAATGTCCTATTCTGAGAAATTTCTTGACAAGTAGGGGTCCGCTCATGTGAGGGCCGCATACTCCACCATGGATCTCATCCATGAGTCTCTGAGCTTGTTCTTTGTCCAGACATCTGAGGAGACCTAATCCTGCATCTCTTTTGTGGCGTGCATCTCCGCTCAGGTAGAATTTCATAGCAAGTCGATGAATTTGCCTCTTCTCAGTTAGGCTTGCCTCAACGTGTGTAGATCCATCTCGTAGATACTCCTTGATGTGGTGATACCAAGGGTTATGGATGGGAGGTAGCTCATCTGATACTTCTCCAATATAATTCCCATAGACTAGGGCTTTTTGCAGAGTAAACGTGATGTTTGGCATGTTTTCCTTGTCAGGTATGTAAACCAAGGAGGCCAACATTGCTAATGCATCTGCAAAATCATTCCTATTATGAGGAATGTGTAGAAAGGAGAATTCTTCGAACTCCAAAGCCATCTGTAGAACTTGCCGATGGTAAGGCAGCAAATGTAATTCTTTGGTTCGATAGATTTCTGTGGATTGCTTGATTACCAATTCGGAATCCCCAAAGACAGTTAACCGCCTGATGCCCATTGAATCGGCAAGTTTTAGCCCCATGATACGTTTCCTTCATACTCACCGTGTTGTTGTGCCGACAAACCGCAATTTTACACATACGACGGATAATGCCCCGTGATAGGATATTAAAACGCTGCCACTCCAGAGCCTTCTATGTTAACAGCTCCATCAAAATACATTCTCCATGTACGGGATGTATCGTACTGATGTTGTAGCTGAATTGTCATTACTCATTCATCAGGAAAGTATGTTTCCAAGAGTTTGTAATCCCCTGCAGGTGCGGCGGCCAGTTGATCCGCAATTCCTTGACCTGTGACAGACTTTTGCATCACATAGACGATGTCAAATTGTTGTAGGATCAACTGCCATTTGGACAGTCGACAATTTAGTATGGGCTTGCTGAAAACATACTCGAGAGGATCCATTCGGGATATGAGATGGGTTGTGTGACCATGGAGGTAATGCTGTAACCTCATGGAAGCCCATGCTAAAGCACAACAAGTCTTCTCAATCAGAGTGTACTTGTGTTCACTGATGCTGAATCTTTTGCTGAGGTAATAGATAACTCGTTCTTGGCCTTTATTGTCTTTCTGCCCCAGCATGCAGCCCATGGCATTGTCATTTATGGACAGGTACATAAACAGGGGGACACCATCCCTGGGAGGTACCAAAATAGGAGCGTTAATCAGTTGCTCTTTAATGCTAAGGAAGGCTTTCTAACACTCATCGTTCCATTTCATGGAGGAGTTCTTCCTTAACAGCTTGAAGATAGGCTCACAGGTTGCTATGAGTTGAGAATTGAATCTGCTAATGAAATTGATCCTTCCCAAAAATCCCCGTATTTCCTTCTCTGTCTGAGGAATGGGCATTTCCTTGATGGCCTAGATTTTGGTTGGATCCAGTTCAATCCCTTTGTGGCTGACTAGGAAACCTAGCAACTTGCCTGACTTAACACCAAAGCCGCACTTGGCGGGATTCAACTTCAAGTTGTACTTACGCAACTTGTTGAAAAGCTTTTTGAGATGGTCTAAATGGTCATCCCACTTCCAGGATTTGACAATGATGTCATCCACGTAGATCTCTATCTCTTTGTGTATTAAATCGTGGAAAAGAGCCATCATAGCTCGCTGATAGGTTACCCCGGCGTTGATGAGGCCGAATGATAACCGTCTATAGAAAAAGGTTCCCCAAGGCGTGATGAAAGCAGTTTTCTCACGATCTTTCTCTCAAATTATATAATTTGATGGTACCCATGCAAGCAATCAAGAAAGAGTACATGCCGATTGAGCAAAGATTGTCAATAAGAATGTGGATAAAGGGCATGGGAAAGCTATCTTTAAGGCAAGCTTTGTTCAAATCCCGGTAATCCACGCAAACTCGCACCTTTCCCCCTAGTTTAGGCACGGGAACAATGTTGGATATCCACTTCAGATATGGAGACACCATGATGATGCTAGCTTGAAATTGTTTCACAATTTCCTCTTTAACTTTTAAACTCCATTCACGTTTCAATCCCTTGAGCTTTTGCCTAACTGGCTTGAATCCTTCTTTAATGGGAAGGCGATGAAGAACAATGTCAGTGGACAAAACCCACCATGTCTTCATGAGACCATGCAAACACATCCTGGAATTGGGTTAATAGTGCAACTATGTCATTCCGTTGATTTGTGGTAAGGTCTGAACCAATCTGGATTAGCTTAGGGTTGTCTAAGGTTCCGAGATTGAAAGGAGTGATTTGATCAAGATTGGCTTTGGGTTTGTCTGCGACCCATTCCTTAATATCTTGAGGTGTCTCAATGTCCTCTTGGATGTCCATCAAGTCTGAGTCCAACTTTGCATCAAAGTTACATCCCTTGTGGAGAGAAGGCATGTCATCAGCAAGGACATGCACATCTAAATTCAAAGTCCTGAAATAAAAGATACTTTCACTTAATATATGTAACTGTTCGATCATACAAAAGTGTTAGCATATACTTGATAAAATAACTACAAATGTTGTAAAGGAAAGCAAGCAATTAAAGTTATCTACATGGCAGTGGGATTCTCTGCCCATTTTACCCTCGTTGACCAATGAATAGAGTGTTGCTCCAATTGTCGAGGGCAAACTCCTGATGGACTGCAGTGATGGAAGGATCGTCATTGTCATCCTTCTCCCAAATGATAACCATGACATCTGGGCAATCATCATCTGGGGTGTATCTATTTGTATGTTCATCATGAACAATGACGCGAATGTCTGCCATCATCAAGGCAAGGTCATTTTTACGTTTCCGTTACTTTTCTTCCTCCTCGGGATCAAGAATCAGAACCTCTTTTGCTTTGATTGGCACTAGTTTTGGAAACAACATAGCCACAACATGGGCTGGAACCTTTACTGGAGATTGCATCAACTCATGAGGTAAAGGTATAGAAAATTGTCGTGCGACGGAAGCTGGAGGAACCTGCTTGTGCTTATGAGGATTCCTCAGAATCGAATCGCGTAATAGCCTAGTCCTACCGTTCTATTTGATGGATATTTGGATAGGGTGCTTAATACCCTACTTATCTTTACCAAGCCCTTGTCCAGGTTGATGACCCAATGACATCATTTCTTGAGTGGCCGACATAACCTCGGCAGAAATCTTGGGTATGGGAAGTGGCGCTCAATAGAATGGTATTGCGTGTTACTCACTTCCGCAGTATGGAAATCGCCTCAACCAACTTCCTCAATTGAAGTCGATAATTGGTAGAGTTCCTTGTTCAGGACAATCCGGCTCAGCGTTGATAGTGACTAGACTGTTGTTGATAATGTATTTGAGTTGTTGATGTAGTGTGGAGGGAACAGCTCCAGCCATGTGTATCCATGGTCTCCCCAATAGGAGGTTGTATCCTGAGTCTATCTTGAGGACGTGGAAGGATACATTGAATGTATTGAGACCAATCTCAATTGGGAATTCAATCTTTCCAATAATTTCGCCGGGATTCATCAAAATCTTTGATGACCGTATAGCTGCTTTGGATTCGCTTGAGATTGATATTCATCTTTACCAAGGTGGCATAAAGACAGATATTTAGAGATGAGCCTCCATCTATCAATACTCCTGCTAGCATGTACCCGAAAGACAAAACTGCAATATGCAAAGGCTTGCAATGACTGGTCCCTTCAGAAGGTATGTCATCATCAGTGAAGGATATCACATTGTTGTTGAAAATGTGATCAACCAAATGTTGAAATTTTTCCACGTCCACTGATTTTGGCAAATAGGCTTCTTCTAAAACCTTCAAGAAGATCTTCCGATGATCCTCGTAAGAGAAAACCAAGTCCAAAGATTGAAATCGGTGTGGAGCTTCTCAAGCTTAAAACCATTTAGCTTCATTGTGGCTCATATAGTGCGGAGGAATTTTTCAATCTTCTCTATGGGCAACTTCCCTTTGCTTCGCAAGTAGGTTTAATAACCCGTTGAGGAAGATACAGTGGATTTTCCTTTGACACTGTAGCAGTAGTATGAGACGTGGATCCTTCAGCTTCTCTATAATTCCATGGAACTTTGTGTAAGCTGACAACAGGATGTTGTTGTCTGAAAGGTAAAGGAACTGGCTCTGATGCGGCCACTTTCAAAGGATTGTCAGCTCCTTTGAGTTGAATTGGTTGTATGGGAAATACTTCGACAGTCTCATCATCCACTTCAATATAATCACTCATCGATCCTTCCATTTGGTAGGACATGCATTCCCACCCTTGAGCTGCACATTGTAATCATCTGCTATTTGTAGGACACCGCTATCAATAAAATTCTGAATGAGATGACAGAGTGCCCAACATTCTTCTATGATGTGACCGCGAGAATGTGAATGATATTGACACATTTCATCAGGATTGAACCACCCTGAGCGGGGATTGATGGGAGGGGGAAGGAAGGTAATTCTTCCTTCGTTGATCAACATCTATAGTATCTCTTCCATGGATTGGCCCAAATAGGTGAATTCCCTCTGATTGACAAAATCCCGACGGGCTTTAGCATTTGCTCGCTTCACAACCTTATCCTCCATAGCTTCGCTTTTTGAAGGTGGTGAGGAGGCATTTATAACAAAAGGAAGGAGATAGGCATGCTCTCGCTTTGATTAATTGGCGTAAACATGATGGTCAGGGGTCACCATTTCGCCAATTGTTCAATTTGTTTGCAAAGAGCTTTCATTTTTTGTTCCATGGTAAACTGGAACTTTGCATAATCCCATTTGTCAACACCATCTTTGATGGGTTGGGATGATTCGCCATTAGAATTGGAACCTTGTGCAGTGCTCCAACTGATCAGGTTGACCTCTTCTTCTTTGTGTTGATGAAGAGGGTTATCTTGCACATGAGGTTGATCTGGTTTAGTGACCACGATCTCGCCGTTGCCTATTAGATCTTGAATCTTATGTTTCAAGGCCCAACAATCTTGAGTATCATATCCAGGTGCCCCAGCATGATAAGCACACTTCCGAGTAGCATTAAAACCCCTCCCATTAGGGTTGGCTGGTGGAAGAAGATGTGTAATTTTCTTCTGAGCAGTCAGAAGAGCAAGAATATTCTCTAGCGAGTCCCCTAAGGGTGTGAACGTTCAAGGTCACTTTACTTCTCCACTTTTAGGCAATGAAGGGTTTGAAGATTGTGCTGGAAAAGGGGAGTAGTTTCTCCTCTGCATAGGCATGCTTAGATTACCATTTTGTCCTTGCAGAATCAAGGAAACATCATCCTCTTTCTTTTTATGGACCCTCCGGGGGTTGTTTCCATAAGATCCGGACTGGATGTGCTCAACAACAGCTTTAAGAGCGGCTAAGTCTTGAATTTTATAGGACTTCAATCCCATCGCAGCCATTTCTCCGTGCTTGATCATTTCAGAGAATGGTTTGCCAATACCAACTAGAACTCTTTCACAGAAAGGAGCTTCCTGTACATCTATGAAAGTCATGACCATTTCTGATTCCGTCATGGAAGGAATAATAACTTTAAAGCATGCCCCACCTTTTTGTGTGCTACTCTAAATGACTCATTAGACTGTTTCTTGACCTTGGTAATTTGGTACCGGTCAAGAGCCATCTGAGATTGAAAACTCTATTGAGTAAGGAAGGCGTGAGCCAGCTCTTCCTAGCTATGGATCTTAGAGTTGTCTAATCTGGTATACCATGAACGGGCTTCTCCAATCAGACTTTTCTCAAAACAAATTGTGATTCGAGCTTTTCATTTTCCGCGTAAGACCCAAGTTCTCTGATGAACACCTTTAAATGTGTATAAGTATCCCCTAATATGTCATATTTCTCAAAATCAGGGGTCTTGAATTTCTCTGGATATTGAACACCAGGAAATATGCAAAGGTCTGTATATGAAACACTACCATGGGTTCCAATCCCTTTTAGAACACTAATATTTTCCTCCATTTGAAGGATCTTCTTCCTGATATCACCGGTGTCTAGATCTCCTTTGAGATGGGTGTTTTCAGGGTCTTTGTTGGTTGTATCCAACCGATGTTCGGAATTGTTTTTCCGGACCTTGAACTCCTCCTCGTGAGAGGATTCTCAGATGTATAGGTATCTTCGCACTCTCGAGTAGACCGTGTAATTCTTTTAGTAGAATAGCCAAGTCTGTGATTTGTTTACTCAATCCGTCAAATTCTTCTGGAGAGCAGATTAGATCGGGTCAAGAAGACATTATCGGTCAGTAGGCTCGCTACCTTTTTTGATTTTGAGCGTAAATGTGCCCAATTGCTTCCCTACAAAAGACTTCTGTAGTTTAGTCTTAGGGTAATATAAATGTTATCATAACATGTCCGTTTAGGAATTTTATCCTGTAAAGCCGGTTGTTAATTGATAACATGTCATGCATGCACATATATTCTTCATATTTTCCATTACATATGGATGAACATGGAATAGAATTACAAGTAAATGTTTTTACAGGTAATTTAAAATGGAAAATATGAAGAGACTTCCCTCTGCGTTTGGTTTATCAGAGGCTGACCTATCTTAGGGTAACTCTCGCAGCTTTTTGGCATGAAGGTTCCCAGATCATCACAATCTAGTTGATGGGAAGTTAATCCAGTCGTTCAACTAGAGCGAATCTGAGTGGTGGATTTCTTGAGCCCCGGGGAATCATTCTTCCCACGAGTCCAGTAATCAAACACCGACAGGATAGCCTCCTGGTGGAGGGACCACACAACATACATTCACATACAACGTGTCTCACCGTTTATGCAAAATGATGACATGTGTGAAGCACTAATATCACAGATAGATATTTAGCAGTGCAGTAATTAAGATGCATCCGTACACATTCATCATAAATGTAAATTCAACATTCACACACAAGCATATAACAATTATGAAAAGCTTGAAATAGCGGCTTAAGCCCTCTCTTCGATTCCCCAAAGAGAGTCGCCACCGTCGACGCCGGGATTTTTTTTGTCGTCCTTTTCGCATTTGTTCTTTGGTGTTTTCATGTTAATGTGAGATTTGTTTGAAAAAAACAAGTGAAAAGGGTCCGACATGTATAATGTTGACGATTTGACTTTAAGAGTCGCCAGTTGGTGTATTTAACTGGTTGCACCAACGCAACCGAAAAGGTTTGCACATTGACCCAGTGTTTTGACACTACTAGACGGGTCTCTAAAACCAAGATTCATTTTAGGGTTGGGGGCTTGATTATGCGGAGGGAAGGTGTTAGGCACCCCCCGACATCCGTGTTACCACGGTGACCGCCACTTTTCAAAGAAATTGTTATATGAATGTGTGTGTTTGTGTGTGTGTGGATCAATGTGTAGTTATTTGAAAGTAGTGCGAGGCTTCGTTCGCACCTATATACACAAGGTTTGAATTTTATAGAAAAATTTAGTTTTAACCATGATATAGAAATGACGTTTTGTGAAAGAGGTTTTTCAAACCCTGTGCTCAATAGGAATTGAGACCTTTTCATACTTCCATTTTATTATTAAATGTTTGGCTTGTTTGCTTTTATTTTCGAGACGCAAAGCATTCTCGAAAAATAATATACAGCAGATCTTAGAAACCTCATGGGCATGATGACCATCCAAGGAAATTCGTACAATCGTAAAATAATATATGTGTCGCTTACAATTGAAAAATGTCCATCATCGAACCGAATCTAGATTCATGAACCGAACTCGTGATCACATGATTCCTAGGCTCACATGATAACGCAATTTATATGGAAAGCGATGGCGCTATATATATATATAAAAGTTGTAAATATATATATATAAATGATAATCAACCGCCACGAAAGTAAACTCTAGGCGGAACAAAATGTAAATAAAGTTGTAAAGCGATCAACTACCACGTAAGTAAACTCCAGTGGGACGGAATGTAAATAAAGTCGTAAAAGGTCACAAAGTGAACTCCAGTTCTGATAAAATGTAAATATATATATATGTACGGATATATATATATATATATAAAAGTAAGAAACGACCGATATGAATCTGAATCCAGTGCTCATCTGATATGTCCGACAAAGAATTATATATAATATATATATATAAAGCGATTAAACGACCGGATGTAAATCCAGCTCATCGAGATATGTCTCGATAACAATTATATATGCAATATATATATAAGCAATTAAACGCACTGTATATAAAATCCGTGCTCATCGATATGATCGACCACGCTTTATATATATATAAGTATATATATATATATATATATATATATAATTAAACGCCTGCATCAAGTTCAGGCTCAATCGAGGCATAACTCGATAATTTTAGTCCATATATAAAATATATACATATATATAAGTATATATATATGATGCATGAAATGAAAACTACTGAATTCAAGTCCGGCAAACACACTCACACGACTCTCAACGTACACAACAAAGTGTGTGCTAATATGAGAAGAAGGCTTTATAGAATATAAGAAGGCTTACAAGGTAATGCCAAAGTAGACTTCTATATCTTTAAATGGATAAACACTCAACCCCACGGATAAAAGATAGTTATATGTGAGCTAACTAGTGTTTAGAAGTGAGGAAAAACTCAAAAGATGTGTATGTAGAGTAAAATGGGCAGGCTTCCTCGCTTTTTCCCTCCCTCCACTTCTCAAATGGTCAATTCCCAAGGCTTGTATATATATAGACGGATGGTCATAGTACACTGCACCACAGCTTGTACCTCGCATTTGGTCGTGATGCATCCGAACCTCGCGGGTCCCGTCGTCTTGTAGTACATGCACTCATGCACTGTAAAGTCCGCTCGAACTTGTAGAACTTTAATCCGAGCATCCGAACGAGGTATATCTGACCTTCTTCGGACCGTTTGTGTTGAGAGTTATGCAATGACATGGATTAGAGGTTGTCAGACGGGTCGAAGAGGGTCTATGCCCATGGTCTTCAAGCTTCAAATTCTATCCAAAGTACTATCACACATAATAGTCACTCAGGATTGTCAATCCTCGGCTCTTGTGGGACATTGTTGGATGTATGTATGTATGAAGTGTTGAGACCACGTGCCATTACCGAAGGAACAAGATGACGTTTGACTCTTCGTCGGGATTATCGCTGATTTGAGTTGAAAGTAGACGTTGCTCAAGGTTACAGCTGAGATTGGACTACTTGTTGGTATGCCGCGATATCATCTTGTTGAGATGGTAAGATGACGTTGTGATACCTCATCGGGGTTATCGCTGGTTTAAGCGGAAAGCAGACGTTGCTCGTGGTTACATCTCGAGATTGACCGCCGCTTGTTTGTTTGTGTCTCACCGCTATCTCGTGGATGTTCTGCCTCGCCCGCTTGTTATCTCCGGGTCTGAGGTGTGTGTGCCTCGATAGGATGTATGTGGTTGAAGCTGATTGCATATGTTTGAAACAAGCATATCCGGGGTAATCGCCGGAACTGCAATGGCATCTCTTGGGGCTATCACCAAGGATGGGGTTGTTACTCCTAGTGTTGTCTCTGGGACTGGAATTGAGCGTCGTGGTGTTATTACCGAGATGTAATCGCCTCTCGGTGTTTGTTGCTTGGTCTTTTGATCTCGCATATCTCTCGGGTTATCTCCGAGATTAGAAATGACATTCCCGGTGTGTGTTCCGGGTTTGAGATGATGTTCCCGGTTTGTGTTCCAGGTTGGAGCTGAACTTCTGGTAGTATCCGGAATGGATGTAAGTTGTCTTTTAGGGTTATCTCCAAATGGCGAATCTACCCTCCTACAATGTTAGTAATAGGAGCGCAGAAAATTTTGAGTGTCTACAGTGGTTTCCTACAAACAACCAACAAATTAGTTTTCGTCTCATTTACATTGTTTTCACAGTGAGTTATATCGGTTACTAATTCGTATATACCTCCGCTCTCTGAAGGAATTGTTTAGCCCAGCTCCTATACATCCACCATTAAAGAGTACGATTTCACTACCTCAGACTTGATACTCACTCGTACACATACTCAAGAAATTGGTGATTATCAAAGATATTTGAATGTCACCAACTTACTATAATAAAATAATTTCACATAAATTATTTAATATCAATACATAAATTTTTATCCATCTTCTTACTAATTCATCTCTAAAACTCTTAAAAAATATATAATAATTATATATATTTATTAAACACAACATTACTTATTACATAGCTCATATTACCCTATGTAACACAATACCACATACCTCGTAACACATTTATATTCTTGTTCGAACCCATCTCATGCTATAAGAATTTAACTACTAAATTCTTATTTTAATATTTTCTTAAAATTTGGGTTCTTACATCCTCTCCCCCTTATAAGGATTCCGTCCTCAGAATCACTGAAACCTCCTCTACTCGATGTCATTCTAAATATTACATATTCTTCTGAATAATTTTTATCCATTCTCTTTTCGGAAGTTTAATTATAACTTGCTCGCTTACATTCTACCTCATTTTCCTTTCTAAGAAGCATTCTACTAACTACATTCATCACACAGAATGTGACACCCCCAAATCCGGGTTACCTGACCCTCGAGTTTGGTGTTCACGGTCCACAGTATAATTATCATCTAACTACCCATTCATATAGAAATAAAATATTACATCACATTAACTGATATAGTTAATAAATTACCCTATGTTCTCTAACCTTAATATTACAAACATACCCTTTAGATATACAAAAAGGGTTTACAAACATAACATAATAATAATGTTCATTAATAATTAATTTATCACTATGCCTTTGTCTTTATCCTTTGCAGCACCTCATGCCACTTTGTCCCTAGCTAAAAAGTTTTATTTAGCAAGGGTGAGCAATAAATTTTCCCCGCAAGTTAAGATATACAATAAATTTATAAAAATCAGAATTACAGACTATCTATTTTGATAGAATGAAACCAAAGTTCGGAGAACTTTGAAATAGCTGAACAAAGCTTTAATAACTAATAAGTCTTCTCGAATTCTATGCAACACAATAATCTGATAATGAAAGAGTACAACGTTTTTAAAGTTTCTACGATATTCTAATTAATAATCAAGAATCAAATCTATACAACAACAAAGTGGAATGTTTTCCAGATTTATGCTTAGCGGTCCATTAGATCTTGAACTTCTCTTCTCGAGTAACTATCAAAGATTGGACTTTGATATACCCAGGTGTATCAGATAACCATAAAGATTAAATTATAACCCTCTGCAAGTACTTAGAGCCGGCCAACTCCTTGTACCTTATATTATGCATAATACTTACACGCGCGCAAAGGCCGAATACACGACCAATAAAATGTTCCTTTTTTATAAAAAGTTGTTCTTCTCAGTCTTCGAATCAAAATTTGATTTAACAACGAAATACTACGATTTCAATATTTAATCACTTTCTTGATCTAGCCGAAATAGTTGGCATCGATCAGTCAATAGTAATTGAATTCTCTTCTAGAACCTATCAAGTTCTAACAATTTTTTGTCTATCTAGAATAATTAGCTAGGACATATCTCAACACAATTCGACTATAGACAGGAATTATCTGTACTGTTAATAATAGCTTCTACGGATGTAAATATCCAACAACAGTAATTATCTATTTATATTATCAGAATTCACTAATTCAATTTGAATTAATAAATATGCACTAACTTTGAATAATCAACAATAATTCTCAGATGTGGTTTAATCAACAATAATTAACCACCATAATATTTGAAAAATATAAATCAAGGTTGAGTTAAGGAAACTTGCCTTCCGCGTTGATTACTGTTATACAACATACTTATCTGCGTTTGAAAGACTTATAATCACAATATCGGTCTTACAATTAGCACAATAATTCATAACAAACAATACTATAATTTACAGTCAATACTTCTCCTAGACACATTACCACATAGTAACAGCAGTGTTTATAACCTATATAAACACTTATCACGTCTAACAAGTTCAGTCTAGTTGGACTTCGGTCTATTCTCGGTGTTCTGGTCACCCTATCTGACAATTAACACATTGATTGTCAATTAAAATTGAACTCTAAGCTTCAATATTATTTTAAATAAGTCAATTATCCTTTATAATATTTTTTTGGAAGCTTTTAATCATTTATAAACAATTATTATAATTTATAATAATTTTTCAAACACTTAAATCATTTTTAAATGATTTAAATACTGTTTAATTCCATCATCATTAGTATTTAATAATATTAAAATACTAATGACATATTTGTCAAAATATTAAAGTTATTAATAATAACTTAAAATATTTTTAAATTACCAATATTCTACATAAATGAATTTTAAAGTAATTAAAATAATTTTAAATTATCATCATTAATATTTAAATATTAATGAAATTCTTATCAAAATATTAAAAGTCATTATTTATAACTTAAAATATTTTTAAATCAATTTTCTCATTTTGAATTGATTTTTAAATCAATAAAACCATTTTTAATTCATTTATTTAATACAATAATTAAATAAATCTAACATTGTTAATATTAATTTATTAATGAGAATTCTCCAAAAATATTGAAAATTATATTTTATAATTCAAAATATTTTTAAACACTATATTCTCATTTAAAATAATTTTTATAATATTAAAATCATTTTTCTCTAATTTATTTAATATAAAAATTAAATAAATTAAATATCATTAATATTAAATTATTAGTTAAAATTCTACAAAAATATTAAAGGTTAGATTTTATAAGTCAAAATATTTTTAAATACTTTATTCTTATTTAAAATGATTTTTATAATATTAAAATCATTTTCTCTAATTTATTGAATATACTAATTAAATAAATTAATTACAATTAATATTTAAATAATTATAAATATTAATGAAAATATTCCAAATATACAAAAATTATTTTTCATAATTTAAAATAATTTTTAAAACCATTTTTAATAATTTTTAGAATTTATTTCTATTTTTTAAAATATTTTCCAAAAAATCAGAAATTAAAATTATTAGAAACCATCGCTATAGCCTATAGCGACACTTTTCAGTCGTGTTAGGTGCTCTTGAGCTTAAGAACACTGACAAGTCAGTGTTCAAGGTGCTCAGTTTGACCACCTTTGATTTTCAGTGTAATCAGGATCTTGGCTAGCTTGAACTGTGATCGTGTAGTGTTTATGTAACACTACAACACCCAACCATCAGCTTGGTCATACAACAAAACAACAAGAAAATCAGACTCTTTAAAGTCGTTGTCAGACATCTTCTAGGTTTTCTGGGTAACCCAGAAACCCAGACAATCGCGAGGTACCACTTTGTGGTTCGATTTTAGCTTAGTTCTGGTCATTGTATTTGTGTTATAAAGGTTCACACCTATAGTACATATGCCATAGAACATTTATACATCACCATATCAGTCTAACAACAGCACATGTTCCAGATTCAACTCGGTCAAAGTCTGACATAATTTGTATTCATCCAATTTCTGGGTTTTCCAGAAACGGTAATCGTGATTGTGACGCCCCTAAATTCTCTACATTCACTGTAGCCAATTTGGTGCTCACATAAATATTCTATAAGACAATCATTCCTATAAATCAAAGATTCACAGTACTCATAGTAAATAGTAGTTCTTGTAGGGATTTCGGCACAAAAACGCAGCGGAAATAAAATAATCAAAGCAATTTCCGAAACCCAACACAGGATCCATGCGAAAAATCAATTAATTCAGAGGTTTAGATATTATATCGAAAATGAAAGTGTTTCTGAAACGGCTTCGAATCCTTAACGCAATTCCTCACGAAACTACGTCTCTATGGTATCCACACGAATGCAATGCTTTTAACAATTGAACGATTCTCGCAATAAGAGGGACTTACAAGATAGCTACCACCAAAGAACCTTTATGAAATGCACGCTTTTCTCTCTAGTCTCTCTGTAAGAGCGCCTAGGGTTTTCAAGTTATGATCTAACCCTAAGTAGCTGCTATATATCCTATATATAGAAGTTAAATGGAATTAATCAAAACCTAATTTCATAAAATCCGAATTTATATATATAACTTAATTAAGTCTTACTTAATTAATATACATATATACAAACTTTCCTTTTAATTTAAATTAAATGATTTAAATACTATTAATCATATTAATATATTTAAATCCTTAAAATTTAAATTTATTCCCTTTTAAATTACGTTCTATGTGTGTGACCCTATAGGTTATTATCACGTTGGCAATAATTTTAAAATCATATTATAAAATTATAAACATTGAGCGGCATCTAGTAATGCATCACTGCTACCCAAGTAATAATAAGATCGATGATTCGATGCAACCTTTTAGTGACCAATGTTTCAATGTAATTTAATCCTTTTAACCTTAATATCCTAGATTAAACTCGAGTCATGGAATGTGTTATACTCTTCATAATTTAATATGAGTTTTCTTGATCAATGAGTAGACTATATGAAACAAATCACTATTTGAGCATGGCCATGCATTTCATAGTCCTACACAATCAAGAGGCCTATGGATATCACCCCTAATATATAGGAGGGTTAAATTCCATCTAGATCACTCATATTCCTCACACGATTCATGATGTACCCAATAATCACCTTTATAGTCCACCCTATTAAAGGTGACATTTGATGATATCAAAGTACATAAATTCTCATGTAGTAATATAGTGATTTCAGGTTGGAGGACCATTACATCATTATCACTATGAGAATTTCTAATGACACTTCGCATAATGCTCCACATAGAATTCTCATGGTGGGTCTGTCTAGTACATCGTTCTCTAACATGTACCTATGCATTGACTTAATATCTCATATATTTATGATAAATGAGATTTGGTCATCAGTCAATCCACATACTAGTCTCAATGCATCAATGTTGTCCCATCAACAATGATACTCGACTAGGGACATTTAAGAACAATGATACTAATTGTAATTATATAATCTCATGTTCAAGTCACATACTTGAAACCATATAATTTGTATCACTATTCTAAGGAATTTTATTATGTTAACAATTATATAACGCAATAAATAAAACCATAATAAAATCATTCATTTATTCAATCAAATATAATATCAAAACGTTAAGCAATTATATCAAATAATTGGCCTCTAAGGCATAAACTCTAACAGTCTCCCACTTGCACTAGAGCCAATCACTCATGTATCTAATACCCATGGAACTAGTGTGACCATCGTTAGCTTGCTTTGCGACAAAGCCTTGGTCGATGGATGGATCTCGCAACATTATCTTCATTGGCACTCTTCCTATATGTACATCTCCTCTATCAATGATTTCACGGATGAGATGGTACCGCCTAAGTATATGTTTGGATCGTTGGTGAGATCTGGGTTCCTTAGCCTGTGCAATGGCTCCATTGTTATCACAATATAGCTTAACCGGATCAACAATGGTTGGAACAACACCTAGTTCAGTGATGAACTTTTTAATCCATACAGCCTCCTTGGCCGCACTAGAAGCAAAGAATATACTCAAACACATTTGTAGAGAATCCACCACTCGCCTCTTGCTTCAACTCTTCCATTCTAACAAAGACCACCATTAAGGCAAAATAAAAAACCTGAATGAGACTTATAATCATCATTATCAGTCTGCGAAACTAGCATCTGTGTAACCCTTTACTGCTAGTTCATCTTCACCTCCATATACCAAGAATGAATCCTTAGTCCTTTTAAGGTACTTGAGGATATTCTTGACCGCATCGATGACCTTCACCGGATTCGATTGTATCTCGTCGTCATGCTCAAAGCATACGAGACATCCGGACGAGTACATATCATTGCATACATGATAGATCCATTTGCCGAAGCATAAGGGATCTTTCTCATATGCTCCTCATCATCTTGTGATTTAAGACATTGGGCCTTAGAGATCTTTACACCATGAGTCATGGGTAAATGTCCTCTTTTGCCTCTTGCATGCTGAACCATTTCAGCACTTTATCTATATGTGTACTCTGACTTAGACCGATCATTTTTCTCAATCTATCTTGATAGATCTTGATACCTAAAATGTAGGCTGCATCGCCTAAATCTTTCATGGAGAAACATTTTCCTAACCATGTTTTTACACTGTAACAGTAATGAAGGAATGTCATTCCCAATAATTAATATGTCGTCATCATATAATATCAGGAATACAATGTGACTCCCACTAACCTTCTTATATACACAAGGTTCATCTTCATTTTTAATAAAGCCAAACTCTTTGATCGCTTCATCAAATCAAGATTCCAACTCAAGAGGCTTGCTTCAATCCATAAATGGATCGTTGCGACTTACATACCTTTCCAAAGATCCTTTGGAGCGACAAAACCCTCAGGTTGTGTCATGTACACATCCTCAAGGAGATTTCCATTAAGGAAAGCAGTTTTGACATCCATCTGCCAGATTTCGTAATCACAAAAAGCTACAATAGCAAGTAAGATCCTGATGGATTTAACCATTGCCACTGGAGAGAAGGTTTCATCATAGTCAACACCTTGAACTTGTTTGAAACCTTTTGCTACCAGTCGGCCTTTATAGGTTTGTACATTACCATCCATATCGGTTTTCTTCTTGAAAACCCACTTGCACCCTATTGGTTTTACCCCTTCGGGTGGATCAACCAAAGTCCATACTTGGTTAGTATACATGGAGTCCATTTTAGATCTCATGGCTTCAAGCCATCTCTCAGAATCTGGTCCATTCATAGCTTCTTGGTAGGAAGCAGGCTCATTCTGATCTATGAGCATCACATCGCCGTTTTGAGTCACAAGATATCCATAATATCTCTCGGGCTCTTGGCGTGTCCTACCAGATCTACGAATTCCTTGTGTAATTTGAGCAGGTTCACTTTCCACAACATCTTGTGGTTCCTGCTCACGTTCCAACTCAGGTTCAATGATATTCTGTGGTTCTCGAATTTCTTCGAGTTCTACTTTCCTCCCACTGTTTCCTTTAGAGACAAATTCTCTTTCTAGAAAAATACCAGTTCGAGCAACAAACACTTTGTTCTCAGAAGGTTTGTAGAAATAATACCCTTTTGTTTCTTTTGGGTATCCCACAAAATTACATTTGTCAGATTTGGGTCCGAGCTTGTCAGAATCCAGACATTTTACAAATGCCTCGCAACCCCAAATCTTCATGAACGACATACTAGGACGTTTCCCAGTCCACATCTCATATGGTGTCTTCTGAACCGTCTTTGTAGGAACACGGTTAAATGTGAATGCAACTGTCTCTAGGGCATAACCCCAGAAGCTTATTGGAAGATCTGCATGACTCATCATTGATCGTACCATGTGCAACAAGGTTCGATTCCTCCTCTCAAACACACCATTCCATTGTGGTGTTCCAGGTGGAGTGAGCTATGATATAATACCACACTCCTTTAGAAGGTCATCAAAGTCTTGGCTTAAGTATTCACCTCCTCAATCGGATCGAAGGGCTTTTATGCTTTTGCCAAATTGGTTTTGAACTTCATTCTTGAATTCCTTGAACTTTTCAAAGGATTCGGATTTGTGTCTCAGAAGATACACATATCCATATCTACTGAAGTCGTCAGTAAATGTAATGAAGTAATAAAACCTACCTCTTGCTAACGAACTCATGGGTCCACATACATCACTATGTATAAGTCCCAATATATCGCTAGCCCGTTCACTGTGTCAATTCAAAGGGGCTTTAGTCATCTTTCCTAATAAACAAGATTCGCATTTTTTATATGATTCAAAATCAAATGAATCCAAAAACCCATCTTTATGGAGTTTTGATATGCGTTTCTCATTTATATGGCCTAAACGACAGTGCCAGAGATATGTCAGATTTGAATCATTTGATTTAAATCGTTTTGTATTTATGATATAGATAGGCATTTCCAAATCAAGAATATAAAGACCATTAAACAATTGTGCAACACCATAACATATATCATTTAAGTAAAACGAACAACGGTTGTTCTTTATTATAAATGAAAAACCTTTCTTCTCCAAACAAGAAATGTAATAATGTTTTTGCTTATAGCGTAACAAAATAACAATCTTCTAATTCTAAAACTAGCCCAGAGGGCAAAGATAAATGATAAGTTCCTACGGCCAGTGCAGCAACTCTTGCTCCATTCCCAACACGTAGGTTAACCTCTCCTTTTGCCAAAGTCCTACTCCCTCGGAGTTCCTGCACATTAATACAAATGTGAGAACCACATCCAGTATCTAATACCCATGATGTAGAAGTAGACAAGTTGACTTCTATAACATATATACCTAAACCAGAAGTCCCACTTCCTTTCCTTTTCTTCACTTCTTCCAAATAGGCAAGACAATTCCTTTTCCAGTGTCCAGGTTTTCCACAAAAGTGACAATCACCTTCTTTAGCCACCCCACCTTTAGGTTTTAAAGCATGTTTGGTTTTGGATTTAGGTTTGGCACCAAAATTAGATCCTATCTTCTTCTTGCCTTTCCATTTTCCCTTAGCATTCCCCTTTTGCACCATCATTATGGGAGCGGATCCTGCCTTTTTCAGGTTGTTCTCGGCAGTTCTTAACATGCTCTCAGTAAGGGGTTTTGCAATTTCATTCATAAGATAAATCATGAAAAATTGAGAATAACTGTTGTTCAGAGATTGCAAAACAAGATCTGTTTGGGCCTCCAGAGTGATTGGAAAACCCAACCTATCAAGGTACTCAATATACCCAATCATTTTCAGCACATGTGGACCAACTGGATCACGTTCACCCATCTTACAGTGATACAACGCCTTGCTTATATCATACCTCTCCTTTCGAGCATGCCCTTCGAACAATTTCTTGAGATGCTCGATCATCTCATAAGCATCCATCAGCTCATGTTGCTTCTGAAGCTCAGCGTTCATGGTTGTTAGCATGAGACAACTCACGTCCAGAGCATCATCTTGATGCTTCTTGTAAGCATTATGCTCCGCACGTGGTGCAGTATCAGCTGGTGCTACAGGAATGGGTTTTTCAATGACATATAGCATGCGCTCTTGTTTGAGGACAATCCTCAAGTTCCTATGCCAGTCAAGGAAATTAATTCCACTCAGCTTGTCCTTCTCAAGGACTGATCGTAGTGAAAGACTACTTATATTGTTGTTGTTTGCCATTGATATCTACAATTTATAAGTGCAAAAAAATAATAAGTCAAATTGTAGAGTTGATATTATGTAATTGATAATAGTACATTCAAAATATACCTCCCACTATTATATTCAAATTAATAGCCCTCACTATTAATTCGGAAAGCATTTTTTAATTAAATCTTTCTAGTAAGCCAAGATCCATATTTCATTATGCCCTAAGTTAGCTTTGGCTAATCTCTTAAAACACAATTATTTAGGTAGACAACCCTTTTGTCAATTATATCATATATAACTCTTGGATAGTGTGGTAAACAACAATTGTTTCTAGTCCATCTAATGGTACCTACCAACCTCTATGCCTCTAAGTCCACAATCCTATTGAGATAACTTAGTTAAGTCGGGCCCAATGATTTTAACAGTTTGGATATCACAATTATCCTATCACATCTTTACCTAGATAAATAGGGTACTTTGCTTTGGCAAACCTACATCTATTGATTAAGGTCTTGATGAGTGTTATTCATTGGAAGGCATCTGATTTAGACCTAATAATTTAATGAGGGATTTTATTAATAAATTTAGATGTCACCAATTTTTTTATTAAGCATGCACATTATTTATCATATCATATCACATACAAGCATAAATAAAGTGCGAAATTAAATGTGTCACAGTTATGGCCCAATCCAATGTCAATCTTTTCAAGCTAATGAAAGGTTGAAGGTCAATCTAAGGTGGTAAAAGATCTTAAAATAAATAGCTTCCTTGGATCTTCCTCAAGCATGTACCTCCTCTCCATCATCATCTTTCCTTCATCTTTTCATCTTCATCGATTACAGATTATTACATGACATAAAGAAACCTCGATTTACATTCGAGGGGATTTAGATGAGAAGAGAATATTACATTAGAATTTATAGAAAGGCACGACATGCAAGCCGTATTTCAAAACCAAAAAACCACTAACCTATGGGTCAAAAGGTCATAACTGTGCACCATGCATATCACAATAAACAAATAACAATTCATATATAATTAAAGAAAACTATATATAACATATAGGGGACACGACCATCGTGCATATTTACTACTGATATTCATAATACCAGATTATGTCGATTACAGAATATCATATACTCAATTAATAGAACATCATATACATGCATATCAATTACTGATATTCATAATACCAAAATATATCGATTACAGAATATCATATACTCAATTTTAGTTCGGTAAAATTGTAACATCATATATCAAATATATCGAAAACAATAAAACACGTAATCTGAATTAATCGTTTCGCAAGTAGCTCTGATACCACAGTAGGGATTTTGGCACAAAAACGCAGCGGAAATAAAATAATCAAAGCTATTTTCGAAACCCAACACAGGATCCATGCGAAAAATCAATTAATTCAGAGGTTTAGATATTATACCGAAAATGAAAGTGTTTCTAAAACGGCTTCGAATCCTTAACGCAATTCCTCACGAAACTACGTCTCTATGGTATCCACACGAACGCCGCACGAACCGTCGAACGATTCTGCAATAAGAGGGACTTGCGGTACTAGCCACCAAAGGAACCTTTATGAAACTGTATGTTTTCTCTCTAGTCTCTCTCTAAGAGCGGCTAGGGTTTTCAAGTTATGATCTAACCTAAGTAGCTGCTATATATCCTATATATAGAAGTTAAATGGAATTAATCAAAACCTAATTTCATAAAATCCGAATTTATATATATATAACTTAATTAAGTCTTACTTAATTAATATACATATATACAAACTTTCCTTTTAATTTAAATTAAATGATTTAAATACTATTAATCATATTAATATATTTAAATCCTTAAAATTTAAATTTATTCCCTTTAAATTACGTTCTATGTGTGTGACCCATATAGGTTATTATCACGTTGGCAATAATTTTAAAATCATATTATAAAATTATAAACATTGAAAGGATCTAGTAATGCATCACTGCTACCCAAGTAATAATAAGATCGATGATTCGATACAACCTTTTAGTGACCAATGTTTCAATGTAATTTAATCCTTTTAACCTTAATATCCTAGATTAAACTCGAGTCATGGAATGTGTTATACTCTTCATAATTTAATATGAGTTCTCTTGATCAATGAGTAGACTATATGAAACAAATCACTATTTGAGCATGGCCATGCATTTCATAGTCCTACTCAATCAAGAGGCCTATGGATATCACCCCAATATATAGGAGGTTAAATTCCATCTAGATCACTCATATTCCTCACACGATTCATGATGTACCCAATAATCACCTTTATAGTCCACCCTATTAAAGGTGACATTTGATGATATCAAAGTACATAAATTCTCGTGTAGTAATATAGTGATTTCAGGTTGGAGGACCATTACATCATTATCACTATGAGAATTTCTAATGACACTTCGCATAATGCTCCACATAGAATTCTCATGGTGGGTCATCCAAAGACATCGTTCTTCAACATGTACCTATGCATTGACTTAATATCTCATATATTTATGACCAATGAGATTTGGTCATCAGTCAATCCACATACTAGTCTCAATGCATCAATGTTGTCCCATCAACAATGACACTCGACTAGGGACATTTAAGAACAATGATACTAATTGTAATTATATAATCTCATGTTCAAGTCACATACTTGAAACCATATAATTTGTATCACTATTCTAAGGAATTTTATTATGTTAACAATTATATAAAGTAATAAATAAAACCATAATAAAATCATTCATTTATTCAATCAAATATAATATCAAAACGTTAAACAATTATATCAAATAATTGGCCTCTAGGGCATAAACTCTAACAGTTCTCGTCAGAACAATAATTTTAACTGACTACCCACACTTGGACGTACAGGTTCAGTATCTTATAGATATTTCTACCATATCTATAATTCTTATCTATCTGACCTCCATAGTATTAATGTTAGAGTTCTTGGAACTGAGTGGAGTGCTACCTCAGTGCATCAGAGAGCCAATGTCTGTTAATACTATCATTCAGATATATAGTTCATATAGATACTGTACACTTTTCTAATTCCATTAGAATGACAACTGTAACGTCCACAAATTTTAAACTCCTTATTAATTAAATATGTGATTTAATTTTAATAAGTTAGTTTTGTGAGTTTATTTAAACCTTATATGGTTATGTGAATTTACGAAAGGATTAAAGGGAGTCACTAATAGTTTATTTAAATTAGTAGACTAACCCTAAGTTTTTAATATCAAGGAATTGATAAGATTATTAATAATTAAATATTCAATTTACTTGAATATAGTAGCAAGAGATTATTTATATTGATTAATTACAATTATGAGTAATTAATTGATAATATGTTGATTTATAATTATTGAGTAAGAGATTAATATTTTATGTGATATGATTTTATTTGCTAGATTAATGGTGCAAGTAATGCACAATGGTATTTGGTGATAATAGAAAATGTACATGGATTATATGTATGCGCACAACTTGATACTTGTAGTTAAGAAATACATTATTTGCTCTTTGAATCTTTATAACCTATGTTATAATAAATAAATTGTGTAGTAGTAGTAACACATTTATATTATATTATGGGACTTATAGTGTCCAAACCAAGCCTTAGTTGATCAAGTATGCTGAGAATTATTTCCTTGTCCCAAAATAAGTGTCTGTAGTACATGAACAGTAGCCTACATTTGATTTACGTGACTTTCATATGGCTAAAACTTAGGCAATGATTTGAAGGCCAATGGCCTATGGGGAGTTGTTGAACCACTTCTTCACAACCAATGTATTCTTCCTTTGCACCATGAGCTCCAATTTTGTGTAATGCCAATGTCTAGTTTGTGAGCTCCAAATTTAGTTTGTGTTGTTTGATAAGTCTTAGTGTGATAGTCTTAAGTTGCTGAGCATATCATAGAAGCATATTCAAAGTGTAGGAAGACTATTAAGCTTCAAAAGGTATAAAAGGTATAAGTTCTTAGTTGGGTTTATCAAATTCTTGAGAATTACTTGAAATTCTCTGTTAGTTTATGTGAATTATCATGCCATGATATGTTTATAATATATGTCTTCATGTATGAACACTTTAATATTGATTTGGAGCATGCTTGAATTGTTAGAAATTATGTTGCTAGTTACTCGCAAAAATGCAGTAACCTTATCGCCGACGATATAGATGGCGGCAATTATGGCTGACCCTACTTATTACAAATAGTATGCAATTGCATCTTAGTAAACCAAAATTAGTTCTGCTCGGATTATTGCGTACTACGCCTCTATTTGTACTAGGGTAAAGGTAGCATTGCTGCCAGCACTCTCGAAACCGATTCTTTGGTTTCGCTTATGTGTTACTAAATTGATGTTATCACCTATATACATGACTATAGAGGAGTATAACATGATAGGTAAAGCCTTTGTATGTTGTATGAAGTAATCAACTTGGATTGGTATGGAAGTTATAGCAAGACTTAAAGTTTTCAAAACTAGCTTTGTAGAAAACTTGTGGTCACGAGTTCTGAACTTTGAGAACATATACATGACTGGTTTGGAACCTAAGAGAGCATGAGATATGATGTATAGTGTCTTTATCATGATTCGAACTTGTTAGCTTTAAAGTAGAAAATGTTTTAAAGGGAAAGTTGTTATATTGAAGTAATATACATTAATACTACATGGTGTAGATTCTGGTGTTTAAAGATGTTAAGCATAACCTAATCACGCATGATATGAGTTCTAAAGTTGTCTTGTATGTGTATGTTGCATAATTTGGCTAAAATGATTTCAAAGACAACCTTGGACATGTTTTCAAACATAAGTTGCATATTATGTGAGTACTTAGATACTAAAGTAGTAAGATGTCATATTATGGCTATTATACTCCTAAGCATGATACATATGTATTGAGCATGATGGTTACATGAGTTTTTTTAATTTTAATGACATATAAATCGTAAGTTAAACTTGTGGTACTAAATTCAAGTATGGTCATGTGTTATGTGTGAAACACTAGCAAGTATGTAGGTTAATATGTATGTATACGTGTGTGTTAGAGTTTGACTGAAGACAGGAGAGCAAAAGCTCAACCTTGGTTCAGCCAAGGACAACAAGAATTGCACTGCAGTCCATAAGCTTTGGACTCAAGCACAAATTGCCATGAATCCTGCAATCACAAATAGAATATGTTTTTGGTCTGAAGTATTAAGGCATGCTTATATGATTACTTTACTTTGTAATGTGTGACTAATAGGTCATATAATATGTTGAGAAGCATGCTATGTGATGACTTGATTCTTTTAAGTGGAGACTCATATTAGTTTACACATGCTAATTGAAAGACTGACTTATTAATGTTAGGTCATTTCAACGCAAGTTAATTAAAGCTAGAATTATATTGTAGCTGAGCAAACAGGCAAGTATCCTAAACCCTTGCATTACTTTATTCGACGGATACCGTAAGCAAGTTCCTTGAACCCTACTTTTGTTAAGCAAGTTCCTTGAACCCTACTTTTGTTAAGTAAGTTTCCCTAAACTTACTCTAAATTATATTGAGCAATTATTCGAAATTATTGTGTTGCAAGTAATAGAGTCTGAACCTTTGTCCGGTCAGAAAAGCCTATGAAGTTTTATAAAAGCTATCCAAACCAATTGATGGTAAGGATTCTTAGACTGAAAGAACACCCCTTTCTATGATAGAGGATTGCAGGTATCTAATAAAGATACAATGAACAAATTTAAATGTTATGCATATACATAGAGTACGCGAGGCTGATCCCCTCAAGTACTTATTCTGGAGCCAGTAACCAAAGGGTCAATTAGCTATTCATTCCATTGGAGTGTTATAGTTCAAAGTCTACTTGACTAGTAGTTATTCTAAAAGCAATCATTATCTTTTCTTATGATATTCATATTGTTGAATTCTTCAGATATTATACTGTTGAACCCATTGCCAGACATTCTTCCATTCATCATGATATATCCTTATTATTGTACTTAAACTTGTTGAGCAAACTTGTTGCTCATCCTTGCTATATCATGAACTATATTACAGCTAAGCCCGAGACCTTAGGAAAGGACAATGGTAAAGGGAATATGTTGGATTATTACGAGAAGCAGAATTTATCTTATGCTTAGTTTAAATTACGATTATGTAATGTGAACCCTAATATTTATTTTAGGGTATGATTGTAAGATGATATTAAGGTTATCGTATCTTGGGACTAGTAACACTTTTTGAATGAACGACGTACGTTTATTATATTCCGCATGTTAGTTATCGTGTGTTGTTTAGAGGTGGATGTTTGTATTTTATCGTGATGACTGAACCGGGGTCAGAGGATCCAGATTCGGGGGCGTCACAACTAATTACTGCAAACTAATATTACATTAAACAAATAATATACTGTTACTATTACATGATAGTTTTTAACAAATATCCATGTCTTAAGCCTTTTATCCACAATACCGACACTTCTGGAATATATTCTTTCTATCTGCAAATGAAGAAAATATATGTAGGGATGACCTACAGAAAGCTCAGGAAGTTTTGAACAATAAACGAATGTTATACATCTATCAATTCTAAAATAAATGAACATAAAGTTCAAAAAAAATTTCCACACACACCAAAACTGGATTGAATAAACATAAAGTTCAGAGTAGTGCCATAAAGATATACTGAGGTTTATCTGCCAAACCCTGCACATTACGAGTTACTGTCAGTCCTATAGACTTAGCAACTTGGGTTAATCCGCTCAACCAAATAAAACTCGGAGTATGCATATCATCCTATATGTACTGTACGATTATTGCTATAAATGTTGGAGACAATTTATCCGATCATTACTATAAATGTCAGAGACAGCTCCTCACTGCCATAGACAACCATAATTGCCCACCAATAGCTCCTCACTATCGGTTCTTATAGTGACAGTATATATATCGGCACCAAACAAAATTTCTTTTTCATAAACTGTGATTTTATACATTGGTACCAATCAAAATTGGTTTCTCACAAACAATGCTTTTATAAAGTAACTTAAATGAAACTAGCATTTGAAATATGAGGTTTGCACAAAATGCAGAAAAACTTGCCTGTATCGTCGACTATTACTACACAATCTATTTAAGTTCGACTGAAGACCTAATATTAATAATATTGATCTTCAAGTTGGAATAATATCATCACAATGTATTACTGTGAATTACTGTTATAAAATAACCTAAACATATTATCACATAATCTTATTGGTATATAAGACACATGAGACCTAACCTCAAGTCAAACTATTACAGTCTGAGTTGAGTTTGGTACTATTTCGACAGTCCAATTGCCTAATCGGATAATTATCAAGCTTAATCCCAAAAAGACTCTGCTTAATTACTTCACAATTATATTAAATAATTTAATCATCAGTTAAAACTATTTTTCCCTAGCTCATAACAATTTATAAATAGTTATTACTATTTATCAAAAATTTCAATCACTTATATCTTATTTATATGATATAAATACCACAACATTCATTTATCATTAATATTTATTTAAATATTAATTACTAATGAAATCCATGCCATAATATTATAAATTATTTATAATATTACAAAGTATTTTAATACTTTAATTTCACCTTTATATGATTTTTAAGCAATTAAATCATTTATTCAATAATTGTCATTAACATAAAAATATTAATATTTTTCATAACAAAATATCAAAAGTTATAATTTATAACTCAAAATATTTTTCTAACCCTTAAATTATTTTTATATGATTTTTAAATCATTAATTATAATTTTTCATAATTTATTTAATATATTCATTAAATAAATCTGCTACCATTAATATTAATTTATTAATAAATTTCATCACAAAATATTAAAAGTTATTAATAATAACTTAAAATATTTTTAACACCATAACATATTTTTAAATGATTTTTCAAATATTAAAATCATTTTAGGTAATTTATTTAATATTATAATTAAATAAATTAAATACCTTTAATATTCCAAAATATTAAATATTTATAAAGTATACTTAAAATTATTAAAAACTAATTTTTAGGCTTTAAAATAATTTTTAGGAATTTATTATATATTTTTAATAATTAAAAACCATTTTTTCTATTTATTAAATAAAGTAATTGATTTTCCGAAATTAAGTGTCACTAAAGGGCCCTATAGCGACAGAACCGTCGCTATAGGTGTTCTTTAGCCCAAACCAAGAAATTATGTCAGAGGCTAAGGTGTTATGTTTGACTGGTTTTTAATCTATGATCTTTTTACTTTCTAGGTTAGAATTCGTGTTAATGTTGTAGTATTTATGTAATACTACAACTACATACCATGTTCATGACCATACAACAACATATTAGCAAGATCTGGGCCTCCAGAATACTTGTCAGAGGCTGTTTTTCATTTTTGGGTTTTCCAGAAATGAAGAACAGTCCAAGTGACTACTTTTCAATCCTTTTAACTTGCAATATAAGTCTTGTTTGTGTGATGTAATGGTTCGATTCTGTAGAGCACATGTCAAGGTACAAGTCTATAACATCACAACATAATAACATCATCACATGAGCAAGATCTGGCATGGTCAAAGCATGTCAGAAAACTTACTCTTCAACTTTCTGGGATTCTAAGAAAACTAACCCGGCTGATGGTCAACGCTTGTTTGACCAGCCATAATTTTGATTCTATGTAAGATCTAAGTTTTCTAATGGCTAGGATGTGTAGTTCATATGACAGGCTACAAATATCAAACACTAACATGGCTGAGACCTTAATGATGTTGTCAGAGCTACTTGGAAAAATCTGGGTTTTCCAAAAATAGTTTGGTCATGGTCGGTCAACCATGTTTGCGGCTTATATCTTGATATCTAGACATGGTATGGATGTGATTCCACATCCATTCTACTCTCCTCATGACAAAGAACAAGTCTAAAATTGCAAACACAACAAATCATTAACAGGTTGAGATCTATGAGCCCTGACATTAGCTTGTTAGACAACAAAATTAGGGTTCTAAGACAGTTCTAAAACATAATTTTATGGCTTGTAGATGTTATGGATCCTTGATATAACATCTTGGATCACTCAATAACATCTCTTAACATAACTTTAACAAACAAATAGCAACATCTAACGTCAACTACATAGATTTATAATAGTTAGGGTTTTATACCTTAAAAAGCTGTGATCCTTAAATCTGATCTTTGCTCCTGTTCTTGGAAGTCTTAAGCTTGATCATGGCTTAACTTCCAACAACCACTCACTCTCCATTTCGAAATTTTAAGAGAGAGAAAGTCTTGGAGAAAAATGATAAGTAAAGTAAGTATTTCTTACTTTTAATCCTAGATCTTTTGAATTCATGATTGTAAATGTGGCTAGGTGGCATAAATCTAATCTTGGAAAGATAATAAGCGCATGGGATAAGTCTTGGAGTGATGACTCACAAATATTGCAAAAAACTTTTACTTAAGTTTTAAGTAAAAGGGTAATTTAGTCATTTTGCACTCACTAAGGGTATTTTGGTCTTTTCCCTTATAATTTGAAAGTCATTTTTGACATTTCCCATTTATCCCATAACTTATAACACTTAGGATTTTATTCTTAACATTTGAATTCCCGAATTAGGGTTTTAAATATCTGAATTAGGGTTTTAGATTCCCAGAACCGAAATTAGGGTTTACTAGTTAGGGTTTGTTATTTCTTACTTCATTTCCCTGATCAATCATATACTTAGTCTTACATTAATACACCTAATATGATATTTAAGTATCATAACTTCCTCTTGATACTACTAATTAAGATTAGGGTTTGTTTATCAAGGTTTAGAGATGCTAAGTAGAAAATTAGGGTTATCCGACACTCGATTAAGGTTTTTAATCCCTTAGTAGGGTGTACTAAGTTTATACCCTATCTGATCAATCATTGATCAACAATTCTATATCGTACAAACTTATATTCATTAATACAATTGTTGTAACCGTACTTTCTACCAAATCCCTATCCAAACTTAAGGTTAGGGTTTCTATTCTCTGTTAAGCACAACTCTACTCATATTTCTTAGTCAATACACAAATTGACCACTTCTCTAGACTTGTATCACAGATACTTAATACAATATTGATAATCAATATAAATATTAAATAAATAAAAAATTATTAGTAAAATTTCGGATCGTCACATTCTCCCCTCCTTATAAGGATTCCGTCCATGGAATCATCATCACTGTATACTTACCTTTATGTCTATCATTCGACATTTATTCCACTTTTAATTCCTTTTTAGTAATAAAAACAATTTTTGTGCTCAGCCTAAGTTTTATTTAACTTGTCTTGACCCATAATTTCCTTAGGAAACATAGTCCTATATCCATACATTTAACGCAAAATTAAGATTAATGTATTCTCCCCTCCTTATAAGATTCGATCTTATGAATTTTGATCCATTCTTTGTGACGCACGTAAATCCAGGTCCCTTCGAACCACGAATCTGGTCCGCCACAATTCCATTATCGTCAAACTATTATATCTTTTATTCACAACTTAATGAATATAACTTTACTTATTTCAATTTAGAATATAAATTCCTTCCATTTCCAGGATCTATGTATAATGACCCCAACTATTATAAGTTTCAAATATTGGTCATTTACAATTCATGTTTTACATCATATTCGATGTTATATAAATATGCGGAATAATTTAAACTTTTTCAATCTCCTTGGAAAAATAATTTTTTATTGATTTCTTAACTTGAATCAATTACAAATCCCTGAATCAAATTATGCTATGATTCATTCTATTCAATTACTGTATAAATATTTACATCTCAATTCGAATTTCTATATGTATCACATAATACAACTTTACAACGCAACTTGTATTGCACCTCGTAAACTACTATCGTATATGACTCCTAGAACAAAAATGTGGTTCAAGAGTATATATTTAAACATATAAACCGATCTCCTTCAATTACTATTGAACTCTATCAATCAAGTAGCACGTAATCTTTACCGTGAATCCTTAACCTACAAAAGTGGTTATTTGCAAGGGTGAGCTCGACAGCCCAATAATTCTAACAGTTTTCAACCAGCACGTAGCATATAATAATATATAGTTCATGCATTCATAATCGATCAATATTTACTACGCATGTTACTTCTCACATAACGGGCATAGAGGTTTATATCACAAGCATATCATCAAAGATCAACTTTCACATTTCATACATATCTCATATGCATTTCATATATATACATCAACATTCTTATGGCATAATATAACTAACAATTATCGAATTCATATAACAAATAGGAACTGAAAGACTTGCCTAATTCGTAGTTTATCAACTACGACTTAACTACTTAAAGCTTATCTGCACTTCGTGTATTCCTATACAGTTATATAATCATGGATTCACATCCATTAGTCATACATTTCATATAGTCTCAATGTAATAATATTGTTACATTGTTCTTTAACTAGGTTCGTAAAACCTACACTTCACTTTCTCATCATACGCTTAGAATAGCTAGGTATGTATAGTATACCTTAGTCACCCGTACATGACATCAACATTCATATAAATCTATTACACATATGACTCGCTATGTGTTTGTTACACATTTCAAACTCATAGATGAATGTTTCATATAGTTCTTGCATTTTGTAAAATTTAATAACTTTTAACAATTTTGGGTTTTATATAACCATTACATGCTTTTATGCTTAAAAAATCATCAGGGTCAAGTACTATAGCTTAGGATAGTACTATAAGTGTATTGCCAAAATCAGAAAGCAAATAAAATGTCCGGACTAAATCTGTTTTGAGAATAAGCATTGCTACCGAGGTTAGGCTTGGGACAAAGGCGGTGCATGTATCTTACCGCCGCACCAAAGTTGAGTATTTATTTTCTGGTTTTATCTGGGTTCTTAGCACGCATGACTGTTAACACATAAATTATCCTCATGCTAAGAGGACTTAGCCTAGGTTGGGTGTCTCGTGTTTTTACTTTAAGTTGTTTTCACTAAGTAGGATCATGTACAAGGAATGAACTATCTTAACCATTTCATCACGTAATGATGTTAAATGCCTATAACACGTATGCTCGTATATTTTCAACTCATTAGTTCATCAATTGAGAAATCATTACAATTCATACTCGCACGACTTATATGGTATCTAACTAGATGAGCACACATGTAAGCCATGTTTATAAAAGCTTAGTTTCGCAAGGCATTCAAATTCACTTTTTAAAAGTCATTCTAGGCCAAGCTAAAGAAACTAGGTGTAACTTTAAATCTCATTTCATAGCTAACTAAGCCATGTATGTATGTTATTACATTTATAACTTTAAGTCCATAAGTTACTTTAAGTTCGTTCTCAAAGTTTTAAGTTTTCTTTAGAAATCATTTTCATCTAAGCTATTATAAGTTGATAATAGTAAAGCAACTTTAAATCACTTCTCATGCTTAGGTATACTCATAACTCAACAATATGTATGTGTTAAAATATTATAACTCCAAAGACTCAATGTTCGTCAATATTCATTTTTCAACATTCCCAAGTTTCTTTTCAAAAACACATACTAGTTATGCTAAAGAATTACATTATCAGTAAAGTAATCTTAGCTATATGACATGTCTATTATCATGAATTTTCATGTTATATCACTGAGAATAACATAATCCATCGTCGGGAGCACTATACTTGCGTATGTGCTAGCTCGACGCCCTCCGATCGCCTCTGAATACGTAACAGACACAAAGATGACTATTGTGACCCATCCTAATGACCTCAAATTGAAAACCTTAAAGAACAAAAGTTGAAGGTATATTCGTTTTTGTTTCGGATCATTTTGAATCACCTCAATCGGAGTTCGTATGAAAAGGTTATGCCTAATTTACTACAAGAGTCATAGCGAAAGGCACCAGACATCGATGTCCCAAGCATTGCAAGGCTAAATGGCCTTGGGGATGCTGTAATTTACACCCCAAGTCGCAGAACATCCCCTCAGGCTCTGCTCTTCACGATTTTGCAGACCTCTACCCCTTTCGATTTTCACAACATGAGTTATACTCATCCAAATCAGTCCATTTTTGATTTTATGGTTTCGTAACTCATAAAACTACAACATACCAAATATCCAACAAATAACATAATCATTAACTAACTTAAATATAAATTTGAAACTCATGTTCAAACTAATTTTTATGTTTTGACAAACTTAGCGAATTCATTAACCACGAATTCATTTCTCAACCAATTTGGTTCGTTTAACTTCCGTTATTTTTGTTTCTAACTATATTAACAGTAGCTAGCACCAATTCATGGATTATAACAAGTTTTAGCCTTCAAATTTGTGACTCAAAAGTGACTATTTCATGACATTTCTAAGAAATTACAAACTTAGGAAATCAAGAGCATATATATAGAAACATTACCTCTTGCTTGCTCCAATTTGCTATATATAGCTCTCCAAACCTCTGATTACTCTTAATTCTATCAACCTCTCATAGACAATTTTCTCAGATAATTTATCAAATGAGAAAGAGATTAAGGAGACTCTATTTATAGAGGAAGTGTTGTCCATACAATGGTTGTGTCCAACAATTGAAACCAAGAGGAAGAAGAAGAGTCCAATGGATGTTAAAGAGTTGGTGACCAACCCCATCTTCTTCCATCCCTCTAGCCATCATCAACTCTAACTAGCCATTTTATTTCTCAGCAATGGTAGAGTTAGGCCATTGGCCTATACACGTGATGAATGAGATGAGACTCATAAAATTGGACAAGCTTATATCTCAGCTACTAGCTTAGTTTAGTTACTTTAATTTCCCAAAATGAAATTTTAATGTACAATTGATACTATAATGTGGAAAATTAGGGATCATACATACCCATATCATATAATTCATGTACATTTAATTACTCCAAATAATATTTACATTAGACTAGAATATAACTTAGCTGGGCACCAATACCGTTTTCCATAAAATTTATCATCTCAAATATACCCAATTATCATAATGATAATTAATATCAATTATTTATGAACTCACCATTTATTTTCCCATTAAATCCCCATTTGATTTAACTTTACTAGTTATGCCACACAAGACATAATTATGTGAACTTAGTAATTAATAGCTCACAAGCTTGTAATAATATAATCTCGCAAAATAACATTATTCTCAACATTACATCTTATAACATGGTCATGGAAGTGGTTTATTGCACCATGTTACATTTTATTATCTCACTTGTACATAATGCTAACATACTAGTATTTATACATGTATTCAAATACTTCCTATATTATATAGTTACCATTGAAGTTTCACACTTCATTCCATATCATATAGATGTAGCTACTATATAATATATAATCATTGCACATACAAATTAATTCCTTCAATCTTCACTTCTCGCCGTATATCAATTCACTCAATAATTCTCTAACCACTTTAAAGGTATATCGATTCTCTTCTGTCGTCAACAACGTACATAAATACAAGTCCAAACCTAACACACCTCAAGTCTTGAATAGTATTCAATATAGTACACTGAGTGGTTTCCTACAAACAACCAACAAATTAGTTTCCGTCTCGTCTACACTGTTTTCATAGTGAGTTAGATCGGTTAATAATTTGTATATACCTCCGCTCTTTGAAGGAATTTTTTATCCCAGCTCCTATACATCAACCATTAAAGAGTACGATTTGCACTGCCTTTAGACTTGATACATACTCGTACATATACTCAAGAAATTGGTGATTATCAAAGATATTTTAATGTCACCAACTTACTACTATAAAATAATTCTATAAATTATTTAATGTCGATAGATAAATCTTATCCATGTTCATATAACTTCATCTCTACAATTTCTAACAAATATATAATAATGGTATATATTTATTAAACACAACATTTCTTATTACATAGCTCATTTTACCCTATGTAACACAATACCACATACCTGGTAACACATTATATATTTTTATTTCAACCCTTCACATGCCTTAAAAATTTTATCTACTAAATTCTTATTTTAATATATTCTGAAAATTTGAGTTCTTACATTCTTTATTCACAAGTTCATAAAAATTTAATCTACACACTTAATAATAACATTTAAATCAAATCGTTAAACACATAGAATATTTATATATCCATTTCTTATAAACTTGGTATTTTAACCAAGCTATGACCTTTATGTTTCAACCACAACATCTCACAATTATACCTATCGGTTTGGAACCAACAACTTGACGTCCTTACGGAAAATCTAGCTTTGATTCCTTCTCTTTTACTAATTTGTTTTCAAATTTCGTCTTTATATCTTATCCACCCGTCTCTATTTATCATCTTATTCAAGATGTATCCTCCTTCTCGTGACCTTTTCCTATAACTAACGCTTCTAGATAGAGTTAGCTGAAACTCTTATCTAAATCTTAAATTTATTAAAATCTTTTATTAGTACCTCGTTGTTTCATTTAACTTTTATTGTTAAATGTTTCCTCCATCATATATCTCAAATCCAGATATTATTTACACTTATGGTAATCAATTATACCTCTTATTTCTAGATACAACTAATTCATTTCTTTGTTTGAATTACTTTATCATAACTAGTAGTAATAATATTTTTAAATCATTTCTTTACTTCTCAAATTTATCTCTAACTTTCTACACTTCAGATTATCAATCCTAGTGATTTATTCAACTATTTCTTCTGCTATGGTTGTCTAATTCACTTCAAATCCTAAACTTCTGATATAAAGTAACCTTATTTACCTTTACTTCTTATTGTTGTTTTAATCAACCAATTACTTCTACTAAGATTATCGAACCCACAATTAATCTTCTTCTTTGGATATAAGGTAACCTTAATCATTTTCACCTCATTTCCTAGCTGATTTTTCATCCTTCACAAATTTCTTTTCGACCAGAAAACTACAATCCCCAACATCATCTTTCCTGATTTAGAATATATTTATTATATATCAACAAGTTTTACAACTTAACTTTTATTTTATATTAGTACTATTACCATATAATGCACATATTCCTTAGTCATAAGCCAAAGGGTGAATTCTATTATTTTTACAAAACTTATACAAAAATTTGTAACTTCTATCGTACATATAGACGTATTTACATATACTATTAAAAATATTATCCTAACATTCTTACCATTTCAAATAATTCAAAATCTAACTTTCATCTAAGACGTTTCCGCTCCCTTCACCTGTTGGTTTGAATTTGAGGCTTTGGTTCCCCCTTGGGTTTAGATTTCTTGGTTTTGGACAAAATTTTGCAATGTCCCTCCACCCTGAAATTGAAACACTTAATCCTATTGATCTTATTATTTCTATTATACTTCTGCTGTGAACATCTATTTGAATAATGTCCATTGTTTCCATAAGTAAAACATCAAGTCCCCATAAAGATACATACCCCTCTGTGCTTCTTCCCTGGAGTTATTTGAAGAATTAACATCCCTCTTACTTTTTTGATTCTCCCTTCATTTGACATTGTCTTAATATTTCATGTTCTGATTCTTCAGTCCCCTTCAATTCTAATGGTCCCGCTAATTTAAAGTCTAAAGTAATCCTTAAAGTATTGGGTTCAACTTCTGGTGGATCCCCTGACCTCCATCGTGAAGCATCTAGTAACACGTTTATCAACTATTAAGTTGGGTTTGACTCTAACTGGTTTTCGTTAATCCCTGCTGGTGATTTCCCTGGTGATGCTATTTATCTATAAATAGCAATTAACTATATATAAGTATAATATTCAATTAATTTGACAAACAAGGAGAATATATTCAATTACATTCTATATATTCCAAGAAAATTGACTAACTAATGATTTATATAATTTCACTAGTTTTCTCCTAACGAATTCTTATACTAAGAACACCATACTATTACAAACTACAACTCCTCTACTACCCTTTGTTCTCCTTAGCCTCTGATGCTCGTCATTCCCTTCTCTTTGCTTAACCTTGATACTATCGATCATCCCTTTTTTTGTGGATATTCAAAAATTTTATAGCGTCTACTTAAAATCTATACAATTTCTTCTCTTTGTAATGTTACTCCAATTTCCTTTCCTTCATCTTCTGTTGTCCCTTTTTTCTGGCCTTATATGAATTTTATAAAAACTTCAATCTCCCTCTTCACTTATCTCCAACTTCGGTACTCTTCATGAGCATTCTCTAAATCTACCACAGATTTGTCTTTTATAGCTTCAACTTCTTAGTTGTAAACTACTTCCCTTGATACTTCATCTATTCTATCCTTCAAAAAATTCTTCATTAATACAACCTATTATGGTTCAATTACCACCTCAAGTAAAACAATAAGCTCTCCTTTCCGTATATGAATACAATTAACTCCTTCATTTACCAAACATATCACTTCAATATCATTAACTTATATAAACAATCTATTCCTCCAACTTCGGCTGATGAATTTCCTTAATTCATCTCCTACAAACTTATCTTTAGTTTATCTCTTTATTACCGCTCTCTCCCCGATACTAAGTCTCTTATTGTCTTCACAATAGTTTATAATCTCCTTGCCATATTCAACTCTCAATCTCACTTTTCCAAATCACTTCCTAGATCCAACACCATCTTATTTCTTACAACCTTAAATATCTTCATATATTACAAAGACCTTTTATCTCTATATCTCCTCATTTCTTACAACTTCCCTTTGTCTATTATAGACATTCCTAATATCTCCAAAATACTTCAATACAATGAGTATCTAACTCTTTCCCTATCTCTAAGTTTATCTCCTTATTACCTTTACTACAAACTCTCAGGTTATATCCTAAGGTATTCCTACCCCAGTTCTATAACCTACTGCTCTGATACCAAATTGTGACGCCCCCAAATTCTCTACATTCACTGTAGCCAAATTGGTGCTCACATAAATATTCTATAAGATAATAATTCCTATAAATCCAAGATTCATAGTACTCATATAAAATAGTAGTTCTCGTCAGAACAATAATTATAATTGAGTACACTAACTTGGATGTTCAAGTTCAGTATCTTATAGATATTTCTTCAATATCTATAAGTCTTATCTATCTGACCTCCATAGTATTAATGTTAGAGTTCTTGGAACTGAGTGGAGCGCTACCTCAGTGCATCAGAGAGCCAATGTATATTAATAATATCATTCAGATATATAGTTCATATAGATATTGTACACTTTTCTAATTCCATTAGAATGACATCTAAATACTACGAACTAATATTACATTAAACAAATAATATACCGTTACTATTACATGATAGTTTTCAACAAATATCCATGTCTTGAGCCTTTTATCCACAATACCGAAACTTCTGGAATATATTCTTTCTATCTACAAATGAAGAAAATATTTACAGGGATGAGCTACAGAAAGCTTAGCAAGTTTTGAACAATAAACAAATGTTATACATATATCATTTCTAAAATAAATGAACATAAAGTTCAGAATTTTTTTCCACACACACCAAAACTGGATTGAATGAACATAAAGTTCAGAGTAGTGCCATAAATATATATTGAGGTTTATCTGCCAAACCCTGCACATTACGAGTTACTGTCAATTATATAAACTTAGCAACTCGGGTTAATCCGCTCAACCAAACAAAAGTAGGAGTATCCATATTGTGACGCCCCCAAATTCGTACCTCCACTTGGTCACTTGAATTCGGTTCATCACGTTCTCATGGCATTTCCATAATAACTAAAATAACGCATTCACAACGGAAAATCTAATATATAATAATACACAATGATTTATTATAATTATTCCCCCAAGTCTCGCAACCTACAGTACTTAACAAATTACATAATAGTATCGAATAAGGACCTATTACATAATCCTACTTAAGTTTAAACATAATCTTAGTACATCATAATAGTCTTAAACATAAAAGGAACAAGCTAGTCAGTAGCTTTTCCCTTTCCCTTGTCTGTTCCAGAGACACCACCCTGTTCCTCCTTAACTGAAAGGTTTTAAATAAGCAAGGATGAGCACAAATTTCTCAACAAGTAATATACAACAAGGGTAAAAAGTTTCATAATACGAGTTTAAAATATCGAAGTATCATCTCTAATATAGTTCAGAGTTTCAGAATAATATCATGAATAGTGAATATCAACAAATTTTTGGAATGAGAACGATAATTCAATATAAATCAACAGAAATATATGAATTCAACGACTATCAATGTATCCAACTGGATAAACAATTTATATTGAGTAGTCACTAAGGACTATTGAACTTCCACTAGAGTTACCAATATTAAACTATTAACCCAAAAATATCAAGTACTATAGATGATCAGTCTATAATACTTTAAGTTATGCATAACATCACAATAATATCAATTCATGCGTCGGGGTTTCCGACAACATACAGTCCCCTTACTAAAAGGGTTTGTTCAACTCAATTTTAAAGATTTCCGGACCAATCAATTGGTTTGGACAATTTTATAAACATGCATATAGTCTAGCCGAATCAAATGGCATCGACTCTTTCACAATATTCAAGAACAATACTAAGTTCAACATGAATAATAGCTTTCACAAGAGTTTCAACATGCTAGCTCAATTGAACGAGAAAGTAATATAACTTGCAGTCAAAGAGATAGGCTTACGATGTCCATCAAATAAAGTAATGCAAGAGTTAGAATACTTGCACAATAAGAGTATGGTTTGGATATTTTCCTTAAGCATAGTTTATCCATTTTAAGAAATCAACACTTTCGAATCCTATTTATAACATATTATATGTTCAAGATGTTCATTAGCTAACACAGTCTTTAAACAAGCTTGACATGATTCAAGTACGCACATATGGTACAAAATCAGTTCATACAACATCAAATCCCTAGTTACTTCATAAACACTTTAAGAATGCTTAAGATTAAGATCTCCTTACTCGTGGACTTTCCATTACAAGGAAAACACCAACTTATCATCTAAGCATCACACACACACATATACATACATACATATATATATATATATATATATATATATATATATATATAATAGGTTTTAAACCACCTCTAGCATTTTAGGTATCGTACAAGTTGACTGCTAAAGTTCAGATTTCAAAATTGACCAAATCCTGACTTCAAACTGGCGCAGCTGCGCCATGGCTAAGCTTGGGATCGGTGTAGCTGTGCCATCCTCTGGCTATGCCAAGACTCAGCTGCTGCCTTGTGGTCTCTGCCCGGCTCACCCAAAACAATCATACATGATATATTTATTATGTTAAGGGTCCTTTCATGCTTGTCAAGTCAATCTAGGTTCCCTCTCAATGATACATTTCTAATTTAAACATTTAATCAAGTTAAGGCCATTCAAAGTCATGAACCCACAAAGTCTATCATGCTTGCTCTCTAAACGTACAAGATAGTTATAAAACTAATTTTAGGCATGCTTGTGAGTATTCATAAAACACTACCTTAGACATACTCGGAGTCTGAAGGTTGTTTTGACAGTCAATTATTGCTACATGGTTATATAACCAATCCATCCCCAGTATTATGTCGAATTCTCCTAGTCTAATAGGAATCAAGTCTACGCTCAGTTCATGTTCTCTAATGTTTGCGCGATAATTTCGATAGACGTATTCTACAGGGATTATTTCCTTATTCGCAACTTATATGTTCAAAGGATCTTCTAAACGTTCTCGGGGTGTACTAAGTTTACTAGCAAATTCTTCAGATATAAATGAACAGGTGGCACCTGAATCAAATAATACATAGGCATTTATATTATTGATTGGGATTATACCTGACACCATGTCCTTTGCAGCTACGGCGTCTTGGACGGTCATGTTAAAGGTTCGAGCGGTCAATCTGTTTGGTTGCGCAGGTCCACCAAACATTAACTTACTTCTTCCTCCCTGGCTTTCGCCAGCTCCACCGCTTCCCTTCTTCGGGCAATCCTTTATCTGGTGCTCTGCTGATCCACAAGCAAAACATCCTCTCATCTTCTCCGGCTTCGGGAAATTTGGCGATATGTGCCCCTCTTGGCCGCAATTATAGCAGGTGTTTTTCCTCTTCCAGTATTCTCCCTGATAACTTCTTCCACATTTGTTGCAAGCTTCGGTCCTCTTCTTAAAGTTTCCCTGGTGACTCCTACCTTGGTTATTGTGTCTATTGTTGTTATTTTCCCATTTCCTTTTTCCAGAGTTACTTCCTCCTCTGCTGCTTCATCCATAATGCTCACTACCAGCGTTCTTGTTCTTCTTTTCCTTATAATATAGACTTAAGGCCTCACTGCCTCCTTTTGCAATAATTGCCTTCTCCAATAACATTGTAAAGGAATCAATCTGGAAGACTAATACCTTATTATACAACCATGGCTTCAACCCTTGCTCGAAACATCTTGCCTTCCTCTCCTCATCCACAACTTGGTGCTCTACGAATCGCGTTAGTTCATTGAACTTAGCTGCGTATTGCGCCACCGTCATATCACCTTGTTTTAACTCTAGGAATTTTACTTCCATCATTCTTTTCATACTCTTCGGGAAATAGTTCTCGAAGAACAACGCAGTAAACCTCTCCCATGATATCGTTCCTTCCCCCAGTCTCTGCTGATTAGTTTCCCACCAATAGTTCACTTCGCCCCTCAACATGTATGTGGCAAATATTATCTTTTGGTCTTCACCCACGCGAGGTATGGGAAAGGCCTTCTCGATCTCCTTGATCTAGGTTTGTACAACTATCGGGTCAGTGGTTCCCATGAACTCTGGGGTCCTACGCTCTTAAAATCATTGAAGGTTATTACTGGGATAGCTTGGGGAACGGGTGGTACGGTTTCGTTTCTTCCCCTCAGAGCTTCTCCAAATAAATCTACCAGTCTCTGTATCGGATCTACAAGACCTCTCTCATCATTAACTGACACTTTTGGGACAATTATTCTACGTCTGGGCGGCATTTTCTACATCACATAATTTTTCATTTTATTATCTAATTATCATACTTAGACATTTCACAATAGAAAAGAACTACATGTTTATAACACGTTTCTAAATTAAGATCATTTATATTCATATGCCAAGTGGTTACAGTACATGTTCTTTTCTAGCATACTGTTATAAATGATATCTCGTATCCCCTATTATCACAAAAGACAAGGACATACTAACTTACTACCCCTCTAGCACTTTTCAGAAGTTTGGGGGTTTACCACTATCTCACATCTTACACAAAAGACTGAGATTACAACAACATTTTAATAACACATAAATAAAAATACTACACTACTGAGCTTTTCCTCTAGACTCAATCTAACATCTCATGCTCTACGATGCTCTGATACTCCCTTTGTATGATGTGCACCACCATGTCCCGACGTATGGTATGGCGGGTCTGTCCTTGCTCAGCTAGGTAATGATGTACCCCGTCGATCAATCTTTCCATGGTCGTGCATAGAGCATAGCCCATCTTGTTCATCTTCCTCCTCTTGCACCTCACCTCATCCTCTAGATCATCTTCCCTATCATTGGCTTCCTCCCACTTCTCCTCGAAGTGAATCCTATCCATCACCTCCATCTCTAAATGAGTTCGGAGAGCCTCCTTCTCCGCCCTCTCACTCAAAACCTTCTACTCTAATTCCTCTAGTTTTCCTGCCACCTCAACATTCCTTGCCACCGCTCGGTGAAACAAAGCTCCCATCTGGATCCCTGCTTCCTTAAGGTGAGCAATCTCCACCTCCATCTCTTGCATCACTAGTTGCATGTGATGTTCCTCGTCCCTCAACTACTGGAATGCATACTCCCTCTCCCTAGCCTCAGACTCTAACTCCTCCACTCTACACCATAACTCTAAAATCTGCTCCTCATACTCTCCTAACATCCGATCCTCAAAAGTAGCCTCGTCAGAGACCATCATAGGCTCGGGCTCCTCCTCCAAATCAGACTCCACCTCTTCCTCCTCATCATCATCATCCATCGGGGCCACTACTAAAATAGGCTCCGCTATCAAGGGTGTCTCATAGACTACATGGATATCACACGGTTCCTCCTCTACTACTCGGCTAGGACCTCCCATGTCAGTCATCCTACAATAACCAACATAAGACAACACAAACAACAACTCCATTAGAATGTTAAACAAACATAAGTTCATTATAGAAAATGAAGTTACATTTCATAACACACTAAGTTTATCAAGGAAAACTCTACATGAGTTTTATCTCCTTCCTAACTTCTAAGTTCTCTTAAGTCATGATCTAAGGACACTCGCTCCTAAGGTTTATAACTAAAGCTTTGATACCAACCTGTGACGCCCCCAAATTCGTACCTCCACTTGGTCACTTGAATTCGGTTCATCACGTTCTCATGGCATTACCATAATAACTAAAATATCGCATTCACTACAGAAAATATAATTTAGAATTATACACAATGATTTAGTATAATTATTCCCCTAAGTCTCGCAACCTAAAATACTTAACAGATTACATAATAGTATCGAATAAAGAGCTATTACATAATCCTACTTAAGTTTAAACATAGTCTTAGTACATCATAATAGTCTTAAACAGAAAAGGAACAAGCTAGTCAGTAGCTTTGCCCTTGCCCTTGTCTGTTCTAGAGACACCACCTTGTTCCTCCTTAACTGAAAGGTTTTAAATAAGCAAGGATGAGCACAAATTGCTTAGCAAGTAATATACAACAAAGGTAAAGAGTTTCATAACACGAGTTTGAAATATCGAAGTATCATCTCTAAGATAGTTTAGAGTTTCAGAATAATATCATGAATAGTTATTATCAACAAATTCTTGTAATAAGAACGATAATTCAATATAAATCAACAGAAATATATGAATTCAACGACTATCAATGTATCCAACTGGATAAACAATTTATACTGAGTAGTCACTAAGGACTATTGAACTTCCACTAGAGTTACCAATATTAAACTATTAACCCAAAAATATCAAGTACTATAGATGATCAGTCTACAATACTTTAAGTTATGCATAACATCACAATAATATCAATTCATGCGTCGGGGTTTCCGACAACATACACTCCCCTTACCAAAAGGGTTGTTCAACTCAATTTTAAAGATTTTCGCATTAATCAATTGGTTTGGACAATTTTATACACATGCATATAGTCTAGCCGAATCAAATGGCATCAACTCTTTCACAATATTCAAGAACAATATTAAGTTCAACATGAATAATAACTTTCACATGAGTTTAAACATGCTAGTTCAATTGAACGAGAAAGTAATATAACTTGCAGTCAAACAGATAGGCTTACGATGTCCATCAAATAAAGTAATGCAAGAGTTAGAATACTTGCATAATAAGAGTAGGGTTTGGATACTTGCCTTAAGTGTAGTTTATCCACTTTAAGAAATCAACACTTTTGAATCCTAATTATAACGTATTATATGTTCAAGATGTTCATTAGCTAACACAGTCTTTAAACAAGCTTAACACGATTCAAGAATGCACATATGGTACAAAAGCAGTTCATACGACATCAAATCCCTAGTTACTTCATAAACAATTTAAGAATGCTTAAGTTTAAGATCTCCTTACTCATGGACTTTCCATTACAAGGCAAACACCAACCTATAATTTAAGCATCATATATATATATATATATATATATATATATATATATATATATATATCAATAGGTTTTAAACCACCTCTACCATTTTAGGTATTATACAAGTTGACTGCTAAAGTTGAGATTTCTAAACTGACCAAATCCTGACTTTAGACTGGCGTAGTAGTGCCATGGCTAAGCCTGGGACCGGCGCAGCTGTGCCATCCTTTGGCTATGCCAACACTCAGCTACTGCCTTGTGGTCTCTATTCGGCTCGCCCAAAACAATCATACATGATATATTTGTCATGTTAAGGGTCATTTCATGCTTGTCAAGTCAATCTAGGTTCCCTCTCTATGATACATTTCTAATTTAAACATTTCAACAAGTTAAGGCCATTCAAAGTCATGAACCCACAAAGTCTATCATGCTTGCTCTCTAAATGTACAAGATAGGTATAAAACTTATTTTAGGCATGCTTGTGAGTATTCATAACACATATGTGAAACTAACACCGCTTTAGTTGAAAATATACTTCGTTCATGCTTTATTTGAAATATGATACATAAACGTGGTATATAGAGGTTTATACTACATGAGTGATTCTAAGAGTGTCATCAAACATGATCACAAATATCAGATTTTAGTCCTCATGGTAGCTTGACAATATTTAACATTCAAAGGTTATACTTTCATTTGCAAAGTGTACTAATTCGTTCAACATGTTCATGCTTTAGTGACAATCATATAAACACAAGCTAAAGGTTTATTCATGTATTTCTAAGTTATACTAACATGTTTTCAAAGTCAGTATACATACATGGCATATATACATATTAAGTTTGTTTCTAAGTTTCTAAATTCATTTTAAATCATACACCTTCGTTAATCATGAAAATCTATTAAAACATGCTCAACTTAGCATAATATACTTATACATACACATTACACATGCTTGCATGCTAGTTTAAGCTGAAATGATTGCCTAACATTATTCATAATTGAAAACAGACAACTCAACTAATCTCAGTAAACCGACCCAAATTGTTGTTACGCCTTAGTGTTAATATATGGGCAAATTACGCCTGTACACTGTTAGAGCCAGAACAAGAAACCTCAAAATCTGTTTAGCCCAAACACATAATTTACTCACAAAATTGATTCTATACGTTCCTATTACAGTTTAAACATGCTTATAAGGTCATATAACAACCATATGAACATTACCCACCCTCATTACCATCCAATTCTACAATAATCAAAAATTTGAATTTCAAGAACTCAAAACTCTATTTACAGAAACTAAAATTGGAAAGCATGGAATAGAGTTATACCTCTGAATTGTGAAAGAAACTTGTTCCTAATGAACTCTCAAGCTCCTAGAACACTTTTATGCTCTCAACCTCCTGCTTAGAAATTCTCAAACAACTCCAAGCCACACCACTGAGATTTTAGTCTACCATTTAAAGGAGGAGGATGGACTGGACATTGCTGTTACACAAATCTTGAATCCAAGGTGCAATACAATGAAACAATGGTTGCTCAAGGGTTGGCCAACCACCCTCAAGCTCAGCCATTGTCACCTAGATCTAGCCTTGTGGAAGAAGACGTGTTTTAATCTCAGCTACTGTTCATGTACTCGTGCCACTCATTTTGGTACAAAATAAAAAAGTCAGCACTATTATTATCTAGGCTTGGTTTGGTCTACTTAATTCCCACAATGAAATCTTAATGTACAATTGTTACCATATTAGGAATTTAGGGATTAATTATACACTCACATCATATAGTCCATGCACATTAAATATACACAAGAAAATAATGCAGTCAGGTATTATTGTCTAGGTAGTTCCATAATTATCTCTACCACTCATATACCCATATAATAACCTTATTATATTAATAACTTATTTATTTATGTTAAATAAATAAATTTATTCCTTCCCTTGATTAATTACCACTTAATATATAGTCACACAATGTCACACTACACATATATAGTATAGTTGTATGTTATTGCTCATATACGCATATAATCGTCAATATAATATTATTATATTACTAACTTACTTATTTATGTTAAATAAATCATGCACTTCCTTGATTAATTAACACCAATATTAATTAATCCAATCATTGATTAATGTAGTTATGGATTTCTATAATCATTATTCATCTTTATAATACATTGTAAATAATAGTAATCACACAATATTAGTTAATTACTAAGAATTCAATATTCTACCACAACCATTAATGGCTTACTTAATAATTTCTTTGTTAAACATAACGTATTTATTTTATGGTTTATCAAGATCACACATATCACATAATTGTTTCATTTAATTTTCCAAAGTAGAAGAATTAATTTTTCTCCAATCGACCATCATGCGCAATTACCAGATTTAGTATCTTCTTTGGATGGCACAAATTTGCTACCAGTCTCGACAAAGGCAAAGATCGGTTTAGCTTCAGCTCGTGTCAATCTTCATCGCTAAATTCGTTATATACAACATGGATTACTGTCCATAAGAGTGTTACTACAAGTCTACGAGCGTATTTGATTACTTATATGATATCACATGATCAATCCGGTTAATCTTCCTAATTCTCGTTTTAATTCGCTTAATGGATTTCATCGTTTCACATTATGCCACAGAAGGAATTTCACAAATCCCATTGTCACTTCACACATCGTAATACACATTGATCTAATAAGAATCAATTGAATTAATCGACTCTCAAAATAATAACTCTTATATTCACAAAAATTTTATTTCCATTAATATATTCATTTAATAGTACGGAAAATTCTCGAGTATTACACATATCATCCTCTATGTACTGTCCGATTATTGCTATAAATACCGGAGACAGTTTACCCGATCATTGCTATAAATGTCGGAGATAGTTCCTCACTGCCATGGACAACCATAATTGCCCACTGACAACTCCTCACTGCCAGTTCTTATAGTGTCAGTATATATATCGGCACCAATCAAAATTGTTTTCTCACAAACTATGCTTTTATACATTTGTACCAAACAAAATTGGTTTCTCACAAACTATGCTTTGATATCAAATCAAATGCATTTTTCCATAATAATAACTCATATGACTTGGTTATGTTTGAACAAGAAATCATAACCTTTGAATAACAGAATTCATAAACACTATGTATCACCAGATCATAACTGATAAATATCAAACTTTCATTTAATAAAGTAACTTAAATGAAAATGGCATTTGAAATATGAGGTTTGCACAAAGTGCAGAAAAACTTGCATGTATCGTCGACTATTGCTACACAGTCTATTTAACTTCGTCTGAAGACCTAATATAAATAATATTGATCTCCAAGTTAGAATAATATCATCACAATGTATTATTGTGAATTACTGTTATAAAATAATCTAAACACATTATCACATAATCCTATCGGTATATAAGACACATAAGACCTAACCTCAAGTCAAACTATTACAGTCTTAGTTGAGTTTGGTACTATTTCGACAGCCTAATTACATAATTGGATACTTATCGAGCTTAATCCCAAAAAGACTCTGCCTAATTACTTCAAAATTATATTAAATAATTTAATCACGAGTTAAAACTATTTTTTCCTAGCTCATAAGAATTTATAAATAATTATTACTATTTATCAAAAATTTCAATCACTTATATCGTATTTACATGATATAAATACCACAATATTCTTTTATCATTAATAATTACTTAAATATTAATTACTAATGATATTCATGTCATAATATTATAAATTATTTATAATATTACAAAATATTTTTAATACTTTAATTTCACCTTTATATAATTATTAAGTAATTAAATCCTTTATCCAATAATTTCCATTAACATAAAAATTAATATTTTCATAACAAAATATCAAAAGTTATATTTTATAACTCAAAATATTTTTCTAACCCTTACATTATTTTTATATGATTTTAAATCATTAATTCTAATTTTTCATAAATTATTTAATATATTCATTAAATAAATCATACTATTAATATTATTTTATTAATAAAATTCATCACAAAATATTAAAAGTTATTAATAATAACTTCAAATATTTTTAACACCATAACATTTTTTTGAATTATTTTTCAAATATTAAAATTATTTTTAAGTAATTTATTTAATATTATAATTAAATAAATTAAATACCTTTAATATTCCAAAGATATTAAATATTTATAAAATATACTCAAAATTATTAAAAACTAATTTTTAGGATTTTATTATATATTTTTAATAATTAAAAACCTTTTTTGCAAAAATCTTTTACTTAAGTTTTAAGTAAAAGGGTATTTCAATCATTTTGCACTCACTAAGGGTATTTTGGTCTTTTTCCTTAAATATTTGAATTAGGGTTTTGGATTCCCGAAACCAAAATTAGGGTTTGTTATTTCTTACTTGATTTCCCTAATCAATCGTATACTTAGTCTTACATTAATATACCTAATATGATATTTAAGTATCATAACTTCATCTTGATACCACTTGTCGACGTCGGGATTTTTGAGTGTCCCTTTTCGTTACTTATTCTTTGGTGTTCTCATGTTAATGTGAGATTTGTTTGAAAAAACAAGAGAAAAAAGTCCGACAGGTATAATGTCGACGATTTGACATTAAGAATCGCCAGTTGGTGTATTTAATTGGTTGTACCAATGCAACCGAAAAGGTTTATACATTGACCTAGTGATTTAACACTGCTAGACGGGTCTGTGAAATCGAGATTCATTTTGGGTCCGGGGGCTTGATTATGCGGAGGGAAGGTGTTAGGCACCACCCGACATCTGTGTTACCACGGTGACCGCCACTTTTCAAAGAAATTGTTATATGAATGTGTGTGTGTGTGTGTGTGTGGATCAATGTGCAATTATTTGAAAGTAGTGTGAGGCCTCGTTCGCACTTATATACACAAGGTTTGAATTTTATAGAAAAATTCAGTTTTAACCAAGATATATCAATGAAGTTTTGTAAAAGAGGTTTTTCAAACCCTGTGCTCAATAGGAATTGAGACCTTTTCATACCTCCATTTTATTATTAAATGTTCGACTTGTTTGCTTTTATTTTCGAGATGCAAAGAATTCTCGAGAAAATAATATACAGCAATGTCGAACTCCTCATGGGCATGACAGCCATCCAAGGAAATTTAGACACTGTAAAATAATGTACAAGCTGCTTATAGCTGAAAAATATGTCCATCATGGGAACCGAATCTAGATTCAGTAGACTGAATCTATGATCACATGATTCCTAGGCTCACATGATACTGCAATTTGTATGGAAAGCAGTAAGCAGTTATATATATAAAAGTTGTAAATATATATATACAGACATGATCAACCACCACGAAGCAACTCCATGGGGGATCGAAATGTAAATATATAAAAGCGGTATATATATATATATATATATATATATATATATATATATGGACATGATCAACCACCACAAAGTAAACTCCAAATGGGACGAAATGTAAATAAAGCTGTAAAAGCGATCAACTGCCACGAGGTAAACTCAAGGCAGGACGAAAATATAAATAAAGCTGTAAAAGGCCACGAAGTAAAGTCCAAGCCAGACAGAAATATAAATATATATATATATATATGTACAAATATATATATATATAAGCAGTAAACGCACCGAATGTGAATCCAGGCTCATCGGATATGTCCGACAACAATTATATATATAAGTGTATATATATATAAAACCGAGTAAATGCTACGGATGTAAAATTCAGGCTCATCAGATATGTCTGACAACAATTATATATATATATATATATATATAAGCAATAAACGCTCCAAACCGAAGTCTAGGCTCAATCGAGGCATAACTCGATAATGTTAGTCCGTATATGAAATATATGCATATATATATAAGTATATATATATAGACAGGAATGAAAACCACGGACCGAAGTTCGGGCAAACACACTCACATGACTCTCAACGTGTACAACAGTGTGTGCTAATATGAGAAGAAGACTTTATATAATGTGAGAAGGCTTACAGTGGGCTGCCAAAGTAGACTTCTATGACTTTAAATGGATAAACACTCAACTCCCGCCGGATAAAAGATAGCTATATGTGAGCTAACAAGTGTTTAAAAGTGAGGAAACACTCAAAAGATGTGTACGCAGAGTAAAATGGACAGGGCTTCCTCGCCTTTTCTCTCTCTCCTCTTCTCAAATGGCTAACCCCAAGGCTTGTATATATAGACGGATGGTCGTAGGTACAACTACGGAAATCGCGGTTGTACCTGCAGCTGGTCGTGGTGCATCCGAGCCTCGCGGGTCCCGTCGTCTCGTAGTATGTGCACTCGTGCACTGTAATGTCCGGTAGAACTTGCAGAACTTCAATTCGAGCATCAGAACGAGGTATATCTGACCTTCTTCGGACCGCTTGTGTCAAGAGTTACGCAATGACATGGATTAGAGGTTGTACGAAGTCAGGAAGAGGGGTCTATGCCCATGGTCTTCAAGCTTCAAATTCTATCCAAAGTACTGCCACGCGTAATAGTCACTCGGGATTTTTACTCCTCGGTTCTTGTGGGACATTGTTGTATGTATGTATGTATGAAGTGTCGAGATGACACGCAGGTGTTGAAGAGACAAGATGATGTTTGACTCCTCACCGGGGTTATTTCCGGTTTGAGTTGAAAGTAGACGTTGCTCAGGGTTACATCTGAGATTGGACTACTTGTTGGTATGCCGCGATATCATCTTGTTGAGGTGGTAAGATGACGCTTTGGACTCCTTACAGGGGTTATCGTCGGTTTGAGTGGAAAGCAGACGTTGCTCAAGGATACTTCTGAGATTGGACTGCTGCAAGACGTTGCTACAGGTTCGTGGTGAGAGAGAGGGGGAAGAGATAGAGAGAGAAATTGATGGATGGGAGTAATGTGTTTTGTTTTGTAATATGTTTTGTTTGACCCATTTTGCCGACCCACACATTTACAAATGCGACCCGCGTGTTTTTTTTCTCTTTGGTCCGTTACTTGGTCCGCTGTAGTGGTCCGTCTAAGATCCCATCTATATATATATATATATATATATATATATATATATATATAAGCAGTAAATGCTCCTATGTAAAATTCAGGCTCATCGATATGTCAGCAACAATTATATATATATATATATATATATATATATATATATATATATATATATATATATATATATATATATATATATATATAGCAATAAACGCCTGCATCAAGTTCAGGCTTAATCGAGGCATAACTCGATAATGTTAGTCCATATATGAAATATATACATATATATATATATATAAGTATATATATACAGACAGGAATGAAAACCAGGGACCGAAGTCCGGGCAAACACACTCACACTACTCTCAACGTGTACAACAGTGTGTGCTAATATGAGAAGAAGACTTTATCTAATGTGAGAAGGCTTACAGTGGGCTACCAAAGTAGACTTCTATGACTTTAAATGGATAAACACTCAGCTCCCGCCGGATAAAAGATAGCTATATGTGAGCTAACAAGTGTTTAAAAGTGAGGAAACACTCAAAAGATGTGTTTGCAGAGTAAAATGGACAGGGCTTCCTCGCCTTTTCTCTCTCTCCTCTTCTCAAATGGCTGACCCCAAGGCTTGTATATATAGACGGATGGTCGTAGGTACACCGGCGGCAACCGCGGTTGTACCTGCGGCTGGTCGTGGTGCATCCGAGCCTCGTGGGTCCTGTCATCTCGTAATATGTGCACTCGTGCTCTGTAATGTCCTCTTGAACTTGTAGAACTTCAATCCGAGCATCAGAGCGAGGTATATCTAACCTTCTTCGGACCACTTGTGTCGAGAGTTACGCAATGACATGGATTAGAGGTTGTATGAAGTCAGGAAGAGGGGTCTATGCCCATGGTCTTCAAGCTTCAAATTCTATCCAAAGTACTGTCACGCGTAATAGTCACTTGGGATTGTTACTCCTCGATTCGTGTGGGACATTGTTGTATGTATGTATGTATAAAGTGTTGAGATGACGCGCAGGTGTTGAAGAGACAAGATGATGTTTGACTCCTCACCGGGGTTATCGTCGATTTGAGTTGAAAGTAGACGTTGCTCAGGGTTACATCTGAGATTTGATTACTTGTTGGTATGTCGTTACATCTGAGGCGGTAAGATGACGCTTTTGACTCCTTACTGGGGTTATCGCCGGTTTGAGCGAAAAACAGACGTTGCTCAGGGTTACTTCTGAGATTGGACTGCTGCAAGTGTTTGAATATCGCAAGGTCATCTGTGAAAAAACCTATCTGCCCATTGTTAGCTCTGGGTCTGAGGTATGAGTGCCTCGGCAGGAGGTCTGAGCTTGTAGCTGATCGCATGTGTTTGAAATAAACAATTATGGAGTTATCGCTGGAACTAGAAAAGCATCCCTTGGGGCTATCACCAAGGATGGAGTTGCTACTCCGAGTGTTGTTTCTGGGACTGGAACTGAACGTCGCGGAGTTATCGCCGAGATAGAACTGTCCTCTTCGGTGTTGTTGTCGGTCTTTTGATCTTGCAAACCTCGGGGTTATCTCCGAGATTGGAAATGACATTCCCGGTGTGTGTTCCGGATTTTGAGATGAAGTTCCCGGTTTGTGTTCCGGGTTGGAACTGATGTTCCCGATTTGTGTTCCAGGTTGGAACTGCACTTCCGGTAGTATTCGGAATGGATATAAGTTGTCTTCTAGGGTTATCTCTGAAAGACGAATCTGCCATCCTGTAATGTTAGTAACAGGCATACAGAAAATTTGGAGTGTCTACACCACTTATTAAGCTTAGGGTACGTTTATCAAGGTTTAGAGTTCCTGAGTTGAAAATTAGGGTTATTCGACACTCGATTAAGGTTTCTAATCCCTTATTAGGGTTTACTAAGTTTATACCCTATCTGATCAATCATTGATCAACAATTCTATATCATACAAACATATATTCATTAATACAATTGTTTTAACTGTACTTTCTATCGAATCCCTATCCAGACTTAAGGTTAGGGTTTCTATTCTTAGTTAAGCACAACTCTACTCATATTTCTTAGTCAATACATAAATTGACCACTTCTCTAGACTTGTATCACAGATACTTAACACAATATTGATAATCAATATAAATATTAAATAAATAATAAAAAATTATTTGTAAAATTCCATATCCTCACCGTGATCGTCAAGCCTAGTTTGACCATTCCTTATGTTCAATCTGTTGAGTGTTTAAAGGATCTAAAGACACAAATATAAAGTACATATACCAGGCTATAAACTGGATACAAACACATCATCCTAAAACATAAAACCTTTCAGATCCAGGCCTCACAAAAAGTTTTCAAACGCCGTAAAAGGCTTTCTGGGTTACCCAGAATTCTTTTGGTCATGCCCGTTCAACGGGTTTTAACCGATAATAACTCACGATCTATGTAAGACCCCAACTTTTATAAATAAAGATTTAAATTTCTTAAAATATTTTTTAAAATATTATGATGTGGATTTGATATAATGTTATAGTTGTGGGTAATATTTATAAATGTTGCAAAATATGCAAGTTGTTATATAATATTCGATTGGTCGGGGAATATTCGTTTTAACAGGGAATATTTGCACGATGGCACAATCATTGGTAGACCCCACAACGGAAGTATTGTCGTAGTAAGAAAATGACAGAATTATCTTTTTATAAAAATAACGGCGAAAGTGTTACCGTTAAAACTGCTTGAACTACCCTAGTAAAAGAAAAGTACAAAGAATATGCATGGTTGCATAATAGCACACGGTATTGGTTATTGATGCTTACATGATAAGTCACTCAGTTATACTCAATTATTGCTACAGTAATTTGCTGCATCATATCTTTCATATTATTGATTCGATTATTATCACAGTATCATCTGCACAATATGTTATATTATTAAATCAATAATTGAGACGACAAAGTTATTCATATTATTAAATTGTAATATTTACAATGTCTAGAAGTTCACAAGGAGAGGTTTGGTCACCTAATTGCGCGCCAATAGGAGAAAATCCTTATTGAAAGCCCCTCTTTCCCAGAAACAACCCGTTTGTTAAATATTGTGAGTTATAATATTAATGATGAATAAGTTCGTGTTGATAAAAGATAAATTTGATAGTTCCATTGTGTTGGGATTATTGGTGTTAGTGGAAGTCGACATTTATATCGATAATAATTTATGTCTGGAGGTTATATTATTCAATCGGGTATTCACGCCACTTTTCGTGTCGGAGTACTATTCATAAGTTACTATTCATGAGTTACTATTCATGAGTTACCATTCATGAGTTACTATTCACGAGTTACTATTCACGGGATACTATTCACCTGAACAAAATATATTTCTTTTCACCCAAATCATTTTTGGTACAATATTATTCCATGAGGAGATGTGCTAATTTTTCGCATCATTGGTTGAAATTATAATAAGAAATCAATATGGACCACCGGGTTTAAAGTTTTAATAGTGAATCAATATGGACCGTCTGCTTAAAAAGTAAATCAATCTGGACCGCTCATGAATTAGTTAATATTCACTCCATTCTCCTATAAATAGAAGCTCATTCCTTCATTATTTCTTACAAATTCACTGAAACTCTTGAGAGATAAATTATAGAGAGAAAGAAGAAGAGAAGTCAGCTACCTCTCTTTTCCAGTATCGAGTTCTTCTAAGGTAAAGGGTGTTATTCTTTCATATTTATGAAGAGAACTTCTGTTATTCCATTCTTTATTACTCTGTTGGAATAACTTGTATAAGTGGACTCCCCTACACATGGTGATCTTCTTCTGTTATTCCATTCTTTATTATTATGTTGGAATAACCTGTTTATGTGAAGTACCACATACATGGTGAAATTCTTCTATTATTCCATTCTTTATTATTCTGTTGGAATATCCTGTCGGTGAAAATTTCGCCTGACCTGGTTCCATTATTTATTATTCCGCATTTATTATTCTCGCTTAATATCCTCACATGCAAGGCTTTTTTACGCCTACTCTAGTTCCATTATTTATTATTCTCGCATTTATTATTCTATCGGAATATCCTGTCTGTCCATTTTACGCCGGACCTGGTTCCATTATTTATTATTCCGTATTTATTATTCTGTCAGAATATCCTGTATGTGTGTTTTACACCGGACCTGGTTCCATTATTTATTATTCCGCATTTATTATTCTCGGTTTAATATCCTCATTCTCATCTTGCGTTACTGTGGGACTGTTCCATTATTTATTATTCCGCATTTATTATTTTGTCGGAATATCATGTCTGTGCGTTTACGCCGAACCTGGTTCTATTATTTATTATCCTGTTGGGAATAACCTGTCTGTGCGGTCTCTATCGCATGCATGGTGAATCCTTCTGTTATTCCATTCTTTATTATTCATTGAATAACTCGCCTATGTGGATTACCACATGCATGGTGAATGATCCTTTGTATTCATTCCTTATTAAATTGTGGGAATGATCTGTATACGTGGATTACCGCATGGCGGGTGAAAATCCATTTGCAGTTTCATATATTCTTTATTTTACTTAGTTGGTTAAAGTTTCGACTTCTATACTCCATGAAATTAGTGGAATATCCTTGATATTTGCGCTGCATCCAGTATCTTTTCATGGAAATATTTTTCTTAGCATTCTTAAATTTTACTCTACAAAAAAGTATCATGTTGACAAATTGGGACGTCATTAGTTCTTGGATAAATTAATTCTTGAACTTGTTTTATTGAATTATTATGTCATTGTCATCATCCGCATGCTTATATTATAATGAAAGTCATCTTTGGCTTACGTGCATAGATGGACTTAGTATGATTATGACCAGGGCTCATTCGGTATAATCATGACCTGTAATGTTATAAATGATGTGGTAAAAGTCCTTAGTGGCCTGTAATGCATTGATGGACAGTTTTTGGTATGATTATGACCAAGTATTATTCGGTATAGTCATGACCATTGATGATTTAATGAATATCCTTGGCTCGTAGTACAGGGATGATTAGAAGATGTGGTTTATTTATTAAGCTAAGTCTCAGTGATAAAAGTTGATGAAAACATTTTTAAATCATAAAAGATAGTAGGTTTTATTCTCTACTTGACTCTTCTAATGGATTGCTTATTCCGTTGCAGTTAAACTTGATGTCTATTGTATTTTATCAGTTTAACATTGTTGAAGACTATTGATAATTTATCTTGCATTATCTTAGTCATAATATTTCTTACTGGGCTAGTTGAGATCACCCTTTCTTTCACCGTTGTTCTTCAGAAATGAGAATATAGTCGGGACGACAGCTCTGGGAAAGGAGTGACGGTCCAGAAGATAGCATTAGTAGTCCTCACTATTCTGTTAAATAGTGTGACAATAAATATAATGAGGACTCCTTTGAGAGTGGATATTGTCTAGAAGGCAATATTCCTGTTTAAACTTTCAGCTATATTTTGTCGTATATTACACGACGTTTGCATAATTAAGTTTGTATTTGTATTTTGTACCATGTATTTGGCGACTCAAGATGGGTGATGTATACCTATTTTGGGGGCGTCACAATCTAGACATGTAATGGCTGTAATTACACTTCCAGGTCAAAGACAGCATGACAAGCTACAGATTATAACTTTAAAACAACAAATATCATAAATACAAAAAGATCTAGAGCGACTGACATTAGCTTGTCAGACGACTTTTAGGCTCAAGAACAGTTTTTGAAAATCATTATTTTAAGGCACTTTGATGCTATAGATCCATGATGGATCATCATAGATCATCTAAAAATAACTTCTAACACAAATCTAAACACATAAACAAGTAATCTATCCTAGCATACAAGATTTTGAATGAGGTAGGGTTTATACCTTCTCTTGCTAATTTTTTGATCTTGATCTTTCTAACTGATATTATGGTTGCTAAGGGCAGTACTAGTGACTGAATCACTTTAGAAATTCGGAGGTTAGAAGAGAGAGAGAGAGAGAGCTGGTGAGAGCTTGAGAGAAAAATGAGCAAATGAATGGAATTTCTCTCTCTCAAATCTATATATAATCACTTAGATGCAATGTATGATCTGATAGCTGTCCATTAGAGGCTGATTTGCTAATATTTTGAAGTCACAAAGTTAATGTGGTTGGTCACCAACTAAAGCTTTAGCAAACTATACAAGATACATAATTAAAAATGTAAAAAGGTCATTTTGGTCATTCTCATTGAAATTTTAATGGCATACTTGACTTTTATTCAAACCATAATGGTTTAACCCTTAGGGTTTAACCCTAAGGTTCTAACCCTTAGGTTTTATAACTTTAGTTTCTTAAAATTTGTAATTAGGGTTTTTAAAATAGGAAATTAAGATAATTAAAATATAATTAGGGCTTTCTATTTATATTAAAGTTTAATATTCACATTAGTCATGCTAATTAGGATTAAGGTTTTCCTAATTAGGGTTTAGGATTCTCGATTTTAAAATTAGGGTTTCACGGGATATGATTAGGGTTTCTAACTGCGCGTTAGGGTTTCTAATCCTGAGATTAGCGTTTTAAATATCTTATTAGGGTTTATTAATTTTAAATTTTATCCGATCAATCATTGATCATTAACTCAATATAATACAAACACGTACTCATCAACACAATTATTCAAATTGTATTTTCTACCAAATCCCTATCATGAATTAGGGTTAGGGTTTCTAAAGCTGTTAAGCACAACTCTACTCTTATTTTTTCAGTGAATACACAAATTGAGTAATTTCAAAACTTATATCACAGATACCCAACACATTATTGATAATCAATATCAATAATAATTAGAATAAATAAAAATAAATAAAAAATTATTCGTAAAATTTGGATTATTCGAAATCCCGAGTTATTACATTCACCCCTCCTTAAAAGGATTCTGTCCTTGGAATCACTACTTTCTTATTCTCTATAATCTTTTAAAGTTGTATCATCAATTCATTTTTATCCACACAATATTAATTTGTGTCTTATATTCTAACCTGTGACTTGGATCTATAAAAGAAACCAATTCAAAGCAATATCTAACTAAGATTACTCGCGTAATTAAAATTTTAAAATAAATCGTTACCTGTTGACACCTCCTGAGTAGCCACTGCATCTTGCACCGTCATGTTGAATGTACGGGCTGTTGGTCTTCCTGGCTATCCAGGACCTCGAATTGCCAAGGTTCCGCTACCGGGTCCCTTGTTGACACTTTCCTTCTCTACATTCCTCTTTGGACAGTATCAAACCATATGATCAGTCGATCCACATGCATAACAATCTTGTATCTTCTTCGGATTGGGACAGTTGGGTGACATGTGTCCCTCTTGCCCGCAATTATAACAAACTCCTTTCTTCTTCAGACAAACTCCTGCATGATTCTTCCCATAAGTTGCATATGGTCCTCTTACCTTCTTCGTCTCTTCGAACTTATTACCCGTCTGGGTATTCTCACTCCACTTTCTCTTGTTCAGATTACTGCCACCACTGCTTCCTCCATCAGTTATCTTTTCCTTCTTCTCCTGATGAAATCGAGATGCAGCTTCGCTCCCTCCTTCAGCAGTTAACGCTTTCTCCAACAAATCCACGAACGTATTTATCTACAATACTGCTACTTTATTGTATATACCCGGATTTAACCATTCACAAACCTTCTCGCCTTTCATACTTTTGTGTCCACCTGATGAGGTGCAAATCTCGCTAATTCGTTGAATTTAGCAGTGTATTCAGAAACAAACATATTCTCCTGCTTTAGTTCTAGAAACTTGACTTCCATTCGAGCTTTCATACTTGACGAAAAGTAGTTCTCAAAGAACAACTCCTTGAATCTTGTCCAAGTTACTACGGATGTACCAGCTCTCGCTTGATTAGTCTCCCACCAGTAAGTAGCTTCTCCCTTCATCAAGTATGTTGCAAAAGCTGTCTTTTGCTCTTCTGCCACACGCACAATAATGAATGTTTTCTCCATCTTCTTCACCCAAGTTTGGGCTTCAATCGGATCCTTGGTTCCCTTAAATTCTGGCGGTCCCACCCCTTTAAAGTCTTTGAAGTTAGCCAATCTATCAGCCAGCTGATTTCTCGCTCTTCCTCTTGCAACCGGAGCTTTATTTTCATAGCTTGGGCTAGCATATGCACAAAATTTTGCATCGAGTTAGCTTGACCTCCTTTATTATTCACTGACTATTCTTCTCTTTGATTTCGATTCTATCGTCTAGGCGGCATGAGCTGATTTAAATAAAAATCTTACATTAATTCTCTTTTTCTATACAAATTCTTAACACAATAAGAATTCAACACGTAGTTCTCATATAGTCGCATATTTATTCAAATAGCACATAGTAGATTTAGTAGTTAACACATATTACTATCCCTTGTTAAATAAATTTCAGGTTTAACAACACAACTTTACACAGAAAGTTGCAATCCTCGAACTTTACATAGAAAGTTACCATTTTCCATTTTCACACATAGCTATACCCAGTTCGTTAAACTTACCACACTTATGAGTTCAGAAACTTACCATAATTATATGAGTGTATGAACTTATCCTAGTCAGACCTTTGGTGTCCATTCTCTGAGGGGTTCAAAACATTTCATATAATTATGAGTCATGAACTTACCATAGGTATGAGTTTTAAGAACTTACAAATTAATCTTAATCTTATATTCATATAAAAAATAAAGATTTCATTCATACAAACATATATATTTACATATGTTCACACATCGTTCTCGATATTACAAGCTTTAATATCATAACCTACTACCAAAAGATATTATCACTTATATCTAAGTTGTCTACCGACCACTCCCTTCACCAGCCTTCTTCTTGTTGGGACACTTGTTGAATCCGTGACCCGGTCTCCCACATGAAAAACACTTTCTCATATTCGGCTTAAGACAATGTAGAGAAATATGTCCTTCTTGCTTACAGTTGAAGCACACGTTCTTCCATATCATGCATTCTCCCACGTGTGTCTTTCCACACTTGCTACATGCTTGCCTCTTCTTCGGGTTTGAATTTTTAGAATTATCGTTGTCGTTGTCCCTCTTTCTCTTATTCTTTCCCTTTAGCTTGAGTGTTCCTTCAGACGATCCACCACATTCAGTCTTCATCCTTTCTACCTGTGCCTTCAGCTCGTTCCGTTCTTCAGTCATTTCGTGTAACGCTCGATCCATTTTCCACAACTCCTCCAAGAGAAATACCTTACTTCGGAGTTCCTGGACTTCTACAGATTCTTGATCTTTCTCTCTAACTTTGGTCTTACTTTCTTTCTCCAACTTATCTTCTTTGTACTCCGCCTCTTCATCACCACTCAGATATATCTTGAAATAATCATAGGTTCATCCTTTCCCACCTCCTCAACTGACTCGCTTTGCACTGGCACCTCAGCTACTGACACTTGTGCCACAGCCGTTGGAATCTCCGTACTCATCTCGTCTTCTCCAGATATCCTACAATCAGTTTAAACAACTTGATTATTACTTCACCGGTACGAACTTCTCACATTATGTGTCCACATACCTCACTATCGATACGCTCTATCAATCTCTCACTTAGTACTCTAAATGAGTATTCTTTATCTCACTTATGGTTATAATCCTAGGGTTTTCCCCACCCACATAAGGTTTATAACCTACAACTTTGATACCAACCTGTGACACCCCAAAATCTGGGTTACCTGACCCCCGAGTTTGGTGTTCACGATCCATAATATAATTATCATCTAACTACTCATTCATATAGAAATAGAATATTACATCACATTAACTAATATAGTTAATACATTACCCTAGGTTCTCTAACCTTAACATTACAAACATACCCTTTAGATATAAAAAAAGGGTTTACAATCATAACATAATAATAATGTTCATTAATAATTAATTTATCACTATGCCTTTGCCTTTATCCATTGCAGCACCTCCTGCCACTTCGTCCCTAGCTGAAAAGTTTTATTTATCAAGGGTGAGCAACAAATTTTCCCCGCAAGTTAAGATATACAATAAATATATAAAAATCAAAATAACAGACTATCTATTTTGATAGAATGAAACCAATGTTCGGGAAACTTTGAAATAGCTGAACAAAGATTTAATAACTAACAAGTCTTCTCGCATTCTATGCAACACAATAATCTGATAATGAAAGAGTACAACGCTTTCAAAGTTTCTATGATATTCTAATGAATAATCAAGAATCAATTTTACGCAATAACAAAGTTGAATGTTTTCCATATTTATGTTTAGCGATCCATTGGATCTTGAACTTCTCTTCTTGAGTAACTATCAAAGATTGGACTTTGATATACCTAGGTGTATCAGATAACCATAAAGATTAAATTATACCCCTCTGCAAGTACTCAGAGGCGGCCAACTCCTTGTACCTTATATTATGCATAATACTTACACGCGCGTAAAGGCCGAATATACGACCAATAAAATGTTCTCTTTTTATAAAAGGTTGTTCTTCTTAGTCTTAGAATCAAAATTTGATTTAACAACGAAATACTATGACTTCAATATTTAATCACTTTCTTGATCTAGCCGAAATAGTTGGCATCGATCTGTCAATAGTAATTGAATTCTCTTCTCGAACCTATCAAGTTCTAACAAATGTTCGTCTAGCCAAAATAATTAGCTAGGACATATCTCAACATAATTCGACAATAGACAGGAATTATCTGTATTGTCAATAATAGCTTCTACGGATGTAAATATCCAACAAAAGTAATTCTCTAATTATATTATCAGAATTCACTATTTCAATTTGAATTAATAAACATGCACTAACTGTGAATTATCAACAATAATTCTCAGATGTGGTTTAATCAACACTAATTAACCACCATAATATTTGAAAAATATAACTCAAGGTTGAGTTAAGGAAACTTTCCTTCCGCGTTGATTATTGCTACACAATATACTTATCTGCATTTGAAAGACCTATAATCACAATATCGGTCTTACAATTAGCACAATAATTCACAATACACAATACTGTAATTTACCGTCAATACTTTCTCCTAGACGCATTATCACATAGTCACATTAGTGTTTATAACCTATACAAACACTTATAAGGTCTAACTAGTTCAGTCTGGTTGGACTTTGGTCTATTCTCGGTGTTCTGGTCACCCTATCTGACAATTAACACATTGATTGTCAATTAAACTTGGTCTCTACACTTTAATATTATTTTAGATAAGTCAATTATCCTTTATAATATTTTTCAGAAGCTTTTAATAATTTATAAATAATTATTATAATTTATAATAATTTGTCAAACACTTAAATCATTTTTAAATGATTTAAATATCGTTAATTCTATCATCATTAATATTTAATAATATTAAAATATTAATGACATATTTGTCAAAATATTAAAGTTATTAATAATAAATTAAAATATTTTTAAATTACCAATATTCTACTTAAATAATTTTTAAAGTAATTAAAATTATTTTTAAATCATCATCATTAATATTTAAATATTAATGAAATTCTTATCAAAATATTAAAAGTCATTATTTATAACTTAAAATATTTTTAAATCAAATTTCTCATTTTTAAATGAATTTTAAATCAATAAAACCTTTTCTTAATTTATTTATTTAATATAATAATTAAATAAATCTAATATCATTAATATTAATTAATTAATGAGAATTCTTCAAAAATATAGAAAATTATATTTTATAATTCAAAATATTTTTAAACACTTTATTCTCATTTAAAATGATTTTTATAATATTAAAATCATTTTTCTTTAATTTATTTAATATACAAAGTAAATATAATTAATATTAAATTATTAGTGAAAATTCTCCAAAAATATTAAAAGTTATATTTTATAACTCAATATATTTTTAAATATTTTATTCTTATTTAAAATGATTTTTATAATATTAAAATCATTTTTCTCTAATTAAATAAATTAAATATCATTAATATTTAAATAATTATAAATATTAATGAAAATATTCCAAATAGTCAAAAATTATTTTTCATAATTTAAAACTATTTTTAATAATTTTTAGAATTTATTTCTATTTTTTTAAATATTTTCCAGAAAATCAGAAATTAAAAATATTAGAAATCATCGCTATAGGCTATGGCGACACTTTTCTGTCGTGTTAGGTGTTCTTGAGCTCAAGAACACTGACAAGTCAGTCTTCATGGTGCTCGGTTTGACCACCTTTGATTTTCAGTGTAATTAGGATCTTGGCTAGCTTGAACTGTGATCGTGTAGTGTTTATGTAACACTACAACACCCAACCATCAGCTTGGTAATAGAACAAAACAACAAGAAAACCAGATTCTTTAAAGTCGTTGTCACACATCATCTGAGTTTTTTGGGTAACCTAGAAACCCAGACAGTCGCGACGTACCACTTTGTGGTTCGATTTTAGCTTAGTTATGGTCATTGTATTGGTGTTATAAAGGTTCACACCTATAATACACATGCCATAGAACATTTATACATCAGCATATCAGTCCAACAACATCACATGTTCCAGATTCAACTCGGTCAAAGTCTGATAGAATTTGTATTCATCCAGTTTCTGGGTTTTCCAGAAACAGTACTCGTGATCGTCAATCCTAGTTTGAACATTTCCTATGTTCGATCTGTTGACTGTTTAAAGGATCTAAAGACACAAATATAAAGTACATATACCAGGCTATAAACTTGATTCAAACACATCATCATAAAACATAAAACCTGTCAGATCCAGGCCTCACAAAAAGTTGTCAGACGCTATAAAAGGCTTTCTAGGTTACCTAGAATTCTTTTGGTCATGCCTGGTCAACGGGTTTTGACCGATAAGAACTCATGATCTCGACATGTAATGGTTGTAATTACACTTCCAGGTGAAAGACAACATGACAAGCTACAAATTATAACTTTAAAACAACAAATATCGTAAACACAGAAAGATTTAGAGCGAATGACATTAACTTGTCAGACGACTTTTAGGCTCAAAACAGTTTTTGAAAATCATCATTTTAAGGCACTTTGATGCTATGGATCCATGATGGATCATCATAGATCATCTAAAAACAACTTCTAACACAAATCTAAACACATAAACAAGTATTATATCTTAGCATACAAGATCTAGAATGAGGTAGGGTTTATACCTTCTCTTGCTAATTCTTTGATCTCGATCTTCCTAACTGATATTATGGTCGCTAAGGGTTGTACTAGTGACTGAATCACTTTAGAAATTCGGAGGTTAGAAGAGAGAGAGAGTTGGTGAGAGCTTGAGAGAAAAATGAGCAAATAAATGGACTTTCTCTCTCTCAAATCTATATATAATCTGTGACGCCCCCAAAATAGGTCCACACGACCCATTCTGAGTCGCCAGATATCACTCTATAAAAATCAAATACAAACTTCCTTTATACAACTGTTGAACTATCGTGCAGAGTACGACAACAGATAAGATGTGAGTTTTAATACAAATTGTCTCGTAGATAGTATCCAAACTCAAATTGTTACAATGCCATATAACATACATCAATAAATATTTTAAGACCCCAAAGAAGAACGAGAAGATTACTATCATATTCATTCTAATGAGGTGCATTTTTGACGCTTTCAAAGTCGGGTTCTCATCACCCTATTGTTGTTCGCCAAAATCAATTATTAAGTGACGTATAAAATACGACACACACATCTTAGGTCCTCAATACAATTATCTATTGCATGTCATGCCGCTTTTATAATGTATTGAAAAACTTCACAGGGCCTCGGACCATCACATTATTTCCTGTTATCCCTCGCCGAGTCACCTACACTCTTATTACACCTAAAGGAATTGCGGAAGCAAAGGGTGAGCACAAATAGCCCAGTAAAGAATATCATGACTAAAGATAATTAAATTATCAATAGTCTTCGTCAATAATAAATCAGAGATTTAGAACATATGGTAGATGATAAAACTTTTTAACCATAGTTGCAGCGGAACGAGCAATCCATTAGAAGAGTTAAATAGACCATCAGGTCTATAATCTTCTCCATGTTAAAAGTCCACCAATAATGTTTTATCCCTATAACATCAATCAATAATTCCTTTCCACAATCATGTGAATAACTCATAATAATAATTGTGATTCTAAATTCCTCTTCGCACCCAGGACGAAGATAATTTTCATCACCTATCTTCACCTAAAACATCAAAAATCATGGTTATAACAAATCACAATTCCTGCTCATAATCATACTAATAAATTCATCTTTGCACTACGACCAAAGATATTCGTTAACAATTCATCTTTTGCACTACAAAGCTAAAGACATACAATCCGTTTTAGATGAGTCAAGTAGAGCATGATATCTACTATCTTTTACGAATTAAAAGTTTATAATCAATATGTTATCGCTGAGACTCAGCTTAATAAATAATCCACATCATCGAATCATCCCTGCACTATGGCCAAGGATATTCATGTAATCATCAATGGTCATGATTATACCGAATAATCCCAGGTTATAATCATAACAATAACTGTCCATCAATGCACTACGGGCTACTGAGGACTTTTACCACATCATCTATAACATTACGGGTCATGATTATGCCGAATGATCCCTGGTCATAATCATACCAATAAATAGTTCATCTATGCACATAAGCTAAAGATACTCATCCATCAATCGTTCATCTTTGCACGTAAGCCAAAGATATACAACTGTAAAACCAATAATCAACAGTCCATCTTTGCACGTAAGCCAAAGATATACAACTATAAAACCAATAATCAACAGTCTATCTTTGCACGTAAGTCAAAGATACTCATCAATCAATAGTTAGTCTTTGCACGTAAGCCAAAGATATACAACTGTAAAACCAATAATCAACAGTCCATCTTTGCACGTAAGCCAAAGGTGACTTTCATCATAATATAAGCATGAGGATGATGACAATGATATAAGAATTAATCAAATGAAAACAAGGATAAATATTACAGACTTTAAATTTATCCAAATATTATCAATCACTTAATAAACTCATAATCTAATATTATTAATATTATAACAATATTTTAATCACTTCTTAAACTTATAAACAATTTATTTCAATTGTTTACACTTTACCAAATAATTCATTTAATCATTCAAAAATGCCATACTCATAAGATTTCATCACCAATGATCAAATCCCTCATCAAAAATATGCATATACCCTATATAGGATTCTCAAGCCATAAAATCCTATTTTTCAATTTTGTTACTTCACATAACATATTTAATTCATTTACTCATAACTAGTTCATTTTCATGAAAAATACCAAACCAGTGCCAAAAATATTTCTTTTCTAGGATTTAACAGAATATAGTCCCATATTGAACATATATTTTTCTCAAAATTTTTAAAATTCATTTACTATTTTTCATATGGCCAAAACTGCCGAATATTTAGAAATTTATCATAAATTGTACTTTTTTCCAAAAATTCAGAAATTTACAAGGTATACTCCTATTGTATACATGTACTCCCAATACAAATTTCACCAATTTTGGAGTTAACCACAAGGAGTTATAAGGGTTTACTTTTAAAATAGTCTTTTCCCATAAAATCCATAACTCTTAATCTATACATCCAAAAATCGCCATCTTTGGACACAATATAGAAAACTCATCAAATTATCATTTCAAATTGTTCCAGAATTTTTGAGGGTCAGAAAAATTATGAAACTGCAAATGGATTCTCACCGCCATGTCGTAATCCACGTAGATAGATTATTTCCACAATTTAATAAGGAATGAATATGAAGGATCATTCACCATGCATGTTGTAATCCACATGATGCAGTTATTCCAATGAGAATAATAAAGATTGGAATAACGTAAGAATTCACCGTGCATGCGATAGATCGCATGCACGAGTGTTATTCCAATGAATAATAAATAATGGAACCAGGTCATGCGTAAACGCACAGACATGATATTCCAACAGAATAATAAATAATGGAACCAAGTCATGCGTAAATGCACAGACAAGATATTCCAACAGAATAATAAATAATGGAACCAGGTCATGCGTAAACGCGTGCATGAGATGATATTATTTCGACGTAATAATAAAGAATGGAATAATAGAAGAATTTCACCATGTATGCGGTGCCTTGTGTAGGCGAGTTATTCAACATACTAATAAAGAATGGAATAATAGAAGAATTTCACCATATATACGGTAGTCCGCATATACAGGTTATTCTAACAGAATAATAAGGAATGGAATAACAATAGCTCTCTTCATGAATACAAAAGAAATAATACCCCTCACCTCAAAAGAACACTGGATACTGGAATAGTGAGGTAGCAAACTTCTCTTCTTCTTTCTCTCTATAATTTCTTTCTATAATAATTACTCTGTAGCTTTTGTGAATTAGTGAGAAATGAAGGAAGAATGAGCTTCTATTTATAGGAAAATATAGTTTCGATAATTGCACGTTTTGGGGCTCGAAATATTACAATACAATACCTTCAACTTTTCTTTCATTTTTAATTTAGTCCTGCAAGTAATATCAAACTTCCACCACCTCCCCTAATAGTAAATCATGTCAATTAATATTAAACCATGTGACTCAATAGTTCTAAACATGTGAAAAAATTAATTACAGTATAGTACCTTCAGCTATACCTCCATCTTTAACTTAGTCATGCAAGTATTATCAAACTTGCACCAACTCCCCTAATAGTATATGAATGTGAATCAATAGTACACACATGTGAACAAATAGTTATATGCATGTGAATTAATAGCAATTAATTGCTCATTTATCCTATTAATTACCCGATTGGTCAATATAACCTCCAAACATCAATTATTATCGAAATAAATGTCAATTTCCACTAACACTAACAATCCAAACACAATGGAAATATTTTCCTCAAAAATTTCATTTTTGAAATTTCAAAGTTTGAATTATTCTAAAAAAGTCAACTATTGACTTTTTTGACCAAAAAGTCAACCCCGATAAATTTTGTTTTTATAGTCTATTTCTACTAATTTCATTGTTCCGGACTCAAATATCACGTCCGCGTCTCCAAATTCAACTCCGAACTCAAATTTAATTTTTAATAACATTCATCATCAATATTATAAGTCACAATATTTAACAACCAGATCGTTCCCAAGAAAAAGGGGGCTTTCCGATAAGGATTTCTCCCTATTGACGTGCAATTAGATGACCTAACCTCTCATTGACAGAACTTCTAGACAATGTCAATATTGCAAATAATAATATAAATAACATTGTCATCTCAAGTATTGATTTAATAATATAACATATTATACAGATGATACTGTAACAACAATTGAATCAATAATATGAGAGATATGATGCAGCAATTATTGTAGCAATAATTGAGTATAACTGAGTGATTTCTCACGTAAGCATCAATAATTAATACCGTGTGCTACTATGCAACCACACGTATTACTGTACTTTTACTACCGGTTATTTTATGACAACTTGTTTACTTTGAAAAAAATTCACATATCACCTTTAACTTTAAACTTTTATCAATTTAACTATTTACCAAAATAAAAAAATTGAATACTTTTATTTCATAAAATTAGGGATCTCACATAATCACTTAGATGCAATGTATGATCTGATAGCTGTACATTGGAGGCTGATTTGCTGAGATTTTGAAGTCACAAAGTCAATGTGGTTGGTTACCTACTAAAGCTTTAGCAAATTATACAAGTTACATAATTAAAAATGTAAAAAGGGAATTTTGGTCATTCTCATTGAAATTTTAATGGCATACTAGACTTTTATTCAAACCCTTAGGGTTTAACCCTAAGGTTTTACAACTTTAGTTTCTAAAAATTTGTAATTAGGGTTTTTTAAATAGGAAAATAAGATTATTAAAATATAATTAGGGTTTTCTAATTATATTAAAGTTTAATATTCACATTAGTCATGCTAATTAGGATTAGGTTTTTCCAAATTAGGGTTTAGGATTCCCGGTTTTAAAATTAGGGTTTCCCGGCATACGATTAGGGTTTCTAACTGCACGTTAGGGTTTCTAATCCTGCGATTAGGGTTTTTAATCTCTTATTAGGGTTTATTAATTTTAAACCTTATCCGATCAATCATTGATCATTAACTCAATACATTACAAACACGTACTCATCAACATAATTATTCAAATTGTATTTTTTACTGAATCCCTATCGTGAATTAGGGTTACGGTTTCTAAAGCTGTTAAGCACAACTCTACTGTTATTTTCTCAGTCAATACATAAATTGACTAATTTCAAAACTTGTATCACAGATACCCAGCACATTATTGATAATCAATAACAATATTAATTAGAATGAATAAATAAAAATAAAAATTTATTCGTAAAATTTGGATTATTCGAAATCCCGGGTTATTACACAGAAGAATAAGAGTCTTCCATGATTTTTCAATAATCGGGAAGTAGTATGAATAACTCAGATTCCAAATTATGCTGAGGGGTCTCACAAGACCATGAACTAGTGCTTCAACACAATCCTTCACACTACAAACCAGAGTTTTTATCAATCACAAAGACTGAAAACACCCTCCACACGTACACTAGGTGGCCAACCTATTGTACCACTATGTTGGGCCACAATGTAGTGTTTTGTAACGACTATATGCGTTACGTTCAGAACCATTGTCCCCAAAAACATGTCCCCTTATAGGGTTGTTCACCTTAGCATTTCAACATTTGAATACGCACCAGAGCAATCTGGTTTGGCACAAATACTCAAGAATGCTTGAATTCCATAAATATTTTCCAACAGCCGCCTAGCTGAATCAAATAGCTTAGACTTTTATCAACAATTTGGACATCAATCGAAATAATTTAGCCAACTTAATTGGCCTTCTTCATAATTTACAAGAAAATCAAAAATTCTTTTATGACATCATGATACCGTACTAGATTAGTAGTACGTTGAGGATTCCGCCAATAGGTGACTTTGTTATATTACATCATACCATAGTGGGCTGATGATCTTTTGATCATGACCAACACTAGGTTTGACTGCATTGATGACTCTATCGCTTACCATTTCTACACCATACCAAATGATGTAAATGGTCAGAAATACATTTTGAAAATTTTCAAATCATTTTTATCTTGGCCAAAACAATTAGCATAGACATATGGATAACGGTATTATTTTTAAACATCATTGGTTCAATCACATGACCCAAAGTTTTTCGAGAAAATAGAATGCAAACATCAGCACGAAGTCAATAAATTTTGAAAATCTAGCAGAGCTAGAAGATTTAGAAAATCCATGTTTCTCCATTAACTTCAATCTTTACTCCATTCTATCAATCTTTAACACCATCAATGCTCACTCTACCAAAATTTCTAATTTTATAACATATATATACCTGATATACTTCATCAAAGTTACCACACTTTGGAAATCCAGGAACTTGCCATAATCATATGAGTTTAAGAACTTACCCTAGTCAGACCATAGGCGTCCATTCGTTGAAGGGTTCAAAACATTTCATATAATTATGAGTCACGAACGTACCATAAGTATGAGTTTTCAGAACTCGCAACTTAACCTTATATTCTCTAACTATAACCTATATATCTGTTATACATATGAGAAAATAATCACCTTCTCAACAGGTATATATCAAATAGCGCGACACAAACATTTCAATGATTATCAGTTCCAGAACTAAGTGGTTTTTTACACCACGCACAATTCCCCGCCCACGCAAGGAATCATACAACTCAGCTGTTGACATGGGTCCTCAATTGAAATCCCACCTAACTATATCTCACACTTAACTTATTCTTTACTTGATACAAATTCTTTGTATCTCATCATATACAACTCCTCATGAGTTCATATCGTACCATTACATAGTACATTCACTTATAGTATAAAGCTCTACATACTTAGTCATTACATACTATTTATCACTTCATAGCTTAATTCGATCACGTCGTGATCATCAATTTACCTTAGGGTTCTTTCCCTATTATCAAAAAAACTCCACTCGAGTTCATTCTCATTATCTTTTTCATATTTATCTTATAGACATCATCTTAACATTTTTATTAATAGAGTTAGGAAACTCCTGAATTCTCAGTCTCTAGATACTTCAAGATTCTTCTTTGAATCTTCACATATATATTAATCATTATCTTTTTCTCTCTCAGGTTATATCCTAAGGTACACTTACCTAAAGTTTATAACCTCCTATTTAATACTAACTCATGACGCCCCCAAATTCGGTCCCTTCAACCTCGAATGCAGTGCATACGATACTACTATCGTCAAACTATTATATCTTTTATTCATAACTTAAATGAATATAACCTTGCTTATTACAGTTTAGAATATAAATTCTTCCAGGATCTATGCAATGACCCCAAACTTTTATAAGTTTCAAATCTTGGTCAATTACTATTCCTGTTATGCATTACATTCGATGTTATAAAAATATACAGAATAATTTTAACTTTTTCAATCTCCTTTAAAAAATAAATCTTTTTTTGATATCTTAATTTGAATCAATTACATATCCTTGAATCAAATTATGTTATGATTCATTCTATTCGAATTACTGTATAAATCTTTACATCTCGATTCCAACTCCTCTATGTGTCACATAGTACAACTTAACATGTATTACACATTATAAACCACTATCATGTACATCTACTAGAACCTAAGCATGATTCAAGAGCATCTAGTTAAATAATAAATCAATCTCCCTCGATACTATTGAACTTTATCAATAAAGTAGCATGTAACCTTTACCTTGTATCCTTAACCTAAAAAAGTGGTTATTTGCAAGGGTGAGCTCGACAGCCCAACAATTCTAACAGTTTTCATACAACACATATCATATAATAACATACACAGTTCATCCATTCATAATCAATTAATATTTACTACACATGTTACTTCTCACATAACAGGCATAGAGATTTACTTCACAAGCATATCATCAACGATCAACTTTCAAATTTCATACATATCTCATATGCATTTCATGTATATACATCAACATTCGCATAGCATAATATAGCTCAATTAATAGTTATCGAATTTATATAACAAATAGGAACTGAAAGACTTACCTGATTCGTAGTTTATCAACTACGAATTAACTGCTTAAAACTTATCTGCACTTCGTGTATTCCTACTGTTGATCGATTTCGCAATCAATGAATACGTGCAAGTATACACGGTCAACAAGTAATAAAGTGAAAGTAGAGTATCGTTCCCACGAGGAATTATTTAATAAAAATCACCAAGTACTAATTCTTAACCAAACCAATTTTATTTAAACAACCAATAATTATGATTTTTCTAGTTAAGAAAACTAAATTAAACAATTAAAAGAGATTAGTCTAAAAGAAAGCAAATAAACAACTAAGATTTGATTAAATTTAGGTAAATAAGGATTAAGACTCCACTATCCCCAATTATGAACTATAAACCAATTATATAATTATCCCAATTATTATGTCTTCTGAATTGTTAACAGAAATTCTCAAGTGCCAAAAGCCCTCTCTCGGCGAGCGTCAATTGCCTTCTATTTAACTTGATTAATTTTGCTATATCTCTATGCAAAACAATTGAATTAAACTCGTTACAATCCCAATTCCTTATGTGTTACATGCGGCAAATAGATATTCTCATTCTATTCACAAACCTAATTATTCACTGTGTAAATAACTAAGTCACATGATATCATGCCCAGTTCTAACCCTAGAATTCCTCTCTCAATTCCTTCTAGAGTAACAAGGTAATTATTGATCAGATAATTAATCAATAAGCATAAGGCAAGATAAACAACTCACTTTGACACAAATAATTGGAATATAATGAATAACTAATTCATAGCCATAAAAAGTTTAATTGAAATCTTAATAAAAGAGTTAGTTCATAATTAATGAATTAAAACCACGAATCCACAATTGAATAGACATTAAAAGATAAAAGTAAGAGAAGAGAAGAGAATATAATCTATTGTCGATGGCCTTGAGACTCCTCTTTTTACGCTCCTCGCTTTGAATCTTGAATGGTCTCCAAGTTGCTTCAATCTCCAAAACTAATAAGAACTAGGGTTATGTTCTAATCTAATGGAGTGTTTAATCTAGTCTAATCTATGTTATCTCCTCCTATTTTATGCCTTACATCATGTATTTATAGATTACAAGTCTAATTTTGAGCTTAGGAACAAACTCAATCCAATTTGGAGTCTAAAAGGTGTCAAAATTCGCCCAAAACACGTCCAAGCCCAACCAACCTCTTCCCCCAGCGCCCCCAGCGCTGGGCTTGATGCTCACACACTGATCCTTAGCGCCCCGGCGCTGTCCATAGGGCAAAAAATAGCGCCTCGGCGCTGTCCCCTTTTTCCAACATTTTCTGCTCCGACGTCCTTTGGGAAAATGGCCATAACTTCTTCGTCCAAACTCCGATTTTGATGATTCAAGATGTTCCGGAAAGAGAAAAAGTAGATCTACAACTTTCATTCTTTGAGTTTTCCGAAATAAGGTCTGGAACTATAGTCAAATTGGCTTTGAAGTGACTGTTGTGTAAATAGCAAGCCGAAAACGCGAATCTAGCCAACCCAAACGTCGATCCATGTAACTTTTGTCCCAAATCCTACAAAACAAAATAAAACATGCTTGAATAGACACAAACACATAAAAACATCCTAAAAGACTTGACAACAACAATAAATTAAGCCCGAATGTATCCAATTCATGTGTATAAAACTCACTCATCAAATACCCCCAAACTTAAACCTTTGTTTGTCCTCAAGCAAAAACACAAAAATGTTATGCAATGCAATGTAATAAAACTAATCTATATGCCTACGAATCCAACAGTAATGACAGAAACAAGTCTATTCAACCGGCCTTAGAGAAATCAAGTAAACATGATAATACATCATATTAAAACAAATCAGTAATCTCCCAATCAATCATCAAATCTTAGACTGTTATCACTGATATAGTGTGTGTGTGCTCCACAACAATGTTAACTGATATAAAATCAAATTTAAGACATAATAGATATCTTCGAAGGCATCATACAGTGCAAATTCACAAAATTCACGAACAAGCTAGATCGAACTAAAATCAAACATCCACCAAGTTCAAGAGTCCAATCCGGGATACTTATGCTTTACTTTTCATTACGGGGGCTTTTTGCTCTTTTCCCGTTTTATTTTATTTTTATTTTTTCTTTTTTTTTACTTTTTTTTTTCTTTTTTTTTTAACCATGATGTGCGATGTCTCATTCCATTAAAGCTAACGATGTCACCCCTTAGCGAAGCTTTCGACCAACGACTCCCGGACCATATAAGACCTTAGGGCGCTAGGTTTTAAGATACCCCTTCGGGCGTACTTACTCAAGTAACAAAGGCCCCGAAACAAAACTAGCCACGGTAATTTTTTTTTTATTTTTTTTTTTTTTTTTTTTTTTTAGCGAAAGCTTATATATCCCAAATTTTTCCCCCAACTTAAGTTTTTATCAAAATTTAGCCATCTCCTCTTTATTCATGTCTTTCATTCCTTCAAACTAGTATTATCCTTAAAAATCCATTATGTATCAATTTAAACTTAATCGGTTAACATAGTTGTTATTAACGTCTTAACCTTGATTATACCAATTTCAAACAGAAAAGATTCAATTCATAACAAGAAATCACATCAAAGCCTTAATATTCAATACTATACTAATCTACTTAATTCCGGTCTCATCATTGGCCAAAATAGACTTTTACTATCTAACAATTGGAATCATGCAAATATAAACTAAACGCTAACAAAACAAACACAATAAACTAACTACTATTTTTTGCGATTTTTAAAATTTTTTTTTTTAAAAAAAAAAACTAATGTAAATAACTTAGAAAACATAACGAACTACAATGTAAATAACTAACTATATACAATACGACACTAAAATGCCCCCAAACTTAAACTAGACATTGTCCTCAATGGCTACTGATAGAAAAAATTAAAGCGGAGAGGACTTCCACAAAAAATATAGCATCTTCCTCCTTGTCCAGCTAAGTTTGGAGAATAGGCTAAGCACATGGAACAAATTGGGTACCACACTTGAATTTAACTTGAATAACTTTGTAAAACCATGATAGAAGCAATTTTATTAAATCCTAAATAAATGCAAATTCCAAACTACTAATATAAAACTTAATAAAATTAAAAATAAAAATTGAACTTGGGTTGCCTCCCAATAAGCGCTTGTTTTACTGATCTTTTCAAATGACTTTATGCAGTCAATGCTATCCAATTCCTCTTCGAAAGTTGAGGAACCCTCCATCCATCGGAAATAATATAGCTTTTGGTAGGTTCCCATTTACGATAGCCATTGTATTAAAGTCACCTAGCATGTTTTCTTTAGATAAGATCACATTCAAGAACGTCCAGCATATAGGTGGTTTCTCCATTGTGTCTGCGAATATATTCTGGCATTGAGGCTTGTCAGACACAATAATTTCTTCTTCTATCTTCTCCAGCTCATCGCACCATGATTTCGAAGGTGTACTTGCTTTTACATCACAGAGAGTATTGCCGACGACATGACTACCAATCGGACAAGGTTTTGCAAATCTAACCGGACTCTTGAACTATGGAGGAGAAGGCACTTGAGACATAAATAACATTGGCTCATCATCATTGGTTCTCACAATTAGTTCTTCACCGACCTTGTTGTCATTATCCCCACTTGTTTCCTCTCTTTCAACATCTATATCATTTGGCACATCCAGTTGCAGATTTGGTTCGGGCTCACCATCAGTCTTAGAATTCATGTCATGGAGCCAAGTGTATTGAAGATGGAAGTTCAACGCATGTGCTATCTGCCCCAATTGATTTTCCAGATTCTTTATTGACGCATTTATGCTTTGTGTATTCAGATCTGTTTTATTTTGTTTCCTTTCGTGTTCCTCGTGTTTCTTTTCAGAAGCTGTAATGAATCTATCCACGGCTTCTTTTCCCAACTTGCTTTCCGCTTTGGTTGTTGTGTCGATTTTGAAACCCGAATTGTTTTGTTGTCTCGGGGCTTGAGAGCTTGAGCTTGATTGTTACTCCATGAAAATCCGGTGATAACCCCAATCATGATGATAGTTGTTGGGATAGACATAATTATTGGGGTAATCACCACCATAAGTGTACTTACTTTCGGCGATGGCGCATTGATGACTCATATGATTTCCAACACAATAATCACAAACCATTGCTACTTCTTTGTGTGGATGGTGGACTCCATGTTTCCATTGGTCGAGTCATGTTAGTATATGGCCATTGATACGCAAAGTCATCCATGGTACCTAAAAAGAGAGAAATATAGGAGGAGAATTAAAAATAAAATAAAATGTTTAAATTAATACTAATTTGATTGAAATTAATATTGGTAAATAATTATTAAATTAATTCCCGAATGGGCGCCTAAAAACTTGTTGATCGATTTACATAATCAATGAATACGTGCAAGTATACACGGTTGACAAGTAATAAAGTGAAAGTAGAGTATCGTTCCCACAAGGAATTATTTAATAAAAATCACCAAGTACTAATTCTTAACCAAACCAATTTTATTTAAACAACCAATAATTGTGATTTTTCTAGTTAAGAAAACTAAATTAAACAATTAAAAGAGATTAGTCTAAAAGAAAGCAAATAAACAACTAAGATTTGATTAAATTTAGGTAAATAAGGATTAAGACTCCAATATCCCCAATTATGAACTATAAATCAATTATCCAATTATCCCAATTATTATGTCTCTTGAATTGTTAATGAGAAATTCTCAAGTGCCAAAGCCCTCTCTCGGCGATCAATTGCCTTCTATTTAACTTGATTAATTTTGCTATATCTTTATGCAAAACAATTGAATTAAACTCATTACAATCCCAATTCCTTATGTGTTACATGCAGCAAATAGATATTCTCATTCTATTCACAAACCTAATTATTCACTGTGCAAATAACTAAGTCACATGATATCATGCCCAGTTCTAACCCTAGAATTCCTTTCTCAATTCCTTCTAGAGTACAAGGTAATTACTAATCAGATAATTAATCAATAAGCATAAGGCAAGATAAACAACTCACTTTGACACAAATAATTGGAATATAATGAATAACTAATTCATAGCCATAAAAAGTTCAATTGAAATCTTAATAAAAGAGTTAGTTCATAATTAATGAATTAAAACCAAGAATCCACAATTGAATAGACATTAAAAGATAAAAGTAAGAGAAGAGAAGAGAATATAATCTATTGTCATTAGCCTTGAGACTCCTCTTTCGCTCCTGCTTTGAATCTTCAATGGTCTCCAAGTTGCTTCAATCTCCAAAACTAATAAGAACTAGGGTTATGTTCTAATCTAATGGAGTGTTTAATCTAGTCTAATCTATGTTATCTCCTCCTATTTTATGCCTTACATCATGTATTTATAGATTACAAGTCTAATTTTGAGCTTAGGAACAAACTCAATCCAATTTGGAGTCTAAAAGGTGTCAAAATTAAGCCCAAAAAGCGGCGTCCAGCCCAACCAACCTCTTCCCCAAGCCCCAGTATTTGGCTTGACGTCACACATTGCTCCTTAGTGCCCGACCTTTCCCATAGGCCAAAAATAGCGCCTCGGTCTTTGTCCCCTTTTCCAACATTTTCGCTTTCAAGCGTCCTTTGGAAATATGGCCATAACGTTTTCGTCCGAACTCCGATTTTGATGATTCAAGATGTTCCGGAAAGAGGAAAAGTAGATATACAACTCATGTGTATAAAACTCACTCATCACCTACACAGTTATATAATCATGGATTCATATCCATTAGTCATACATTCATACAGTCTTAGTGTAATAATAATGTTACATTATTTCCTAACTAGGTTCGTAAAACCTACACTTCACTTTCTCATCATACGCTTGAAATAGCTAGGTATGTATAGGTATACCTTAGTCACCCGTGCATGACATCAACATTCATATACATCTATCGCACACTTGACTCTCTATGTGTTCGACACATTTAAAACTCATATAGGTAAGTTCAAATGTACACATAAACGTCTAACTTACTTGTAACTTCATAACACATCACTTATTCTATATTTTCATAGCACACATCATATGGTAATACAACACAAATTCAAACAACATGTTATTGCTTTATATTTTAAAAACATTCCTTTGGACTTAACATTCGAAAGCCATGATTAACATTCATCTTTATCACATAGCATGCTTCTTAACACATTACATAGCATACTGATCATATATTACATGTTAAAGAAATCATATAAGCATGCTCCAACATCAGACCAAAAACAAAACCTATTCCAGTAGAGAATGGCGCGAACTCACTTCTATCCGAGGCTTTAGGGATGGCCTTGTTCTTGTTTGTCCTTAGCTGAACCAAGGTTGAGCTTTTCACTTCCTATTTTTTGTCCAAATTTTAACACACTTAGACTCTTATACTTCTCATGCGTACACACTAGAGGTCTTTACATACTTGTATGACCACTCCAAAATGAACCTTATAGGTTAGGGACTTTAGTTTAGGATTTTCATGAAATCAAAGCCACATAAGGTCATGAAATCACTAGGTGTAGTAATTAGCCTTATTTTCTCATAAAGAGGTCACATAATCTGTACTACACATGTTAAACACTTTAAAACATGCTTTAACCTCATGCTTGATTTACTTCCATTATGTTTAACATATAAGACTTATGTTTAGAGATATAATGAAACATAACATGGCATCTCAAACCTTTAAAATCTAAATACTCATATGTAATGCAACCTAAGTTCGAAACATGGTTGCCTTTAAAATCATTTTTCATGAATGGTGTGATATAGTACATATAAATCTTATCTAGGGATTTTATAGATATAACATGTCATTTTAATCCTTTAGACTCTAGATATCAATGTGATACAACTAGATTTTGAAAATATGTTCAAGTTTACTTTTGGAAACCACTTTAAACTTGAACAATGCCATTCAACACATACAAGACAACTTTAAGGCTCTATTCCTATGTAATCAAGGCATGTTAACATTCTCGCAAGATCAGAATGTATAGCAAGTATCATTTATGCACCTTAGTTCTTTTATATCATGTTTTCTTAAAAACTTCTTTCACACAAGGTTTAACAAGTTTGATTATGAACAAAGGAACTATGTACACTAAGCATGCTCATTTATGTGTAACATCAGTCATGTTAACATCTTTTCAAGTTCTGGATCTACCTCATGTAGCATTCATGTCCTTAGCCTATTATACTTGAAAATTTCTCTAACACAAGACTTAAGAAGTTTAGTCATGGATACGGACACCATAAACATTATATCATGCTCATTTACATCTGAAATCAATCATGTATATCAACCACTAAGTTCAGAACTTGTAAAACATAAGTTTTGACAAAGTTTGTTTTCAAAACTTAAAGTCTTTGTTAAAGGTCTTCTACCAAATCATGTTGGACACTTCACATCACATAAGGAAACTTTATAACACATGTCATACCTATTTCTCATGTATATACAAGTCATAATACTATATTAGCAACAACCTAGCATGACAGAGCTCTGTTAGAGTTTATGCTCTAGAGGCCAATTATTTGATATAATTGCTTAACGTTTTGATATTATATTTGATTGAATAAATATATGATTTTATTATGGTTTTATTTACTGCGTAATATAATTGTTAACATAATAAAATTCCTTAGAATAGTGATACAAATTATATAGTTTCAAGTATGTGACTTGAACATGAGATTATATATTACCATTAGTATCAGTGTTCTTAAATGTCCCTAGTCGAGTATCATTGTTGATGGGACAACAATGATGCATTGAGACTAGTATGTGGATTGACTGATGACCAAATCTCATTGGTCATAAATATATGAGATATTAAGTCAATGCATAGGTACATGTTGGAGAAAGCGATGTCTTTGGATGAGACCCACCATGAGAATTCTATATGGAGCATTATGCGGAGTGTCATTAGCAATTCTCATAGTGACAATGATGTAATGGTCCTCCGACCTAAAATCGCTATATTACTACACGAGAATTTATGTACTTCGATATCATCAAATGTCACCTTTAATAGGGTGGACTATAAAGGTGATTATTGGGTTCATCATTAATCGTGTGAGAAATATGAGTGATCTAGATGGAATTTAACCATCCTATATATTATGGGTGATATCCATAGGCCTCTTGATTGAGTAGGACTATGAAATGCATGGCCATGCTCAAATAGTGATTTGTTTCATATAGTCTACTCATTGATCAAGAAAACTCGAGATTAAATTATGAAGAGTATGACACATTCCATGACTCGAGTTTAATCTAGGATATTAAGGTTAAAAGGATTAAATTACATTGAAACATTGGTCACGAAAAGGTTGCATTGAATCATCGATCTTATTATTACTTGATGGCGTGATGCATTACTAGATGCATTTCACTGCTTTATAATTTTATAATATGATTTTAAAATTATTGCCAACGTAATAATAACCTATAGAGTCACACACATAGAAACGTTATTTAAAAGGAATTAATTTAAATTTTAAGGAATTAAATATATTAATATGATTAATATTATTTAAATCACAATTTAAATTAAAAGGATAATTGTATATATGTATATTAATTAAGTAAGACTTAATTAAGAGATATATATATATATATAAAATTGGATTTTATGAAATTAGGTTTTGATTTGATTAATTCCTTTTAACTACTAAATATATGATATATAGCGACTACTTAGGGTGATATCATAATTGAAAAACCCTAGCCGCTCTCTTAGAGAGACTAGAGAAAAACAGCAGTTTGAAAAATCCATTCCTTTTGGTGGCTAGTACTCAAGTCCTTCTTATTGCGAATCGTTCGACGGCTCGATGCGGCGTTCGATATTGGATATATCGTAGGTAAGCAATCGGTTTGTATTATGCGTTGGAGATTCGAGGCGCATCGGTTTGATTCTCGTTTTTCATATCTAGTATAATCTCTAAACCTCTGAATTAATTGATTTTTCGCATGGATCCTGTTTGGGGTTTCTGAAATTGCTTTAAAATTTTAATTTCTGCTGTGCGTTTCTGTGCCGAAGCCCAACAAGCTCATCAACTGGTTTTTGGTATGCAGTAGCAATTGCTTATTTACCCTAGTATAAATAGAGGCGCAATTTGCTCCAGTTAGAATCAGAAGTAGTAACCAGACTCTATTTTGCAGAGTGTTACCCAACTTCATTTCCCTTGACTCAAACATGATTTCAAACCATCATTAAGATGTTCATACATGTTAATAAACTTCTTAAACACACTATAGTATGTTAATTCATATCAATTGACATAGAAATTCAAGAAATTCTAAGAATCAAACTAGACCCATTTCAAGAACACAATTACAAATTATACCTTCTTGAGCTTGAATTGGACCTCCTACACTCTAAGTATACTTCTATAGTAGCTCAGCACTTAAAACTCTCAAACTCAGACAATCACCAACATCAAAACTGAAAACCAAGCTTCTATTTATAAATGAAATTTGGACTAGACAATGGCATTACACAAGATTGGAATCCATGGTATAATGGAGGGATACTTTGGTTAATCAAGAGTGGTTTAACAACCCACCACCAGCCATTGGCTTTGCAATCATCACCTATTCCATAGCCATTTGGAAGTTATGTAACTTAGCTTCTAGGTCACTGTTCATGTACTTTGTGCCACTTAATTTGGGACAAGAACAAATATCTCAGCATTTGGGCATGTAAGGCTTGGTTTGGTTCTTTTAATCCCTATAATGTAATATTAATGTACAATTGTTACCATATTAGGAATTTAAAGATAAGTTTTATACTCACATCATATAAGCCATGTACATTAACTACACGCGATAAAATATCGCAGTTAGGCATTATTGTCTGGGTAATCCCATAATTATCTCTACTACTCATATAACCACATTATAACCTTATTTAATATTAATGTTTATTTAAACATTTGATTTCCTTCCCAGTTTTTAGAATACACAGATATTAAATCATTTCGTATTACAACTTCATATGACACCATGGTGCTACTAGGTACCTCATATTAACATAATGTACTCTTATCCTATGTTTTATTCATGTCACACATATAACATTAATGTACCAACTCAGTGCTATAGTAGAATTTAACCAACTCCAATCGAACACCGCAGCACAATTGCGCCCGATTTATCTCTTCTTTGGGACAATGCACATTCTTGCGTGCCACAGCGATTACTTAAGCTTTGGTTTAGCTTCAAGCCCGTGTCATCTTTTATCGCCATACTAGTTTTACACGACATGAACTAATGTCCATATGAGTGATATTGCAAATCAAAGAGTGTATTCATTCCTTATGTGAAATCACATAATTATACCCTATTAATCTTCCTAATTCTCTTTTAACTCACTTATTGAATTTCATCATTTCATATTAGGCCACACAAGGCTTTTCACAATTCTCATCAAAGTCCACATTCGCATAAATTTAATTTAACTTAGTTGAATTATTCATTTTACCTCACATCAATATTTATTTATAAATACTCAATTTCTTAACACAATAATTATTAAATCGTGAAATACACGGTTCTTACATCATACATTGTAACTCATCTAAAATTAACCTATTCTTTGGTTCCACATCATGGTTTACTATTTTCTTTAATAAATTACTTATCAAACTTCGAGTTTTAAAACTTTATTTCTTTCAACTATAAAATCTCATTTATAGTACTTCTTTTCACCAATAACACAACACTCGAATATAACACATACATACATACCTTTAATCCTCACTTCTCGCCGTATATCAATTTACTTAATAATTCTCTAACCACTTTGAAGCTATATCGATTTTCTTTTCTCGTCGACAACGTACAGGCATACAAGTCTAAACATAGCACGCGTCGAGTCTTTAATAGTATTCAATATAGTACACTGAGTGGTTTCCCACAAACAACCAACAAATTAGTTTCTGTCTCGTCTACACTGTTTTCACAATGAGTTAGATCGATTACAAATTCGTATATACCTCCACTCTCTGAAGGAATTGTTTAGCCCAGCTCCTATACATCCACCATTAAAGAGTACGATTTCACTACATTAGACTTGATACTCACTCGTACACATACTTAAGAAATTGGTGATTATCAAAGATATTCTAATGTCACCAACTTAGTATAATAAAATAATTTCACATAAATTATTTAATATCGATAGATAAATTTTCATCCATCTTCTTACTAATTCATCTCTAAAATTTATAACAAATATATAATAATTATATATATTTATTAAACACAACATTACTTATTACATAGCTCACATTACCCTATGTAACACAATACCACATACCTCGTAACACATTTATATTCTTGTTCGAACCCATCTCATGCTTTAAGAATTTTATCTACTAAATACTTATTTTAATATTTTCTAAAAATTTGGGTTCTTACAAGAACTGCTCTAGCTCTAGAACCTTCCATGTTTACAGCTCCATCAAAATACATCTTCCATGATTGGTGTGTATCGTCCTGATGGTGTGCTGAACTGTCATTACCCCTTCATCGGGAAGTAGGTTTCCAAAGGTTTAAAATCCCTTGCAGGTGCGAAGGCCAGTTGATCCGTAATTCTTTGACCTTGGATAGACTTTTGAGTCACGTAAATGATGTCAAATTACTATAGGATCAACTGCCATTTGGACAGTCCATAATTTAACATGGGTTTGCTGAACACGTACTTGAGAGGATCCACGCGGGATATGAGATGGGTTGTGTGACCATGGAGATAATGTTGTAATCTCATGGAAGCCCATGATAAAGCACAACAAGTTTTCTCAATTAGAGTGTACTTGTGTTCACTGTAGCTGAATCTTTTACTAAGGCAGTAGATCACTACACCAAAAATGGCTTCTAGGGAAGGAAATTTTGTGAAGGAATTTATTCCTTCACATGAGGAGTTGTTTAGCGAAGGAACAGTGAAGGAAAAAAGTATAGTGACAATATAGTTATTAGCGAAAGAAACATCCTTCATAATTTATAGTTTTTCCTCGCAAAATTGGGGCGATAGAAAGATTTTTGGAGCCAATTTATGATGAAAATTTGCGATGAAAAAATCTATTTAGTGAAGGAATTATTACTCACTATATATCATTATTTAGAAGTTTTTTGCGAGGGATAAAATTGGTCGTCATGTTGTTTTAAATATTTTTTTTGAATTAATTGTGGTGAATATAAATACCTTAAATTTTTTACAATAGTAAATTTAATTTTAATAACACTTTTTAAGTAACTTACAATATCAACTATTTATTTTAATAAACTATAAAGTAAATAACTTACAATGTGTTAAACTTTAAAATTTCTCCATAAAAGTTTATTTTATGATCATAATTAAATAAAATTAAAGTTAAATAAAATAAAATTAAATAGTCCAAAAGACTTTAAATTTTATTTTAAGTATATAATATTAATTCAAAAAAGTCTTTGGAGATTAATTTAAATTAACTTTATTTTTGGGTGTGTATTTAATATTCAGTTAAATAACAATTTGGGAGGGCTTTAATTAAAAAAGACTTTTGGATTATTTAATTTTATTTTTAATTAATTCAGTACTAAAGCATAAGAAAAAATCAAAAAAAATTACTTTATTTATTTGAAGTACAGTACTGCTTGTTTCAAAAAAAGAAAAGAAAAAAGAGTACAGTAGTGTGCGTGACTCGTACAAGAAAGGGAAGCAAGCGAGATAGGAAGCAAGCCAGATCAAGGTTTCGCTCAATCCTTTCCCTCTGTGTTGTTATTTTCCCATTACCTCTGATTATTTTCCTTCCATTTTTCATTATTGTATTGACAAGTGCACACAAGCACAAGCACAAGCACAATTACACAAACACCTATTCATCTTTGTGACACACATTCACATACTAAAAACTAAGCCCTAATAGCTGCAACTTTTTTTGCTCATCGTTCTCTATACTGATTTTAATCTTAGGCTGTTTAGGCGGCTCTCTGCAAATGATCCATATATGTTGTCTACCTTTCCAATTTCGGCTTATAAATGATTGATGATGGTTTCGGAGCTTCTGAATCCCATAGAAAATGGCAGAGACTTCGAGGTCTTAAGTCACAATCACTCTCGAATGTAGTGGTCAGGTACAATCATCCTCTTTTAATTTATTTCTCTTTCCCACTATTTACCCATTAGCTAGGTTTTATTTCTTCTAGTTGTAAAATGCACAAATTTTTGCCATAAGTTTTTGATGACTAAGTAATATTTAGTTCTATCTGGATGTTTTATTGAATTGCTGCAACTATAGCTAGTGCTATGATCATAAAGTTTAATGTTTTATCAACATTGATGCAAGTACTTGCATAATATTTGGGTAATTTTCGAAGAGTTGAATCCATATTTCTAATTGAATAGATGTGCGTTTATTATTGAGTTGTGAGTATTTACATTGGTTTCACAGGTGGTAAAGAGGGTTGGGGATGAATTGGATAGTGCCTTTTCTAATTCACATCCGATTGCTGGAAATAAGAGATCTATCCGTGATAGACTAGGAACTAATGTGGAGTTCAACAATAAAAGGTGTGTTGTTCCCTCCCTCCCTTGAGTTCCCATTAGTGAGGCTTAGCTCAACTCTCTATGTATATAGTGATTTACAGTGGAGAATATTAATGTTTCTTATAATTTACCCAAAAAGGTTAAAATTATATTTTTTTGTTATATAGTCCTCTGTCCGAAAAATAGTACCATTATTTTTTTCGGAACAAAGTGAAAAACTTAGGCATGCTGCTACTGTTGAGTAATAGATTTTGAATTGTAAGAATTGAAACTTCTTGTGGCTATTCCCTGATGGGTATGAATTGAAACTTCTTGTGGTTATTTTGGTGATTGCAAATATGATTACTAATACAACATCCTAAACTATTTAATCTCAAGAAGGTTTTATATTATCATATTTTCTTGCAACAGTGAGTTGATTGAACTTCAATGGCAGGTGGTATTCAAAAATGAATGAAACATATTTTCCCTCCCACTTCCTGCCAAACTGCTCAAATATATGTGCATTATGAAGTATGAACAAAAAAAGAATTGTACTAGCCACTTCATATAAAGATTAACAGCTAAGCACCTTAAGAAATTCCATATGCAAACATGCTTCCTGCAAAACATAGAAACAATAAAAAGAAAAGAAGAGAACAAAATAGTAAACTAACTAATACTAGCCTACCGAGCTCAGGACATCCGAAGCCCAACTCCTTGCCCAGTACTAGCCTATTTGTTTGATTTCTGTTTAGTCCAGTCAAACAACAAGGAAGATTTAAGCATACAAGGAGTTGAATAACAATCAAATTTTGCAAGCAAGCAAAGGTAAAATAATTATGTTTTTATGCAAATGAAGTTGGTTAGTTTCAAATTGAGAATTGTTAACAATTTAATTTGGTAAGCTAATTGAGGTGGGTATTGAATATGTTTATATTTTATAAGCAATATAAATTGGGATGCTATTCATATTGGTTATGTTAGAGATATATGAAATTAAAACTTTCAAAAGTTAGTAAACTAACTAGTTTGTTAATTAGTTTGTTTTATATATGAATTTGATTGTGAAGTTGCTTGTTATGGTCTGAATTAGAAGCAAGATGGTATAGGCTTGGCGGTGTGGTGTTATAAGGAGGGTAAAATGGGATGATAACTCAAATAAATGGCTATGACATGAGGGTTTCAAAACAGTGCACACATAGTATTTGATAAAATCTCCCAATGGACTGTTTTGATTAAAAACAAAATATTAGACGAAACCGAGGCTTGGGATGGATTTATATACTACATATGATGTTAATTAAAGAGTTTAAGCATATTAGATTAGAATGAAATTTAATTTCAAACCAAAAAAAAATGTCAGAAATAGAACTGCTTTTCCTAGTGTTGGAGTACATACCTTCTCATGTCTTTGCTGATAAGATCAGTCTTCAATTAAGCGCTGAGATGATGAAACTTTTCCAACTTTTCTTCTCTTTGGCGTGCAGATGGGAAGCAACAGTAGCCAAGTGTGGCGTTGTGCTGCGTTGTTGTAGTGATTTCAGCCAAGCAGTTTTGGCTTTTTATTTCACCTGTCTAGGATGCCCAAATTAGAAGAGCTATATTTTTTCAAAAAATACTATGTCATACCCACTATAACTTATAAAAGTTGATTTAAATAGGAAGCAAGGATTGTAAGTTTTTAAATTGCAAAACTAGCAAGTTGATCATGGGAGGTAAGGTTAGTCAGTGATAGGCTGACAATATATAATTTAACATAAATTGATTTTTTTTCATAATCTTTTCTACTTCATATGTATGCAGTGGTACTGCTGTGACTTCAAGATCTTCAGTGTTGGACTCTTTTGTGGAGGAAAAAGTCCCTAAATTTAAAAACTCCTTGTGTGAACAAGTTCTTTACTAAAGATTTGTGCACTTCATTTTATTTTATAGAACATGTATCATATCTTTTGCATCTATATTTTTCTCATGTTGCTTGAATCTTAATATTTTACAGGTATAGCCATGAGAACATAGTTACCTGCTCCCATGACAACAGTGCAATCATTTGGATTCCAAGATTACAGAGATCTCAAGTGAGTTAGCCTGGCAAGATTTCCAATTTCATACACTCTATGGGTCCCTTTTCTATCATAATTGTTGTAGTCCTTTCAGGGAAAAATAGGGGACTAAACAAGAGCTTATCATCTCAAAGTTCCTCCTCCCCCAATGCCTCCTCAACCTCCTCGAGGAGCCCCACGACTGAGATTACTTCCAACTCCTCGTGGTGTTAATATGATTGTGGAGCCTGGATAATCTCTTTGTGCTTGCGCCCATCATGGGTAGTCCATTTTACACGTGCACATTTATATATGGGAAAATAACATCTACCTAACACACTGGATATTAACTGTCTAGTTTCAGTCGAAAAAAATATTAGCTGCAATTCACATTGTTTGCTGAAACTTATCCTCCTGCTGGTTTATATTTGGCCTGAAGGCTTCAAAGAAGTCAAAAGATGTGCTTGAACATTTCATTACGTTGCATTATTCTTGATATATATATATATATATATATATATATATATATATATCTGCGTGTGTGTGTGTGTCACTGCAAAAGTCTTCCCATTTATTACGTTTCTGTCATTTACTTTAGTATTTCTCTTTTACTCAAGTACATTAACCATATGAAGTTATTTGTATATAATGAAGTAACTTCTTTGGGTTCTATTTCCAAAGAGGGCCTTAAATATCATCTTGTTATTACAGGAAGACAAGGAAAGACTTGAGGAGTAATTGCATGATATTGCAGTTGCAGTTGAGAGGTTAGATAGTAGCAGACAGAAACTACTAATGGAGGTACCATCTTTGTTTACTTTGCATTCCACCATTGCCCGAAAGTGTGATATATTTATTTTGTTTCTTAATTCTGTCAACAGATTGATTCTCAGTTTTCAGATATAGAGAGACTTTTCGAGGAAAATTCTAATTTATCGTCTGCTTATCAACAAGCGACTGGTGTTGTTGTTCACTGAGAGAATCAGGTATGCGGTGCCTAACGTTTTGGAAAATCTGCTCAAGATACACGAGGAAATTTTTCTTGCAACTTTTTAAGAGTGTAGATTATATGTTCCCTACCTCGGCGATTCATTAATTAAGCCAGAAACTACCATATCTTACTTGGTTTGAAGTGTAAACTTTCAAGTGGGAGAAGAAATGAAAATACAGTGTTTAGGTGATTGATAACATAAAGTTATGTGTTCCTCGATAGTCCCTGGCTTTAGAAAGAGACATTCGTAGAATGTGGTCAGAGTTGAGGTTTATTATGTATTATCCTTACAAATTAACAAAAAATTCAGCTTTGTTCTCCCTTTTATATGGCACTTAATACATCCCTTTATCTCATGTTGTCTCCCTTTACTGATGTTGTCTCCCTCAAGGTTAGGTTCAATTTATACTGGTCATTAGAACACGCACGTTAGTTGATATACTTTTTTTGTATTCCTTAAAAAATTAGTATCTTTTACATGAAAAAGACTCTACCTAAAGCTACTAGGGGTATGACTTGGTGTTTTTAGAATAAATCTTTTCGTAAGTCTCTATTGAGTGCTAAATTCATAAGTTTATATTAGGTGCCAAATTCATAAATCTACTAGGGGTAGGACTTGGTGTAATTTTCTATAAGGTGCTAAATTCATAAATCTTTTCGTATGTTTATTTTTGAGAACCTAAAATTGTGGCAAAACTCATGCACATATAAATTGAAGGCACCTTATAAAATTGAAAAAGTGAGAGCCACAAAGGAGTATGTGGATATGGCCTCTAGTGAAGGCCGTTTTTGAGCCACATGATTTGATGGTACCCAGCAAAGCAGTTAACAAATGATTATATGTCATACTGAGCTGTATTACCAATGAGTATGTGGATGAATGGTACGAGAAAGCTATATTTGAGACAAGCTTTGTTCAGATCCTTGTAATCTATGCAAACTCGTACCTTCCCTCCGGGTTTAGGCATGGGGACTATGTTGGATAGCCACTCAGGGTATGTTGACACTATGATGATGCCAACTAGAATTGGGTCAATATAGTAACCATGCCATTCCTTTGGTTTGGAGTAAGGTCCTTACCAATCTAGATTTGTTTAGGGTTTTCTGAGGTTCCAAGGTTAAAAGAGGTGGTTTAATCAAAATTTGGCTTGGGTTTATATTCGACCCATGCTTTGATCTCCTAAGGTATCTCATTGTCTTTTTATTCAATCTCCATCAAGTCAGAGTCCAACTTTACATTAAAGTTGTAGTCCTTGTGAAGAATAGGCACCTCATCAGCAAGTTTAGGCACATCTAACTTTAGAGTCCTGAAATAAAATTCTTTCACTTAATATATGAAACTATTTAATCATACAAAGTGTTAACATGAAATGACAAAAACAACTGCTAATACTGTGCAACAAAAGTAAGCAGTTATTGCTATCTACAGGGTAGATGGAGTTTCTACCCTTTTTACCCTTGTCGGCAAATACAAGGAGTGTTGCTCTAAATTCCGAGGGTCAAGTTCTGGTGGACAGCTATGATAAAGAGCTTTTTATTGTCCTCCTTCTCTTTAATGATGTCCATGATGTCTGGACAATCGTCATCTAAGATATCCTTGTTCATACCTTCGGTATGTTCTAGGAAGTACATCTTTAATAACTGCCTCTTAATATCTTTTTTACGCCTTTGATTCCTTTCCTCTGCCTCTGGGTCTAGAATCAGGACTTCCTTTCCTTTAACCGGTATCGACTAGGAAATAGCATAGCTACCACAGGGGCAGGAACTTTCAGTAGAGGTCGTACATAATTAGCACCTGTAGGTTTAGGCAACAACCTTGTATATGAAGGAACCAGTGTATGCTTATGCGGGTTCCTGTGACTAGATCTAGAGCAGTAGCCTTGTCCGGCCATCCCTGTCTATCTAGGAACTTAAATTGGGCATTTGATTCCTTGATGATCTTTTCTTAACCCTTGTCCAGACTGGAAACCCAAGGATATCATCTCTCGACTTGTCGACATTACCTCGGCAGAAATTTTTGGTTTCAGAGGTGGGGCCCCAATGGGTTGATAGTGAGTGTCTCTCACCTCAAGGGCTTGGAGGCTGACAGGCTCAACTTCTGCATTGAAACTGATAAGGGGTATATCACTTTAAATAGGACATTCTGGCTCGACATTAACAGTGACCAGATTATTATTGATGATATACTTAAGCTGTTAATGCAGAGTAGATGGGACGGCTCCAGCCATATGAATCCAAGGTCTTCACAACAGTAAGTTGTATCCTTTAGTGATCTTAAGCACTTGGAAGGATATGTAGAATGTATGTGGACCGATTTCCACAGGCAAGTCAATCTCTCCGATAGTATTTTGTTGAGATCCATCAAAGGCTTTGATGATTATTTGGCTGCTTTGAATCCACTTGAGATTGATGTTCATTTTCTCCAATTTGGCATAGGGACAGATGTTTAGGGATGATCATCCATCTATTAGCACTCCTTTAACCAAATATCTGAAAGATATAACCACTATGTGTAATGGTTTGAAATGACCCGTCCCTTCAGGAGGTATGTCATCATCGGTGAAGGATATCACATTACTATTGAAGATGTGATCGACTAGATAATGGAATTTTTGAACATCCATTGTTTTTGGCAAGTGGGCTTCTTCTAGTACATTCAGTAAGACCTTCTGGTGATCTTCTGAAGATAAAACCAAGTCTAGAATAGAGATCTATTGTGGAAATTCTTTCAAGCTTTGAACCATCTTGGCTTCATTGTGTCCCATCTTGCGGAGGAATTCTTTAATCTTCTCTCTAGGCAATTTCCCCTTAGATCTGATGATAGGATTCATCACTCATTGAGGAAGATACAATGGATTTTCTTTAGACACTGCAACAATTGTGTTTGATGTAGATCCTTCAGCCGCTCCATATTACCTTGGCACTTTCTTAAGGCTCATGACATGATACTGTGGCCTGAACGATAATATGATTGGCTTTGGTGCAACCACTTTTAAAGGGTTTTCAACGCCTTTGAGCTGAATTGGTTGAATTGTAAGTGGCGTGGTAGCCAAATCTCCTTCAGAGGTTATAACTGCTACGACATCCTTCCGTCCTGGAGGAAATTTGTCTCCCCTCTCAGATGATACAGCATCATTGTCTGCCATTTATAGGTCATCGTTGTCGATCATGTTTTGAATAAGATGGCAGAGTGCCCAGCATTCCTCAGTGTTGTGACCGCGAGGGTGGGAGTTGTATTGACATACTCCATTAGCATTAAACCGTTTTGAGCGTGGGTTAACTGGAGGCAGCAGTGCTATGATTTTTCCCTCATTAATCAGCATGTGCAATATCTCTTCCATCGGTTGGCCTAAATAGGTGAAATCCCTTTTATTAGCGAAGTCCCAATGGCCATTAGCTTTTGCTCTTTTTGTAATCGTTTCCTCCAATGTTTCACTTTCTTGAGGTATTGGTGGAGTATTTGTGATAATTGTGACGCTCCCAAATCCGGGTATCTTCGAACCCGATAGATGGTGCTACACGGTACTACCATTCACACATACATTCAATTAAAAAGTCTCAAAGGAACGAATATGCCTTCTATATATTCAAAATAATATTAACATTCCCCCAGGTTCTTTATAACCATTACATTATTCTTGTCATAATATCAAATATATTACAATCCTTCACCCTATACTATTACATAAGTATTCTACGGGTTCGTCTTCGCCTTGCCTTTATCCTTGTCGGAGCCTTCGGTCCATTCGATCTAAGTTGTGTTCATATGGTTCAAGCAAGAGTGAGCATGACTAGCTCAGCAGGTACAAAAATTCTAATAAACAACATGCTTGAAACATAGGAATCATATATCTTCAATAACTGAACAATAGTTATGAAGTACTATCGATAATTCAAAATAACACTTCTTTTCTTTCAAAACATTTTACAATAACAATATTCAGTAAAACATCAATTCCGGTCCAAGACCTTGAGCATTTCATAAGTTCTGTTGAAAAGGACATCCCAACACTAAGTTCGTAAGTCCGACATTTTTTACGAGCACGTCTAGGTGATCAACCTATAGTACTCTATGTTGATCAACACTACATTCATTAAACGTATGTACGTTGAAGTTGTGGCAACCTCACGTGCCTGTCATTTGACAATAAATTTTTTTTGGCATACTCAGTCTTCATTTGAAAACCACACCAATATAACTTAGTAAACATTGACCATGCTAGATAGAAATATAATATAAGTCTAGCCGAAAGAGTTGGCTTTGACTTCATCATACAAGACTTCATGCATAAGGATACATGAATTACAAAGCTTGTCTAGACTGAACTAGAACAAGGGTTAGAATACTTGCCTTTAGCGTCTGCTACAGTTATAACATGTTATCATTTAAGTCTTCAAGTCTCTACAGTAGATGATAACATCACATAACACATTAGGTCATGAATGAACATACAAGGTTCTTAATGAATCTTTCCCTTCTGCTCAATCTAATTATAACTTATATTTGTTATTATTTGTTCTGACTTTCCATTATGTCGTTCTTACATTCAAGTTCAATTCATTATCATTAACATTTAGTCATCATACCCTAAGGTTTAACAATACCTTATAATGTTAAAATTAATCTTTACTTCTTTGATAAGCTGATACCATTCTTTCTCTACTTGTAAACCTTCCTTACTATGCATCCCTTAAACACGATGGTGAGTCCGGCCATTGCATAACATATAACACTGTTTGGTCGCACATGCATGACTCTACACAAGGTTATGACATTATGCTCGGTACATATGCCACCATTTAACCTTGGGTTGGCGTCATGGCGCCCGAACTCGTACCTCGAATAGATTTATGATTTTCAACTTTGCGAAATTCCCGGACGCATAACTTCTTTGTTATAAGTCCGAATTGGCTCGTTCAAAAGCTTACGGTTCAAAAATTACATACTCTACACATTTATGTAAGAATTTTATCTATTTAACTTCTTTTGCTAAAATTTCACCTATTAGTTCATTTTTAACGAAAATGGTAAATGTTCGTGAACGTTCCACGCTCGTTTCTTCGTTCTAAGTCGGAATTCGATCATTTTCGAGTCCACAACTCTATAATGCCAAATATGACTTGTCTCCATCGAAAACCAACATTTTTGAGTTTAAACACAAAATTTAACTTCTATTCCGAGAATTTTACGAATTCGACGATTATCGTCTAATCGCATGAATTCCGGCGAAACTTTATTACTATCGATTTGATCAACGTTCTAAATGGATTCTAACCATCATATGAACATTTTAAACTACTTATTACACTAACTTATTTTCAAGTTAGGTTTTGACTTATTCTTCATAAGTTCATGACTTAACAACTTATAAACTACAAGTTCTCATTCCTTATGACTTATTATAGATTTAAGTCCTTTAATCAACATTCTCACGTCTTATCAAACATACTAACTTCATATGGCAAACATATGACAATTCATCATAAGTTCATAACTTATTTAAATTCAAGTTACTTATTCATGACTTAATCGGCTTAAGTTCATTGCTTATTCAATTCTTACATGTTCTTAACATACATGCTTATTAGACTACACTTCTCTTATCACCCTACAATGATAGAGATGGATAATATAAGATCATAAGATCAATTACCTTTGATGACTAGCTTTCTCCTTCTTGGAAATCTAACAAAGAAGATTTGACTTATATGTGCTTATTCTCTCTAACACTTAAGTTGCTTTGTAAGGAAAGTTATTGGATAATTTGAACAAGTAAATAATGAAATTGTAAGCTTGCTATTTATAGACTCCTCCAAGTTAGGGCATAATAGTCTTTAGGTCATCCCACCTCCTTAAACTAACCTCCTTACTATTCATTCCTTACTTACCAAGTTTACTTGCTAACCACTCATAGTACTTGGCCATCACAAAACAAATCCTATGCTTGGCCATCACATAAAGTAATTGGTCACCAAGTTTAATCCATATCAACCTCGGTTGCTCCATGGATCATGTCTAACCCATTGGATCATTTCATTGGGCTTAAGTTAATTAACTTAGCTTATTCATTTTGGGCTTGCATTAATAATCACTTGGGCTTGCACCTTAATTCTTATTGGATTCAATCAATATGCTAATAATCCTACAAGTCCCATTTAATTGGCTAAAAGCCTTATTACATATCCTATACGTATAATTCTTATATTCTAACTCGTAAAATAAATCATAATATACGAAATACCATCATTCCCATATACTTGTATAATGCTTCGTATCATACTCGTATATACTATCTTGCACAATACTTATGTATCATACGATCCTTATATTAGATTCTTAATACTTGATTTTCCTAACGTTCACGAACTAAGTCCGCATGAAAAATATTACGTTTTCCATACGTGAATTATTATTACATAATTCATCTCACCTTGATATTATAACGTTACGTATTTCTCGAAAGTTCAAAAATAATTCCCGAGCGGAAATCGATGAATAGTGTTTTTCGTAAAATTTCTCGGAAAACATTAATTTTTTTCTTGGAAATTCAAACACTTTAACTCATTCACGTAGTTAAAATACTACGACTTTCTGACATTTTTAGGTTATAGAATGATATTCATCTTACTAACACATAATAATAACAAATAATATTATTTTATTCATTATAAAGATATTTACAAAAGGTTCGATTTTCTGGGGCGTTACAATAATAGAAAGGAGGCTAGCATGCTCTTGACTAAATAATTGACGTGTGAGTTGGTGTTGATGAATCACTAGTTTTGCCAAATGATTGACTTATTCTCCAAGAGACTTTAACTCTCGTTCCATCATGAACTACAACTCTGAATAATCCCATCTGTTAAAATTATCCTTGCTAATTTGGGATGAACCACTCATATTTGAGATATTTGGAGCTCTCTCCACTGCCTCGATTGATCATGTTAACCTCCTCCTTGTGTTGAGGGAGAGGGTTGTCTTGAACTTGTGGTTGGTCGGGTTTGGTCACCAGGATCTCACCACTATCAATTAAGTCCTGGATCTTATGTTTAAGGGCCAAATAATCCTGAGTGTCATGGTTTGGAGCTCCAGCATGGTAAGGACACTTCTTACTTACATTGAAACCCTTTTCAGTAGGGTTAGGTGGTGGAAGAAGATGAGTGATTTTCTTCTGAGCTGTCAGAAGTTTGAGAATGTTTTCGAGTGCGTCCCCTAAGGCTGTGAACAATCTTGTATGCCTGACTTCTCCACTCTTTGGCAATGCAAGGTTTGAAGACTGTGCTTGAAAAGGGGAATAATTTCTTTTGACAACCCGGAAAATCGGATTGTCCAGAATTTAAGATTTAAAGAATTAGTTATTAATAAAATGAATTTTTATTAATACTATTATGTGCTATGTGTTTATTAATTACTCTATAACCTAGGATGATTAATAATCGGGAGGATTTTGGCTATAAGCTAGACTGAACGAGTAATAATTTTCAAGACGAAAATAAAATATTTCCTAGAACAAAATATTTATGGGGAAAAAGACGAAATAGACACTATTTACCTGACGAAACCCTAAGGGTTAGGGTTTGAATAACATAATCCTTTCTAAGAGTTCGGTATGTCAAAATGACATTCCGTCGAAAGATTTGACGATAATATATCGTGAAAAGTTAAGTAAACCGATTAAAGTTTTTCTCCAAAAACGTGCAGAAATCGGACGAAATAAAAATGATGAAAAGTACTGTTATGTACTCTTCATTCATTTAACTACGTTACAGAAAAACGTGAAGGAAAACACTTATCATGGAAAAGTGTTTTTTAGTTTTTCGGAGATCCGAAGAATGCGTGAAATTTAATCGAAAAAGGAAAGACGAAATATTCAAAAATATTTAGATTCTGAAAATCGCAGTTTTTAAAACTGAAGGACGAAACCCGAAAGACGGAAGCACGAAGCTTCCAAGGGAAGATACGTGAATAGTAAGGAGGTGGGAATAGTAAGGAAGTATGAATAGTAAAGCGATTTGGCCAAATGTCCAAAACACCCCTAGCCTTGAAAATCTATATAATGAAAGTGTTTGTTGATTTTTTTCAAAATCAACCAACACTTTGGAAGAAAGAGAGAGTTTGAGAGCTTGGAGAATAAGAAGAAGGAAGAGATTGAGCATGAAGGATCGGACCGGAGAGGATTGTGAAATAGAAAAGCTAGCGAATCATCGGCTTTGTCTAAAGGAATAAAGGTATTCCGAAACCTAATTTCTAAGTTAGTTTTTCTTTATATTTTTTATGTTTAAAACATAGCTTAATGAGAATAAGAAGTAAATGACGTTAGGTATGATTTCATATGGTTGAAATCATTGAGAAAAGAAGAAATAAGAATTAGAAATTTATTTTATAAATTTCTTAAGGAAGTATAAGATTCGTAAGGAATTTGAGCGATCCGAATGAATCATATGAATGATTTTGTGAAAAAAGTAATGAATGATGTTTTATAACATCGAATTCCAAGGAAAAGTGGAATCGTAATCAAAATATTGATTAAAAACGAAGAACGAATGAAGAACGCGAAGAACGTTGTTGATGGACAAATTTAAAACCATCGTAGTGTAACTGTTGTTGATGGGCAAGTTTAAAAATATCACGTATAAGTTAGATTCTTATTGTTTGGTTAGGAACTGTAGAAACGTTCAGGAAGAATGGATTAAAACTGAGCTATAACGAAGTTATGGCAAAAATTTTGTAAAAGACGAACGAGAATAACAAATTTATTAAATGAACCCGATCATATAGGGTTTCATATGAATGTAAGAGAACGTAGAAAATGTGAGTCGTGGACTCAAGAACGAATGAATTCTGAGTTCGGATGACCGAATTATGGACAAACGAACGAAGAACGTTAAAAATGTAAAATGAACAAAGGAGAAAATTTAAGCCAATCGAATGACATCTTAACCGATTCAGAACAAAGTTCTGTATGAGGGTGACTGAAGTAAGTAAGATAAGGAAGAGAATGGCTTTGGAATGACCTCGTTCTAAGCTATAACAAAGAAGATATGAGATTTCAAGGTAAGTGTCTTAAACAATTTCCAAACTTAGAATAATTTTGGAGATTTTAAGCCTGGCGCCGCAGTGCCAGCCAAACCTTGGGAGGCGGCGCCGAAGCGCCAGACCCAGGTCATCAACCACTACTGAGTGGCTCTGCGACGTAAAGAAGAAGGAGGGAGTCGGCGCCGCAGCGCCGATGTAGGGAAAAAGCTAGTATTGAGCTTTCAACTGCTCAAAAACTGGGAAAAAGTGTACCGAAAGCTAATGAAGGTGTAGTTCATCGAATGTAACACTTAATCAAGTGTTTTAGGCCTTTAATAAAGGTTCAACAAAAAGATAAACGATATTAAAAGACAAAGAATATGAATGCGGGTTACAGAACCGATATCCTGGAGCCGTAGTCGCGATAAATGAACGTGGGGGATTGCTATTATTATGATTCCTTAGACGTTGAGTGACGAGGGTAACGTATAACATTTCAATGTTATGACATGGAAATGAGAGATGAATGTAAAGCGTATAGATGCTATGAACGCAATACAATTACGTTGAATGATCGTTCTTAGCATACAACGAATCGTATGGCTTTAACATTAAGGAAGACTAACAAATGGTATTAACAAAGCCGTAACGAACGATAAGAAGATTAATGGAAGTCGATCGTGATTCAGATAGAGAATGTTAGAATGAAATGTAAGCGTTGAACACTTTAACCAACGTGAAGGTTGAGTGTACGCAAATATTAAATGGGCAGAACCTACACCCCGTGTATGATTTGACCGTAAGATAATAAAGACCGATGATTAAACCATGAATGGTGAAGAAGATGAATTAAAGACAAGTACGCATAACATAAAGAAGCCGATTTAATGATTAACTTGAATGATTGTGCTGAATATATAAAAGACTGTATGACTTGGACGATAGAGAATGAATCCTGAGGTATGACATTTAGTTTCCAAAAAGCCATAAGGAATTAGAAATTAACTTAACGAACATTATAGTTTAATGGTTCGGATAAGTTAAGATAAGTTAGGTTGTAGTACAATCATAACCTTTGATGGTTGACATATGGGAGCTGGGATAAACAATTCCTTCAGAGAGTGAAGGTATATACAAAATTGGCAACCGATCTAACTCATTGTGATGGTAGTGTAGACGAGACGGGAACTTGTTTGTTAGTTGTTTGTGGGAAACCACTCAGAGTACCATATGAACTACTAGCAGAGACGCAATGTGTGCTGAGTCCTAGAAAAGTTATAGGAAGAAGATAAGAATAAAAATCATCAAAGATGATGAACATAATGAGTAAGATATCTCTATATGTCATGAAGTCATAGAACGGTAAAGGAAGTGTCGCATAAACTCAGGTTGAAAGAACGCGAACCCTGAAAAGTAAAGTTAAGTAAACCAATGTATAAGTCAAATATATACATGACTAATTGGTGTATGTCTTCCTTATGTGTTTTATAGGGATTGGAATGAGCAGTTCAGCGTAAGTTGTAGCTATGCGTAAGGTAAGTTTTCTAACTTCATTCATATTCTAAATCAATGCTAGTTTCTAAAACTTCTCAGATTTTGAACTTGAGAAGTATTTTCTATGTGTAAATGTGTGATATTTGTACAAGTTGGTAGAACGTATGAGGCCTTGTGCCATAATGTGAACACTTCGGTGTTTCTATGATATGAACTTTTCTGTGATTGAACTGTTCAATGAGAGATTGTTCTGTTTATACATGAACCATTATTGTTAAGTCTGTGTTATTGATTCTAGGCGGACATAATACATATGAAAGAGAGTAGAGAATGAAAGTATTTTAAAGTGAATGTGACTAATGTTTTAAAATGATAGGAATCGAGATTATTCCTATTATTCAAGCTGCTTCATAACCTTTGTTCGGTTATCGAAGTTATAAAGGAATGTTGAGTTCTTAAAGTTGTTTGTTCAACTGTTATGACTTGTTGGGCAATTGAATGCTCATACTTGCTTTAAATGAAAACCATTTTCAGCGTACGAGTAGAAGAACCTAAGGATCCCATAAAGATCAAGTTGATCGGTATCCAGAAGAAGTGTCACTCATTAGAAGAATGAGTGTGAAGATCAAGCGAATACTTATAATATAGAATGATAGAATTAAACTATAGACTAGTTTAATGAACTGTTATGTATCCTTGGTGGCGGATGAAAGTCACTCTTGTAAGAGATAAAGAATAATGTAATTATCATTATTTGTAATGAAAGAGGTTATAAGGTTTTAGAACTTGGGAATTGAGAATGTATGCTGTTATATTTCAGTATGCAATGATGTATGTTTGGAAAGAAGTGGAACCATGATGTACGGAATCTAGGTATGAAGATAGACTGGATTTCGGGGCATTAAAAAGTGGTATTAGAGCTGATAGGTTATAAATATTAGGTATGAGTACCTAAGGCTATAATCGTAGACAGAAGGATAAGAAGATCACCACGTGATCATAGTAAATCATAGTAACAGATGAGTTGTTAAACAATGAATGATGTATAGCTAATGTTATGAATGAATGGAACTACGAAGTAGTACGGGAAGAAGAACTCCGATTAAGTTGTGAAAGATATCATAAGAATTAAAGAAAATTCGTATTAAGTAAAGAGAAATTTAGAAGTTGTAAAATTTTAATTGAGGACTCATGTGATAGCTGAGTTGTATGAACCTTTGTTATGGGCAGAGGTTTGTACTTTGGTGTAACAACTGCTTAGCCTATGATAGTAATAATCATTGGAATTGGTCGCGCTATCAATATGTATATGACGAGAAGGTGAATCTTTTCTTATGTATATACTTGATAGGTAGAGAACGATAAGGTAGGTGCGAGTTCTTGAAACTCATACTTATGGTAGGTTCATGACTCATAATTATACGGTATATTTTTGAACTTCCCAATGAATGGACGCCTATGGTCTGACTGGGATAGTTCTTAAACTCAAATTATTGTGGAAAGTTCCTGAACTCATAATGTGTGGTAAGTTGATGGACTGTACTAAGGTATAGGGATGTTTAGACTGAAAGTGTGTATTTTTAGTAGAATTAGCATTGAAGGTGATAGAGAAGATTAAGTATTGTCGTAAGTAAGACAATGAAGGAAGATGGAGAATAGGATATTCCAAGTCATCTAGCTATGCTAGATTTCAAAATTTATTGAAATCATGCTTATGTGTGCGATTGAAAAAGGAAAGAATTGGTTCAACTTTTGGAACCAACGGATTTTAAAAGAACTATTCTTGGTATGTCTATGCTAATGGTTTCGGCTAGACAGAAATTGATTTAAAATATCAAAATGAATTTTATATCATCAGTGCATTTGATGCAAGGATGGTAAAAGGATGGAGTTATTAATGTAATTGAACCTAGTGTTGGATGTGATCATAGGATCAACAACTCGCTATGGTATGATGTATAATGATGAAGTCATAAACTGACGAAGTCATCAATGTACTATGAAAAGTACGGTATCATGACGTCATAAAATGTTTTGATGTATTATGAAATAATTTAAAGAAGTAGTCAATGTCAATTGAGTTGACTAGACGAATGTTTCAAGTTGATATCCAATTTATTGGTATGGTCTAAGCTACTTGATTTGGCTATGACGGATTGTATGTCATGTTTAAAAGAAAATCGAGCTTTCTTTGAAGAAGTTGTGTCAAACCAAAATCTAATGATTAAGTTTGAGGTGAACATACCCCGAAATGGGGTTATACAAGGGTTTATAGCCTACATATGAAAGAGGTAGTTTACCTTCTGTGTGATTGTAAACTGACCGTGGAAGAAGGTTTACGGCGTCATGCTGTTGAACCTAGTAAGAGTTCATGGTCAATTTGACCCCTCGGCAAAAGTACAAAATGTTTTAAAGGAATTCTTATATTCCTCGTTATTCATTCCACTTCATAATTTTTGATAAGTTTTGAAGGTGAGGGAATGTTTGAAAGTTAAGAACTTCTTTGAAGAGAAGTGGAGAAGAAGGGAATATTAAAATTTCAAGGACAAAATTATGTGAAGAAGTGGTAAATGTGATGACCTGGGAATGGGTGTGATTTTAGAAATTCTGAGGACAAAATTTTTATAAGGGAGGAAGAATGAGACAACTCGAAAAATTGGATTGTCCAGAATTTAAGATTTAAAGAATTAGTTATTAATAAAAGAAATTTTTATTAATACTATTTTGTGCTGTGTTTATTAATCGTTCTAAAAACCTAGGATGATTATTAATTGGGAGGATTCTGGTAACGAGCTAGACTGAACAAGTAAGAATTTTCGAGATGAAAATAAAAAAATTTCGAGAAAAAAATATTTCTAGGGAAAAAGACAATATACACTATTCACCTGACGAAACCCTAAGGGTTAGGGTTTGAATAGCCTAAGAATTTTTGAGAGTTCTGTATGTCGAAATAACATTCCGTATAAAGATTTGACGATAATATATCGTGAAAATTTAAGTAAGTTGATAAAAGTTTTTCACGAAAAACATGTAGAAATTAAACGAAATAAAAACAACGAAAAGTACTGTTATGTACTTTTCATTCGTTTAATCACGTTAGGGGAAAATGTGAAGGAAAACTCTTATCGTGGAAATGTGTTTTTCAGTTTTTCGGAGATCAGAAGAATGCGTAAAAGTTAATCGGTAAAGGAAAGACGAAATATCAAAAAATATTTGGATTCTGAGAATCATAATTTTTAAAACTAACGGATGAAACCTAACAGACAGAAGCACAAAGCTTCCAAGGGAAGCTACGTGAATAGTAAGGAGGTGGGAATAGTAAGGAGGTGTGAATAATAAGGCGGTTTGGCAAAATAACCAAAACGCCCCTAGCCTTAAAAATCAATATAATGAAAGTGTTAACTGATTTTTTCAAAATCAACCAACACTTTGGAAGAAAGAGAGAGTTTGATAGCTTGGAGAATAAGAAGGAAGAAATTAAGCATGAAGGCTCGGATTGGAGAGGATCGTGAAATAGAAAAGCAAGCGAATCGTCGGCTTTGTCTGTAAAAGCCCCAAATCTGGGTCCCAAATTACCACGGATCTGGTACAATCATTCTATAACTATTTGCGGAAGATATAAACATAAATTGTTTATACAATACACTTTAAACATTATTCCCCAAAATTGAGTAACCTTAACTTATACACAATTCATAAACTATCTAACATATAACATTATTATCAAACTATACTATTACAAATTAGTCAAGACATTTTATCCCAAGTCGAAGTGAGCTTTTTAACCTTTCCTCAGATCCGAACGCATTCGCCTTGTCTGCAATTTTTATCATGATATAACAAGGGTGAGCATGAAAGTTTCCCAACAAGTTTAAATTTATTTAAGGATATATCATGATTGAAAGAGTCTGAATAATAAGTTGGCTATAATTTAACAATATAATTGTGAATTAGAACGAACAAACTTTTGACTGAACAAGTATTAAACATGAACAAATATATCTAGACCGAACGATAATGAAGGTGATCAGCCTTTCATACTTGACTTATACATACAATATGTACATAGTATAATTCTACCATGGCATTCAACAATGATTAACCATAAGCATATCTGAACGAAACAACTCTTAGTAGAGTTAAGAAAAACTTGCATGAATCGTTGATTACCGCTACGCAATTTATATCGCATTTTCCGAAGACCTAATATTAGTAATATAGATATCCAATATTAGAATAATATCATCACAATATAATATTATTATATATATAAACATAGAATAACCTAAACACATAACACGTAACCCTATCAGTCTATAACACACATAAGACTTAACATCAAGTCAAACTATTTCAGTCTGAGTTGAAACCGACACAATGCTATCATCCCGATGGTCTAGTCGGACAAATATCGAGTTTAAGTTCAATTAAACTCTGCCTAAACACTTAACAATATCTTAGATAATTTTATTATTAGTCAAAATATTTTTCATAAGTTCGCTAAAATTTTCAGATAATTATTACCATTTATCATAATTTTTCAATCACTTATATCATATTTATATAATATAAATACCACATAATTCCTTAATCATTAATATTTATTTACTATTAAATATTAATAAAAATCATAACATAATATTATAATATATTTATAATATTTCAATGTATTTTAATACCTTAACATCATATTTATAGGATTTTAAACACTTAAATCCATTATCCGATAATTGCTTTTAATATTAAAATATTAATATTTTCATATCAAAATATCAAAAGTTATATTTTATAACTTAAAAATATTTTTCTAACCCTTAAATCATTTTTATATGATTTTTAAATCATTATTTCTAATTTTCTATAATTTATTTAATATATTCATTAAATAAATTAATTACCATTAATATAAATTTATTAATGAATTTCATCACAAAATATCAAAAGTTATTAAAAATAACTTCAAATATTTCTAACATCCAAGTATAATTTTTCATGTATTAAAATCATTATAAAATAATTTATTTAATATTATAATTAAATAAATAAATACCTTTTATATTCCAAGAATATTAAATATTTTTGAAATATACTCAAAATAATTAAAAACTATTTTTAGGCTTTAAAATAATTTTTCATAATTTATTATGTATTTTTAATAATTAAAAACTATTTATTTATTTAAAATAATTAATTTTCATAATTAAGTGTCACTAATGGTTCCATAGGCGACAAAACCGTCGCTAATGGTGTTCTTCAGTTGTTCATAGCCAAACCCAGAATTGCATGTAAGAGGCTAAGATGCCTTCCTTGACCGGTTCTATAATCGTGGTGTTTGTGTTTTCTAGGCAGCTAAATTGTTATTCTTGTATTACTAATGTAGTACTACAAGTATAAACAAATTCCATGGCCATTCTATATCATAACAGAGGGATTCAAGCCACACAAAACTTGTCAGACACTATTCTTCAATTTCTGGGTTTTCCAGAAAATGAAGAACAGTCGAGGTTCCTTATTTGAGCCCTTTAATCTTAGCTTTCTTGGTTCGGTTTATGCGATATGAAGGTTCAATTATGTAATATATATATATGTCAGTGTACAATGTTATAACAACCGATCATCATAACAACAATAGAAGCACAAGATTCAAGCCGGTCGAAGTAGGGGTCAAAAGTTGTTCTTGAACATTTCTGGGTTTTCCGGAAATGTTCTTGAGCAGTTTGGTCAACGGTGGTTTGACCACAAATAATTTTGATTCTAAGCAAGATCTGAGTGATCTAATGATTTTAGTATGTAGATTATATGTCAGATAGCATCTTTAATATAATAACATGGCTAAAACACTTACGAGCAGCAAGATCCAAGCCTTGCAAAAACGTTGTCAGACAACGATCTGGGTTCTGGGTTGCCCAAAAACCCATTTCTGTGATCGGTCATCGCAGTTTGACTGATCATAACTTTAAATCTAGACACGATCCAACCCTTATTCAAGTTCTAGACTAAAGAACACATTGCATAGAACATATCAAAAACAAGAAACACACTAAACATTTAACACAAAAGAATTTACAGGCCCTGACATTTGCTTGTCAGACGACTCATGAAGGTTCAAAAACAGTTTCTAAAAACTTTAATTTCGAGCATCAAAATGATATGGATCTGAGTTTTTGCAACCCAGATCATCAAATGACACCCTCTAACATAACTTTAAACATCTAACAACAACATCTAATGTAACGACCCAGAAATTTGGATTTTCCAGAATTTAAGTTTAAAGAATTAGTTATTAATAAAATGAATTTTTATTAATATTATTATGTGCTATGTGTTTATTAATCGTTCTAGAACCTAGGATGATTATAAGTCGGGAGGATTCTGGCTACGAGATAGACTGAAGGAGTAATAATTTTCAAGACAAAAGTGAAAATTTTCAGGGAACAAAAATATTTCCGAGGAAAAAAACGAAATAGGCACTATTCACCCGACGAAACCTAAGGGTTAGAGTTTTAATAACCTAAGCCTTTCCGAGAGTTTGGTATGTCGAAATGACATTTCGTCAAAAGATTTGACGATAATATATCTTGAAAAGTTAAGTAAGCCGATAAAAGTTTTTCTCGAAAAACGTGCAGAAATCAGACAAAATAAAAATGACAAAAAGTACTGTTATATACTTTTCATTCATTTAGCTACGTTTAGGGGAAAACGTGAAGGAAAACGCTTAAGCCAAAAAGTGTTTTTCAGTTTTTTAGAAATCCAAAGAATACGTAATAGTTAATTGGTAAAAGAAAGACGAAATATCTAAAAATATTTGGATTCCGAGAATTGCAGTTTTTAAAACTGTCGGACGAAAACCCGAAAGACGGAACCACGTAACTTAAAGGCTAAGTAGACTTAAGGGCTAAGTTAACTTAACACTTAAGTAATGAATAGTATGGAGGTGTGAATAGTAAGGAGGTTAGGGGTGAAATGATTATTTTGCCCTAGCTTTGGAAAATCTATAAATAGGAAGCCAGATTTCATTTAAATGAGATTTTGAAAAATCCTACACTAGAGAGAGAGAGAATTCGGATGGAGAGGGAGAAGGAAGAGCATGAGCATAAATGTTTGGATGGAAAATGTTTGTGAAATGGAAAAGCTAACAAATCGCCGGTTTTGTCTAGCGGAAGAAAAATAAAGAGGAAAGGTATTAAAACCTAACTTCTATGTTAGATTTTCCTTAAGTTTTATATGTTTTAAACATAACTTAATGAAGACAAGAAGTAGATGATGTTAGGAATAATTTCATATGGTTGAAATCATGAGAAATAATGAAAATAAGAATTTGAAGTTTAGTAAATAAATTTCTTAAGGAAGTATAAGATTCGTAATGAATTAGAACGATCTGAGTGGATTATATCAATAAGTAGGTGTAATAAGTAAGGAATGATGATCTATAATATCAAATTCCAATAAAAAGTGAAATCGTAATCCAAAAATATCGATTAAAACGAAGAACGAACGAAGAACACGAAGAACATGCGAAGAACGCGAAGAACGCGAAGAACGTTGTTGATGGACAAATTTAAAACCATCATAGGATATTTGTTGTTGATGGAAAAGTTTAAAACCATCGCGTATAAGTTTGATGCATATTGCTTGGTTAGGAACGGTAGAAACGTTCATGAAGAACGGATTAAAACTTAGCTATAACGAAGTTATAACAAAAATTTCGTAAAAGACAAACGAGAATTAAAAAGTTAGTAAATGAACTCGAACATGTAGGGTTTCATAAGAATGTAAGAGAACATAGAAAACATGTGTCATGGACTCAAGAACGAAGGAATTCCGAGTTTGGATGACTGAATTACGGACGAACAAACGAAGAGCGTTAAAAACGTAAAATAAACAAAGGGTGAAGATTAAGCCAATCGAATGGCACGCTAATGGATTTAGAACAAAGTTCTGTCCGGGGGGTATTGAATTACATAAGATAAGGAAGAGAATGGCTTTGGAATGACCTCGTTCGGACTTATAACGAATAAGTTATGGAAGAGGGAAGTAAGCGTATCAAATTGACTTTAACACTTACAAAAATTTTCTAGGGTTAGGGCTTGGCACCGCGGCGCCAACCATGCCTTGTAAGGTGGCACTGCAGCGCTAAACCAGGGAGCCAGGTACTTCAAACTCGCGCTGCGGTGCGAGGGATAAAGAAGAGAGTGGCACCGCAGCGCCAGTGTAGGGAAAAGGTAGAGAAGAGTTTTTAACTGCTCAACTCTTAGGGGAAACGTACGGGAAGATAAAGAACATAATGTTCAACTAATATAACCCTTAAACAAGTGAATTAAACCTTTAGTACAGGTTGAACGAAATGGTCAAAAGATATTAAAAGATCAAGAAGAGAATAAACATAAATGTAAACGTAACACAGTTGCAAGTAGTCTTAGCATACAACGAATAGTATGGCTTCGACATTAAGAAAGAGTAATGAACATGGGGTTCAGGTAATGGATAACGAAAGTATTAAGTAAGATAAAGATGGTAACAAGAAAGACGTAATGAACGGTAAAAAGATTAATGGAAGCCGAATGTGAGTCAGATGAGAACGTTAGAATAAAATGTAAGCGTTGAACACTTTAACTGACGTGAAGGTTGAGGGTACGCAAATATTAAACGGATAAAACCTACACCCCGTGTATGGTTTGACCGTAAGATGATGAAGATCAATGATTAAACCGTGAACGGTAAAGAAGTTGAATTAAAGATAATAACGTTTAACGTAACGAAACTTAGTTAAGGATTAAAGGGAATGATCGCTCTGAGTATACAAAAGACTGTATGACTTAGACGATAAAGAGTGAATCATGAGGTGTGGCATTTAGTTTCCAGGAAGCCATAAGGAATGAGAAATTAACTTACGAATATTATAGTTTAATGGTTAAGATAAGTTACGATAAGTTTAGGTTGTGGTACAATCGTAACCTTTGATGGTTGACATATGGGAGATGGGCTAAACAATTCCTTCAAAGAGCGAAAGTATATACAAAACTGGCAACCGATCTAACTCACATTGTTATAGGCGATTATGGGCGAGACGAGAGAACTTGTTTGTTGTTGTTGTTTGTGGGAAACCACTCAGAGTACCATATGGACTACTAGCAGATAAACGATGTGTGCTGAGTCCTAGAGAAGTTATAAGAAAAAGATAAGAATGTAGAACATCAAAGAAGATGAATGTATAAGTAAGACATCTCCGTATGTCATGAAGCCGTAGAACGGTAATGAAAGTTAGTCGCGTAAACTTATATTGCAAGAACGCAAACCCTAAGAAGTAAAGTTAAGCAAACTAATGCATAAGTCAAAGATGTATGACTAACTAGTGTATGTGTTGTTTTTCTTATGTGCTACATAGGAATTGGAATGAAGCGATTCAACAGCGTAGTCGTATGTCATGTTGTAAAGCAAGTTCCTAACTTCATTCATATTTCAAATGAATGCTAGTTTCTTGAACTTCTCAGATGTTGAACTTGAGAAGTTCCGTCTATATGCTAATGTGCAATATTTGTGTAATGTGGTAGAACATATGAGGCCTTGTGCCACAATGTGAACACTTCGGTGTTTCTATGAGATTAACTGTTCTGTGATTTAACTGTTCAAAAGGAGAATGCTCTGTTCATACATGATCCGTTATTGTTAAGTCTGTGCTAATGATTCTAACCAGACAGAATGTGTATGAAAAAGGTAGAAGAATGAAAGTATTTTAAAATGAAAGTGAATATTGTTTTAAAATGATAGGAATCGAGATTATTCCTATTATTCAAGCTGCTTCATAACCTTTGTTCAATTATTGAAGTTTTAAAAGAATGTTTGAATTCTTGAAGATGTTTGTTCAACTGTGATGACTTGCTGAGCAATTAAATGCTCACACTTGCTTTAAATGAAAAATATTTTCAGCGAACGATGTTAGAAGAACTTAAGGATCCCGTAAAGATCAAGCTGACGGTATCCAGATGAAGTGCCATTCAGAATGTGGATGAGCGAGAAGATTGAGCGAAGACTTGTAATATAGAAATATGAAATTGAACTATAGACTAGTTTAAGAAACTGTTATGTAAGATGAAACGAATAATGTATTTATCATTATTTGTAATGAAAAAGGTTATATGGTTTTTAGAACCTGGGATTTGAGAGTATATGTTGTTATATTTCAGTATATAATGATGTATGTTTGGAAGAAGATGGGATCGTGACGTACGGAATCCGGGTGTGAAGATAGACCGGATTTCGGGGCGTTACATCTAACACAAAATACATAAATCAATAAGTTTAGGTTTTTATACCTTTAAAACTTTGATCTTTGATTTCTGATCCTTGTGATCTGTTCTTGGAAAGCTAAATAATGATATTAGCTTATCTTCTCACTCATTCTCACTCCCCATCTAAAAAATTATAGAGAGAGAAGGTCTTGGATAGTTTGCTAAGTAAAGTAAGAAAGTTTTCTTACCTTTTTGACTTTTATTTTGATTCAATATATGCTGATGATATGTGGCTGAGATTGCTGATTTGTATGAATTTTTAGTCACATGCTAGGCTAGGGTTAGGGCTAGGGTTGGTGAGCAACCAAAGATTTAGCAAGACTTACAAGCTAACTTATAATATATAAAAAGGGTACTTTAGTCATTTTAATTTTAGTTTTAATGGCATTCATGTCAATTGCCCAAACCCTTAGGGCTTAGGGTTTAGGGTTTAACCCTTAGAGTTTAGCATTTAACCCTTAGACTTTTGCAAATTTATTTCTAAAACATCAAAATTCTGGTTTTCAAAATAGAAAATTAATGTTTCAAAATTATAATTAGGATTTTCTAATTATATTAAAATTTATAAATCTTAATTCAAACTTTGCTAATTAGGATTATTATTTCCTAATTAAATTTACTAATTTAGCAATTAAATTCACAATTCTACATTAGGGATTCTAACAGAACAATTAGGGTTTAAAATTTTGAAATTTAGGTTTGCTAATAAATTAAGCTTTACCCTAATTAATATTATGATTAATATCACTTAAGCATTATAATTATCCTTTAAATTCCCATATTAGGGTTTCCAATTTCTGAATTAGGGTTTTGGATCCCCAGAACTGAAATTAGGGTTTCAGAACCGGTTTCTAGGGTTTCTTATCCATTGCTAGGGTTTTCTAACTGAACGTTGACATTCGTCAATAATCTTAGGGGTTGACACTGATAAAATTTATCTGGTCAACCCTTGACCCTTACCCACATACTGTACACATATAATACAATATTCACAGAACATATACACATATACACTTAATCTTAAATAATTCACCACAATCCTTCACAGAATTTTGAAATCCTCAAAATTCCTTCCTAAAAACATTAAACGCATACACTTATTTTATGTCTAGGTCTATTATTTCACCTCAAATTCATCATTTAAGATTTTAATAAATTGTCTAATTTCTCGGGTTGTCACATTCACCCCTTCTTCTAAGAATGTCGCCCCCAAAATTCACCTTACACCTTACACCGTGCACCTTACACCATTCATATACACACTAGTACAAAACCATAAATAGACAACACTTAAAAGATGACGTTTTTATAAAAATGTTGTAGTATTTTTTTTACAACGTTTTTTAACAAAACGTTGTATATACATATGAAAAAACTTTATGTATTTATAAGGGAAATTTTTGATTTTAAATAGATAATATTTTTTTTTAAAAAAATGTTTTGTATGTAAAAAACACGGAGCAAAATTCTCTTTTCAAAAATTCTCAAACCCTTCTTTAAAAAACACGGAAGCCTGAGAGTCAGTAAAGAAAAAAAATTGGGTTCCTTGGTTCCCTTCCCATTTTCAAAATCTTCAAACCCTAACCCCCCGATCACTTACATTCGCTACATACAGTCCAAAAAAATTTCAAAAACCCCACTTTACACACTTTCCTCTATTCTGAGCCTGTAAAGATAAAACCCATCTCTCCTCTATACCACTCTTTCTTCGTATTCAGTACTGAGGAGAAGAATTTCTCTTAATTTGCTTTAGATTTCGGTTAAATAGATAACGTCTTTCTTCGAATACCCTTTTCTTTATTCTCTCTCCGATTTTGGAACCCTACCAGATAAGCCCCACAAGAACATTGTTCGTATCCTAAAGTGCAAGCCGTTCAGGAGACCCGACATTTCAGTTGCGGTTCATGAGTTTTTGGAGAAGATGAAGGATGAGGGCAGAATGGGGATTTTTGTGGATGTTGGTGCCAATGTTGGAATGACGTCATTCGCATCTGCAGTGATGGGTTTTCGGGTTTTGGCATTTAAGGCTGTGTTTGAGAATTTACAAAGAATTTGTGAAGGAATTTATTTTAATCGGGTTGGGGATTTGGTAACCCTTTTGAGGCTGTCGTATCTAATCGAGTCGGGAACATCACATTTCATAAGGTAATTGCTTTAATTTAGGTCACTCCCTAGTGAAATTTTGCATTTCGCTGTTTCTCAATGTCACTGCATTATGTTTGAAGTTTATAAAAAAAATTTTGGTAAATTGTAAATATTTATAATTTAGCACGCGGTGATTGTGAGATGCTAATGTTTTATGGCTTACACTAAGTATCATTCAACAGCTTCTTTAAACTTTTTTTGTTCTTGGACTATTCTGACTGTTTTGTCTTGCACTGGTCTATTTAATTTCTTCCATGTTACTAGTTGGTGGGTCGGCTTTACAATAGTGCAGTTTCAGCCACTGACACAAAGTTGGCATTCAAATCCAATGAAGTGATTACACTTCAAGTAAATTTGCTTAAAGCTTGAGAGAGTAATGGAATTTCACAATGTACAATATATTTTTTTCCCAGGTTTTAGAAGTGCTTTGAAGTTTTGTCCTATCATAGAATGGTAAAAAATAAAATAAAATGGAAGGTCTTTGATTTTTGAGTGTGAGCCAATTACAACACAGATCAAAAACTTCACTTGATTGACATGAATCTTACTTTATTATGCTCTTTCTTTGTTACTCATCTTCTTGCCATCTTTATAATCTTCTTTCCTTTGAGCTTTTTCTCAGATATGCATTTTTCCTTTTATTTTTATCTTTTGTTTAAATTGGTTAAACTATGATTTGTTGTCTCCTAATTATTACAACTCTCTCCACCCTCTTAATTATATGGAACCATGAAGGTGCATAATTTATGTGCACTCTCACTCTTCAATTAGTATGATAATATATTTTAATTTGACTGTTTCTTGTTCGTGATTTATAGACGTGGCACCTATATGTGCCAGTCGTGTATTCATGTACAGGAGTATTGGTAGTTCATAGTACAATGTTTGAAATGTTTTTTATTCATATTTCTGCTGTAATTCTTATGTAACATGCACTTTGTTGGTTGTCCTTGTTTAAACCAGCAGAAGCATAAGTGCTTTATCTCTGCACCACTTGACGGGAAGGTTTTTTGGTTTGTTTCTTTTGATAGATATCTGATGACATTCATTTGTCGTTACTGCAGATCAGTGTGGGTTTAGATGGAAAAAAGCTAGAGCCTGAGAGTAATGTTCTTCTTGCTTCAATTTAGAATATGCAATATGCAGTGACCTTAGATGTTTTACACATGGTATCGTCATGACTAGTACGCAAAGGTCTTAACATTTTATGTGGTCTACTTTTCTCTTTCTGCTAATTTTTTCTTTCCCATGGTTTGTGTTTAGGTTTTCTCTTCTTTTGGGCTTGTCCGAAAGATTGTCATGTTTGATAAGAATGGAGGAGTTCAAGCATTGATTAAGTACCCCAGTAAGCAAAATCCTGCAATTAGTCATACTCATGTTACTAAAATCTGAAAATCTGATACTTGTTGCTAAAATGTGTGGCAAGCTGAGGTAGTTTCCTTAGTTGTAGCATTGATGCTGACCTTGGTGCCTATCTGATTGCCTTTAAAGTGATTTCAAGAATGATGCTATAGATGAGATGCATTGCATTGCATAGCTGTCTTTATGACTGTTACTAATTTTTAATTTCTATTAAGAGATTAGAGATGATTGTCCTTTTTGCTTAGTATTTTCTTATCTCATGACTATTTAGTCGCTGGGTTGTCAACTTGAATCAGATTTATATGTTGTTATCTTAAAGATTTATAATAAGATTTTGAATTATATTTGTTTGATGTGGTTATGATATGAGCATACTTTTGAGAATTATTCTAAGGCACTTTCCTCTACTTTTGGTTACTTCAGTAGCTTATTATTTGTTTTTAAGTAATTTACTTTTGGTTGAAACATTTATGTGCTGAATTTATATATAGAGCACAAAAACTTCTTGAAAAAACTCAATTTCTTAACAGAAAACTTATTGCAGGTGCTGAATTTATATATAGAGCACAAGATTGTGTGAGATCCTTGACTTACCTGATGATGGTTTGAAAGTACTTGTTAAGTTAGCACCTACAATATGTTCTATAAATTTGGGTCAGTATTCTCTCCTTACATCTGTTGAAAATTTTGCTTTTCTAGTTGCATGCTTTACTAACAAGGACAACTTTTTACTTTTGTTGTAGATTTTTGAGAAGAACCCTACCACAATCAAGAACTACGGCATTTGGTCATGATACCAAAGTAGGATTTGGATATCACAACATGTACAAGGAGTACCGTGACACCACTTTGAATGGTGCTTTGTTGAGCGATGTACCTTTGAGATGGCTTCTCGCCACGAGTCCGCCATCACTACATCTAGATCATTAAGACAACTACCATCCCCTAAGGTCTGCAAGAGGAGAGCACCAAGCGGTTGCACAACTCCAAAATCAAGTTCCCATTGATGTTTAAGAAGGTTAGGCCACCAACTAGAATGCTGAAGACAACATACAAGGCATCTAGGCCCAACTTGTTTGTGTAATTCTTGTTGGAGTGGTTATGCAATTTTGTTGCTGAAGTGAAACATAGCATTGTCATTTACTTGTTGTTGGATGTTTTTTTAAAATTTGATATTATGGTTTGGAAGTCTAGGATTGGACAAAATATTATCTTTTTATTGGATTTTGAGCACTGTTGTTCTATTCAAGTGTTGGAAGTTGCATTACTCCTTGTGCTCCTTTTAGCTATATATCATTGCATTAGCATATTGCAGCTGCATTGGTAATGTAGGTGAACCACAACTTTTTTTTTTCTTTTTTTTAATCTACAACATTTTAAAAACGTTGTGTAAATGTGCCTAAACGTTGTCTGATATACTAAACAACATTTTATCCAAAAAAACGTTTTGGAATCATACCTTCTACAACGTTTTTAAGCATCTGCTAATTTTTAAAAAATAAATCTACAATATTTTTTCCCTGAAAAATGTTGTGTATTGTGCTTAACTACAACATTTTTAAAACGTTGTGTAAGGGTGTCAAATAGATGACACCTTTAACCACGACGTTTTTTTGACTGAAATCACAACGTTTTTTTCGCGTTGTCTATTTACTGTTTTGTAATAGTGACAGCATCACATGCTACCCAATACAGTACTCACAAGAGTTAAAATTTTTTAAATCATGCTGAGGGGTCATATAGACCATGAGCACATAGTTTTAACGGTATCTATACCGCAAAACAATACATTTCTTGGTATGTTTACAATCACAAAGAAGGTAAACTATCGTTGCTAGTACTTTAGGTGATTAGACTATCGTACTCTTACGTCATGCATAACGTATTAATCATGTCTAGCGAATATTTACGCTATTGAATAATTTTATTCAATCTGCATAATTCACCTCAGTCTTATCATATGATTCTACACCAAAACAATTTGGTTTGGGAAATTTCTTTCAATGAACACTTAGAGTTTTCATAAACATTAGTCTAGCTGAATTGAATAGCGTAGACTCATATCAATAATTCGATTCGATCAAATTATTTAGGTGTAGCCAAAAATCGTTGGCAAATTAAAATTTTGAAAATATTTTCGAGAATGACGTCATGATGCCGTACTGTATTAATAGTCCGTTTGAGGATGCCGTCATCGTATGACTTTGTCATAACACATCATACAATAGTGGAACAGCGACTTTAGATCAAATTCACACTAAGTATTCCTGTATTTACAACTTCATCACCTTTTTATCATCTCTACACCAGGTTACATGGTACATAAGTGATAAATAAAATATATTTTTATATTTCAAATCATTTGCGTCTAGCCAAAATAAGTAGCATAGACTATACTTTAAACCGTTTCAAAAATGATTACGAGTCTACATTTTTTAAAAAAGCACATAATGCATATTTAGCTTGATGTCAAAATTTCGAAGTCTAGCATAGCTAGGAGTTTTGGAAAACTTATGTCTCCACTAATAATTATTTGCTTAACAATCTATCTGTTCCTATAATCCTCAATTCTCCCTTCATACACAACTATACCCACTTCGTCAAACCACAATCATATGAGTTTAAGAACTTACCCTAGTCAGACCTTTGGCGTCCATTCGCTGATGGGTTCATAAGCATTTCATATAACTATGGGTCAAGAATGTCACATAAGTATGAGTTTTAAGAACTCGTACTTAGCCTTATATTCTCAAATATACCCTATCTATCTGTTATACACATGAGAAAGGAATCACCCTCTCAACACGTATATAGCAAATAGCGCGACACAAACATTTCAATGATTATCAATGTCAGAAACTAAGTGGTTGTTTCACCACATACAATTCCGCGCCCACACAAGGAATCATACAACTCAGCTGTTGACATGAGTCCTCAATTGAAATCCCCACATAATCTTAACCTCCTTCTCAATACAAATTTCATTCAATTCGTATTCATAATCCTTTCCTAAATCTGTATCAATTCACACAACAATCTTGCTGTAAACTTTCCAATCATCAGATTGATTCTTTTCCCTACTATCACCATATCAGATCATGGGGTGATCTCATCGTATAAATTATGATTTATTTCTATATCTTGATCGTTTTGTTTTATGATCTCCTATCACTGCACTTTTAGTCTTTTAGACTCGATCTATTCATCACTATTGTTCAACTTTATTATCAGAGTTAGGGAACCCTGTATCTTTACAACTCGCTGATATTCGTCTTTAAATCTTACCGACCAACTAACTCTATGTGAGTTAGATCTTATCCTAATCACTGCGGTTATTGGTCTCAAATATTCCTACCTAAGGTTCATAACCAACAGCTTTGATACCAACTGTGAAAGCCCCAAATCTGGGTCCTAAATCACCACGGATCTGGTACAATCATTCTATAACTATTTGCATAAGATATAAACATAAATTGTTTATACAATACACTTTATACACTATTCTCCAAAATCGAGTAACCTTAACTTATACACAATTCATAACCTATCTAACATATAACAATATTATCAAACTATACTATTACAAATTAGCTGCACATTTTATCCCAAGCTGAGCTTGGCTTTATCCTTTTCATGTATCCGAACGCATTCACCTTGTCTGGAATGTTTATCATAATATAGCAAGGGTGATCATGAAAGTTTCCCAGCAAGTTTAAATTTATTTAAGGATATATCATGATTGAAAGAGTCTGAATAATAAGCTGGCTATAATTTAACAATATAATTGTGAATCAGCACGAACAAACTTTTGACTGAACAAGTATTAAACATGAACAAATATATCTGGACCGAACGGTAATGAAGGTGATCATCCTTTCATACCTGACTTATACATGCAATATGTACAAAGTACAATTCTACCATGGCATTCAGCAATGATTAACCATAAGCATATCTGAATAAAACAACTCTTAGTAGAGTTAAGAAAAACATGCCCGAACCGTTGATTACCACTACACAATTTATATCGCATTATCCGAAGACCTAATATTAGTAATATAGATCTCCAATATTAGAATAATATCATCACAATATACTACTGTTATATATATAAACATAGAATAACCTAAATACATAACACGTAACTCTATCAGTCTACAACACACATAAGACTTAGCATCAAGTCAAACTATTTCAGTCTGAGATGACACCGACCAATTCTATCATCCCGACGGTCTAGTCGGACAAATATCGAGTTTAAGTTCAATTAAACTCTGCCTAAACACTTAACAATATCTTAGATAATTTTATTATCAATCAAAATATTTTTCATAAGTTCGCTAAAATTTTCAGATAATTATTACCATTTATCACAATTTTTCAATCACTTATATCGTATTTATATAATATAAATACCACAAAATTCCTTAATCGTTAATATTTATTTACTATTAAATATTAATGAAAATCATAACATAATATTATAATATTTTAAAGTATTTTTTAATACCTTAAAATCATATTTATATGATTTTAAACACTTAAATCCATTATCCGATAATTGCTTTTAATATTAAAATATTAATATTTTCATGTCAAAATATCAAAAGTTATATTTTATAACTTAAAAATATTTTTCTAACCCTTAAATCATTTTTATATGATTTTTAAATCATTATTTCTAATTTTCTATAATTTATTTAATATATTCATTAAATAAATTAATTACCATTAATATAAATTTATTAATGAATTTCATCACAAAATATCAAAAGTTATTAAAAATAACTTAAAATATTTTCTAACACCATAATATAATTTTCATGATTTTTCATGTATTAAAATCATTTTAAAATAATTTATTTCATATTATAATTAAATAAATAAATACCTTTTATATTCCAAAAATATTAAATATTTTTGAAATATACTCAAAAAAATTAAAAACTATTTTTCACGCTTTAAAATAATTTTTCATAATTTATTATGTATTTTTAATAATTAAAAACTATTTATTTATATTAATTTATTAAAAATAAGTAATTTTCGTAATTAAGTGTCGCTAAAGGTAACATAGGCGACAAAACTGTCGCTAATGGTGTTCTTCAGCTGTTCATAGCCAAACCCAGAATTGCATGTCATAGGCTAAGATGCCTTCTTTGACCGGTTCTATAATCGTGATGTTTGTGTTTTTTAGGCAGCTAAATTGTTATTCTTGTATTACTAATGTAGTACTACAAGTATAAACAAATTCCATGGTCATTCCATATCATAACAGATGGATTCAAGCCACACAAAACTTGTCATACACTATTCTTCAATTTCTGGGATTTCCAGAAATTGAAGAACAGTCGAGGTTCCTTATTTGAGCCCTTTAATCTTAGCTTTCTTGGCTCGGTTTATGCGATATGAAGGTTCAAGTATGTAATATATATGTCAGTGTACAATGTTATAACAACCGATCATCATAACAACAAAAGAAGCACAAGATTCAAGCCGGTCGAAGTAGGGGTCAAAAGTTGTTCTTGAACATTTCTAGGTTTTCTAGAAATGTTCTTGAGCAGTTTGGTCAACGGTGGTTTTACCACAAATAATTTTGATTCTGAGCAAGATCTAAGTGATCTAATGATTTTAGTATGTAGATTATATGTCAGATAACATCTTTAATATAATAACATCGCTAAAACACTTACGAGCAGCAAGATCCAAGCCTTGCAAAAACGTTGTCAGACAACAATTTGGGTTCTGGGTTGCCCAAAAACCCATTTATGTGATCGGTCATCGCAGTTTGACTGATCATAACTTTAAATCTAGACACGATCCAACCCTGATTCAAGTTCTAGACTAAAGAACAAATTGCATAGAACATATCCAAAATAAGAAACACAGTAAACATCTACAACAAAAGAATTTACAGGCCCTGACATTTGCTTGTCAGACGACTCATGAAGGTTCAAAAACAGTTTCTAAAAACTTTAATTTCGAGCATCAAAATGACATGGATCTGAGTTTTAGCAACCCGGATCATCAAATGACACCCTCTAACATAGCTTTAAACATCTAACAACAACATCTAACACAAAATACATAGATCTATAAGTTTATGGTTTTATACCTTTAAAACTTTGATCTTTGAATTCTGATCCTTGTGATCTGTTGTTGGAAAGCTAAATAATGATATTAGCTTATCTTCTCACTATTCTCACTCCCCATCTCAAAAATTATAAAGAGAGAAGGTCTTAGATAGTTTGCTAAGTAAAGTAAGAAAGTTTTCTTATCCTTTTGACTTTTATTTTGATTCAATGTATGCTGATGATATGTGGCTGAGATTGCTGATTTTTATGGATTTTTAGTCACATGCTAGGCTAGGGTTAGGGCTAGGGTTGGTGAACAACCAAAGATTTAGCAAGACTTACAAGCTAACTTATAAAATATAAAAAGGGTACTTTAGTCATTTTGATTTTAGTTTAATGGCATACATGTTAATTTCCCAAACCCTTAGGGTTTAGGGTTTAACACTTAGGGTTTAGGGTTTAACCCTTAGACTTTTACAAATTTATTTCTAAAACTTCCAAATTCCGGTTTTCAAAATAGAAAATTAATATTTCAAAATTATAATTAGGATTTTCTAATTATATTAAAATTTATAAATCATAATTCAAACTTTGCTAATTAGGATTATTATTTCCTAATTAAATTTGCTAATTAAGCGATTAAATCCGCAATTGTACATTAGGGTTTCTGACAGAACAATTAGGGTTTAAAAATTTAAAATTAGGGTTTGCTAATAAATTAAGTTTTACCCTAATTAATATTATAATTAATATCACTTAAGCATTATAATTATCCTTTAAATTTCCAAATTAGTGTTTCTAATTTCTGAATTAGGGTTTTGGATCCCCGAAACTGAAATTAGGGTTTCTAAACCTGTTTCTAGGGTTTCTTATCCATTGTTAGGGTTTTCTAACTGAACGTTGACATTCGTCAATAATCTTAGGGTTTGACACTGATAAAATTTACTGGTCAACCCTTGACCCTTAACCACATATTGTACACATATAATACCATATTCACAGAACATATACACTTAATCCTGAATAATTCACCACAATCCCTCACATAATTTTGAAATCCTCAAAATTCATTCCTAAAAAACATCAAACGCATACACTTATTTTCTGTCTAGATCTATTATTTGACCGCAAATCCATCATTTAAGATTTTAATAAATTGTCTAATTTCTCGGGTTGTCACATTGTCTAAAGGAAGAAAAATAAGGAACAAAGGTAATCCAAAACATAACTTCTAAGTTAGTTTTTCTTTAATATTTTATGTTTAAATCATAGCTTAACGAGAATAAGAAGTAAATGATGTTAGAAATAATTTCATATGGTTGAAATCATTGAGAAAAGAATAAATAAGAATTAAAATTTTATTTTTTAAATTTCTTAAGGAAGTATAAGATCTGTAAAGAATTTGAGCGATCCGAATGAATCATATGAACGATTTGATGAAATAAGTAAGGAATGATGTTTTATAACATAGAATTCCAATAAAAAGTGATATCATAATCAAAATATAGATTAAAAACGAAGAACGAACGAAGAACGCGAAGAACATTGTTGATGGACAAATTTAAAATCGTCGTAGTGTAATTGTTGTTGATGAACAAGTTTAAAACCATCGCGTATAAGTTAGATGCTTACTGCTTGGATAGGAATGGTAGAAACGTTCATGAAGAATGGATTAAAATTGAGCTATAACGAAGTTATGGCGAAAATTTCGTAAAAGACGAACGAGAATTAGAAATTTAGTAAATGAACCCGATCATGTAGGGTTTCATAAGAATGTAAAATAACGTAGAAAATATGAGTCGTGGACTCAAGAACGAATGAATTCTGAGTTCGTATGACCGAATTATGGACGAACGAACGAAGAACATTAAAAACGTAAATAAAATGTAAGCCAATCGAATGGCATATTAACGGATTTAGAACAAAGTTCTGTTTGAGGGGGATTAAATTAGGTAAGATAAGGAAGAGAATGGCTTTGGAACGACCTCATTCCAAGCTATAACGAAGAAGATATGAGATTTCAAAGTAAGCATCTTAAATAATTTCCAAACTTAGAAAATTTTGGAGATTTTAAGCCTTGCGCCGCAACGCCAGCTAAGCCTTGGGATGCGGATGCACATGACATTGAGACATTGACCATTCGACCCATCGACCATCTTTGAGTGGTATGCTGCGATGTGAAGAATAAGGAGGGAGCCATTACCATAATGTCGATGTAGGGAAAAAGTCATTAATGAGCTTTTAACTTCTCAAAACCTGGGAAAAGTGTACCGAAAGCAAATGAAGGAATAGTTCATCGAATGTAACACTTAATAAAGTGTTTTAAACCTTTAATAAAGGTTGAAAAAAAAGATTAAACGAGATTAAAAGATAAAAATATGAACGTGGGTTACGGAACCGATATACGGGAACCGTAGTCGCGATAAACGAACGTGGGGGATTGCTATAATTGTAATTCCGTAGACGTTGAGTGACGAGGGTAACGTATAACATTTTGATGTTATGACATGGTAATGAGAGGTGAATGTAAAGCATATAGACGCTGTGAACGTAAAGTAGTTGCGTTGAATGATTGGTCTTAGCATACAACGAACCATATGGCTTTAACATTAAGGAAGACTAACAAATGGTATTAAGAAAGTCGTAGCGAACGGTAAGAAGATTAATGGAAGCCGATCGTGATTCGGATGGAGAATGCTAGAATGAAATGTAAGCGTTGAACACTTTAACAGACGTGAAGGTTGAATGTACGCAAATATTAAACGGGCAGAACCTACACCCCGTGTATGGTTTGACCGTAAAATAATAAAGACCAATGATTAAACCATTAATGGTGAAGAAGCTGAATTAATGACAAGTACGCATAACCTAAAGAAGCCGAGTTAATGATTAAATTGAATGATCATTCTGAGTATACAAAAGACTGTATGACTTGGACGATAGAGAATGAATCCTGAGGTATGGCATTTAGTTGCCAGAAAGCCATAAGGAATGAGAAATTGACTTAACGAAGATTATAGTTTAATGGTTCAGATAAGTTAAGATAAGTTAGGTTGTAGTACAATTATAACCTTTGATGGTTGACATATGGGAGCTAGGCTAAACAATTCCTGCAGATAGCGAAGTTATATAAAAAACTTGCAACCAATCTAACTCACTATGATGGCAGTGTAGATGAGACAGGAACTTGTTTGTTGGTTGTTTGTGGGAAACCACTCAGAGTACTATATGAATTACTAGCAGAGACGCGATGTGTGTTGAGTCCTAGAGAAGTTATAAGAAGAAGATAAGAATGCAAATCATCAAAGATGATGAACTTAATGAGTAAGACAACTCCGTATGTCATGAAGCCGTAGAACGGTAAAGGGAGTGTCGCGTAAACTTAGTTTGAAAGAACACGAACCCTAAAAAGTAAAGTTAAGTAAACCAATGAATAAGTCAAATATACATGAATAATTGGTGTATGTCTTCCTTATGTGTTTTATAGGGATTGAAATGAGCAGTTCAGCCTGTAGCTATGCATAAGGCAAGTTTCCTATCTTCATTTATATTCTAAACGAATGCTAGTTTCAACAACTTCTCAGATGTTCAACTTGAGAAGTTCTATCTATGTGCAAATGTGTGATATTTGTATAAGGTGGTAGAACATATGAGGCCTTGTGCCATAATGTGAACACTTCAGTGTTTATATGATATGAACTATTATGTGATTAAACTATTCAATAAGAGTATGTTCGGTTTATATATGAACCGTTATTGTTAAGTTTGTGCTATTGATTCTAGCCAAACAGAATGTGTATGAAAGAGAGTAGAAAATGAAAGTATTTCAAAGTGAATGTGACTAATGTTTTAAAATGATAGGAATCGAGATTATTCCTATATATTATTCAAGCTGCTTCATAACCTTTGTTCGGTTATCGAAGTAATAAAGGAATGTTGAATTCTTAAAGTTGTTTGTTCAACTGTTATGACTTGTTGGGCAATTGAATGCTCACACTTGATTTAAATGAAAAACATTTTTAGCGTACGAGTAGAAGAACCTATGGATCTCGTAAAGATCAAGCTGATCTGTATCCAAAAGAAGTGCCACTTATTAGATGAATGAGTGTGAAGATCAAGCGAAGACATAATGATGGCGAAGATCAGGCGAAGACATAATGCCACTTATTAATGACTGATTATGTATCCTTGGTGGCGAATGAAAGTCACTCTTGTAGGAGATAAAGAATAATGTAATTATCATTATTTGTAATGAAAGAGGTTATAAAGTTTTAGAACCTGGGAATTGAGAATTTATGTTGTTATATTTCAGTATATAATGATGTATGTTTGGAAAGAAGTGGAACCATGACGTACGAAATCCGGGTATGAAGATAGACCGTATTTCGGGGCGTTATATTTCTTCTCTAAATAGGTAAGCTTTGATTGCCTTTTTGTCTTTGTTGTATAAAGGAAACATCCTCTTCTTTCTTCTTATGGACCCTCCGTGGGTTGTTCCCATTATTTCCATATTGGATGTGCTCAGTTACGTCTTTTAAAGCGGCAAGGTCTTGAATCTTCCCAGACTTCAATCCCATTTCAGCCATTTTATCGTGCTTAATCATTTTTGAGAATGACTTTCCTATTCCAGCTAGGACCCTCTCATAAAATGGAGCTTCTTGAATATCTATGAAGGTCATTACCATTTTAGACTCTGTCATAGATGGGATAACTTAAGCAGCCAGACGCCTCCATCTTTGGGCATACTCTCTGAATGACACATTGACTTCTTTCTTAACTATGGTAATTTGATACCGTTTTGGAGCTATCTGAGGTTGAAAGTTGTACTAATTAAGGAAAACATGGGCTAACTCATCCCAGCTGTGAATTTTGGAGTTATCCAATCTAGTGTACAATGCTCTGGCTTCTCCAGTCAGACTTTTTTGAAATAGCTGCATTCTAAGCTTTTCATTCTCGGCATAAGATCTGAGCTCTCCAATGAACACCTTTAAGTGGGTATAAAGATCTCCCAATCCATCATATTTCTCAAAATCAGGAGTCTTAAATTTCTCCGGATAGTGAACCCCGAGGAAGATGCAAAGGTCTAAAAATGAAACACTCCCGTGTGTTCCAATCCCTTTGATGGACCGAATGGTCTCTTCCATTTATACAACCTTCTTCCGAATATCACAGATGTCTTGATCTTCTTTAAGATGGGTGATTTCAGGGGTTTTGTTGGTCTTATTAGACTGAGAGTCAGGTGCTAGAACTTCTTTGATCGGACCCTGGATTCCTTCATGTGTAGAGGATTCTGTGTGGATGGGTATTTGTGGACCCTGAGTTGACTTATGTAATTCTTTGAGCAGAATAGCTAACTCTATAATTTGATTGCTTAAACCCTCAAATTCCTCGCGGGAGACAGGAGTAGGATTAGGCTAGCCAGATGTAGCCATGTCTGGGTGTAGGCTTAATGTCTTTTTGGACTTTAAACGGGTAACAGAACCAATCATTTCCCTAGAAAAAGACTTAAGTAGTTTAGTTTAGGAAACATGGAAATTTTACATGGTATGTAATGTGTCCGTTTTTAGGAGTATTATTCTGCAAAATAAATGTCAGCTATTTTAATGACATGATAACATACCAGGTTTTTAATATACATGTTCATATATTGTATTATATTTTCCATTACATTGAGATTGACATGGAAATAAAATTACATGTAATTAAAATTACAAGTAATTGAAATGGGTAGGTATGAATAGACTTCCCTCCGCGTTTGGTTTATTAGAGGCTGATCTATCTTAGGCTACTCTCGCGGATTTTTGGCATGAAGGGTCCCAGATCATCACAATTTACTTGATGGGCAGTTAATCCGATCTTTCAACTAGAGCGAATCTAGGTGGTTCCTTTAGTCTCCTGACGAATCCAGTAATCAAACACCGACATGATAGCCTCTTAGTGGAGGGACCACACAACATACATTCACATACATCTCGTCTCACCGTATTAAAATGATGACATATATGAAGTGTTGCCTCCTTTTTAGTTTGCAAAAATGGACTCTAACTCATGCAAGTATACATGGGTCAACAAGTAGTACAGAGTAAGAAAAGTATCGATCCACGGAGAAAGGTGTTAAATCTAATTTATTATTCACTAACTTAATCACTATTTTTATACGCTTAAATGATCAACTCACAATTAAATTGAACTCTAAATTAATTAATGAAATAAAATTATAATTACTACAATAATGAAATCAAATTGGAGAGAAATGGGATTCTTATATCATTTAATGTTTCATCTAAAATGCAACCCTCATGTCATGTTTAATTATTTATCATGGAGAACTAGTCAAGAGCACAAAAGTGGAACATAACCATTTTTCAATGATCTATGACCAATTTACATAAAATCAACATTTGATAGAAATCTTATAAGAATCACAATTACAAAACTCACTATATTTCTATGTGAATTTACAGCAATATTGATTTAAAGTGCTAGCTCTCTTAATGACTACACATGGTGAACCGATATATGCCTATTCGGGTCACAAATCACAAAGCTTAATACACGTAAGCTTCACAAACATATGCCATCATGGTCTAATCTATACTTATATTTTATTTTCCAAATCCATACAAGCAATTAGTGTGAATGGTGATCAAGCAATCAAGCATTTAGCATAACCATAATGGGCATTCCAATGATAAATATACGACATCACAATCAGATACACATATTTAAACTACGTATCAAAATCCATTAGAATCCCATAATGGAATTTAGTTCATTTCTGAACCAAAAGCCATTATGGGATTGAAGCAAAACATGGAATTAAGAAATGCAAGCAATAGATATAAGAGAAATGATAGAGTAATTCTGACAATCTCTGTTGCAAATTTTGTTTCCAGGTTTGTTTGAATCCATAAGAAATCTCCAGAATTGTAAACTAATATTATTCAGCAATCCAAATTAAGGAGATGAGCTTAAAGTAGTAATCAAATGTTCAACCCCTCCTTAGAGTAGCTAAAACCTAAGAACAAAAATGATAATGATAAAAAAAATACATGTCTGGTACTAACCATATTGTTTCAGATGAGCAAAACACGCACAAATTCAAATTACAAAAAGTTAGCATTTTTTAACTAGCATTATAGTGCAATTCGGGCGCGGGTGCGCTGTGAGGTTATTTGCCGAATACATGGCGCGGGCGCGCCATGGTCCTTCCTTGTTGAAGCGCGGCCCCGCGATAGTGTAACTCTTCCTCTGTATTCCTGTGGTGCGGACTCGCCATGTATAGCTTTACTGGTAGCGTGGTCGCGCTGCTGCACTTAACCTTCTACTGTCTTTTTGTTGTTGCTGCTTTTTGTTGCTTCTTTCTTCACTCTACTACCTCATTGATCTTCCTCCTCAGTTGATCAAGTTTAGTTACAGTCTTCACTCTTACTCAAGTCCACCTTGCCATGTTCTTGCTAGCTCAATGCCACTCCATGTCATTACATGCTTTAAGTTGCTAAAAGGGGTTCCAACTACATATACTGCAGAAAAACATAAAACGCAAATAAAACATAATAAAACTACTTAAGTTGAGCATAATTCTCATGAGTTAGTAACCAATGAGTAGGTATAAAACATACTTATCAATTACCCCCAAACTTGAATTATTGTTTTCCCTAAAGCAATGCACACAAAAATAAACAATGCAATGCAGCTACATGCTATGGAAACTATACTATGATGCAAGTGAGTCCCAAGATTTCCAGTCTAAACTAGAATTCCAATTAATTATGCCTCAGAGAACTATCTAGATTCAAAAATAAAGTATCAAACTAAACTATAGATATAACATCATACAATCAAATAATCTATAGTCACTATAAAGATGATGTGCGTGTGTGTGAAGTGTTTTTAAATAAGCTTGACAGAGGCAAATACTACAAATGTTATACTACTTAAGACAAAAAACTGAAGTCTAAATTAAGAACCATGTATACTAATGCAACAAAAACTATTCCAACACATCAATACAACTAAGGTTCAACAATGTGTTTATTTTGCTTTATTATTACTCACGAGCGCGATTTTTGCACTTTCCTGCGGTGTTTATTGATTTTTTTTTATATATATAGTGAGTGCGTTTTACGCTCCATCTCACTTTCTATTTCCATTTAAACGAGTGCGTTTTACGCTCCATCTCGCCCTTTTATTTATAGCATGCATACCCATGTGTTCCTAAAGTTTGAGTATCTTTGTTTTCATAGGCTATGTCTACTTTCTACACAATTCTATCTTTAAAAACAACATTTTCTAATCAGTAAGTAAACCTATAACATCTAAACAACAAGTATGAACTAAATCATGTATAACATTATAGCTAAGCTCATGTTATCCACTAAATTCAAGAATCAATCAAATTTCACATTTTTCATTGGCTAAACTAGAATTTCATTTCAACTAGATACTTGGGATATACAACTACACACAAAACTAAAACATATATTAATCACTAAAATGCAAAAAAATTTACTACATAACACTAAACACATAAACATGCAAAATTATACTAAACATGCTAAAATGATGCAAATTAACTACATGCACTACACTACACTAATAAACACCCCAATACCCCCAAACTTAAACTATTCATTATCCCCAATGAATGAAGGTAAAGGGTTATAAAGAACTCCTCTAATTATCAGCAGTACCACCCTCCTTGGGTGGTGAGTCTGGCAGTAGAAATGGCACGACTGTCCCAAATTGTGGCCACTCAAGCATGGTTCCTTGCTATACAAAAGCCTCGGCTAGGGACCTTGACAAACCATTGCCAAACACTAAAAATTTATCATACATCACATCAACTTTTATGACGCCCCCAAATTCAGGTACTTGAAATCCGAACTCAGTGCTTCACGATACCATTTCTATGAGCGGAATAATACTAATAATAATAACAATAATATAAATACCAAACTTAATTTACATATCAGAGTTTTCAAATCCCAAGTACGGAACCTTTAATACCTTACATTACATGATAATTAATATATATCATCTTTATCTTAATAAAGTCAAACTATTACATAATAAAGCATAAATCTCATTCTGCAACCTTTCATTTTCCCTTGTTCTTAGCAGAGCCTTCAGGTTGTTCACACTTAGGTGAAAACATTTAAATTAAGCAAGGATGAACATTTAAGTACCCATCAAGTAATAGCAATCAATAACAGTTAGCTAAAGAAAGTAAATGTTTTTCGTAAATAGCACTTCTATAATGAATCAACAGTTGTGAAGTAAGTTGAAGCAACAATAACAACATATCATTTCAATTTCAAAATTTTGAAACTATGTACTGACTATAAATGGGGATTAGTGGATAGACTATAAACATTGTTTTCTATTTTTGAAAAGGTTAAACATAACATCATCTGTAAACCATCATAACTTACAGGCACGGGGGTGATCAGCCCGTTATGCCTTGTATTGATCAATACTACATGTTCAAACGATATTTTCGTCCAGCATATTCGCCTTAGGCGCATAAAAGTTTCCTAGATTCGGGATGTTTATACTAGTCTAGAATCCGAACCAAAATAATTCGGTTGGATATAATAAAGTTCAATCTTGTTCAATAATATTTTTAAATCTGTGTCTAGCTGAATCAAATATGTTAGACGACTTTTAAGTCAATATATACATACAGAAAACCAATAAGTATGTATCAACATGTGATAAAATATAATGATTATCCAAGTGAGGTCACTTGTATAACCATGCTTAGAAATTAATGAACAGAATATATATCTTAATCTATAATAATCGAATTAAGGAACTTGCACAACAGATTATGATCTAATAACTTACTTATAAAGAATCATTGCATAAGTATATACAAGGTTATGATATTTGAACAATGAAAAAGAATAGTTAGATATTAGCTTACACATGTCCATTGCATAAAGTAAATGCAAAGTTATGATACTTTCCTGATCTACTGCTTACACAACTTAGTTTTATCTTTTATATCAAGATCTATCATTAATAAGATCATTCTATCAATTAGAATAACATAACATAACACATAGTACTGCTATATACAGTCAGCACATAACCTAATCACATTATCACATATGTTTAACAGTCATTGGATCACAAACAAACACGTATCTAGTCAAGTTATCTAAGTCCAGACCAATTTCTAAAATATTTTGTTGAATCGACGACTTTATCGGGTAATTATCGAGTCTAAAACTCTATTCTGTAGTTCAATATCAATTTAGATAATTTAAATATCAGTTATATTATTTTTGAATGACTTATAATAATTTTTAATTAATTAGTATAATTTATCATGATTTTTCAAACACCGAAATCATTATTAAATGATTTAAATATTAAATAATTCTATTATCATTAATATTTAAATAATATTAAAATATTAATGAAACCATTGCCAAAATATTAAAGTTATTTATTGTGACGCCCCCAAATCCGGTTATCTTCCAACCCGACAGATGGTGCTACACAGTACTACCATTCACACATACATTCAATTGAAAAGCCTCAAAAGAACGAATATGTCTTCTATATATTCAAAGTAATATTAACATTCCCCAAGTTCTTTATAACCATTACATTTGTTCTTGTTATAATATCAAATATATTACAACATTAAACCTATACTATTACATAAGTATTCTACGGGTTCGTCTTCGCCTTGCCCTTATCCTTGGCAGAGCCTTCGGTTCGTTCGATCATAGCTGTGTTCATATGGTTCAAGCAAGAGTGAGCATGACTAGCTCAGCAAGTACAACAATTCTATTTAACAATACATTTGAATCACAGAAAACATATATCTTCTATAACTGAACAATAGTTATGAAGTACTATCGATAATTCAAAATAGCACTTCTCTTTTCATTAAAACATTTTACAATAATAATATTCAGTAAAACATCAATTCTGGTCCAAGACCTTGAGTATTTCATACTTCATTTGAAACGGACATCCCGACACTAAGTCCATAAGTCCGACATTTCTTACAAGCACGTCTAGGTGATAAGCCTATAGTACTCTATGTTGATCAACACTACATTCATTAAACGTATGTACGTTTAAGTTGTGGCAACCTCACGTACATGTCGTTTGGCGACAAAACATTTTTTTAGCATATTTAGTCTTCATTTGAAAACCACACCAATATAACTTGGTAAACATTGATCATACATTGATAAATTGTAAGAAATCTAACATATCATAAGTTTAGCCGAAAGAATTGGCTTTGACTTCATCATAAAACAATTCATGTGTAAGAATACATGAACCACAAAGCTTGTCCAGATGGAACTGAAACAAGGGTTAGAATACTTGCCTTCAGCATCTGTTACGGTTATGACACGTTCACGTTAAGTCTTTAAGTCTCTATAATTGATGATCTGTGACGCCCCCAAATCCGGGTCTCTTCCAACCCGACAGATGGTGCTACACGGTACTACCATTCATTCATTCATTCAATTGAATTGTCTCAAAAGGATTAATATAACTTCTATATATCCAAAATAATATTACATTTCCCAGGTTATTTGCAACCCATTTTTTTGTTCATGTCATAATATTCAATATATTACAGACATTCAACTATTCTATTACATAAGCAATCTAAGGGTTCGTCTTCACCTTGCCCTTGTCCTTGCACGAGCCTTGATCCATTTCGATCTTGGTACGTGTTCATATATGTTCAAGCAAGAGTGAGCATGACTAGCTCAGTAAGTACTACAATTCTAATAAACAACATGCTTGAAACATAGAACTCATATATCTTTAGTAACTAAACAATAGTTACAAAGTACTATCGATAATTCAAAATAGCACTTCTTTTCATTCAAAACGTTTTCCAACAACAATATTCAGTAGAATATCAACTAAGGCTCAAGACTATGAGCAGTTCATAATTTCTTTTGAAATGGACAACCCAGCACTAAGTCCGTAAGTCCGGCATAGCTTACGAGCACTTCTGGGTGATCAGCCCATAGTACTCTATGTTGATCAACACTATATTCATTAAACGTGTATACATTTAAGTTGTGGCAACCTCACGTGCCTGTCATTAAATGACAAAAACATTTTAGCATACTTGGTCTTCGATTGAAAACCATACCAATATAACTCGGTAAACATAAATCATGCTAGACAAAATTATAATATAAGTCTAGCCGAAAGAGTTGGCTTTAGACTTCATCATTCAAGACTTCATGTGAAAGAATACATGAATTACAAAACTTGCCAGACTGAACTGGAACAAGGGTTAGAATACTTGCCTTCGGCATCTGCTTACTGATTAACACACGTACACTTTAAGTCTCTACGTTTCTACAATACATGATCATATAACGTACCACACTAGGTCATATATAATCAAGTATGTATACTATTATATCTTACCCTTCACTCAATGTAAATCCTGACTTAGATCTATTATTATGGGTTTCCGGCTTTAATTACGTCATTCACATTTCATTCATCTTCAATTGATTATTAACTCTTAATCATCATACTTAAGTGTCTTACAATGCCTTAACAATGTTATGCTTATATCTTAGTTCATTACTAACAAGTTTTTTTTCATTCTGTACTTTAAAACATTCTTAACTGACCATTGCCTAGGGTTGGCGTTGCGGCGCCACCCACTGCCCTTCATCTCGCGCTGCGGCGTGAATTAGCAGTGTCTAACATCCGGATCTGGCGTTGCGGCGCCATACTTTGTTCTTTATCTCGCGTTACGACGCGAAAGTTAGCGATGTCTTTCGAGACATCATTATATGGCGATATGGCGCCACCACTCATTTGGCCTTGGGTTGGCATCATGGGCGCCAACTCATGCCTCAGATAGTTTGCAATTTTTGAAAATTTTACGAAACTCCCGGACTCATAACTTCTTCGTTATAAGTCCGAATTGGCTCGTTCAAAAGTCTGCGGTTCACAAATTACATACTTTGTGTTCATGCAAGAATTTTATCTATTTGAGTTCGTTTGCTAAAATTTCACCTATGAGTTCATTTTTAATGAAAACGATAAACGTTCGTGAACGTTCAACACTCGTTTCTTCGTTCTAAGTCAGAATTCGGTTAATGTTGAGTCCACAACTTTATAATGCCAAATATGACTTGTCTCCATCGGAAACCAACGTTTCTGACTTCAAACACAAAATACGACTTCCATTCTGAGAATTTCACGAATTCGATGTTTATCGTCCAATCGTGTGAATTCCGGAAAAACTACATTCTTAGTGATTCTAAATGGATTTTAACCAACATATGATCATTACAAGTTACTTATTACACCAACTTATAATCAAATTAGGTTTTGACTTATTCTCATAAGTCAATGACTTATTTAACTTATGAACTACAATTCCTCATGCTTATGACTTACTATGAACTTAAGTCCATCAATAAATGTTCTCATACTATATTCAACATACTAACATCATATGACAACATATGATAAGTTCTTCATGATTCTATCAACTTATTAAAGTTCAAGTTGCTTATTCAACTTATTCGGCTTAAGTTCATTCATTAATAACTTATTACATGTTCTTAATAAACAATCTCCCTTCTTTATCAATCCTATCATAGAAGAGATGTAGATAAAAGATATGAGTCTTACCCTTGAAGACTATGACTTCAATTCACTTTGGAAAATCTAGCAAAAGTTGAAGTGGCTTATAAGTCTTAAGTAGCTTATTCTCTCTACCAAATAAGTTGCTTATCTTTGAGAGGAAAGTGTTGGATGAATAACAACCAACAAAATGAAATGGAGCCTTCTATTTATAGGCAATTCAAAGCTAGGGTAGAATGGTCCTTAAACATCCCACCTCCTCATTCCACCTCCTCAATAACCTACTTACTTTCCACCTCCTTACTATTCATTCCCTGCTCAACACAACACTTGGTCATCACACTAATTGTTTACCCATCAAGTTTACCCACTTTACACTTGGATTGCCCCATGGATCATAGCTTCTCATTGGGCTTGTTAATTAAATCTAACTACTTCCTTATTGGGCTTATGCTACCATAGTTTGGACTCATGATCTATCAAACAATTGGGCTTGATTGTCACCTTTTATTGGACTTCTCTTATTAGGCTAATAATCCTACAAGTCCATTACCTTAGATTTAACAACTTAACATTTATACCCCATGTATAATCCTCATATGATAGCTCGTATATTAATTCGTAATATACATTATCTCATTCTTCATACATAATAGTACAATACGTCGTATTATACTTACATTCATTACCTTCATATAATGAATACACATTATACGATCACAACTTTGATCCTTTAACGCTTAATAAACCTAACGTTCCCAAATTAAGTCCGCATGCGAAATATTATGTTTTCCCATACTTAGGTTATTATTACATAATCCATATCACCTTGATATTATAACATTACGTATTTCTCAAAAGTTCAAAAATAATTCCCGAGCAGAAATCTATGAATAGTGTTTCTCAGAAAATTTCTCGGAAAGCTTTTATTTTCGTCTTAGAAATTCAAACACTTTAATTCTCCCACGTAGTTAAAATACTATGACATTCCAACGTTTCTAGGTTATAGAATGACATTCATCTTATCCACACGTATTAATAATAAATAATATTATTTTATTCATTATTAAAAGTATTTACAAAGGTTCGATTTTCTAGGGCGTTACACTCTCTCCCCCTTATAAGGATTCTGTCCCCATAATCTCGCTAAAAAAAAATATTACACAAATAAATGAGGGTAATTCTTTTTCAACATTTTATCTAACTCCCACGTTGCTTCTTCTGCATCGTGGTTCTTCCATATCACCTTTACCGAAGGTATGCCTTTATTTCGCAGAACTTGTTCTTTTCTATCGACAATTTGAATCGGCGTTTCCCATACGTTAAGTCCTTCTCGATATGAATAGGCTCATATTCTATCACGTGCTTATAATCTGGCTTATAAGGACGTAACACGGATACATGAAATACATTATGTATTCGTTCTAGGTCTGGAGGTAAGGCTATCATATAAGCTACCTCACCTACCCGTTTTAATACCTCAAAAGGTCCTATGAACCTTGGACATAACTTTCCCTTCTTCCCAAAACGTATCTTTCCTTTCCAGGGAGATACTTTTAGGAATACACATATATTCCCACCTTTATAATAATAATAATAAATTTATACGCAAAATTTCTGATTTAATTATATAGAAAATATCGGGTTATTACAATTTTTCTCTCCAACCTTCAGAGATGACGATCATCCTGTTTAACAGTGGCATGGGTTGATGTTCCTACGTTAGTTGTGTGCATGGGCTGCGGCGATGGCCTTGATGATGCGGGTGGAAGGATGAAGCCATTCCCTCTCGGATGAGGGGTACCTCCTGCCCAATCTTTGAATTTGGCAATTATAGCATGGGTGATATCTTGGCTTGGGTACTGTAGTTGTTCGTTGGCCCACGTGACTCCTGCTCGTGCACAAAGACTAGCTACAATAGACACGTGTGGGATGCTTCATGTGGTGCTCCCCCTCATATAGCGTAACATGTTCTGATTAGTAAGGTTGCCCACATCAATTTATTTTCCTATGACTATGCCCCACACAATAATTGCCCACTCAATCGTGATTTCATGCTGATGTGATGATGGCATAAGCTTTGCACAGATGAATAAATTCCAAGCCTTGGAATACCGATTGAGGGTTGAAGCCTGAAAAGTTCTAGGCTAATTTGTACCAGGCTTGTAACTCCACTATGTATCTGGTACACACAAATCAGTAATGACCACGTCTAGGCCTGTCTCGAATCATGCAGCCTCAACCCAGTTAGCACGCCCAACTGGTGGTGCATCGAGTATCTTGAAAACTTCCCTAATTGCTTGCGGACGATAGTCTACTTGAACTCCTCTGACAAAAGATAGCCAACTCATGGTTTCTTTAGCATTGGCGTAAAACTCCTGAACAATCCCATGGGTGTAGGCATAGGAGTAGCAATCACTCTAACCCATCCTCTTTCACGTATCATGTTCCAAAATTGGCCATCTTATTTTTTAGGCTTGAACCTACGCTCCCTCACAAATGTCTTAGCCACTATTCTGTTGTATTCCATTTGGGCCTCAAGGCTGATGAATTTTCTATGGTCAACAACATCCTAACTTTGGCCGCTTGAGGAAGATGACTCTGAAGTGCGAGAACGTGCTCTTTTTGGTCCCATTGCACTTGATGAAGAAGAACCTTTAATTTAAGAGAGAATTGTGACTGAAAAATATTCGCTTTGTATATTATCTCCCCCAAACTTGTTGTACTGATAACTCTCTTAAACCCTAGTTTATCTCTGTAACTGAATGGAAGATAAGGAGAAGAGTTTGAACGTGGGTAGGAGAATGGAATGCGTAGAATTTGTAGGGGGTTAAGGAGTTAAGATTTGAAAAGGAATCGTTTGTGAGATATGAAGAGATAGGCTTCGATTTTTTGAAAAGAGATGGGGAGATACACGCTGAAGAATGGTAACTGAAATAAAAGATGTGGTGGGGCATGATTTTAAGTCTTTAAAAATTTTCTGTAACTGACCTTGGGCATAGCCGTGCAGCTTTTATACCTATGAAGGGCGCGGGCGTGATATTGTCATGGCGCGGGCACGCTGTGGTTAAACTTGGAGAGAGTACTGGTATGCTTAATGACCAGCATCAAGAAGAAACACTACATGCAAGCGCGCCGTTTTTTGAATCATTGAGACGCCGCCAAGACCGCTTTGCCTACTTTAACAAAACTAATCTTCATTTTGAAGTAGAAACTAGTAGCTCATTACATTTTTCACTTAACCTGCATATAAAACGTTTACACTTACAAGATATACAAATTCTTCAAATCCAAATATGTATGAATAACAAGTGAGAATGAATATATCAAAAAGAAAATGCAATAAAAGCTACTCCTGACCAAAATGACATGCACAATCAATTCTAGCAGAACTTATATCAAAAATTCTATGCTATCAAGAATTAAACATGTAGATGAAAATAAACACGATTCAAACATAATTAAAAAAAAGCTAAGGATAGAAATAATGGGGTACCTCCCATCGAGCGCTAAGTTATAGTCAATTAACTTGACTATCTCTGATTCCATCATATAGAAGAAAGAATTGAGGTTACCTTCTGCCTGTCAACCTCACCATCATAATAGTGCTTAAGCCACTGTCCATTAAGTTTAAAAGGCTTGTCTGGGAACTTATCGAATATCTCGATCGCACCATGTGGAAAAATCGTCTTCACAGTAAATGGCCCTGACCACCTTGATATGAGCTTCCCGAGAAATATATTGAGTCTAGAATTAAACAATAGAACTCATAGCCTCGGTTCAAACACTCGTTCCATTATCTAGCTGTCATGCCATCTCTTCACCTTTTCCTTGTATATTTTGTAGTTCTCATAAGCTTGCATCTTGAATTCGTCCAACTCATTGAGTTGGAGTAGGCGTTTTTCGCCTGCAGCCTTCAAGTCAAAATTGAGTTTCCTTATAGCCCAATACGCCTTATGCTCGAGCTCCGTGGGAAGGTGATAAACCTTTCCATATACCAGCTAAAATGGTGGCATTCCCAAAGATATCTTATAGGTAGTCCTGTAAGCCCATACTGTGTCGTCAAGCTTCCATGACAATTCCTTCCTTATGGGGTTCACGATCTTTTCAAGAATTCTTTTCACTTCATGATTTGACACCTCTACTTGGCCATTGGTCTGAGGATGGTAAGTTGTAGCAATGCGATGATTCACCCCATACTTAGCCAACAGAGCTGTGAACTGACGATTATAAAAATGACTGCCCTCATCACTAATAATAGCCCTTGGAGTCCCAAACCTTGTGAAAATGCTTCTTTGTAAAAATTTGAGGACCACTTTAGCATCATTAGTTGGAAGAGCTGCCACTTCCACCCACTTATAAACATAGTCGACTGCCAATAAGATATATAGATTCCCACATAATGAAATGAAAGGCCCCGTGAAGTCTATCCCCACACATCAAAATTTTCAACCTCGAGGATTGTGTTCAAAGGCATCTCATTTCTCTTTGATATATTCCCAACTCTTTGATATTTTTTACACTTCTGAACAAAATTGTAAGCATCTTTAGAAATTGTCGGCCAGTAGAGTCATGCTTGCAAAACTTTAGCCGTTGTCCTTTCACCACCGTAATGACCTCCATATAATGACACATGGCAATCTACCCTATGTCTCGTTATATGGGATACATCTCCTTATCATATGATCAGCACATTGTTTAAACAAGTACGGTTCATCCCGTATAAACCACTTCACATCATGCAGAAACTTCTTCTTTTGATGTCCAACCAAGTCTAAAAGGATTATCTTGCTTAACATATAGTTTGCATAGTCTGCAAACTATGGAACTTCCCCTTTCACCACAAATAACTATTCATCTGGGAAGGACTCATTAATCACAACCTTGTCATCTACATCCCTTCCCGGATTTTCCAGTCTAGATAAGTGGTCCGCCACTTGATTCTCAGTCCATTTCTTGTCCTTGATATCTAAATAAAATTCTTGCAACAGAAGTATCCACCTGATTAGTCGAGGCTTTGAATCGTTCTTTTCCACCAAATATCAAATTTTTGCATAATCTATATACACTATCACCCTTGTCCCAATAAAATACTCATAAAACTTGTCAAAAGCATACACAACTGCTAAAAGTTCGTTCTCTATGGTGGTATAGTTCAACTGAACATCAGTGAGGGTCTTGCTCGCATAGTAAATCACATGAAAGATCTTTTTCGTTCGCTGGCCCAACACTGTTCCCACAACATAATCACTGGAATCACACATTAATTCAAATGGTAGGTCCCAATCTGGTGCTGTAATCATTGGTGCTAAAGTTAACTTTCTCTTCAAATGCTCAAATGCAGACAGACATTCCTTACCCAACTTAAACTATGCATCCTTCTCCAATAAACTGCAAAGTGGCTTTACGATCTTGGAGAAGTCTTTAATAAACTTCCTGTAGAAGCCTGCATTCCCTAAAAAACTTCGAACACCTTTTACAGAAGTAGGTGGAGGCAAATTCTCAATGGTCTCTAGCTTCGCCCTGTCCACCTCTAATCATTTCTTTCAAACTGTGTGGCCCAAAATGATACCCTCTTGTACCATAAAATGACACTTTTCCCAATTCAAAACCAAATTCGTTTCAACACATCTTTTCAATACCATCACTAAATTATCTAAACACAAATCAAATGATTTACCAAATACTGAAAAAACATCCATAAATACTTCCACATTGTGCTCCATCATATTCGAAAAGATTTCCATCATACACCTTTGAAATGTGATCGGGGCATTGCATTACCCGAAAGACATCCTTCTGAAAGCAAATGTTCTGTATGGACACGTGAAAGTTGTCATTTCTTGGTCTTCTGGGGCTATCACAATCTGATTATAGCCTGAGTACCCATCCAGAAGGTAATAATACTCATGACCTGTTAGTCTGTCTAACATCTGATCAATGAACGGCAGTGGGAAGTGATCTTTCCTTGTAGCTTTATTAAGTTTGTGATAGTCCATGCAGACTCTCCACCCCGTCATTGTCCTGGTCGGTATCAATTTATTGTTCTCATTGAAGACTACGGTCATTCCCCCTTCTTCGGCACACATTGTATGTAACGACCAAGAAATTCATATTTATTGTAAAATTATTTTATTTAGTTAAATAATGAATAAAATTATATTATATGTTATTATTATGTGTTAGCAAGATGAATGTCGTTCTATAACCTAGAAGTGTCGGAATGTCATAGTATTTTGACTATGTGAATGAATTAAAGTGTTTGAATTTCCAAGACGAAAATAAAAGTTTTTCGAGAAATTTTTTGAAAAACACTATTCACTAATTTCTGCTCGGAAATTATTTTTTAACTTCTGAGAAATACGTAATGATAGAATATCGAGGTGAGATGGATTATGTAATAATAATTCGAGTATGGAAAACGTAGTTTTTTGCCTGCGGACTTAATTTGAGAACGTTAGGGAAAGTAATGTTTTAACCAGTTAAAGCAATGATCGTATAATACGTAAGTATTGTACGAGGTAATGAATACGAGTATGATACGAAGTATTATATGAGTATGTATGAATGATGGTATGTCTTATATGTTGAATAAGTATACGAGTTAGAATACGAGATTAATACGTAGATAATACGTTCTAAGGATTTAAGCCATATGTAATGGACTTGTAGGATTATGTAGGAAGTTGTAAAGTCCAAATGGGAATTATGCAAGCCCAATGGTAGGAATGGTTAAGTCCAATATGAATTAATGAACAAATCAATGTTGGTTTAATGCAAGCCCAAAGTACAAGTTAAGCTAATTGAACTTAAAGCCTAAAGTAAGAATCCAATGGGTAAGGATTACCCATGGGACAACCCATGTGGGCCCCATGATTACATGGGTGATCTTCGTGGCCAAGTAAAAGATAAGAGTTGTTGAGACCAAGTAAAGTGGTTTTTACTTGGTGGTTAAGCTAAAAATACTAAGGAGGTGGAGTTGTGGAGGTGGGATGGCCTAAATGGCCATTATGCCCTCACCTTAGAAATCTTATAAATAGAGAGCTAGATTATTCATTTGTCACTTGTTAACTTTTATCCAACAACTTATAACTTATTTGTTAGAGAGAAAAAGTAAGAAAAGCTAGACTTTCATAGTAGAAAAGAAGAAGAACAAAGCTTGATCTTCAAAGGTAATGATCTTATACCATGATTCTCGCTCTCTTCAATTGTTAGATATGTGAGTAATGGTAGAACTTGTATGCTAAGAAAGAAATAGGAATAACTAATCAATGGACTTAAGCTTTAATAAGTCAGGAATAAGTAGTTTATACTTTTATAAGACATAAACTTATGAAGAACAAGTAAGAACTTATCATGTATATAAGTTAATAAAATATGTATTTTAAGATGTTAGTATGATGGAATGAATCCATTTGAAACGATGAACAAATCTTAAGTAACGAAGTTTTGGCGGAGAATTCACGAGTTTCGACGATAATTGTCGAAATCATGAAATTTTCAAAATGGAAGTCGAATTTTGACATTAAGCTCTGAAATGTTGGTTTTTGATGGGAATAAGTCTTATTTGGCATTATAGAGTTACAGACTAAAAAATGACCGAATTTCAACTTAGAACAAAGAAACGAGCGTTGAACGTTCACGAATGTTTATCGTTTTCATTAAAAATAAACTCAAAGGTGAATTTTGAGTTAACGGATTCGAAAATGGAAAATTCTTCCATGAACATGTAGAGTATGTGATTTGTGAGCTAATGGATTTTGAACGAGCCAATTCAGACTTAAAATGATCAAATTTTGAGTCCGGGAAGTTCGCAAAGTAAGAAAACTGTCATTTCTATCTTGTGCACTGTCAAAAGGTGGCGCTGCAGCGCCGTGCCATGCCCAGACCTACTGCAGAGTCACGCCGCTGCGTGACAAATAACAAGGAGACTAGCATCGTAGCGCCGAGTCCAGACCCTGGCCACTAGAGAGTGGCGCCGCAGAGCGACATAGAGAAATATAGTTGGTGCCGCAGTGCCATCACTAGGGTTTGCATAGTAAAGAAAGCTTATGAAGATAAAAAGAAAGGCAGTTGGTTAATGATGAAGTACAACATTAATTAACTTAATGTAACATTGTTTAAGATGTTTAAACCTTAAGTATGATAACTAAAGGTTGAAGATAATCTCTCAAACGTGAAAGTAATAACAAGGTAATGCATTAAGCCGGAACAAATAATAACAAATCTAATAAATGATTAGATTGAGAAGAAGGGTAAGATACATTAGGTACCATACATATCTGATTATGACTTAATGTGGTATGTTATGTGGTTATATATTTTAGAGAATCTAAAGACTTAATGGGAAAGTGTAATAACCATAGCAGACGTTAAAGGCAAGTGTTCTAACCCTTGCCTATGTTCAATCTAGACAAGTTTTGTGATTCATGTATTCTTATGCATGAATTGATGTATGATGAAGTCAAAGTCAATTCTTTCGGCTAGACTTAAGATATTTTGGATTTCTTATAATCTAACAAAGTATTGTCAATGCTTTGCCAAACTATTTTGGTATGGTTTTCAAATGAAGACTGAGTATGCTAAACAAATTTTTTGTCGTTAAACGATAGGTACATGAGGTTGCCAAAACTTAAACGTACAGACGTTTAAAGAAAGTAGTGTTTCACAACATAGAGTACTATAGGTTGATCACCTAGATGTGCTCGTAATTAATGCCAGACTTATGGACTGTGTCGGGTTGTCCTTTTCAAAGAAAGTATGCAATGCTCAAGGTCTTGGACCAGAATTAATGGTTTACTGAATGTTTTCATTGCCAAACGTTTTAAAGAAAAGAGAAGTGCTATTTTAAATTATCGATAGTACTTTATAACTATTGTTCAGTTATTGAAGATATATGTTTTGTATGATTCAAGCATGTTGTTTAAATGAATTTGTCATACTTGCTGAGCTAGTTATGCTCACTCTTGCTTGAACCATATGAATGCAGCTAAGACCGAACGAACTGAAGGATCCGAAAAAGATAAAGGGAAGGCTAAGGTGAACCTGTAGATTACCTGTAACGCCCCCAAATCTATACACCCCGGATATCAGATCTGGTGCTTACTACTAGTCAATTAATATAATGCATTTAAATCTATACGCCCATGGTATCTGATTCAATGCTTATATGTAATTGAGTGACTATAAAATTATGACTAGATATAATTCCAATAGATCCAGGGTTCACAGTATCCCATAACAGATAATAGTTCTCGTCAGAACTATTGCTGTATTTGGATACCCTCACTTGGATGTATGGACTGTATCTATGAATATTATCTATCTATCCGAAATTCAGAGTACTAGTAATAACATAAATAGTCCATATTACCAATACTCTCACTCAGATGTATAGTCTATATCATGCAGATTACACTGTCATATCGATAGTACCTATCTATCTAAAATCTAGAGTATCAATAACAACAAGAACAGTCCATGCAATTAATACCCTCACTCAGATAAATAGTTCCCAATGATCTTAAACTAGATTTGAAGAATTATAATTTACATCTATATATGTAAGAAAACACGGTTGCGGAAAATAAAAGATGTTATATATCATAAATATTAAGGTTTGATTACATGATTCTCATAACGAGTTTCTTATTACAAAGTATTCAACTAGACATGAATATAACCTAATCTAAGCAATGACGCTTCCCTTTATCTACTCCAGATGTTCCAAGGTTACCATCTAATACTACAAAGGGAATAATTTGCAAGGATGAGTTATAACATGCTCATCAAGTTTTATATTTATAACAATATATGATTTGAAGAAATATAAAAATTCAAAATTCGACTGATAGTTGTTACCATTTTCTAGATTTCTTTTTTAACCATTTCTGGATTTTTATTTCTGTCAGTCACACAGACTTAGAAACTTTGTTTATATATGAGATAGGGGATCAGCCTATTCAATATCCTAGGAGTATGCATCTCATCCTACCAGTGCTCAAATGCACCCAAATTAATGTCAATATATTATTGACCAAATATTGATCCTTTACGGGATACCCAACTTCAATATAGGATGTCTTACCAAAATAATTTTGTTTGACACAACAGTTTAAACTCAATAAACAATATCATATGAATAAATAATTCATTTCTTAGTTATGCTGAAGATATATCAATAACTTTGCAATAAGAGGTAATTCAAATGTAGGTGTAGTATATCATATCAACAGTATATCAAGATAAGAATCTTGTTTAATGAATAAACAGGGTTTGAGAAATTTGCGTAATAAAAGATTTAAGGATAGAGAACTTGCGAAAGTAATAACTTGGATATAGGAAACTTGCCTTGATGTTTAGTATTCTAAACTATAAGCGTAACCTTGTTAAAATAACCCTACACAATCATATAGTTCATAAGCGGTTAGATTCATCAATTTATATAACTTTATATGTTATATAGTTACTTAATTTAATTATTTTCATAGGTTATATAAGTTTCTTAACACCCTAGCTCTTTTAAGCCCTTAAATTAGAGAGCCTCCAAGAAATTTTCAGCTTTGACAACCTTTATGGAAATTACCATAACTTCTTCGTTTTAAAACATTTTTGGGTGATTCTTGCGCCTACGCACTCCTAACTTCCATATCTACAACTTTCGTATTCATTCAAAACCATATTCCCGTTCTAAAATTTCAGAAAATGGACGGAAATGTTAGAATTGTGATTTTGGTTCATAATTCTTCATTTCATTTGGTAAAACATGATACCACGAGCATTAATTTGCTAGGATAACATGTTCGAACAATGAATAACACATGATAACATAAAAATAATAAAATCATAAACCTACTTATGTAAAATTTATAACTTTTGCTCAAGAACATATATAGAACACGAAGAACAAAAAATTGATCATGGTAACGACCTATGTTCTTGAGCTTTTGGTTTTTATATTTAAAATATTTTGGGCATTATAACGGCTTGCAGATGTGATTATAATATTTTATAAAAGAAATAACATAAACTTAAATAATATTAGATTTGATCAAGAACACATGAAGAAATACGGAGTTAGAAAATCCGAACATGGTAACGACTTATGTTATTGAGTTTATAGACTATAAAATGAAATAAAATCGAACATAACAACGATTAGAGATGTTACCTCTTGTAGTTGATAGCTTTACTTGCAATTTCTTAGTGCTTCGATGCTTCGAAAGTAATTATTTTATCTCACAATATCCCTCAGAATATAAATGTAGAGTATTTTTTTCTCTTGAATTCCTTGTGAATTGGTAGGAAATGAATAAACTTAGCTTACTATTTATAGAAAAAACATAGTTTTATTAATTGCACATTAGGGGCTTGGCTTATTACAGTTTGCACTTGTCTTATTACACTTTAGTACCTAGGTTAATTCCACAATTTACACTTTGTATTCGGCTTATTACACTTTGGTACATAGGTTAATTACACTTCAGTACCTAGCATGTGCCAGGCGTGTGTCAAGGTGTAAGCACGACAAAGCATTTTGTAAGTATAAGCACGACAAAGATTTTGTCAGTGTAAGCACGACAAAGCAGCTTGTCAAAACAAATATATCGAAAAGTCCATATACGGAAGAAAAATTTTAAGCACAACGTTTTTTGGAGAAAAATTTTTATTGGACGATACGACTTTTCACGATATATTACCGGTAGATCTTGGTAAGGAAAATCAATACGACTTATGGATCTCTCAAAAGAGCTTAGGGTCAAAACCAAATTTATATCCTTCTTCACGTGAATAATGTTTTTACGTAAACTTTTGCAAAATTTTTTATCTTCGTCTTCAAAATTCTTAATCATTTATTCTTGCATGCAACAAAAATACTACAATATTATCACCATCCCAGGTCATAAAACAACATTTAAACACACAATTCAAATAATATTCAAAACTTAAATTATAAAGTAAATTAAATTTCTCGGTCGTTACATTACCTATGCAATAGTATAGGTGAATGATGTTAGTATTTGATATTATGAAAAGGAAAAATGTAACGGTTATAAAGAACATGGGGAATGATATTATTGTTTTGGAATATATATAAGACATATTCATTATTTTAAGGCATTTCAATTGAATGTTTGTGTGAACTGTAGCACCGTGTAGCACCATATGTCGGATTGGAAGATACGCAGATTTGGGGGTGTCACATGTTGGTATCAGAGCATTAGGTTATAAAACTTAAGGGAGGAATTAAAACCTTAAGTCATAACCTTAAGAAAAGTCAAAGAAGTAAAAGATGAAATTAACCTTAAAAATGCATTATATATATATATGATATGTTTTATTATTATTCTACGGACGTCTACTAATCAAACTAAATTGTTTTGTTTTAGATGTCAGGAGAAAATGAAATGTTTAGAGATATACAAGTAGAAAGTGAAGACTCTGTTAATCAAATAGAGATTATACCGAACCCAATAACAGAAGAGCCAAAAGTGGTGGTAATTGAGTCTGTAGACTCGGAGAACCACGACCTTATATATGTGTTTGATGGCATGTCGAAAGAAAAGGTGGAGGTAGTGTCCTTTAACCTAGTAGCACTTGCAGAAGAAACGACTCTGGGGAGTCGATGATGTCATTATTTATGATAGTGTTGTATAGAAACCTCCATTATTGTCAGGAGGTGAAAGAACTAAAAGAAGAGCTTCATGCTGTCTTGGAAGATAAGACGAGTATGGAGTTGATGTAGGTGGAGGAACATGATGAGAGAGTTTTGGCAAAGGATAAGGTCCACGAGCTGAAACAGGAGGTCTTTGAGCTCAGGCATGAGTTAAAGACCAAGAAACAGAAGATATGGAGGATATCCTATATACATAAGAGTTCTCATAAGGATTTCCACCAACAGGTAGATGGGTATCCGATAGAGGCAGGGCAGACTCGACATACTATCAGCCTTGATGTTATAGCCGGTCTTGCCAACACAGATTTTGATAATGGCTTACGGCAGATGTAATCTAGTATTAGCTAGAATGGAGTTAGATATGTAAATATGATCTATCTAGTAGTGAAGTAAAACCCTCTTTTGTGTAACAAAGGGTAGTCTTTTGTAAATCCCAATTTTTGGAAAGCAATTGCGGGATAGTAATGTAATCAGCTTAGGCTGTGTAATATGAACGATGTAGTATTATACTACAAGAAGCAAACCAATATAAGCCTTTTTTCTGGAATATATTGAGTAATGAGTTGAAGTTATTGTTTAATCTTGAATAATAACTAAGTAATAAGAAAAAAGTAATAATGATGTGTTGTTTATCTTAATAGCAAAATGCCGCCAAGAAGGAGACAACGTAATCAAGATGCTAATGTTAACCAACCTAAGGGAGGTCCGGTTAATCCAAAGAAAGAGTTCGTTAACTTGTTAATGGCCACATTTAATAGTAATGGGGCTAATATACCCGTAAATCTTGGAGTAGTACAAGCTACTACTTTTAAGGATTTTAAGAGTGTCGGTTTGTCGGAGTTTAAAGGAACTACGGACCCCATAGAAGCCCAAACATGGGTGAAAGAGATCGAAAATGCATTCATTATTGAAAATGTTAACGAGGGCCAAAAGGTTACTTTTTCAACCTATATGATGAAGGGAGATGCCAACTTTTGGTGGGAGGCTAAGCAGGCTAGGGCTGGTATAGAGAATGAATGTAGGTAAGGTTTAAGGAGATTTTCTTCGAGAACTACTTTCTCATGAGTATGTCGGTAAGAATGGAGATGCGGTTTTTAGAGTTGAAATAAGGCGAGATGACAGTTCCCCAATACGTTGCCAAGTTCAATGAACTGGCAAGATTTGCTCCACACCAATTGGACATTGAGGTGAGAAAGGCTAGGAGGTTTGAGCAGGGCTTGAAACCCTGGCTCTATAGCCAAATATCTATGTTACAAAGTACTTCTTTTGGGACTATACTAGAGAAGACGATAATCGCCAAAGGTGGGAATGAGGCTTTAAGACAGTACCACAAGGATAAGAAGAATACGGGTAAGGTGGATGGGGGAGTGAAGATCGAAGGAGCCAGCGGGAGAGGCGAAGGTTAAAAGAGGAAGGGTTTAACTCTGAGAATATCAGAGTGAAGCAAAGGGATCTGAATAGGAGGATGGATGCATGCAAGACCTATGGGAAGACTCACTTAGGAGTCTATTTCAAGGGGAAGGCTGTATGTTACAATTATGGACATGAGGGGCACATTTCACCTAACTTTCCAACTCAGAAGAAAAACCACAGATTCTTTTTATGTGGGTCAACTAAGCACATAGCAAAGAACTGCCCGAAGAAGGGAGCAGACGGGAATACGGACGCTAATAACGGTAAGTTAGCTATTGGTTGTCCAGTACAGCCGGGTAGGTTGATAGCCCACACCTTTAATATGGCGGTGGAAGATGTAGTTACATCCGGAGATGTAGTTATAGGTATTATTCCGATCAATGACATAAATGCTTACGTGCTGTTTGATTTGGGTGCTACTTGTTCGTTTATAGCATGTGATTTTGCTAGACGATTAGGATTACTTCCAGAAAATTTGCCTATACCTTTGAATATTAAGGTAGTAAATGAAGAAATAATTCATGTTGAAGATATTCATAGGAGTTATTGTGTAAATATACGGGGTTTTAAATTATCGGTAGATTTGATACCGATAAAGTTGGGAGAATTCGATGTAATTCTCAAAATGGATTGGTTGTTTGACCATGGTGAAATTATAGATTGTCAGAAGAAATGTGTAAATATTAGAACATTGAGACAACCTCTGTTAGTATTTTACGGTAATAGATCGTCGGGGCATTCGTGTTGTCTTAACATGACACAAACTAGGAAACTTTTTAGGAAGGGATGTGTAGGTTATTTGTGCCATGTTGTTGATACCCAGAGAGTAGGAGCAACCATGCAACAAATACCTATAGTTAAAGAATTCACGGATGTATTTCCATGTGAATTGTCGGGTCTTCCACCGGATAGGGAGACCGAGTTCGTAATAGATATTGTGTCAAGAGCGGCACCAATTTCCAGGGCATCGTATTGTATGGCGCCAGTGGAGATGAAGGAGCTAATGGTTCAGTTACAAGAACTGTTGGATAGAAAGTACATTCAACCGAGTGTTTTTTCGTGGGGAGCACCGGTACTATTTGAAAAGAAGAAGGACAGATCATTAAGACTTTGTATCGACTATCGAGAGTTAAAAAAGTTAACGATAAAGAATAAATACCCATTGCTCATGATTAATGATCTTTTTGATTAGTTGAAAGGGGCAAAGTATTTTTCTAAAATAGATTTGAGGATGGGGTATCATCAATTAAAGGTTAGGAAGGAGGATGTACCAAAGACGACATTCAAGACTCGTTATGGTCATTACGAGTTTTTGGTGATGTCATTTCGGTTGACTAATGCACCAGTTGCATTTATGTATATGATGAACAAAGTGTTCAAACAATATTTAGACAATTTTATTCTGGTGTTTATCGATGATATTCTAGTCTATTCTAAGATGCTAGAAGGTCATGCTGAACACTTAAGAATAGTGTTGGAGACACTAACGAAGGAGAAGTTATATGCAAAGTTCACTAAGTGTGAATTTTGGCTATAAAAGGTATAGTTTTTAGGTCATGTCATTGACCATGACGGGATTTCAGTAGATCCAATAAAGGTGGAAGCCATGATGAATTGGGAACAACCGAAAATGTCGACCGAGGTGCAGAGTTTCCTAGGGTTAGCGGGATACTATCGGAGATTCATCCATGATTTTTAAAAGATAACTACTCTGTTGACTAATTTGACAAGGAAGATGGTGAAATACGTGTGGACTGAGAAATACGAAGATAGTTTTCAAGAACTAAATAAAAGGTTGAGTGAAGTGCCTATTTTGTCATTACCCGATGACACAGGAAATTTTATAGTTTATAGCGATGCTTCGCATAGAGGACTTTGTTGTGTGCTCATGCAGCATGGCAATGTCATTGCGTATGCATCACGGCAATTGAAGGATTATGAAAAAGTTTACCCTACTCATGATCTGCAACTTGTCGTAGTAGTTTTTGCCTTAAAAATATTGAGACATTACTTTAAGGAGAGAAATGTGAGATATACACGGACCATAAGAGTCTAAAATATATTTTTACACAGAAGGAGTTGAATATGAGATAAATGAGATGGCTAGAGTTGATAAAGGATTACGACTGTGAAATTCTGTATCACCCTGGAAAAGCCAATATAGTTGTCGATGCCTGAAGTAGAAAGGGTCGGGAGAAGTTGTCTTTGTTAACGGCTCAAACTGAGTTAATAACAGAGATGGCTGGAATGGAGATAGCGGTGAAGTTGCCAAGTGAATCGGGATAAAGACTATTTACAACAGAGATTTAATCTACTATTGTAGAGAGAGTCAAGAAGGTACAGCTCAAAGAAGATGAATATGACCAAATGAAGAAGCGGTTAGCACATGAAAAAGATTTAAAGTATAGTCTCGATAACAAGGGATTATTGAGATTTGAATAAAGAATTTGGGTTCTGAATGAGACAAAATTAAAGGAGTAAGTGTTACAATAAGCTCATAGTTCGAGGTACTCGATTCATCCTGGTAGTACTAAGATGTATCAAGACTGTTAGTTCCATGTAGGCACACAATAGATCTAGAAGGTGGGTTGAATAGATCCTTTTTAATTTTCAAATACTTTTCTCTTTTGTTTTGTATTGCTAATGAATTAGCATATGACAAACATAAGAATCTTTTTAAGCACAACAGAATAAGTAAAAGATCCCCTTCATTGATATATTCATAATCATACATACATTTTTCTTAGAGTTAGTTAAGTTGTGAGCAGTTAATACACACATAGCAGCTATAACAGTTAGGTACATAATGTAAATGACATAAAGTAAATGACACAAGTGATTTTAAGTGGTTCAGAGACTCAAGCTCCTAACCCACTCTTCTACTTTTAACTAGCAGGATTTCCACTAAGGAAAGGCAGCACCCTAAATCACTAAGATTCTTTTAAGGCCAATAGCCTTGGAAGTTCAGTTCGCTAAGAACTCTTCAAGGCCAGTAGCCTTGGAACTCCTCTAGTTCCCTAGGAACTCTTTAAGCTCAGCAGGCTTGGAACTTCATTTAGTTCCTCTGGACAAGGACCCCTCAGGCCCTGGCTACTTTTTGATAGTTGTTATTGTTGGTGCTGAGCTGCTAAGATGTTTTTAAGCTTGAACATCTTTTGTACTTAGCAACTAATTGGTGTGGTCCTCTTTGCATTCTACTTCGAGTCTGGACCACTTCTTCTCTGATGCAGCTGATCTTTACTCTTTTCTGCTCATCTTCATCTGATGTCAGTTGTGCACCATCACCATTTGTGTTTGCTAAGTGTTTGAGCTTTTGGTAGACTTCGTCTGGCACTTAGCAATCCATGAACCCTTCTTGAATACTTTGCAGACATGGTTCTAAACTTGTTCTGTTTCAGCTTTCGGTTCATGGTGATTCTTAGAGTGGCTCTCCCGATCTTCTTTGTGCTCTACCCTTCTTTTCTGAATGCTATCTTCTTGGCCTTCTCGGCTCTCAACTTAGCTGCCATCTTCAGTGGCATTCTCATCTTTATTGAGTGAAGCTTTAGTCTATTCAACTCCTTCTTCAAAGATGCTTCACTTCCACTTTTGTAATCTCACTGTCACTGAGACTTGTTTTGTTTAGTTCTGGTGGAACTCGTAGAGTCAACAATAGCATTCTAACAACTCAATAATTCTGCAACTTTTTCACCTTTGATCTTTGAAACTCTGGCTGATATATATACTCATTCCCAATCTTCCCGTTGGAATATTGCCGTTGAAATATAGCCATTGGAAGTAGTTTGATTTTCCTTGCAGATCTTGAGTTATTTGATGTAGATTACAGATATGACATGACATCCCCTTTTTCATCTTTCTGACACTGTAGTCTATTGTTTCATCTACCCCGTCAGAGATGGCACTTTGATGCCTCGGGAAGGTAGTTTTCTTTATTTCTTCTTTCTGACTTCTCGATTAGAACATCAGAGATTGTCCTTTTCCATCGATGCTCTCAACTAGCAATGTTCAAATATCAGTCTTCAGATTGAATCGTTGCCAATGCTTTATTGCATCTTAAAGAGAACACTTAAATGTAGAACACTTCTTTCTTCATTTGCGCAGTGCTTTAATACATCTGTTTGCCTTGACTGATCTCACGAACTGATAGCTTGACTCCTTGTTCTGGTCTCTTCTGAGTAGCAAGACACCTCAGATTTATGGCATGCCTAGCTCGCTTTCTCTTTGTGATCTCCCATTCACTTATCATCAATGGACTGACCCATGCTTAATCACTTTAGCCTTGTTCTTTACGAACTGACCAGTATCTTTGTGTACACTTCATCAATTCCTTCTTTGCTTGGCAAACACTACGATCCTGATTGACCCCAAGATCGTTATTTACTGTTCATTTGACAACAACTGCACTTACTGAATTTTCCTTAGTCAATCACTTTTGTTAAAGTCTTCTTTTGTTCTACTTGTAGAAGACTTCATCTTGAATGGCATTATAACTAAATCTGAATGCTGATTGGGTTGGTGCTTAGATCTTTGCTAGCCATTCATTGAGTGCACTCTGGTTCACTTTAGCTGAAATATATCTTTGCAGCTCTGACCAGAGGTTTCATCCTTTTGATATTCTAGGAGTGCTTATTTGTTGAAAATTGTGTTTACTCTACGATTCTAACTTGGCGTTGTGAGAACCTCTGTTGAGGTTTTAGTTCTGCACTCTACAATTTTTCTTGGATTCAGCAGACACTACGACTCCGAGATCAGATCTTGACACTCTACGATTTATGTCTTTATGCTTGTTGTCTTCATCTGATCTTGCTTGACTATGATCTCTGCCTCTGATGTTATCAGTAGACTCTATGACTCCGAGTGTGGTCTACGATTCTTGACTTAGCTTCGAAAGATGTTCGGTCTGCTCTTAGATAGGCTGTCTCTATAATTCTGAACATGACATCCTCAGCAGACTATGGCTCTGAGGATTCTCTTCTCGACATACTACGATCCTTTCTCGTCTCTCCGGTAGTCTACGAACTCCGAGATCTACTATCTTACAAACTATGATTCTGCCTTGATAGCTCTCGAGTTTTCTTTGACTCTCCTAGAAGACTACGATTTCTAGTGCAGTGCTTGACAATCAGACAAGCCTATCTATTACATTATAAGATCAACCTAATAATCTTGATCTTTCTATATTTATAGTACTTGTACATCATTTCTTTTTAAGGACTTTACAAAGCTATTTTGCTTGTGTAGGATCAACCTAACATATTTGATCAATTCATTCTCAGTCCTTGTCATATGTTCCTATTATTTATCAAAGGACTTCATAGCTTTTCTTAATGCAAGCATACTTGAATATTCATTCATTTATATCATAATCAAATAATACATAAATAGGAATATCATTCACATTCTTATTCCTAATAATCTCCCCCTATTTGATTATGATAAAAAAAATTAGTGCATATGCATGTTATGAATGAATCTTATATAAAGTGAGCAGTTGTATTTCTAAAACAGATAATCATGAATGTTATTGATAATAATGTGGAATTATATAAGCTATGACACTTTACATTCTGGATCCAGAACATTCCTTACTGGTTAGAGATGTAGCTTTTTGGCTCCATGTGTGTCTCTAGGATGTCTGTTGATCAGCTACTTATCTGTTTGATCTTTTTGCTCCTGTTCCCCCCTGCGATGGTGACTTCATTTCTTTTCTCTGCTCCCCCTCAGACTTATAATCTTCTTCTTTATTTGGCTCCCCCTCAAACTCTCTATTCATAGGATCATCATCCTCTACCTCCCCCTCAGATGATGATTCTGCTTCTCCAGCTGCTGTTTTCTTCTTTGCCTTTTTCTTGGCCTTCTTGTTTTCTTTTCTTCTGCGCTCCTTGATCTTCCTTGAATACCTATTTCGATGCCTCTTTTTCTCCCCTTTTATTCATTAATCACTTGTGAAAGATGATCCACCTTTGACATAAGTTGCTCCATCAAGTAAGATGAGTTACCAACTCCATCTTAAGTTCTTGTTGGCTCAGCTCAAGCAGTAGGGAAAGAGATTGATTCAAATTATCAATCTTGTCAGAGAGGGATTGGATTTGTTCTTCATTAGCCTTTTATGTTCGTAGAGCTTCTGCCTTTTGATCATTTAGAGCTTTTAGATAGATTTGATCTCTCTTTTGGATTGTGAGAGATACATCAGACATAGTGGTTTGAAGTCTGTCTTGACTTGCATCTTCTCCTGCTACTGTCAACATCTTTGACTTTTCAATGATGATTGATATCTTCTCGATAAATTCATCAGAATTCTTCACTAACTCCTGCTCCATAGGAGTTTGGTCATTTGATTGGGCAGCTTCTTGTTGAGCACTATACTAGACTTCGTAATTTCCATTCTTGAACAGATTTTTAAAAGTAGTGAGAATTTAATAAATCGTTGAGTGCCAATCATTTGTGGAGGATGAAGGAATATCAAATAATTTTGCTTGAGTAGAGGGAAGCTTCTCATACTGAACTTTATCATCTTCTATAGTAGAGTGAAGAGACTCTACGATTATGTACTTGGGCAGTACCCTTCTTCTATCAGAGCCCACTCTACGATCATAGAGAATGTAGTGATTTCCAATATGCCGATAGACTTCGTAGTGAGGTTGTTCTTTGATCATCTTTATTGAAAACTTCTGTATTCTTGGAAAGTTCTGTGACACCAGCTCCAGGTTGGGAAGATGAGAGAAACCCCATGTGAGATAGCTGTTATCTCCAGTGAGAGATGCCTTTACCCATGGAATATGAGGGTGAAACCATCTTATTGCATGGTTCTTAACTTCAAGCTCATATATTACAGTTGAAGTGTCTAGCTTCATAGCCTTATGATTGTTGAGCGCATTTTCTGCAGTCATCAATACCACATTTAGCCTTTCATTCCCATGATTGATCCATCTACTAGGGAGCACATCTAGTGATTCGTCAATTTCGACTACAATCTTTCTCTTATGATTTACAGGATGGGGAATGTGAAAATCTTCTAGTTCTTCTTTTGCAGAACTGGAGTTTCTCCATTCTGAACTGGAGTTAGACCTTTGTAGATTTCCCTCATCAGACTCATCAGTTTGTTCCTTCATTGTATCATCATTCTCCATTTTTTCACCTTCTGAGCTTGAATCATGCTGACTTCTTTCATCTGATTCATCAGAGAATTCTTCATGTTGGTTTTTATCATTAGTGCCTTCTTCAGCATCTTCTCCCTTGGATTCAGGCTCATCATCACTGACTTCAATAATTGCAGTGGAGTGTTCACCTTACTTCTTTAAGACAGATTTAGCAAGCATTCTGTTGCTCATTCTTCTCATTGGAGGTTCAGCTATAGGAGAGACATACTTTTCTTCTTCTTCAAAATGTGAAGCCTCTGAATCACCAGATAAGCTTTCTTGATGTTCAGCATTAGTAGGGTCTGGTCCTTCTTCCTCGGACTAAACATCTTTTGAGCTTGTTGGAGAATTTGCAATAGGAGATCCAGTTATGTCCACTTGCAAACTTTCTTCATAATCAGAGTAGATGCTCTGAGAGTTACCCATAGGGCTTCCGAATTCCGACTTAGAACGAAGAAACGAGTATTAAACGTTCACGAATGTTTATCGTTTTCGTTAAAAATGAACTCAAAGGTGAATTTTGAGTTAACAGATTTAAAAATGGAAAATTCTTATATGAACATGTAGAGTTTGTGATTTGTGAGCTAATGTCTTTTGAACGAGCCACTTCGGACTTAAAATGATCAAATTTGGAATTTGGGAAGTTCGTAAAGTAAGAAAACTGTCATTTCTATTTGGTTCACAGAGATGGCGCTGCAGCGCCAGCCCAATGCCAAAAGGTGGCGTTGTAGCGTCGTGCCATACGCAGACCTACTGCAGAGTTGTGCCGCGGCATGGAAAATAACAAGGAGACTCATGCGCAATACTGAGTCCCGGACCTTAACCACTAAAGAATGGCACCATGCATGATCAAGACATAGAAGGATAGGCTGCTGCCATGCAACCAACATTAGGGTTTGCATAGTAAAGAAATCTTATGAAGATAAAAAGAAATGAAGTTCGTTAATGATGAAGTACAACATTAATTAACTTAATGTAACATTGTTTAAGTTGTTTTAAACCTTAAGTATGATAACTAAAGGTTGAAGATAATCTCTCAAACGTGAATGTAATAACAAGGTAATGCGTTAAGCCGAAACCAATAATAACAAATCTAATAAATGATTAGATTGAGAAGAAGGGTAAGATACGTTAGGTTCCATACATATCTGATTATGACCTAATGTGGTATGTTATATGATTATGTATTGTAGAGAATCTAAAGACTTAAAGGGAAAGTGTAATAACCATAGCAGACGTTAAAGGCAAGTATTCTAACCCTTGTCTATGTTCAATCTAGACAAGTTTTGTGATTCATGTATTCTTACGCACGAATTGATGTATGATGAAGTCAAAGCCAATTCTTTCGGCTATACTTAAGATGTTTTGGATTTCTTATAATCTATCAAAGTATTGTCAATGTTTTGCAAAACTATTTTGGTATGGTTTTCAAATGAAGACTAAGTATGCTAAACAAATGTTTTGTCGTCAAACAACAGGCACGTGAGGTTGCCACAACTTAAACGTAAATACGTTTAAAGAAAGTAGTGTTGTACAACATAGAGTACTATAGGCTGATCACCTAGATGTGCTCATAAGTAATGCCGGACTTATGGACTTAGTGTCAGGTTGTCCTTTTCAAAGAAAGTATGAAATACTCAGGGTCTTGGACCAGAATTGATGTTTTACTGAATGTTGTCATTGTAAAATGTTTTAAAGAAAAGAGAAGTGTTATTTTGAATTATCTATGGTACTTCATAACTATTGTTCAGTTATTGAACATATATGATTTGTATGATTCAAGCATGTTGTTTAAATGAATTTGGCATACTTTCTAAGCTAGTTATGCTCACTCTTGCTTGAACCATATTAATGCAGCTAAGACCGAACGGACCGAAGGATTTGGAAAAGATAAAGGGAAGGCTAAGGAGAACCTGTAGATTACCTATGTAATAGTATAGGTGAATGATGTTAATATTTGATATTATGACAAGAACAAATATAACAGCTATAAAGAACTTGGGGAATGGTATTATTGTTTTGGAATATATATAAGACATATTCGTTCTTTTGAGGCATTTTAATTGAATGTTTGTGTGTGGTGTGCTTTGTAGCACCATATGTTGGGTTTACACTAGAATATTCACCCAATTGTTTTTTGAGATCGGATATAAAATTCATTTATTTCGTAATTCCTTTAACTTCCTATGGATTAAGTCTCATGTTGCTCCACCGAAGTTTACTTATCATCTTCTAATAGATCTTATAATATAATGATGGGTTTATCCTTTGATATCTGCTTATTCCCTCCAATGGTTGATTTGAACTCTCTTAAAACTCTTAGCATGACTTTTCTTTGTTTATTTGAATTATAAAATATTTAAATTATTTAAATATTTAATGGATGTGTTTATTGTTGAATAAATAATTGTTCAAATTTGAATTGATGCTAATTATTTGTTAAATAAATAATTAAGGAAAATTAATTATTTTGCTAATTTAATTTAATTATTAAGTTAGAAATTTTGATTAATTCAATTACTATTCTTTTTATTGGAATTTGTAATTAAAAAGGATGTGTTGGTTGATTAAATAAAGTTTTAATTATATAGAAATTATAATTTTGGTGGTATTGATTTATGTGATGTAGTAATTTAATAAATTGTTATTATGATTAATTAAATTAAATTAATGTGTGACAAATAACCTTGTTATAAAGGAGTTACTAAAATAACTTAAAGGAGTTTTAATTCGCTTTTGTCAAACAATGCCTAAGGCCTATTAAGTCTTTAATTTATTTGAGTTTTACCAAACAAGGTGTTAGGATTAATGGGTTATTTTGTTAGTGGTTAACCAAACAAGCCTTATGGCTTTTGATTTTAAAAATTCACATAACCGATATCGCTTATGTTTATAATTATATTATATAATTAATATATATAATATCTATATAATGTTATTTGGTTAAGACGATGTTAAAGGAGAGAGGTTAGAGAGAAGAAAGAAAACTCAGAGAAGAAGAAGAAGAAAGAGAGAAGAAAGGCTAGAGAGTGGGAAGAAGGAGCTTGAGAGAATAGAAAGGATAGTCATCATCATCTTCTTCTTCAAGGTATTACCTTATTCTTTTAAGTTTTAAAATTTTAGTTTCTCTTCTCCTATTTCTCTCAGAAAATTCTTGTGATAGGATAATTATTGATTTTATGTGTGTTCATATGATAAACTAGTGTTGTAAAGTTATTTTCATAGGTTATATATGATTATAATCAATGTATTGTTGTTATGTATGAAGTTTGTGAAGAAAACCTTTTAAAGAGAGTTTTTGGTGATTATATATTATTTAGTTAAAATAGAAATTGAGGGTTAATTAGTTGTTTAGCTGATAAATTGACCATTTAATTTGATAGAGCATGTATAATTGTTGATAAAAACACTTTGAATTAGTGGTTTTGGTTGAAAAACAAAAGTTACAAAGTTGTTGATTTTCATCAAATATAAAAAATGAGTTTTAGCCAAAAATAGTGAATTTGGGTGTGTTAATTTTGTTGTTGTATGGGTAGAATCATGTTTAGAGTTTTTTGAAATATGTTTACATGAAGTCTCTATATGATTTATGTGCTAATTAGTCTGTTTAGAAACGAGCTTGTAGGCCAAAATTGGCTTTTTCTATCTCATTGTCGAGGTCTCTCTGCCGAGGTTCCAATTCATTCAAGGCACATGAGACTTCAGTATAGATTTTTTGTGGCGCGTCAAGCAGTTTGTGTGAGAAGCCTTGTATCTCCTCATACATGCAATACATCATGCCGCCAGCAATACACGACCACAAAAACTATGGGCGCCACATGCATGAAGTTAGCGAGAATGGTCTCGACAAAGGTACTTTTTGTACACGAAATTTTAAGAAAAGTTATGTGATAATAGTAGGATCAGAAATGTTGATTTTAGTATTTCTATACTATGAATAATTATGTTATTAAGGATTAATTTGTGTTATAATTGATTATTTGATTAAAAATCCAATTTTAACATGATGAACGATTTAGTTATGTTCGTAAGATGGTAATGACTAATTATGTCATGATGACATATGTTTATATGATATTGTGGTTTGATTTGACATTATTAGCCCACGAACAAGGCAAGTTTTCTAAACTTTTTTTTACATTGAGCAAGTTCTCTAATTCTACTTTTGTAATTGGAATCAATTATTGTTCTCAATATAGTAATGCAAGTTTTCTAAACTTTCTTTTTACATTGAGCAAGTTCTTTAACTCTACTTTTAGAATTGTGCAATCGCTAAATTTTCTTTTGAGCAAATTTTTCTAATCCTTTATTTTGTTGAACTAATTATGGTTTTCAATTCGATTATGATATAATGATGTAAGTTATTCTTGAGCAAGTTATTCTTGTATTTAACTTGTTGTTTAGCATGTAAATTTATATATTCTAATGTTGAACATTTTATCGATCAAATTGTTATGCATGCTTAGTATTCAATTCTAATTAACCTCGCTTAGTATTGTTCAAGCAAGGTGTTATAGTTATTCAAATTATATGCTCTTAGATTATTCCTAAAGCATAACTTTAGTTTACTATGATTGATTCAATCACGATTATTCTATAGTGAAATGTTCTTGGTTTCATTCAACTAATCCTTAGTTAATGTTCGTTGAAATCCAAATTACCCTGAAAGCTTATCCAAACCAACCCTAATGTTATGATTAAATATCGAGATTAACAACCCTAATGTTATGATTAGGGGTTAACTTACGCCAGTAGCTGCTAAATGTTTGTGCACAATACATGGTACGAAAGGGTCGACCCCCCTAAGTACGAGGAGTCCTTATAGTCTTACGATCATTAAAGTTGAGTTGAAAGATTACTCGTAATCTGTGGACATAGTTCATGGTCTTATGACCTTCGCTTATATTTATTCCACATTTTGGATTTCAGCTTCGATTATTGATGATTGAGTACTATTCATTGTTGATGAGCCTTTATCGGCGCTATTATTACTATACTCCTCGTTGATTTCATATTGTATCCAAAGAGCAATTTTTTGCTCACTCTTGCATATTTTAAAACTCATTGTAGCTAAAGAAGAAGAAGGTAGATGAACCTTCGCCTAACAAAGGAAAGGGAAAAATGTGCAAGTGATGAAGACTTGTAATTTTACTTTGATCGAGATGTTAGATTTTTATTATGATGATCTTAGACTTGGTTTTAATGAAGTTTATTTAATTTCCGCATTTGAATGATTGTAATTAAAGGTTAGATAACCCGAGATTTTATTATGTAACCCTTTAATGGGAAAGGTTTTATTTATCCAGCTTTATTTTGATTGGGTAGTTAGATATGAATGTTTGATTAAGTGAACACCGATCCCTGTGGGAATGAAGTACCGGATTTGGGGTGTGTCACAAGTTTGGTATCAAAGCCTTAGGTTATGAACCTTAGGTGGGGGAAAAGCCTTAGAAGTAACCTTCGAGAAGATAGTGATGATAAACTATTATCGAGTTTCAAGGAGAAAGTAAAAAACACTTATGTGTTTATGTGTTTACAACTTATGTGCTCGTGAGAGTCGAGTAGTGATGATTAATAACTAAAACTTAAAAATCTTGTTGTCGATGACTAATGTTGAGAATCCAGGTCGTCAGTTAGGGAGGAAGGACCTCGATGCCTAGAGAGGAGGAATCTCGTGATATTCAAGTGGTTTGGGAACAACCGCTTCCACGAGAGTCACCTCCATTACTCACAAAGGGTCGAGGATGATGATGATGATGATGATGTAGAAAACAGATGAGGAAGAACCCGTGGAGCTGCCGCAGACGGTGAAGAAGAGGACGAGGAGGAAAGGATTCCACTTAACTCGATAATGGGTCAGATATACAATGAGGTGCATGACCGCAACGTGGAACTTCAAGATACTCGAGGAAATTGCAAGAGATAGTCAATTGAACAATGCACTTGATGGCATGTAAGACGACGACGAGATTCGTGGATCGAGAAGAACGACTGAACAATGTTGAAGAGAAGCTGGTTCACACTGAAGAAGAGAACGATCAAATGCGAGCAGAGGTTGCAGAGTTGAAGAGCAAGTTGAGAGAAGAATCTGCAAAAAGGGCAAGAGCCGAAGACGCGTACAGTGAAGCTTATCAACAAGCCGAAATAGCAAAGGGAGACGCACAAGCAAAGAGAAGGAAGATGGAAGAAATGGATAATGTGTTCAACACCGCGATCAATCGAGCTCAAGATCGGGTCATGGGTTATCCAATTCAGTTCGAGACGCTACCTCGTTCATACTGGACCGCTTGACCATGTTCCGAAAGTTATGGAAGAAGAGCGTCGTAAGGCCTTGCAATATCTTAATAGACATCGTAGGGAGTGTACTTGAGTTATGTTATGATAAATAATTTGTTAATCCCAAGTGTTATGCAACCTATGGAATATGATGATGATGTCCTCAAACTTTAGTAGTTTAGAAAATAATGTAAATAGCAAGCAGTGATGCTATTGATATGATGTTTTCAAAGAAGTTTTGAATAAAAGATATTATTTTCTTTATCCAAAGTGTTATGTGTTATGGAATGATTACTTTCATGGGGCAAACTAAGTAGAAATTACTTGAAAAGAGTAGAGTAATAATCTAATGAATGTATTCTTTTAACGTAAAAAATGCCTCCAAGACGCCAACCACCCCACCGAGAACCACCAAAGGAACCAACATCGATAATGTCAAAACTAACTCCGCTCAAAGAAGCTTGGTGACGTTACTAACAAAAAGCAATCGCAAAATCAACCGTAGAATCAACCTCGTAACCAAGGTGCTACGCTTAAGGACTTCAAGGCTATTGACCACCGTATTCTGTGGATCCATGAATCCAAATGAAGCACGTACTTGGATTATGGAAATCGAGAAGGTTTTTGATGTGGCTAGGGTAGAGGAGAATCGTAAGACCGCTTTTGCAACGCTTATGTTGAAGGAGGAGGCTAGCTATTGGTGGCAGTGCCAACAAGACTCGGGAAGGACCAGGAGTAATGACCTGGGATAGGTTTAAGGAGCCGCTTTCGAGACTTATTTCCCGAGAGTTCAAGAGTCGCCTAGAGGTCCAGCTTTTGGAGTTGAAGCAAGGAACAATGTCGGTGTTTGAGTATGCCGCAAAGTTCAACGAAGTTGGTGAGGTTTGCGCCATATCGTGTCAAGATGCATTTGAGCGCAAAGGCGAAGAGGTTTGAGCAGGTGGACCAAACCCTAGTTGTATAAAGAGGGTTTCCTGCTCCAATTGAAGACATTTGTAGCAGAAGATGGAGAAGGCGATTCTCACCGAAAGTGGAGGCGAGGCGCAAATAAAGCATAATCAAGAGCAGAGAAAGAAGAAAAGTGAAGGTGAAGCTAAGAGTAGTGGTAACGTGAGTAATGGCAACAACCTCAAGAGGAAGTGAATGGGAATGGAGGAGCCGAAATCAAAGAAAGAAACCAAAGAAAATAAGAAGTTCAAGCATGTGCTACGTGCGTGAAAGTTTCATAAGGGGAGTGTGTTTGTTGGGGAAACGAGTATGCTTCAATTGTGGCCGTGAGGGTCACATCGCCCCAAATTGCACTCAAGCTAAGAAGAATGTGTGCTTCACGTATGGATCCAAGGATCACTTTGCTCGTGAATGCCCCAAGAAGAGATCCGTGAGACAAATGGGAGCAAGGGAAATGCTAGTGGAGGTGCATTGGCTATCATGGACCAACAACAACAAATAAGCCCACAAACTGTAACCTTCAACATGACTGCAAGAAGATGCTATGCAATCAAAGGATGTGGTGTCGTATTATCCCGATCAATGATATTGACGCTTATGTATTATTTGATTCGTAAAGGCTACTTGCTCATTTATATCTCGATGAATTTGCTATGAGATTAGGATTGCCTAGTGAAGAATTTAATTTCCTTTAAACATAGAAATTGCGAATAAGGAAGTAGTTCCTCAGTTAGGTTCAGATACAAGAACCGTAGGGTGAACATTAAGGGAAATATTTTGATGGTAGATTTGATTCCGATCAAAGCTAGAGAGTTTGACGTTATTTTTTGGGAATGGATTGGTTGTTCAATTATGGAGCGATAATCGATCGCCAAAAGAAAAATGTAAACCTTATGACTCACAAAGGTAGTATTCAATGGTAGCAAATCGCCTAGAAAAAATGAGATGTCCGACGATTATGTTGCCAAAAAGTTGTTGAGTCGTACGTGTGGGTTATTTAGCTTACATAGTCGATACTCAGAAGAAGGGTGCGAAACTAGAAGAAATACCAGTGGTTAGGGAATTTGTGGACGTGTTTCCAGAGGATTTGCCAGGACTTCCGCCTGACAGAGAAATCGAGTTCGTGATCGACTTAGCGCCAGGAACCGCTCCGATATCGAAAGCCCCATATAGAATGGCTCCGGTGGAGATGAAAGAACTGATGGTACAACTACAGGAGCTGTTGGACAAGAAATACATTCAAATTTGAGTGTGTCACCGTGGGGAGCACCGGTGTTATTCAGAAAGAAGAAGGATGGGTCAATGCGCTTTGCATTGATTATAGAGAGTTAAACAAAGTCACTATTAAGAACAAGTATCCATTGCCGAGAATAGATGACTTGTTTGATCAATCAAGGGTGCTAGATATTTCTCAAAATAGATTTGAGAAGTGGGTACCATCAACCAAGGTAAGAAAGGAGGATGTACCAAGACGGCATTCCAACTCCTGTATGGACATTACAAATTTTTGGTGATGTCTTTTGGTTTGACAAACGCCTCGCAGCTGCTCATGGATTTGATGAATGTGGTGTTTAAACCATTTTTGGACAAGTTTGTGGTGGTGTTTATCGACCATATTCTCGTGTACTCTAAAACTCAAGAGGAACATGTGGAACATTTACGCCTAACGCCGAGACGCTAAGAAAAGAAAAGTTGTATGCGAAATTCTCTAAATGTGAATTTTGACTCGAACGTGTACAATTTCTTGGGCACGAATCGACAAGGATGGAATTTCAAAGGATCCATCAAAGGTTGAAGTCGTGATAAATTGGGAACAACCGAGAACTCCATCGTAAGTGAGAAGTTTCTTGGGATTAAAGGTATTACGATTTGCTTATCCAGATTTTTCCAAGATTGTTATTCTGCTAACAAATTTAACGAGGAAATCAGAAAAATTTGTTTGACGAGAAGTGTGAAGAAAGTTTCCAAGAATTGAAAAAGAAGCTAAGTATGGCACCTGTGTTTGTCATTACCAGATAATACAGAAATTTTGTGGTGTATAGTGATGCTTCACACAAGGGATTAGGTGTGTGTTTATGCAAAATCGGTAAAGTCATCATGTATGCATCAAGACAATTGAAAGATTACGAAAAAGGGTATCCGACTCATGATTTAGAGTCAAGGCGGCGGTTGTGTTTGCTCAAGATATGGAGACACTATCTCTACGGAGAGAAATGTGAGATTTACATGCACTATAAAAAGTCCAAGTATATTTTCACACGTAAGGACCTCGAATACGCGCACAAAGAAGATGGATGGAACCGATAAAAGATTACGATTGTGAGATCTTTTATCATCCAGCAAAGCAAATGTGGTTAGCAGATGCCTTGAGTAGGAAAGGCAGAGAAAAATTGATGCTGTTAACTGATAAGGAGGAGCTTATTACAGCAATGTCAAGGTTAGAGTTGGAAATCAAATTTCCAAAAGAATCCAATGAGAAATTGTACCAGATAGAAGCTACCAAACTTTGGTGGACAAAGTGAAGAACGCCAAACGCAGGATGAGGAATGCGTAAAAATAAGAGAAAGTGTGGTCGACGGAAAGGAAGTGAAATACAAGGTTGATACTGATGGAATGCTGAGATTCGAGGGACGAATCTGGGTTCCAGCAGTACCAGAGATTAAAGAAGAAATTTTGACCAAAGCTCATAACTCGAGATATTCGATTCATCCAGGAAGTACGAAGATGTATCAAGATTTGCGGCGACATTTTTTGGTGGCCAAATATGAAAAGAGACGTTGCAGAATCGCGCTGCAAAAGTGCTTGACATGTCGAGAGTCAAGGCCGAGCATCAAAGACCAAGCGAAGTTACTTCAACCGCTGGAGATACCGTAATGGAAATGGGAACATATCACAATGGATTTTGTGGTAGGTCTTCCAACAACTCGAAAAGGATACGATGTGATTTGGGTGATAGTGGACAAATTGACAAAATCAAGACACTTTTTTGCCAATAAAGATTAGATTCAATCTTGATCACCGCAAAGTTATATGTTAAAGAGATCGTGTTTTAGAGACATGGAGTTCCAAAGGTCAATTATGTCGATAGAGATCCGAGGTTCACATCAAACTTCCGGAAGAGACTACAAGAATGTATGGGAACCCAAATTGCGAATGAGTAGATCGCATATCATCCGCAAAAATGATGGCCAAAGCGAACGAACGATTCGTATATTGGAAGATATGTTGAGAGCATGTGCATAATGGATTTCAAAGGAAGCCGATGAACAATTACCGCTGGTGAAATTTGCTTACAATAATAAATTACCACGCTTAGCATCGCAGATGCCGCCTTACGAAGCATTATATGGCAGAAGTGCGTAACTCCACCGTGGCCGGGATGAAGTCGAGAACGCCAACTATTAGGACCGTAATCGGTACAACAAACTCACCGAGGTTGTCAAACTCATCGTAACAAGATTGATAGTCGCCAAGATGACAAAAGAAATATGCCGATCAACACAGTATAAGATCGTGTATTCGACATAGAGATTTCAGTATTCCTAAAGGTTTCTCCTCGAAGGGAAAAATTGATTTGGTAAGAAGGGGAAACTAAGTCCGAGATTTATCGACCCTTCAAAGTGTCATGAAAAGGTCGGAGAGGTGGCTTACGAGGTAGCTCTACCTCCGTAATTGCAAAACATTCATAATGTTTTTCACGTGTTTGTTACGACCAGATAAAACTCGATTACAAGACACGTGATTGAGTACAAACCATTGCAGCTTGAGAAAGATTTGTCCTATGAAGAGATTCCTATCCGTATAGTCGATGTGAAAGAACAAGTGCTCAGAATAAAGTGATACCTTCCGTGAAGGTAATATGGAGGAACCACAATGTCGAAGAGGCTACGTGGGAACTCGTCGAAATGAAATGATGAAGAATTATCCTGAGTTATTTGTTTAATCTGTGTCTTCGATTCTGAGGACAGAATCTTTGTAAGTAGGGGAGAATGTGTGAATTATTTGAATTGTGATTCTGGGGACAGAATCCTTGTAAGGAGGGAAAGATGTAACATTCTAGAATTTTAATTGTTATATTAAATATTTATTGAATTATTTAATTTATGTGTTTATTGTTGAATAAATAATTGTTCAAATTTGAATTGATGTGCTTAATTATTTGTTAAATAAATAATTAAGGAAAATTAATTATTTTGCTAATTTAATTTAATTATTAAGTTAGAGAATTTTGATTAATTCAATTACTATTCTTTTTATTGGAATTTGTAATTAAAAAGGATGTGTTGGTTGATTAAATAAAGTTTTAATTATATAGAAATTATAATTTTGGTGGTATTGATTTATGTGATGTAGTAATTTAATAAATTGTTATTATGATTAATTTAATTAAATTAATGTGTGACAAATAACCTTTTATAAAGGAGTTACTAAAATAACTTAAAGGAGTTTTAATTCGCTTTTGCCAAACAAGGCCTAAGGCCTATTAAGTCTTTAATTTATTTGAGTTTTACCAAACAAGGTGTTAGGATTAATGGGTTATTTTGTTAGTTGGTTAACCAAACAAGCCTTATGGCTTTTGATTTTAAAATTCACATAACCGATATCGCTTATGTTTATAATTATATTATATAATTAATATATATAATATCTATATACGCTATTTGTTAAGACGTATGTTAGAGGAGAGAGGTTGTAGAGAAGAAAGAAAACTCAGAGAAGAAGAAGAAGAAAGAGAAGAAGAGAGAAGAGGAAAAGGCTAGAGAGTGGAAAGAAGGAGCTTGAGAATAGAAAGGATAGTCATCATCTTCTTCAAGGTATTACCCTATTTCTTTTAAGTTTTAAAAGTTTTAGTTTCTCTTCTCCTATTTCTCTCAGAAAATTCTTGTGATAGGATAATTATTGATTTTATGTGTGTTCATATGATAAACTAGTGTTGTAAAGTTATTTTCATAGGTTATATATGATTATAATCAATGTATTGTTGTTATGTATGAAGTTTGTGAAGAAAACCTTTTAAAGAGAGTTTTTATATATTATATATTATTTAGTTAAAATAGAAATTGAGGGTTAATTAGTTGTTTAGTTGATAAATTGACCATTTAATTTGATAGAGCATGTATAATTGTTGATAAAAACACTTTGAATTAGTGGTTTTGGTTGAAAAACAAAAGTTACAAAGGTTGATTTTCATCAAATATAAAAAAATGAGTTTTAGCCAAAAATAGTGAATTTGGGTGTGTTAATTTTGTTGTTTATGTTGTTGTATTGGTAGAATCATGTTTAGAGTTTTTTGAAATATGTTTACATGAAGTCTCTATATGATTTATGTGCTAATTAGTCTGTTAGAAATGAGCTTGTAGGCCAAAATTGGCTTTTTCTCAGTGTCATTGTTTAGGTCGTCACGAGGTTCTATAATTCGAGATCATGCAGCGACTACTTGTAGATTTTTTGGCGCATCAAGCAATACATGCTCACGCACAAATGCAAATGCGCCTTGTAGCCTCGATCTCGCAATACATAACATTATGCCCACGTAATAATATGCACCCACAAGTAAAACTCGTGCGCCACATGACGAAGTTAGCGTAATGGTCTCGATAAAGTACTTTTGTACACGAAATTTTAAGAAAAGTTATGTGATAATAGTAGGACTCAGAAATGTTGATTTTAGTATTTCTATACTATGAATAATTATGTTATTAAGGATTAACTTGTGTTATAACTTGATTATGTGATTAAAAATCCAATTTTACATGATGAACGATTTAGTTATGTTTCGTAAGATGGTAATGACTAATTATGTCATGATGACATATGTTTATAGGATATTGTGGTTTGATTTGTTCTTTAGCCCACAAACAAGGCAAGTTTTCTAAACTTTCTTTTTACATCGAGCAAGTTCTCTAATTCTACTTTTGTAATTGAATCAATTATTGTTCTCAATATAGTAATGCAAGTTTTCTAAACTTTCTTTTTACATTTAAAGTTCTTTAACTCTACTTTTAGAATTGTGCAATCGCTAAATTTTCTTTGAGCAAGTTTTTCTAATCCTTTATCTTGTTGAACTAATTATGGTTTTCAATTCGATTATGATATAATGATGTAAGTTATTCTTGAGCAAGTTATTCTTGTATTTAACTTGTTGTTTAGCATGCAAATTTATATATTCTAATGTTGAACATTTTTATCGATCAAATTGTTATGCATGCTTAGTATTCAATTCTAATTAACCTCGCTTAGTATTGTTCAAGCAAGGTGTTATAGTTATTCAAATTGTATGCTCTTAGATTATTCCTAAAGCATGACTTTAGTTTACTATGATTGATTCAATCACAATTATTCTATAGTGAAATGTTCTTGGTTTCATTCAACTAATCCTTAGTTGATGTTCGCTTGAAATCCAAATTACCCTCGAAAGCTTATCCAAACCAAACTTCCTTTCGGTGCGACTTGTACTCTAAATATCGAGATGAACAACCCTAATGTTATGATTAGGGGTTAACTTACGCCAGTAGCGTTAAATGTTTGTGCATAATACATGGTACGGAAGGGTCGATCCCCCAAGAACGAGGAGTCCTTATAGTCTTACGATCATAAAGTTGAGTTGAAAGATTACTCGCAAATCGTGGACATAGTTCATGGTCTTATGACCCTCGCTTATATTTATTCCATATTTTGGATTTCAAGTTTTGATTATTGATGATAGAGTACTATTCATTGTTGATGAGCCTTTTTATTGGCGCTATTATTATTACTATACTCCTGTTGATTTCATATCAGATCCAAAGTGAGCAATTGTTTTGCTCACTCTTGCATATTTTAAAACTCATCATAGCTAAAAGAAGAGAAGGTAGATGAACCTTCGCTTAGCAAAGGAAAGGGAAAAAAAAAAGTCAGTGAAGACTTGTAATTTTACTGATTGAAGACTTTTATAATTTTACTTTGATTTAGATGTTTAGATTTTGATTGTATTATGATGATCTTAGACTTTTATTATGTAACCCTTTAATGGGAAGTTTATTTAATTTATGAATGTTTGATTAAGTGAATGATTGAATAAAGTTAATTTGGGGTGTAGATAACCCGGCAGATTTTATAATATGTAACCCTTTAATGGGAAAGGTTTTATTTATCCAATGATGGCTTATCACCGATGATCGGGTTTAATGTTAGATAGTCTAGAATTTTTCGAATGTTTGATTGTCAAGTATTTGAACAAACTCAAGAATCTCATCATCTTCTAAGAATTTCCCAAAATACCATTCTTCAACTGTTCATTTTCCACCAAATTCTGGTCTCCCAAGGATGATAGGTATACTTTTGTCTTCTACATAATCCAAAATGAAGAAATCAGCCGGGAAGATGAATTTATCCACTTTAACCAGTACATCTTCCACAATACCCCGTGGATAGGTAATGGACCTGTCAGCAAGCTGTAATGAAATGTTTATCGGCCTTGGAGCCAACAATCCCAACTGATTGATCACTGACAGTGGCATCAACTGATAAATCACACAAGCATTTGTTGAAACACATATTCCCTATTGAGCATGGTATTGTGAAGTTGTCTGGGTCTTTCAACTTTTGAGGTAATTTGCGTTGAAGCACTATAATACATTCCTCAGTCAAGGCTACTATCTCAAAGTCTTAAATCATTTTCTTCCTTGATAAGATACCCTTCATAAACTTTGCATAACTTGGCATCTGTTCCAATGCCTCAGCGAAAGTTATATTAATCTGTAGCTTTTTTAACACCTCCAAAAACTTGTTGACTTGCTTGTCTTCCCTTTGTTTCTGCAGTCTCTGTGGATATGGAACATGGGGATGAACAACAGGTGGGTTGATAACTGGTTTCTCAGGTGACTTCTTCAAAAAAAATTTCTTCATTGCGCGGCCGCGCGGTTTGCTCTTTAAAAAGTGGCGCGGGCCCACCATACTGCAAACCTGCCTGCTTCCCTGATCTGAGACGTATGGCCTGACATTGTTCTTTACCCTCTCTTCTTGGATTTGCTTCTGTTGTACTATGCAATGTACCTTGTGCTCTGTTGTTGAGCATACTAGCCATCTGACCCATCTGTGTCTTCAAATTTTTGATAGCCACTACTTGGCTCTTGATTATTACCTCGGTATTTGCCATGTACTTCAACATCATCTCCTCCATTTCTGACTTCTTCTCTGGCTGAGGTGCAGGTGGTGGATAATGTTGAGGTTGTTGTTGAAATCTAGGAGGGTAGGGTGGTTTTGGTGCATACTGCTGATGAGATGATTGTGACTGAAACTGATGTTGTGGTTGAATTTGTTGATTTTCTTGAATGTTATGATTGTTTATCCAGCTAAAATTGGGATGATTGTGGTTGTTGGGGTTATAAGAATTTTGGAACTAATTTTGATTCTTCTAGTAGTTGCTCACATACTGTACAGATTCTGAACTGATAGGACATCGGTTGGTTGAATGTGACCCTGAACACATATCTCACATACAAAAGCAATTGTCTTCGCTTTACTCTCCGCCAATGAATCAATCTTATTCTCCATAAATGCCATCTGAGCTAACAACTGTGTGATAGTATCCACCTCTAACAATCTCACAACTTTAGGTTATGGCATCCTGGCCGTAGGATTTTGAAAATCATTTGCTGCCATAGTCTCTATAAGATTGTAAGCCTCTTCATAACTTTTAGCCCATAAGGTTCGTCCTGCAACTGCATCTACAATTGGCCTTGATTGCCATCCTAGTCCATTATAAAAAGTATTAATCACCATCCAATTCAGCAATCCATGATGGGGACATTTCCTTAGCATATCTTTATACTGTTCCCAAGCTTCATATAAAGATTCACCATGCTGTTGTTCAAACTGTGAAATTGTTGTCCTCATTTTAGCAGTCTTAGCCATTGGAAAAAATTTGGCTAAGAACTTTTGTGCTAAGTCCTCCCACGTGCTAATAGATCCTGATGGTAAAGAGTGGAGCCAACTTCTTGCCTTGTCTCGTAAAGAGAATGGGAACAGTCTGAGCTTGATTGCATCTTCTGACACTCCATTGTACTTGAAAGTGTCATAAATCTCTATGAAACTTACCAAGTGCTCGTTCGGGTCATCTGTAGCAGCACCCCCGAATTGTACCAAATTTTACACCATTTGTATAGTGCCTGGCATTATCTCAAAAGTGTTCGCTGCTATAGCTGGGCTCGCGATGCTTGACTGTAACCCATTTATATTCGGCATTGAGTAATCTCTTAAGGCCCTGTGTTCCTCTCTTGGCTCTTCTACTGCCATGTTGGATGTTAAATTATCAAAATCTACTTGTATATTCCTATGTACTCTCGATTTCCAACCTCTGCTATTGATGTTGTCCTATGCAGGCAACAATCCAGAGTTTGTCGATCGCATGTGCATAAAATGTTTACAAGTACTTGAAATACAAACAAAAACAAAATAGAAATAAGATAAGAATAGAATTGTTTAAGTCAAACAAATTTAGCTTTAGTTGATGACGACAATATTAAAAATAAACGTCTTTCCCCGACAACGGCGCCAAAAACTTGTTGCCTCCTTTTTGGTTTACAAAAATGGACTCTAACTCATGCAAGTATACATGGGTCAACAAGTAGTACATAGTAAGAAAAGTATCAAACCATGGAGAAAGGTGTTAAATCTAATTTATCATGCAACAACTTAATCACTATTTTTATATGCTTAAACGATTAACTCACAATTAAATAGAACTCTAAATTAATTAATGAATCAAAATTATAATTACTACAGTAATGAAATCAAATTGATAGAAATGGGATTCTAATATCATTTAATATTTCATCAAAAATGCAGACCTCATGTCATGTTTAATTATTTATCATGGAAAGCTAGTCAAGAGCACAAAAGTGGAACATAACCATTTTTCAATGATCTATGACCAATTTACATAAAATTCACATTTGATAGAAATCATGTAAGCATCACAATTACCAAACTCACTATATTTCTATGTGAATTTACGGCAATAATGATTTAAAGTGCAAGCTCTCTTAATGACTACACATGGTGAACCGGTATATGCCTATCTAGGTCACAAATCACATAGCCCAATACACGTAAGCTTCACGAACATATGCCATCATGGTCTAATCTATACTTATATTTCATTTTCCAAATCAATACAAGCAATTAGTGTGAATCGTGATCAAGCATTCAAGCAATTAGCATAACCATAATGGGCATTCCAATGATAAATATATGACATCACAATCAGATACACATATTTAAACTAGGCATCAAAATCCATTAGAATCCCATAATGGAATTTTGTTCATTTCTAAACCAAAAGCCATTATGGGATTGAAGCAAAATATGGAATTAAGAAATGCAAGGAATAGATATAAGAGAAATGATAGAGCAAATCTAGTAATCTCTGTTGCAAAGTCTGTTTCTAGAGTTGTTTAAATCCAAAAAAAATCTCTAGAATTTTAAACTAATATTATTCAGCAATCCAAATTAACGAGAGGAGCTTAAAGTAGTAATCAAATGCTCAAACCCTCCTTAGAGTAGCTAAAACCTAAGAACAATAATGATAATGATAAAAAATACACGTCTGGTACCAACCATATCATTTCAGATTAGCAAATCACGCTCAAATTTAAATTACTAAAAGTCAGCATTTTTTAACTAAATAAAACTAGCACGATCGCGCGGCATTATAGTCCAATTTGGGCGCGGGCGCGCTGTGAGGTTATTTACTGAATACATGGCGTGGGCGCGCCATGTATAGTTTTACTGGTAGCGCGACCGCGTTGCTGCTGCACTTAACGTTCTACTATCTTTTTGTTATTGCTGCTTTTTGTTGTTTCTTTCTTCACTCTACTACCTCATTGATCTTCCTCCTCAGTTGATCAAGTTCAGTTGCAATCTTTACTCTTGCTCAAGTCCACCTTGCCATGTTATTGCTAGCTCAATGCCACTCTATGCCATTACATGCTTTAAGTTGCTAAAAGGGGTTCCAACTACATATACTGCAAAACAAACATAAAATGTAAATAAAACATAATAAAACTACTTAAGTTAAGCATAATTCTCGTGAGTTAGTAACCAATAAGTAGGTATAAAACCTACTTTTCATGAAGCACTAATATCACAGGAAGATATAGTGCGAAGCACTAAATGCTGTAAATAAAGCATTAGTACACATTCATTGAAATGTAAATACAGTATTCGCACATAAGCAGGTAAAAGTTTTTGAAATTTTTTGAATAACGGCTTAAGCTCTCTTACTGGAGTTCCCAGCAGAGTCGCCATCTATCGACGTCGGGATTTTTATTTGTCCCTTTCTGTTCTTATCTTTTGGTGTTCTCATGTAAGATGAGATTTGTTTAAAAAAACAAGTTTGAAAAGGTTCGACATGTATATGTTGACGATTTGACTGTAAGAGTCTTCAGTTAGTATTTTTAAATGGTTGCACCAACTCAACCGAGAAAAGGTTTTCATAAAGTCCTAGCGATATGACACTATTTAACTGGTCTGCAAAACCAAAATTCGTTAGGGTCCTGGAGCTTGATTAAGTGGAGGGAAGGTGTTAGGCACCCCCCGACTTCCGTGATAACACGGTTACTGCCTCTTTTCATTTTAAACTTTTTTCTGCTTATATGTATGTGTAGGTCTTTGTGAAGTTATTTGGAAATAGTGATATACCTCATTCGCACCTATGTACAAAGGGTTTGACTTTTGTATAAAAGTTCAATTTTAACGAGATATTGCAGTGATGTTTTGTAAAATAGGTTTTTCAAACCCTTGTGCTTAATAGTAATTGAGGCCTTGATACTTCCATTTTGTTATGTGTTCAGGTTGATTGATTTTATTATTTTTGAGATGCGAAGCATCTTCGAGAAAATAAGATATATAGCAGCGCCGAACTCCTTGGGGGCATGAGAGCCATATAAGGAAATTCAGACACCATGAATAATTTACAAGCTGGCTGCAGATGAAAATGTCCATTATGGGAACCGAATCTAGATTCAAAGACTGAATATGTGATCCCATGATTCCTAGGCTCACATGATAAAGAAATATGTACAATGCTAAAACAAGAACTAGATTTGAATAAATCTAAACTATTTCAGCTTCATTGGTTCCAGTTTAATGACCATGAACCGGTTAAAGTGAGAAATTTCCAGATTGAGACAAATCTAGCCCATAGCAAAAGCTAGAAAATGAATTAGATTTGAGTAAATATAAGCATTCCAGGTTCAACAGTTCGAGTTTAGTCACAATGAACCAGTTAAAGTGAGAAATAGCCAGATTTAGGCAAACATAACCCGCAGGCTAAATGTGACACCCCCAAATCTAGGTTACCTGACCCCTGAATTTGGTGTTCACGATCCACAATATAATACCATTTAACTATCCATTTTAATATAAATAGGAATACATAACTCATTAACATAGATTGTTAATACATAAGTCTCAGGTCTACTAACCTTAACATTACAGACATACCCCTTCAGATATATAAAAAGGGTTTATAATACAATACAACATAATAATAATATTATTCATCATAACTAATTCATAACTATTCCTTTTCCTTTGTTCTTCTTCGCAGCACCTTCTGCAACTTCGTCCCTAGATGAAAAGTTTTATTTATAGAAAGGGTGAGCAACAAGTTTGCTCCCCAAGTTAAGAGATACAATAAAGATATAGAAATCAATATCAAACCTTCTCACATTATACGAAACAATAATTCGATAATGAAAGAGTACAACGCTTTCAAGGTTTTCTACGATATTCAAATGAATAATCAAGAATTAATTCTACGAAATAGCAAAGTGGAATGTTTTCCAGATTTATGTTGAGAGATCCATTGGATATTGAACTTCTCTTCTTGAGTAACTATCAAAGTTAAACTTTGATATACCCAGGTGTATCAGATAACCATAAAGATTAAATCATACCCCTCTGCAAGTATATAAAGTGATCATCTTTAGTATACTAATTAAATACATTAAATACTTTTAATATTTAAATACATTATTCTTATTTAAAATGATTTTTCATAATATTAGATCATTTTCTCTAATTTATTTAATATACTAATTAAATAAACTAAATACTTTTAATATTTAAATAATTATAAATTTTAAAGAAAAATATTCCAAATAGTCGAAAATTATTTTTCATAATTTAAAATACTTTTTAAAACCCTTTTTGGCAATTTCTATATTTTATTTTCTATTTTTAATTATTTTCCAAAAAATCAAAAAATAAAATAAAAAACAACCGTCGCTAAAGCCTATAGCGACACTTATCTGCCGTCTTTGGTGTTCTTGAGCTTCAAGAACACTGTCAGACAGGTTTCGAGGGTGCACATTTGACCAGCTTTTAATCTTGGTTTAAAATCGTTTCTGGGCTACCTTAAAGTTCAATCATGTAGTATTCATGTAACAATACCATTAACAATCAACATTAAAGTCATACAACATCATAACAACCTGATCAGTGCCTTCAAACTTATTGTTAAACAGTTTCTGGGTTTTCCCAGAAACCCAGAAACTCGAGCAGTCACTTTCAAGCTCAATTATCTAAGTGTTTTGAGTAAGAAAAATATCGAACCATGGAGAAAGGTGTTAAATCTAATTTCTCATGCAACAACTTAATCACTATTTTTATATGCTTAAACGATCAACTCACAATTAAATTGAACTCTAAATTAATTAATGAATCAAAATTATAATTACTACAGTAATGAAATCAAATTGATAGAAATGGGATTCTAATATCATTTAATATTTCATCAAAAATGCAGACCGCATGTCATGTTTAATTATTTATCATGGAAAGCTAGTCAAGAGCACAAAAGTGGAACATAACCATTTTTCAATGATCTATGACGAATTTACATAAAATTCATATTTGAAAGAAATCATGTAAGCATCACAATTACCAAACTCACTATATTTTTATGTGAATTTATAGCAATAATGATTTAAAGTGCAAGCTCTCTTAATGACTACACATGGTGAACCGGTATATGCCTATCCGGGTCACAAATCACAAAGCCTAATACACGTAAGCTTCACGAACATATGCCATCATGGTCTAATCTATACTTATATTTCATTTTCCAAATCAATACAAGAAATTAGTGTGAATCGTGATCAAGCATTCAAGCAATTAGCATAACCATAACGGGCATTCCAATGATAAATATACGAAATCACAATCAGATACACTTATTTAAACTAGGCATCAAAATCCATTAGAATCCCATAATAGAATTTCGTTCATTTTTAAACCAAAAGCCATTATGGGATCGAAGTAAAATACGGAATTAAGAAATTCAAGGAATAGATATAAGAGAAATGATAGAGCAACTCTGGTAATCTCTGTTGCAAAGTCTGTTTCCAGGGTTGTTTGAATCTACAAGAAATATCTAGAATTGTAAACTAATATTATTCAGCAATCCAAATTAACGAGAGGAGCTTAAAGTAGTAATCAAATGCTCAAACCCTATTTAGAGTAGCTAAAACCTAAGAACAATAATGATAATGATAAAAAATACATGTCTGGTACCAACCATATCGTTTCAGATGAGCAAAAAATGCTCAAATTCAAATTATTAAAAGTCAGCATTTTTTAACTAAATAAAACTAACACGACATTATAGTGCAATTCGGGCGCGGGCGTACTGTGAAGTTATTTACCGAATACATGGCGCATGCGCCGTGTATATAGTTTTCTTGGTAGTCTTGACCAGTATTCTTCTTTTCACTTAACGTTCTACTATCTTTTTGTTATTGCTGCTTTTTGTTGCTTCTTTCTTCACTCTACTACCTCATTGATCGTCCTCCTCAGTTGATCAAGTTCAGTTGGAATCTTTACTTTTGCTCAAGTCCACCTTGCCATGTTATTGCTAGCTCAATGCCACTCCATGCCATTCCATGCTTTAAGTTGCTAAAAGGGGTTCCAACTACATATACTGCAAAACAAACATAAAATGCAAATAAAACATAATAAAACTACTTAAGTTGAGAATAATTCTCGTGAGTTAGTAACCAATAAGTAGGTATAAAACCTACTTATCATGAAGCACTAATATCACAGGAAGATATAGTGTGAAGCACTAAATGCTGTAAATAAAGCATTAGTACACATTCATTGAAATGTAAATACAGTATTCGCACATAAGCAGGTAAAAGTTTTTGAAAAGTTTTGAATAACGGCTTAAGCTCTCTTATTGGAGTTCCCAGCAGAGTCGCCACCTATCGACGTCGGGATTTTTATTTGTCCCTTTCTGTTCTTATCTTTTGGTGTTCTCATGTAAGATGAGATTTGTTTAAAAAAACAAGTTTGAAAAGGTTCGACATGTATATGTCGACGATTTGACTGTAAGAGTCTTCAGTTAGTATTTTTAAATGGTTGCACCAACTCAACCGAGAAAAGGTTTTCACAAAGACCTAGCGATATGACACTATTTAACTGGTCTGCAAAACAAAAATTCATTAGGGTCCTGGAGCTTGATTAAGTGGAGGGAAGGTGTAAGGCACCCCCCGACTTCCGTGATAACACGGTTACTGCCACTTTTCATTTTAAACTTTTATCTGCTTGTATGTATGTGTAGGTCTTTGTGAAGTTGTTTGGAAGTAGTGATATACCTCGTTCACACCTATATACAAAGGGTTTGACTTTTGTATAAAAGTTCAATTTTAATGAGATATTGCAGTGATGTTTTGTAAAATATGTTTTTCAAACCCTTGTGCTCAATAGTAATTGAGGCCTTGATACTTCCATTTTCTTATGTGTTCAGCTTGATTGATTTTATATTTTTGAGATGCGAAACATCTTCGAGAAAATAAGATACATAGCAGCGCCGAACTCCTTGGGGGCATGAGAGCCATATAAGGAGATTCAGACACCATGAATAATTTACAAGTTGGCTGCAGATGAAAATGTCCATCATGGGAACCGAATCTAGATTCAAAGACTGAATATGTGATCCCATGATTCCTAGGCTCACATGATAAAGAAATATGTACAACGCTAAAACAAGAACTATATTTGAATAAATCTAAACTATTTCAGCTTCATTGGTTCCAGTTTAATGACTATGAACCGGTTAAAGTGTGAAATTGCCAGATTGAGACAAATCTACCCCATAGCAAAAGCTAGAAAATGAATTAGATTTGAGTAAATCTAAGCATTCCAGGTTCAGCGGTTCGAGTTTAGTCACCATGAACCAGTTAAAAGTGAGAAATAGCCAGATTTAGGCAAACATAACCCGCAGGCTAAATAACAATTATATATATAAAAAAGCTATATATATATATATATATATATATATATATATATACGATCAACTATCACGAAGTAAACTCCAGGTAGGACTTGAAGTGTGTGTTTGTGTGTATATATATATATATATATATGAAATAAGTAAATGGCCACAGAGTGAACTCCAGGCCAGACAAAAATTTATATATATATATATATATAGAAGCGGTAAATGGCCACGTAGTGATCTCCAAACTGACTGAAATGTAAATATATATATATATATATATATATATATATATATATATATATATATATATATATATATATATATATAAAAGTCATGTATATAGGATGTATATCCGTGCTCAATCAAACAGAGTTTAATAACAAGAAATATATATAAGTATTTATATACATATAAAAGCGGTAAACGCTCTGGATGTACATCCAGGCTCAATCAAACAGAGTTTGATGGAAAAAGATATATATATATATATAAGTATTTATATATATAAAAGTAGTAAATGCTTCGAATATTATATTCGTACGACGACACAATCATTGGTGGACCCCACAACGGAAGTATTGTCGGAGTTAGAAAATGACAGAAATACCTTTTAATAAAAATAACGGCGAAAGTTTTACCGTTAGACTGTTGAAATATCAAGTGGTAAAAGTATAGTAATACGTGTGGTTGCATAGTATCACACGACATTGTACAATATCTTTGATTATTGATGCTTACGTGAGAAGCCACTTAGTTTTATTCAATTATTGCCACAGTAATTGCTGCATAGTATCTCTCATATTATTGATTCAATTATTGTCATAGTATTATCTGCACAATATTTTATATTATTAAATCAATAATTGAGACGAAAAAGTTATTCATATTGTTATTTGCATTATTGACAATGTCTAGAAAGTTCTGTCAAGGAAAGGGGTTTGGTCACCTAATTGCACGTCAATAGGGAGAAATTCTTATCGCAAAGCCCCCTATTTCTTAGGAATGATCTGGTTGTTAATATTGTAAGTTATAATATTAATGATGAATAAGTTCGTGTTGATTAAAGATACGAATAATATTGATGAGTGAAAGATGTTGTTCATTTATTTTTCTTTAATTCTTCCGTGACCCAATTACCCTCAGAAGAGGTAATTATGTGATTGGCTGGTTTTGTTATAAATTACCAAACCGACAATTAATCGGATAAATGAGCAATTAATTGCTATTGGTTCACATGCAAATTACTGTAGGTTCACATATATGGAACTATTGATTCACATGCATGTACTATTAGAGGAGGTGGTGCAAGATTGATAATACTTCAAGGACTGAATTAAAAATGGAGGTAAAGATGAAGGTACTATACTGTAATAATTCGAGCCCTTAAATGTGCAGTTATCGAAACTATGTTTTTGTAACAACCAGGAAATTCGAATTGTCCAGAATTTAAGTTTAAAGAATTAGTTATTAATAAAATGAATTTTTATTAATAATATTTTGTGCTATGTGTTTATTAATCGTTCTAGAACCTAGGATGATTATAAGTCGGGAGGATTCTGGCTACAAGCTAGAATGAACAAGTAAGAATTTTGAAGATGAAAATAAAAATTTTCCGGGAACAAAAATATTTCTGGGGAAAAAGACGAAATAGGCACTATTCACCTGACGAAACCTAAGGGTTAGGGTTTGAATAATCTAAGCTTTTTTGGGAGTTCGGTATGTCAAAATGACATTTTGTCGAAAGATTTGACAATAATATGTCGTGAAAAGTTAAGGAAGTCGATAAAATTTTTTCTACAAAAACGTGCAGAAATCGGACGAAATAAAAATGATGAAAAGTATTGTTATGTACTTTTCACTCGTTTAACTACGTTAGGGGAAAACGTGAAAGAAAATGCTTAACACCAAAAAGTGATTTTTAGATTTTTGGAAATTCGAATAATACGTAAAATTTAATCGATAAAGGAAAGACGAAATATCCAAAATATTTGGATTTCGAGAATCGCAGTTTTTAAAACTATCGGACGAAACCCGAAAGAAGGAATCACGAAGCTTCCAAGGGAAGCTACGTGAATAGTAAGGAGGTGTGAATAGTAAGGAGGTTGGGGGAAAATGACTAAAATACCCCTAGTTTAGAAATTCTATGAATAGGAAGCTTATTTCATTTATTTGGGATTTTAAAAATCTTACACCTTGGAGAGAGAGAGAGAGAGAGTTTGGATGAAAAGAGAAGAAAGAAGAGAATGAGTGTGGATGATCGGATCGAAGGTGAGCGTGAAATAAAAAAAGGTTGCAAATCGCCGACTTTGTCTAGCTGAAGAAAAATAAAGAAAAGAGGTAACCTAAAACCTAGTCGAATTTAATTTCTATTTAAGTCCATTATGTTAATAACATAACTTAATAGGAATAAGAAGTAAATGATGTTATTAATTATTTCATATGGTTGAAATCGTAAGAAAATGAAGTAATAAGAATTAGAAGTTTATTTTATAAATTTCTTAAGGAAGTATACGATTCGTAATGAATTAGAACGATCCGAGTGGATTATATGAATGAGTAGGTGAAATAAGTAAGGAATGGTGTTCTATAACATCAAATTCCAATAAAAAGTAAAATCATAATTAAAATATCGATTAAAAATGAAGAACGAACGAAGAACAAGAAGAACATGCGAAGAACACGAAGAACGTTGTTGATGGACAAGTTTAAAACCATCGTAGGATAGTTGTTGTTGATGGAAAAGTTTAAAACCATCACATATAAGTTAGATGCTTATTGCTTGGTTAGGAACGATAGAAATGTTCATGAAGAACGGATTAAAACGTAGCTATAACGAAGTTATGGCGAAAATTCGTAAAAGATGAACGAGAATTAGAAAGTTAGTAAATGAACCCGAACGTGTATGGTTTTATAAGAATGTAAGGGAACATAGAAAATATGAGCGTGGACTCAAAAATGAACGAATTCCGAGTTCGGATGACCGAATTACGGATGAACAAACGAAAAGTGTTAAAAACATAAAACGAACGAAGGGGGAAGATTAAGCCAATCGAATGGCATGTTAACGGATTCAGAACGAAGATCTATCCGAGGGGTATTGAAGTATATAAGATAAGGAAGAGAATGACTTTGGAATGATCTCGTTCCGAGTTATAACGAATAAGTTATCAAAGCGGGAAGTAAGCGTCTAAAATTGGATATAACACTTAGAGAAATTGTGACACCCCCAAATTCGGTACTTCCATTTCCACAAGATTTGGTGTTCACTATACAAACATCATCTATCTATATACCCATAAATAAATTGCAAAACATGCAATATATAGAAATAATAATAAAATCTCTCCCTTTATGGGGTTAGATCAACTAAATAATAATAAATCTCAGGTTACTCTAACCTTAAAACATCTGTGCGGAAAACATAAACATATAAGTCTTAGTAACATCAACTCTAATTACATCGCATAACTACATTAATAAAACAGTCTTCATTACTTGCTAAGCTTGCCTTTGCCCTTATTAGTGGAAGGTTCGTCTGCTCTTTCGTTCTTAACTGCAATGTTATTATTACGCAAGAGTGAGCACGATTCCCCACAAGTATAACAATATAACAATGAATAATAACATGCGAGAGAAATAATAATTTCTGACATAAAGCTCAACTTTTGAATCAAGAATGTATACCAAGAATCAAAACAAATTCTGAAGGTCATAAGACCTTGAACTATGTCCTAGGTTGTCAAGTGTTATTACTTGAAACCTTTAACAGTCATAAGACTATGGACTCTTCTTCTCGCATTACTTAGGGGATCAGCCCTTAGTACCATCTTGTGTAACAATATCTTAACGCTAAAGCGTAAATAATCCCCTATACAGGGTTGTTCATCTCAGTTTTGACATTCGAGTCCGCACCAAAGGAAGTTTGGTTTGGATAATTCATCAAGGGGTTCTAAAATTTAGAACGCTAATCAACTATGAACTAGTCGAATCAATAAGGGTTTGCTAGTCTAATAAGGTTTAATAGTGAATGAATATTTAACTTGAATAACATCTAAAAAGGTATATAATAGAATAATTATTGTATAACAACATCATGCTTGATGATTAATAAGCTTTAATATATAAGACAGGCTTGATAAATAATAATGAGAACTTGCTCATTATCGAAAGATTAATTAATCAACTTATATAACAATAACAAGTAGGATTAGGAAACTTGCTCAACGAAAGTTTACGGTAAGAAACCTGCTCAACGTAAATGTAGAGTTAGAAAACTTGCTCAATGTAACAAGATAAAGTTTAAAAACTTGCCTCGTGTGTAGATTACACTTAAACAAACTCGTTCTTTGAATTAAATCCTATATACCAATTACGTTCACAATACCAGTCAATAACAATGTACTAACATCATAACTTTACTTTTTGTTTAACTCGAATTCGTGACTATACTTAGTCAATTATTACACTTAGTGTAAAATTAAGACTTCACGAAAAAATAAACTAATTATGCATTCGATCATTCAATTCACACGTAATTGTGTTATGGACATGTTAAGAATTTATTTTAACATCTCATTATAGTTCTAACAAGTCATTATAATCATTAGACTAAGTTGCTATCACATTTCCATACTTGTACACTTTTAAAAACTCATTTCTGACCATTCTGCTAAGTAAGTGGTATTTCATTTCACTTTTATACTATGTCTTGGTCTTTGCACAAGGCATGGCTATGCAACTCGCTCATACATACATGGCGCTGTGCAACTTATTATGAAGCATGGGCATCGATGGGGTTATATTATGACCTGGACATCGATTACGAGTTGGCGTGCGATGCGACACTCCTCGCATTTGATTCCCAGATTCAAGAAGAACACATGTTCAAATAATTAAACACTACATGATCATTAATTCCCAAATTAAACATACCCACATGTTATAATTCATATATAATCAATACCCAACGTTTATAGAGTGATTTTAACCCATTAAAACACATAATCACAGAATTAAATCATGCAAATTGTACTGTTCTTGATGTTCTTGAAGTTTTGAACATAAATCCTAAAATTCAACGCCATAGATTCGTTATAAGACCAAATCCACCCATTCAACTTTCATTTAGTTCATTTTAGCATGCATAATCACATATTAGTGGAAATTTTGTAAAATAATTTATATTTGACATATAAAAATCACGTATAAGGCCATATGGCCATATAACATACTCTGAAATCTTTTACTGTATAATTTCATGAAACTGAAGATATGGAAACCCATATAATATACAATAAACATGTTATGCTACTCGAATTACTACATATATTCCTACAACAACACCATTTTCCAATTACAGAGACTTAACAGAAAACTTAAGCCATATTCATGAAAACTTAAAAGACGTAAAATATATAACTTGGGTTAAAGAGATTACCCAAGCGTAGATTAATATACTAGGAAGTGAATTCCTCCTCCACAAAACTCTGAATTCTCAACTCTCTCTTTGTATCTTTCTCTGAAACTCTCTTTGACACTTTCTAGACTTAGGAAAATTAATGAAGAAAAGGAAGGGGAAAGCTTATAATAAAGAAGACGTCTGACGAGTTGTGGTCAGTTACCCAGTCATTGGTAACTGCCCTCAACTCCCTCTAAGGCCATGTTTGGCTAGTTAGAATAGGTTTTAAAAATCATTTTATTTAATAAAGCTTTATTATATAGTTTAAGTAATGTCACATTCCTTTATAAAATAAATCAATATCTTATTTAATTTACTTTAAATAAAATATAATGATTTCTCAATAATGCACAGTCACATAATTAAATTTTCTCATTTAATAATAATATCAATTATTAAATCTCTAATTAATAATTAAATTAATTAAAATAACAAAGGCTTATTAAATATTTCTTTTAATTCAATAAGCTCACATAAATACGTACATCGAATAATAAAATTCTCTACATCAATTTAATAAATATAACACATATAATTAAATTAATCTATCACAACTTCATCAATTAATTAATTAATCTAATAATTAATTCATTGAAAAATATTTTTTCAATCTAATAAATATTTAAATTAAATTACAAAATTACGGTTGTCACATCTTTCCCCTCTTAAAAGGATTCTGTCCCAGAATCATAATTAAAACAATTCGTCCCGTTATATTCTCCCCCCCCCCTTACAAAGATTCTGTCCCCAAAATCGCATATAACAATCTAAGTAACTAAATGAGGATAATTCTTCATCATATTCTCTTCGAGTTCCCACGTAGCTTCTTCAGCGTTGTGGTTCCTCCAAATTACCTTAACAGAAGGTATTACTTTATTTCTCAGAACTTGTTCTTTTCGGTCAACAATTTGAACAGGAATTTCTTTGTAAGACAAGTCTTTGTCAAAATGTAGGGGTTCATATTCAATCACGTGCTTGTAATCGGGTTTGTAGGGTTGAAGGACTGAGACATGGAAAACGTTGTGGACATTCTCTAGAGCTGGAGGTAAGGCTACCTCATAAGCAACTTCTCCGACCCTTCGTAGAACTTCAAAGGGTCCAATGAATCTTGGGCTTAATTTCCCTTTCTTACCAAATCTGATCTTTCCCTTCCAAGGAGAGACCTTTAGAAACACATAGCTACCCGGCTCGAAATCGACATTCTTGGGGTGTGGATCGGCATATTTCTTCTGTCTATGTTGAGCTGCTGTCAATCTTGCTCGAATCACTTTGACTATCTCTGCTGTTTGTTGTACCAATTTCGGGCCTAGTAGTTGTCTTTCGCCAACTTCATCCCAATATAGTGGAGTTCTGCACTTTCTGCTGTATAACGCTTCATAAGGCGACATTCCAATACTAGTGTGGTAACTGTTGTTGTAACCGAACTCTACAAGCGGTAAATGGTCATCCCAATTTCCTTTAAAATCCATTATACAAGCTCTTAACATATCTTCCAATGTCTGAATTGTTCTTTCACTCATCCATCCATGCGAGGGTGATATGATGTGCTCATTACAATCGTGTACCCATGCATTCCTCGTAGACGTTTCCGGATGTTCGACGTAAAACGCGGATCTCTATCAGAAAAAATTGACATCGGAACTCCGTGCCTTGAAACAATCTCTTTCACATATAACCTTGCCAACTGATCTAGGTTGAATCTGATTCTGATCGGAAGGAAGTGTCCGGATTTCGTCAATCGATCAACAATAACCCATACTGCGTCGTAGCCTTTCAGAGTCGTCGGTAGGCCAACCACGAAATCCATCGTAATATATTCCCATTTCCATTCTGGAATCTCTAAAGGTTGTAGCAACCCACTCGGTCTTTGATGTTCTTCTTTCACTTTCTGACATGTTAGGTACTTGGCAACACACTCTGCAACCTCTCGTTTCAAATTTGGCCACCAAAAGTGTTGTCGAAGATCTTGGTACATCTTGGTGCTACCAAGGTGAATCGAATATCTTGAGTTGTGAGCCTCGCTCAAAATTTCTTCCTTAATCTCTGGTTCTGGCGGTACCCAAATTCTGCTCTCAAATCTTAGTTGTCCCTCACTGTCTATTTTGAATCTCGGTTTAGTCCCTTCAGATATCTTCTTCTTCACTTTCTCACATTCTTCGTCCTGAAGTTGAGCCTCCTTAACTTTATCCAGTAAGGTTGTACCAGCTTGCATCTAAAATAGCTTCTCGTCAATTTCCATAGGATACTTCACTTCCAATTCCAGCTTTTCCATCGCTAAAATTAGCTCCTCCTGAGCGGTCAACATAATCAATTTCTCCCGACCTTTTCTACTTAGGGCGTCGGCCACCACACTTGCCTTACTCGGATGGTATAGAATCTCACAATCGTAGTCCTTAATTAACTCCAACCACCTTCTTTGACGCATGTTAAACTCTTTCTATGTAAAAATATATTTCAGACTCTTGTGATCTGTATATATTTCACACTTCTCCCCATAGAGATAGTGCCTCCAGATTTTCAAAGCAAAAACCACTGCAGCTAACTCCAAGTCATGGGTGGATACCCTTCTCATAATCTTTCGGGTTATGTCATGACGTATAACATGATGACTCTACCATTCTGCATAAGCACACAACCAAGTCCTTCATGCGATGCATCACTATAAACCATAAAATTTCCTGTATCATCTAGAAGAGATAACACAGGTGCTGAACTCAACCTCCTCTTTAATTCTTGAAAGCTTTCCTCACACTTCTCCGTCCAAACAAATTTCACCAATTTCCTAGTCAAATTAAATCAATGAGTTGCGATCTTGGAAAAATCTGAATAAATCTTCCGTAATAACCCACTAATCCAAGAAAACTTCTTACTTTAACGGTGTGTCTTGGTGATCCCAATTAATCACGACTTGACTTTGGAGGATCCACCAAAATTCATCTCTCTATCAATCACATGTCAAAGAAATTGTACTCTTTTTCAATCCGAATTCACATTTCAAAACTTAGCATACAACTTCTCTCTTCTCAATGTCTCTAATGTCAACCTCAAATGCTCTTGATTGTTTCTTCCTTGGTTTTTAAATATACCAAAATGTCATCTATAAATACCATTACTGAATTTGTCCAAAATAGCTTGAACACTCCATTCATTAAGCCCATAAATCTTTGCAGGAGCATTCGTTAGACCAAATGACATTACCAAAAATTCAGTAGTACCGTATCATTTTCTAAACACTGTCTTCGATACATCCTCTGGTCTCACCTTGATTGATGATAACCACTTCTCAAATCTATCTTTGAAAAATATTTTGCTCCCTTTAACTGATCGAAAAAAGTCGCCGATTCGCGGTAATGGATACCTATTCTTAATCGTGACCTTATTCGGTTCTCTCTGTAGTCTATCTTGAGTCGCATTGTTCCATCTTTCTTCTTCACAAATAAAACCGGCGATCCCCACGGTGATACGCTTGGTTGAATATACTTCTTGTCCAGTAATTCTTGTAGTTGGACCATAAGTTCTTTCATCTCTATCGGTGCCATTCGGTACGGTGCCTTCAATATTGGGGCCGTTCCTGGAACCAAATCGATCACAAATTCAACTGCTCTGTCTGGAGGAAGTCCCGACAAATCATCTAGAAATATGTCTGCGAAATCTCTCACTACCAAAATCTCATCTATTTTCGGATTCTCTTTACGACTATCGACTATGTAAGCTAGATATCCTACACAGCCCTGCCTTAATAATCTTTTGGCTTGCATCATCGTCAGACAACTCGCTTGTCTAGGCGACTTGCTACCATAAAACACAACCTTTGACGGAGTCATAAGGTTAATACACTTCTTTTGGCAGTCAATTACCGCCCCATAATTGGATAACCAATCCATACCCAAAATAATATCAAATTCTCCAAGTCGAATAGGGATAAGATCTACGTTCATGATATTACCCTTAATATCTACTCTACAGTTCTTGTGCACATACTTAACAGGGATAATTTCTCTATTTGCAATTTCTATGTTCATGGGGTATTCTAACTCGTCCTTAAACAATTCTAAGTTCTTAGCGAAGTCATCGGATATAAATGAGCAAGTAGCACCCGAATCAAATAACACATAAGCATTAAATTTATTGATCGGAATGATACCTGACACCACATCGCGAGACTGTACTGCGTCTTGCACTGTCATGTTGAACATTCTGGCTGTTGGTCAATTGGTTGCGGTTGGTCCTACAATAGTTAGAGTGCTTCCACCAGTATTTCCTCTGTTTCCTCCTGAACTCGTCCCTCCCGATCCCTTCTTAGGACAATCTCTTGCAAGATGGTCCTTTGATCCACATGTGAAGCATGCACCCTTCTTTGGGTTCGGACAGTTTGGTGTTTTGTGGCCTTCCTGACCACAATTGTAGCACACTCGCTTCCCCTTCAGACAAACTCCCAAATGCATTTTTCCGCAGGTTGGGCACGGTTCAATCTTCTTCTTCTGCCCTCCCTGTTGACTTTCAGCCGACGAACTATCAGACCACTTCCTCTTCTGACTGTGATTACCCCTAGTGCTACCCCCACCAGTCTTGTTATTACCATCCTTCTCACTCTTCTACTTCTTCTGCTCCTGATTATACTTTGTTACTGCATCACTTCCACCCTCAGCAAGTATGGCCTTCTCTAACACTCCAACAAAAGTGTTCAATTGGAACATTGACACTTTGCTATACAACCAGGGCATCAGTCCCTACTCAAATCATCTCGCCTTCCTTTCATCGGTATGTACTTGGTACGTGGCGAACCTAGCCAACTCATTGATCCTTGCCGCATAATCATCTACTAACATATTCCCTTGTTTTAACTCTAGAAACTGAACCTCCATCTGATTTTGTGAACTAGCCGGGAAATACATCTCGAAAAACATCTCTTTGAATCTCTCCCAGGATATTACACCTTCACCTCCTCTCACTTTGTTTGCCTGCCACTAATAGCTGGCTTCAGACTTCAGCATAAACATTGCATATGCGGCTTTCTGGTCTTCCCTTACTTTAGCAACATCAAACACCTTCTCCATTTCCATAACCCAGGTCTGAGCCTCGATTGGGTTTATGGAACCCTTAAACTCTGGCGGTCCCACTACCTTGAAGTCCTTAAACGAAGTATTTAGTGGAGCTTGGGGTTGATTATTAAGTACTCCAGCTAAAAGGTTTACCAATTGCTGAACGAAGTTAGCATTAGCGTCGTTGTTATTGTTTGTTGACCCTTCTTGGGCTTGTTGACGATTTTGTCTTCTAGGCGGCATATTTCTGTTAAGAATATATGCTTATTAGATCTTTACTCAATCTCTAAAACATTTAAGACTTAACATAACATTTAATCATAACTCACTTAACACATTACTTCAAATAAACTATGACATTTCATTTAATTCAAAAGTCTTTACATCATAAGATAGCATCACTGCTATTTACATCAACTATCCCGAGATAAAGAATCTACAGGATTTAAAACATCACAATATTCCTTTATTTATGAACATATCGGAATTTACATCATTAACTATCAAATAGTTTTCACATATTTAAACTAATACTATCACTGTCTGTTAAGGCGCTGGATGGCCTTGCTACGTTCCTCCTCCATGATGCGGCACATCGTTCTGCGGTCTACCATATATGATGGTAGATCCTCAAACTGGATTGGATACTTCCTGACTCGATCTTGGACCGCATCCATTGCATTTTGTAGTGTAGAGTACGTCTCCTCAAGTTTAGCCTTCTTCCATGCGGCGATCATCTTCTTCGCACGATCGAGACGACGTGACTCTCGTACCCAGCCCTCCTCTGCTATGGCAAGCCTCTCTGAGCTCTCCTTCAGATCATTCTTTAACTTCTCTATTTCTGCAGACTTATCCTCGGTCTGACCCTTCTCGTGAACCAGATCCTACTCCATGTTTCCTAAACGTGTGTGAAGAGTCACAATCTCTCTATCCCTCTGCTCAATAGTAATCTACTAACTAACCGCCTGCTCAGTCAGATCCCGAACAGTATCCTGCAACTCAACGTTACGATCATAGAGTGCATCATACATCTCTGCATCAATGGAGTTTGGTGGGAACTCCTCTTCTTCCTCTTCCTCAGGATCCTCCTCTGGATCTGCTCCTACCATGCTCCTCTGACCAAGAATAACAGGATGATAAGCGGAGATGGCTCTCTCTCTGTACAAAATTGCCCCCGACGACATAAATGTCTCGGGTCTCCTCCTCTATAGGTAATCGGGGTTCCTCCTCCTCAGCTCGGCTAGCTCATCCAGCATCCGACATCCTGAAAACAAAATTTTAAGTTTTAGTTACTAATCCGTGCTAGCAAACACATAGATTAAGACATAAGCACATAAAGTCTTTTATTATCTTCAATGAATTTAGAAATTCATTTCGTAGAACTCGGTAAGAGTTTACCACCACTATGTTCTCGATCTCCTACAAGGCTACTACCTAAGGTTGTTCCCCCACCTAAGGTTCATAACCTATAGCTTTGATACCAACCTGTGATACCCCCAAATCCGGTACTTCCATTTTCACAGGATTTGATGTTCACTGTACAAACATCATCTATCTATCTACCCATAAATAAATTGCAAACCATACAATATATAGAAATAATAATAAAATCTCTCCCCTTATGGGGTTACATCAACTGAATAATAATAAATCCCAGGTTACTCTAACCTTAAAACATCTGTGCGGAAAACATAAACAAATAAGTCTTAGTAACATCAAACAGTCTTCATTACTTGCTAAGCTTGCCTTTGCCCTTACTAGTGGAAGGTTCGTCTGCTCTTTTGTTCTTAACTGCAATGTTATTATTACGCAAGAGTGAGCACGATTGCCCACAAGTATAACAATATAACAATGAATAATAACATATGAGAGAAATAATAACTTCTGACATAAAGCTCAACTTTTGAATCATGAATGTATAACAAGAATCAAAAGAAATTCTGAGGGTCATAAGACCTTGAACTATGTCCTAGGTTGTCAAGTGTTATTGCTTGAAACCTTTAACATTCATAAGACTATGGACTCTTCTTCTCGTACTTAGGGGGATCAGCCCTTCGTACCATACTGTGCACAATATCTTAACCCTAAAGCGTAAATAATCCCCTATACAGGGTTTTTCATCTCAGTTTTGACATTCGAGTCCGCACTAAAGGAAGCTTTGTTTGGATAATTCATCAAGGGGTTCTGAAATTTAGAACGCTAATCAACTATGGACTAGTCGAATCAATAAGGGTTCGCTAGTCTAACAAGGTTTAATAGTGAATGAATATTTAACTTGAATAACATCTTAAAAGGTATACAATAGAATAATTATTGTATAACAACATCATGCTTGAAGATTAATAAGCTTTAATATATAAGACAGGCTTGATCAATAATAATGAGAACTTTCTCAATATCGAAAGTTGAATTAATCAAATTATATAACAATAACAAGTAGGATTAGGAAACTTGCTCAATGAAAGTTTAGGGTAAGAAACTTGCGGCGCTGCGGTGCCACGTTTATACTATGTCTGACCATTCTGCTAAGTGGCGCCAAGCACTTTCGCTTATACTATGTCTTGGCGCTGTCATGTCGTGGCGCCATGACTTCGGTACATGACGTTGTGGCGGCTGCACATGCAGGGCATCCTCGCTGGGGTTGGCCACATGGGACACAGGACATCGATTCTGGAGTTGGCCAGCATGACGACACTCCGCAATTTGATTCCCATTCATGAAGAACACGTAGTTCAAATAATTAAACACTACATGATCATTAATTCCCCAAATTAAACATACCCACATGTTAGAATTCATATATAATCAATACCCAACGTTTATAGAGTGATTTTAACCCATTAAAACACATAATCACAGAGTTAAAGCATGCAAATTGTACTGTTCTTGATGTTCTTGAAGTTTTGAACATAAATCCTAAAATTCAACGCCATAGATTCATTATAAGACCAAATCCACCCATTCAACTTTCATTTAGTTCGTTTTAGCATGCATAATCACATATTAGTTGAAATTTTGTAAAATAATTTATATTTGACATATAAAAATCACGTATAAGGCCATATGGCCATATAACATACTCTGAAATCTTTTACTGTATAATTTCATGAAACTGAAGATATGGAAACCCATATAATATACAATAAACATGTTATGCTACTCGAATTACTACATATATTCCTACAACAACACCATTTTCCAATTACAGAGACTTAACAGAAAACTTAAGCCATATTCATGAAAACTTAAAAGACGTAAAATATACAAATTGGGTTGAAGAGATTACCCAAGCATAGATTAATATACTAGGAAGTGAATTCCTCCTCCACAAAACTCTGAATTCTCAACTCTCTCTTTGTATCTTTCTCTGAAACTCTCTCTGACACTTTCTAGACTTAGGAATATTAATGAAGAAAAGGAAGGGGAAAGCGTATAATAAAGAAGACGTCTGACGAGTTGTGGTCAGTTACCCAGTCATGAGTAACTGCCCTCAACTCCCTCTAAGGCCATGTTTGGCTAGTTAGAATAGGTTTTAAAAATTATTTAATTTAATAAAGCTTTATTATATAGTTTAAGTAATGTCACATTCCTTTATAAAATAAATCAATATCTTATTTAAATTACTTAAATAAAATATAATGATTTCTCAATAATGCACATAGTCACATAATTAAATTTTCTCATTTAATAATAATATCAATTATTAAATCTCTAATTAATAATTAAATTAATTAAAATAACAAAGGCTTATTAAATATTTCTTTTAATTCAATAAGCTCACATAAATACGTACATCGAATAATAAAATTCTTCACATCAATTTAATAAATATAACACATATAATTAAATTAATCTATCACAACTTCATAAATTAATTAATTAATCTAATAATTAATTCATCGAAAAATATTTATTCAATCCAATAAATATTTAAATTAAATTACAAAATTACGGTTGTCACAAAAATTTTCTAGGGCTAGGGCTTGGCCATGCATGCCACCATTCCATGTAAGGTGGCGCCGCAGCGAGCCTGAGAAGTCGGAGTTCTGCATTACAAACTAAATACCGCATCGCGAGAGATAAAGAAGAGAGAGTGAAAGTTGCAGTGGCGAGGCGAGGAAAAAAGCCAGTGATGAGATTTTAAGTACTCAATTATTGGGGGGGATGTGCAAGAAAGAAATATGATCATATAGTTCTTCAAACGTGATGCATAATCAAGTGAATGAATAGATTAAACGAGATTAAAAGAATATGAACGCAGGTTACGGAATTGATATCCGGGGACCGTAGTCGCGATAAATGAGCGTGAGGGATTGCTATAATTGTGATTCCTTAGACGTTGAGTGACGAGAGTAACATATAACATTTCGATGTTATGATATGGTAGTGATAGATAAGTGTAAAGCGTATAGACGCTGTGAACACAATGTATTTGTGTTGAATGACCGGTCTTAGCATATCGCGAACCGTATGGCTTCGACATTAAAGAAGAATAACTAATGGTATTAAGAAAGCCGCAGCAAACGGTAAGAAGATTAACAGAAGTCGAATGTGAGTCGGGTGAGAATGTTAGAATAAAATGTAAGCGTTGAACACTTTAACCGACGTGAAGGTTGAGTGTATGCAAATATTAAATGGGCTGAACCTACACCCCGTGTATAGTTTGACCGTATGATAATGAAGACCAATGATTAAACAATGAACGGTAAAGAAGTTGAATTAAAGACAACAATGTTTAACGTAACGAAGTCGAGTTAATGATTAATTGGAATGATCGCTCTGAGTATACAAAATAATGTATGACTTAGACGATAAAGAGTGAATCCTGAGGTGTGGCATTTAGTTGCCAGGAAGCCATAAGGAATGAGAAATTGACTTAACGAAGATTAGAGTTTAATAGTTTGGATAAGTCAAGATAAGTTAGGTTGTGGTGCAATCGTAACCTTTGATGGTTGACATATGGGAGTTGGGCTAAATAATTCCTTTAAAGAGCGAAGGTATATACAAAACTGGCAACCAATTTAACTCAATGTGATGGCAGTGTAGACGAGACGGGAACTTGTTTGTTGGTTGTTTGCGAGAAACCACTCAGAGTACCATATGGACTACTAGCATAGAAGCGATGTGTGTTGAGTCCTAGAGAAGTTATAAGAAGAAGATAAGAATGTAAAACATCAAAGATGATGAATGTATAAGTAAGACATCTCCGTATGTCATGAAGCCGTAGAACGGTAATGAAAGTTGTCGCGTAAACTTTGGTTCCAAGAACGCAAACTCTAAGAAGTAAAGTTATGTAAACCAATGCGTAAATCAGTATACATGACTAATTGGTGTACATATTTTTCCTTATGTGTTATTAGGACTGGAATGAGCAGTTCAACGTAAGCTGTAGCTATGCGTATGGCAAGTTTCCTAACTTCATTCATATTTTAAATGAATGTTAGTTTCTTAAACTTCTAAGTAGTTGAACTTGAGAAGTTCTGTCTATGTGCGAATGTGCGATATTTGTGCAAGGTGGTAGAACATATGAGGCCTTGTACCATAATGTGAACACTTCGATGTTTCTATGAGATGAACTGTTTTGTGATTTAACTGTTCAATAAGAGAATGCTCTATTTATACATGATCCATTATTGTTAAGTCTGTGCTAATGATTCTAGCCAGACAGAATGTGTATGAAAAAGGTAGAAGAATGAAAGTATTTTTAAAATGAATGTAACTAATGTTTTAAAATGATAAGAATCAAGATTATTCCTATTATTCAAGCTGCTTCATAACCTTTGTTCGGTTATCAAAGTCTTAAAAGAATGTTTAAATTCTTGAAGTTGTTTGTTCAACTGCTATGACTTGCTGGACAATTGAATGCTCACACTTGCTTTAAATGAAAAACATTTTAAGCGAACGATGTTAGAAGAACTTAAGGATCCTGTAAAGATCAAGCTGACTGGTATCCAGATGCAGTGTCATTCTGTATGTGAATGAGCATGAAGATCAAGCGAAGACTTGTAATATAAAATAAGTTAAATGAACTTTAGATTAGTTTAATGAACTGTTATGTATCCTTAGTGGTGGATGAAAGTCAATTGTGTAAGATGTAAAGAATAATGTAATTATCATTATCTGCAATGAAAGGAGTAATAAGGTTTTAGAACCTGGGAATTTAGAATGTATGTGTTATATTTTAGTATATAATGATGTATGTTTGGATGAATGATGTACTCGTGACGTATGAAATCCGGGTGTGAAGGTAGACCATATTTTGGGGCGTTACAAGTTGGTATCAGAGCTGATAGGTTATAAATCTTAGGTAAGAGTACCTAAGACTATAATCGTAGAGAGAGGGATAAGAAGATCACCACGTGATCATAGTGAATTGTAGTAACAGATGAGCTGTTAAACGATGAATGATTTATAGTACTACGAAGTAGTACAGGAAGAAGAACTCTGATTGAGTTGTAAAGGATAGTATACGAATTAACAAAAATTCGTATTAAGTAAAGAGAAAATTAGAAGTTGTAAAATATCAATTGAGGACTCATGTGATAGCTGAGTTGTATGAACCTTTGTTATGGGCAGAGGTTTGTGCTTGGTGTAACAACTACTTAGCTTATTACAGTGATAATCATTGGAATTGGTCGCACTGTCAAGATGTATATGATGAGAAGGTGAATCTTTTCTTATGTATAAACTTGATAGGTAGAGAACTGTAAGGTTGGTACAAGTTCTTGAAACTCATACTAATGGTACGTTCGTGACTCATAATGATATGGTAGGTTTTTGAACTTCTCAGCGAATGGACGCTTATGGTCTGTCTGGGATAGTTCTTAAACTCATATTATTGTGGAAAGTTCCTAAACTCATAATGTGTGATAAGTTGATGGACTATACTAAGGTATATGGATGTTTAGACTGAAAATAAGTTATTTTCGGTAGGCTTAGTATTGAAGTTGCTAGAGAAGATTAAGTATTGTCGCAAGTAAGACAATGAAGGAAGATGGAGAATAGAATATTCTAAGTCATCTAGTTATGCTAGATTTCGAACTTTATTGCAATCGTGCTTATGTGTGCGCGTTTTGAAAATGAAAGAATTGGTTCAACTTTTGGAACCAATGAATTTTTAAAGAACTATTCTTGGTATGTCTATGCTAATTGTTTCGGCTAGACAGAAACTAATTTGAAAATGAATTTTCTATCATTCGTGCATTCAATGCAAGAATTTTAAAAGGATGGAGTTATTAATGGAATTGAACCTAGTGTTGGATGTGATCTTAGGATCAACAACCCGCTGTGGTATGATGTATAATGACAAAGTCACAAACTGACAAAGTCCTCAACATACCATGAAAAGTACGGTATCATGACTTCATAAAACGTTTTGATGAATTGAAAAAGAATTTAAAGAAGTAGTCGATGTCAATTGAGTTGACTAGACAAATGTTTCAAGTTGATATCCAATTTATTGATATGGTCTGAGCTATTTGACTTGGCTAAGATGAATAGTATGTCATGTTTAAAAGAAAATCGAGCTTTCTTTGAAGAAGTTGTGCCAATCCAAATTATTTTGGTGTGGAATCTAATGATTAAATCTAAGGGGAACACACCTCGAAATGGGGTTATACAATGGGTTGATCGCCTACGTATGAAAGATGTAGTTTACCTTCTTGGTGATTATAAACTGACCTTGGAAATAAAGGTTACGACATCATGCTTTTAAACCTAGTAAGAGTTCATGGTCAATTTGACCCCTCAGCAAAAGTATGAAATATTTTAAAGGAATTCTTATATTCCTCGTTGTTCATTCAACTTCATAATTCTTGTTAAAGTTATGAAGGTGAGGGAATGTTTGAAAGATAAGAACTCCTTTGAAGAGAAGTTCAGAAGAAGAGTAAGCTAAAATTTCGAGGACGAAATTCTGTGAAGAAGGGGTGAGTGTGATGACCCGGGTAAGGGTGTTATTTTAAGAAATTTCGAGGATGGAATTTTTATAAGTGGGGAAGAGTGTAACCACCCGGAAATTCGGATTGTCTAGAATTTAAGTTTAAAGAATTAGTTATTAATAAAATGAATTTTTATTAATAATATTTTGTGCTAGGTGTTTATTAATCGTTCTAGAACCTAGGATGATTATAAGTCGGGAGGATTCTGGCTACAAGCTAGACTGAACGAGTAAGAATTTTCAAGATGAAAATAAAATTTTTTTGGGAAAAAAAATATTTCTGGGGAAAAAGACGAAATATGCACTATTCACCCGACGAAACTTAAGGGTTGGGGTTTGAATAATCTAAGCCTTTTCGAGAGTTCGGTATGTCGAAATGATATTTTGTCGAAAGATTTGACGATAATATGTCGTGAAAAGTTAAGTAAGCCGATAAAAGTTTTTCTAGAAAAACGTGCAGAAATCGGATGAAATAAAAATGACGAAAAGTACTGTTATGTACTTTTCACTCGTTTAACTACGTTAGGGGAAAACGTGAAGGAGAATGCTTGACAGTAAAAAGTGTTTTTCAGTTTTTTGGAAATCCGAAGAATACGTAAAAGTTAATCTGTAAAGGAAAGACGGAATATCCAAAAATATTTGGATTCCGAGAATCACAGTTTTTAAATTTGTCGGACGAAACCAGAAAGACGCAACCACGAAGCTTCCAAGGGAAGCTACGTGAATAGTAAGGAGGTGGGAATACTAAGGATGTTGGGGGGTGAAATGACTAAAATACCCCTAGCTTGGAAATTCTATAAATAGGAAGCTTAATTCATTTATTTGGGATTTTGAAAATCCTCACTAGTATAAAGTACCAAATAGACAACACTTAAACCACAACGTTTTTATAAAAAATGGTGTGGTATTTTTTTTACAACATTTTTTAACAAAATGTTGTAGATATATATGAAAAAATGTTATCTATTTAAATGGACATATTTTGGTTTTAAACTAGATAACATTTTTTTTAAAACGTTATGTATGTAAAAAACACAGACCCAAAAAAGGCGAAAGTAATCTTTCACTTATTAACGCGAGAATAGAATTCAGTCTCTTGTACCCAAAAACACTAGCCTCTCTTCTCTCTCACTCCCTACCTCCACAACCAGCCATCGCCGCTGCTCACCCCTTGGTTTTGATTCAAATCCTTGAATCTGACATGGCCACCGACAGAAATGGCAAAGTTCAAAGCCCTAATGTTGTTGAGGGGAAAAAGAGGAAGAGAATCAAAGAGAAAGATGAAGTATCTAATATTGAGTTGGCTTCATGGGTGAAGGTTCAGTGGCGCCATTAGAGATTAGCAAATTGAAGAAAAAAATGAAATCTAGTGTTGAATCAGAAAATTTTGCGTCTTAGTCGAAGGCTTTGTCAAAGAAAGAAAAAGGGAAGGATTATTTGGGAAAAGATGCCCGTGAAGATCTAAACTTGGGAAGAACATGTTTGGTTCAGTTCGTGTTTGGTTTGATAATATCTCTTCTAAAGAGAGGCTCAGCGCCTTGGTTATGTTGCCCGCTCTGCCTTTAAGGTTCAATTCACTATCTCCTCTCATATTTTCTTCATATACATACAGACATATGTATGTATATATAACTATATAGAGTTTGAATCCAATAAAACTGCAATTTGATATATGTTTTCTTTTAAGTTTTGATGGGAAGAGCAATTACTTGAGATGCGTAGTAGTAGTACAAACTTATAACACCTTCCTCTCCGTTCTTGACCTTGGTTGTGCTCCGATTGCACGGCTCTGTGTCTCTGATCTCTACATTTATTTTTATCTCTCTATATTTTCTAATTTTCTTTGTCAAGTTTATTTTTCCAGAAAATACAATTTTGGGTTGCCCTTCTTAAAACTAATTGAAGTGTAATGGATTAAGAGCAGGTAGCTTGTCAGAGCTTGGTTCCATTAAAAAATGGCGGGGCTATTCTGGGTATTGATCTTAAGGTGATTATCACTATGGCCATTGTAATTTTTTTTTATGGTTTAGTGAAATTAATGCTCACATTTCACAAAGTGATGCAGTTCGGTTTAGTTATAGGCATTTTAATGAATTGATTTAATAGTTTTTGTGGGGATATTTAGAATAGAAGGTGAAGGTTCCTCCTCTTTGTGATTCAAGGGTCCAAACTATTGTTGTTGATGTCATGAAGCTCCCCAAAAACCAAATTAGGAGACTCTCTCCTTAGGTTAACAGAACTCATTCACAAAACTTGATCTTCATTGTTTAGTTATATGTTTATATTGGATTCATTTATAGCAGAAGAATTGTTCAACTTAAGTTTTATGGCATTTACCTTGTTTGTATTCATTCAGTACATTATCTTGTCTGTCTTTTTGTATTTATTTAAAAAAGAAGGTCCCATGAAGCCCATATAAGGTTTTCTGCTTATTTTTTCTTCCATCTTATTCTTGTAATGTGATGATGGTATAATGTTGGTTTTAGAGTACATTGCATTGTAGTAGTGTTACTTTGGAATAATGCATGATTGATCCTAAATTCCATGCATTTTCATATCTTTTATGAATGTTTACTATTCCCAATAATCTGCATGCTTTGAACTCAAGTTAATTGCTCCTATTATAGACCAAAAATAATTTCTACAACCAATATTTGATAATGGATATCAATCTAGTTATGTTTGTCTATAATAAGTGGGGATCTCAATTTAAGTCGAGTCTTGATTAATTAGAGTCAACTTCATTAGTACGATTTATATATTTTATGGAGTTATAGATAAAATAAATTGATTTAGTTTTGTACGAGTTATAATCTCTAATTTGAATTATAAAATTAAAGAGTTGTGATCCTTCATAATAAAGACTTTCATATTTTTATTTATTGTCTTAGATAACCGAGCTTATATGGATTTTGGATTTCCAGAAATTTTCATCTCTCGAGAGGTAACCAAGCTGAAATTATTTGACTTCCAATCATTTTGGTGTTATGTGTTTGTTATGAGATCGTGTCTGCTTTTTTGTTCTGATTATGAAGTTTGGGAAGGGATATAACAGTCTGCTCTATATTTTTAAGGTTATAAAGTGTGTATAATGTAGAAGTGTTTATACTATTATTTCAAATAATGATTTTATGTGGATGTTCTTGATTTCAATGGCTAACATACTTAACAGTTGGAGTAAGTTGTAAGGCAATTATTTTCCTGCCTTTTTATTAGAATACTTGTATGTGCGTGGTCATGAGTTTCTGTGTATAGAGCACATGATTGTGTGAGATCCTTGACTTATCTTGTGATGGTTTGAAAGTACTTGTTAAGTTAGCACCTGCACTATGTTCTATAAATTTGGGTCAGTGTTCTCTCCTCACATCTGTTGAAAATTTTTCTTTTCTAGTTGCATGCTTTTCTAACAAGGACAACTTTTTGCTTTTGTTGTAGATTTTTTAGAAGAACCCTACCACAATCAAGAACTACGGCATTTGGCCACGATACCAGAGTAGGACTGGATATCACAACATGTACAAGGAGTACCGTGACACCACTTTGAATGGTGTTATTGAGCAGATGTACACTGAGATGGCTTCTCGCCACAGAGTCCGCCAGCACTACATCCAGATCATTAAGATAGCTACCATCCATGCCAAGGTCTGCAAGAGGGAGAGCACCAAGCAGTTGCACAACTCCAAAATCAAGTTCCCATTGTTGTTTAAGAAGGTTAGGCCACCAACTAGAAAGCTGAAGACAACATACAAGGCATCTAGGCCCAACTTGTTTGTGTAATTCTTGTTGGAGTGGTTATGCAATTTTGTTGCTCAAGTGAAACATAACATTGTCATTTACTTGTTGTTGGATGTTTTTTTTAAATTTGATATTATGGTTTGGAAGTCTAGGATTGGACAAAATATTATCTTTTTATTGGATTTTGAGCACTGTTGTTCTATTCAAGTGTTGGAAGTTGCATTACTCTTTGTGCTCCTTTTAGCTATATATCATGGCATTAGCATATTACAGGTGCATTGGTAATGAAGGTGAACCACAACCTTTTTTTTCTTTTTTTTTAATCTACAACATTTTAAAGACGTTGTGTAAATGTGCCTAAACGTTGTCTGATATACTAAAAAACAACATTTTTATCCAAAAAACGTTCTAGAATCATACCTTCTACAATGTTTTTAAGCATCTGCTAATTTCTGAAAAACAAATCTACAACGTTTTTTTTCCTAAAAAACGTTGTGTAAGGGTGTCAAATAGATGACACCCTTAACCACGATGTTTTTCTGACATAAACCATAATATTTTTTCCGCGTTGTCTATTTACTATTTTGTAGTAGTGCCTATACCTTGGAGAGAGAGAGAGAGAGAGAGGGTTCAGATGAAGAGAGAAGAAGGAAGAGAATGAGTATGGATGATCGGATCGAAGGTGAGCATGAAATAGAAAAGCTTGCGAATCGCCGACTTTGTCTAGCGGAAGAAAAATAAAGAAGAGAGGTAACCTAAAACCTAGTCAAAATTAATTTCTCTTTAAGTCCTATATATTAATAACATTGTCGACGTCGGGATTTTTTGATGCCCCTTTTCGTTACTTGTTCTTTGGTGTTCAAAAAACAAGTGAAAAAGGTCCGACATGTGTAATGTCGACGATTGGACTTTAAAGAGTCGCCAATTGGTGTATTTAACTAGTTGCACCAACGCAACCGAAAAGGTTTGCACATTGGCCTAGTGATGTGACACTGTTAAACGGGTCTGTGAAACCGAGATTCATTAAGGGTTCGGGGGCTTGATTATGCGGAGGGAAGGTGTGAGGCACCCCCCGACATCCATGTTGCCACGGTGACCGCCACTTCTCAAAGAAACTATTATATGAATGTGTGTGTGTGGATCAATGTGAAATTATCTGGAAGTAGTGCTATGTCTCGTTGCACCTATATACATAGGGTTTGAATTTTTGTAGAAAATTCAGTTTTAAACAAGATATAGCAATGGATTTTTATGAAAAAAGGTTTTTCAAACCCTGTGCTCAATAGTAATTGAGGCCTTTGATACTTCCATTTTATTATTAAATGTTCGGCTTGTTTGCTTTTATTTTCGAGATGTGAGGCATCTGCGAAAAAATAATATATAGAAGTGCCGAACTCCTTATGGGCATGACAACCATCTAAGGGAATTTAGACACTGAAAATAATGTATAAGCTACTTACAGCTGGAAAAAGTCCATCACAGGAACCGAATCTAGATTCAGTAGACTGAATCTGTGACCACATGATTCCTAGGCTCACATGATACTACAATTTGTATGGAAAGCAGTAAGCAGTTATATATATATAAAAGCGGTAAACATATATATATATATATATATATGTGTGTGCATGATCAACCACCCCAAAACAACTCCATGGGTGACCAGAAATGTAAAGAAAGTAGTAAATGCTATCAACCGCCACGGAGTAAACTCCAGGCAGGACTTGAATGTAAATAAAGCTATAAAAGCTATCAACTGCCACGAAGTAAACTCCAGGCGCGAGATTTAAATGTAAATATATATATATATATATATATATATATATATATATATATATATATATATAAAAGCAGTAAATGCACCGGATGTAAAATCTAGGCTCATCGGATATGTACGACAACAATTATATATATATATAAGCCAATAAATGCTCCAGACCGAAGTCTAGGCTCAATCGAGGCATAACTAGATAATGTTAGTCCGTGTAAAAATATATACATATATAGATAAGAATATATATATATATATATAGATAGTAATGAAAACCACGGACCAAAGTCCGGGCAAACACACACACGCGACTCTCAATGTGTAGAATAGTGTGTGCAAATATGAATGAAAAGGCTTTATAGAGTATAAGAAGGCTTATAGTGGGCTGCCAATGCAGACTTCTATGACTCTATATGGACAAACACTTAGCTCCCGCAGGTAAATTTATAACTGTATGTGGGCTAACAAGTGTTTAAAAAGAGCAAGCACTCAATATGGGGTGTGTATAAAGCAAATTGAATTGGGCTTCCTCGCCTTTTTTCTTACAAATATGGCCAGCCCAAGCCTTATATATATAGAACTGATGGCCGTAGGTGTACACATGGCGGTAGTAATTACACTGCATGGTTGGTCTGGTGGGCCCCAAGGCATGGGTCCCGTCTATCTCAAGTCGTGAACTCGAGCACTATAATGTCTACTCGAACTTGCAGAACATCAATTCGAGCATCCGAACGAGGTATACAAGACCATCTTCGGAATACTTTTGTCGAGAGTTACGCAATGACATGGGATTTGCCCTTTTTGATTCCGGGATGTTGGGTCCATGACCGAAATAACATTTGTGGGTCTCCATCAGGCAGTCCGTTGAGCTATTTTTCGTAGTTTACGCTCGGAAGTTGAGATATGGTTCTTATAAGACTTCTTTTGAAGCAATATGAGTTGAAATGAGTGTATTTGATTTGAAGTGAAGTTGAGTCGGCAAAATAACCATTTTGCCCCTCCCGGGGTTATCTTCGGTTTTTGCACAGTTGTAGCGGGTTTTTCCCAGGGTTATCTCTGAGATCGTCATGTTATTGACTCTGAATGTGCTTAGGGTTATCTTTGAGGTTGGAATTGATGTTATGGTCCACCAGGATTACCTCTGAAGTGTGAAAAAGACATTTTTGCCCTCCTGCACAGTCAGTAACAAGAAAAGAAAATTTCGAGTGACTATAGATGCCCCTTTTTATCATGTTCATGCAATGCAATGGAATGGACATGATAAAGATTAGTAGACACTTGAAACATGACAATGTATTTTTAATGATGCAGATCGCAATGTAGTGAATGTGATGATGAATGTTTAAAATGTTTTTACAAATCACAATACGCAAATCGCACATCGCATTTCGCACTTCGCATCTCGCTTTTGGCCAATCACACTTCGTAACTCGCACATCGCTTTTTATATATCGCAAATCGCAAATCACAAATCTCAATGGAATGAATTTTTTGATGCATGTTTAAAATGTTTTCGCAAATCGCTTTACCTTTACAGATCATTGATGATGCCTATGATGGTGTTGACTCCAATGGTTTGGCATTTAATCGTTGACGCTTATTTGATGAAGATATGCTGAGATGTTTTCCACGTCTCTGATGGGGATGAAAATCTGAAATCACCAGACCTTCTCGATGTATACACTGGTAGTTTGCAACGGTGCCTACCCTGTTGGTAGTTGAATACACTATTATCGCCCAATTGTTTCGGTTCCCACTCGAACGGTGGTATTCAAAACTTTCATCACTGAACTGTCTTGATGTTGTGCTGAATTATAGATAATGGTTTTGAATATCGGATCTTCCAATATCTTCGTTGAAGTAATATTCAAAGGTTTGCTTCGCTAGACTCTAGCTGATGTTACGCTTGAGAGAAATGTATGTTGATGTAGCGCTTCACCCTTTTTGAGGTGATTTGGAGTTTCCTTTCGATGTTGGGTGCTTGTGCGCCATTTCCTTATTTGATTCATAACCATGCTGAACTGATGACCTGAATGCCGCTGATATCCCTGGAGGGTGCAGCTCGCTCGTTCGCTGTCGAACTTTTGAACTTCAGTGTAGAGGCCTCAATTTATGAGGATTTGACGCAAATTAACACATTTGCCGGTGTAGATTTCATTCGCCAGACCTTTTGTCATTGGGCTTCTGCTCTTAAGAACTTTCTTGAGAATTTTTTCCATCTTTTGTAGGGGCAAGCAAATGTCGCCATGATTTCTTTCAGGAGTTCTCCTTCTTTTGATGAGAGGCCTAATCCCGCCTTAAAAATCCTTCGCTTTCCTGGAATTGATAAATTCCCTAGTCCATTCATATGTTGATGTCGAGGATTTATATGAGAAACTCTCTCTGTTAATGAAGTCGTAAGTGAGTAATATCCAAATCGCTAGTGAGCTTATATGAGGGAAGCTCTAATGATGATGGACCATGCTGATGGTATTGACTGGTGCATTTTCCTCCTTAGGATGGTTGATAAATTCCCTAGTGTTGAGTTGTCGCTGTTTTTGAGATTGCCCCAATATTGTTGTAAGGGTCCCAACATCGGGTTGTCACCAATGTTGAAATTGCTCCAGCCTTGCTTGTTGTCTAGGATAGTTGCTTTGCTATGATGCTCAGATCGCAAGAGGCTTTTACCTTTGTATCAGATGGTGAACAGGTAGTGGATTTGGGCTTTGATGATTTTCTTTTGATTTGATGAATACTTGTGATTGAGGGTGTCGGCTCTTTGAAGGTCCTTGCTGCTGGTTGTCTTAGTGTATCGTTGTTTCTTCCTTTCTGGGAATTGTGCCATATTTAATGGAATGACATTGAAGTGTTGTTGGGTCTTCTCCACATGGGTCGCTGACTTGGAGGGTTGTTTTTGGATGTAGACTTGGGATTGATGTTTTGGTTTGGATGTTTCTTTTGAGGTTCAGACCGCACCACTGATGGTTGCCTACGTACTCCCATTGATGAGGGAGATCAGGTCTGCGTAGTTCGAATCTGGTGCAAGAGGTTCAACGCTGAATGTGAAAGGCAGAGAGGTGTAGAAATGTTTTTGTTGTTTTTGTTTATGTAGAGAAAGGGTAGAAGTGTTTTTGTTATTTTGTTTATTGCGACCGGGCCATATAGAATATGGTTGCCTACGTACTCCTATTGAAGAGGAGATCAGGTCGACGTAGTTCGCCTGATGAGCTAAAACCTGAATGATTTGATTTTTTATTTTTGATTGATTGATTTTTCTTCTTCTTTTTTTTGATTTTTGATTTTTGATTTTTGATTTTTCTTTTTTTCTTTTTTTTTCTTTTTTTTCTTTCAATATTTACATGTATGGAAAATAAAAGGCATCCTATGAAGAAATGCCTTGTATCCTGATGTTGGCGCACTATCAGCTTAGCTAGCAGATTTACTTGATTCTGGATCGTCTCTAATTTTTGCATTACCATGATAACTTCCTCCGAGTTTTCCCACTTTAGGACATTTATTCTGTGCCTTTGGGGGTAGTCGTCTATCCTTCGTATGCACTTATGAATTGGATATATTTCAGCGCTTCCTGACCCGATCATGTTTAATTCTTCCGTATCATGCTGCAATGGAAGGTAGGTGTTGACATTTTGTTGGTCAGGTTGTTGGAAAACAATACTGCCACTTTCGATCAGATTTTGAATTTTAAGCTTTAAGGACCAACAATCTTGTGTATCGTGTCCTGGAGATCCTGAGTGGTAAGCACATCTCTGGCTTGGATTGTATTTTTTGCTCCCTGGTTCCAGAGGTGGAGCTAGTTTGGTAATTTGCTAATGATCCATCAATATCGCCAACACATTTTCAAGAGAATCGCCTAGTGGAGTGAACACCCAATTTTCCGTTCTCTCAAATTTTCTTTTCCTGTCCTGGAATTGGTTAAATGCTGCCTATTATTGAAATGGCAGATTGTCTCACTTTTTCCAAATGAGGGATCGTAAATTTGGTCTACTAGATTGCCCTGTGCACAACAAGGGATACATCTTGATGTCTTTATCGGGTACCCCCTTAGGATCGCTTCGCATACTTGCCGGATCAGATATATGTTTGGCAACCGCTTCAAGCGATGAAGTCTTTAATCTTGCCAGCCTTCAGGCCCATCTCTGCCATTTCGCCATGTTTGATCATTTCCGAGAATGGCTTTCCTATGCCTGTTAGGATCCTCTTGTAGTACGGAGCCTCTTGGATATCAATAAACGTCATTACCATCTCAGTTTCCGTCATTTATGGAATTACTTGCGTTGCGAGATGTCTCCACCTTTGGGCATATTCTCGGAAAGATTCAGTACTTTGCTTTTTGACTTTAGTCACTTGGTATCGATCCGGCGCCATTTGTGACTGAAAATTGTACTGACTTAGAAAGGCGAGGGCCAATTCTTCCCAGTTGTGGATTTTGGCATTGTCAAGTCGGGCATACCATGCCTTAGCCTCTCCAGTGAGACTCTTTTGAAAAAGATGCATTTTGAGGCTTTCATCTTCAGCATAAGATCTTAGTTCACCAATGTACACTTCCAAGTGTGTATAGGGATCGCCTTTCCCATTGTACTTTTCAAACTCTGGGACTTTGAATTTGGTAGGATATCGAGTCCCTGGGAATATGCAGAGATCTGAGTAGGTGACAGTCCCATAATTTCCAGTCCCTTTGATTGACCGGATGGTCTCCTCCATTTGTTGGACTTTCTTTCTTAGATCCCTAGTTTCTCGATCATCCATGAGATTTGTGATTTCTTTATTGAAATGAGGTTTAGGTATCTGGGTTTTGATCTTTTTGCCAATACCCTGACTGCCCCCTAGTGTGGATGACTCTGGTTGAGTAGGCATTATTTGGCCCTGGATTCCTCCATGTGCCGAGGATTCTAGGTGGATGGGTATTTGGATACCCTGATTGGATTGGTGTAGTTCTTTGAGCATAACAGCCAACTCTGTCATTTGATAGCTTAATCTTTCAAACTCCTCGCGAGATACATGAGTAGGATCAGGCTGGGCACTTTTATCCATATCTGACTGTGGACTTAATGCCCTTTTGGACTTTGAATGGGAAACATGATCAATTGCTTCCCTACAAAAATTTATGTAGTTTAGTCTTAGGGTAATGTAAATGTTATCATAACATGTCCGTTTTAGGAATTTTGTCCTGTAAAACCGGTTGTTAATTGATAACATGTCATGTATGCATAGATATTCTTCATATTTTCTATTACATATGGATGAACATGGAATAAAATTACAAGTAAATACTTTTACAAGTAATTAAAAATGGAAAGTATGAAGAGACTTTCCTCGCGTTTGGTTTTATCGGTGACCTATCTCGTGGTTACTCTCTCACGGCTTTTTGGCATGAAGGTTCCCAGATCATCGCAATCTACTTGACGGGAAGTTAATCCGGTCGTTCAACTGGAGTGAATCTGAGTGGTGCCTTTCCTGAGCCCCGAGGAATTATTCTTCCCACGAGTCTAGTAATCAAACACCGACATGATAGCCTCCTGGTGGAGGGACTACACAACATACATTCACATACAACGTGTCTCACCGTTTATGCAAAATGATGACATGTGCGAAGCACTAATATCACAGATAGATATTTAGCAGTGCAGTAATTAAGATGCATTCATATACATTCATCATAAATGTAAATGTAACAATCAGACACAAGCATATAACAATTTTAAAAAGCTTGTAATAGTGGCTTAAGCCCTCTTACTGGAGTCCCTAGCAGAGTCGCCACATGTCGACGTCGGGATTTTTTGATGTCCCTTTTCGTTACTTGTTCTTTGGTGTTCTCATGTTAATGTGAGATTTGTTTGAAAAAACAAGTGAAAAAGGTCCGACATGTGTGATGTCGACGATTGGACTTTAAAAGTCGCCAGTTGGTGTATTTAACTGGTTGCACCAACACAACCGAAAAGGTTTGCACATTGACCCAATGATGTTACACTGCTAAACGGGTCTGTGAAACTGAGATTCATTAAGGGTTCGGGGGCTTGATTATGCGGAGGGAAGGTGTTATGCACCCCCCGACATCCGTGTTGCCACGGTGACCGCCACTTCTCAAAGAAACTGTTATATAAATGTGTGTGTGTGTGTGTGTGGATCAATATGCAATTATCTAGAAGTAGTGCTATGCCTCGTTGCACCTATATACATAGGGTTTGAATTTTTGTAGAAAATTCAGTTTTAAATAAGATATAGCAATGAATTTTTATGAAAAAAGGTTTTTCAAAACCTGTGCTCAATAGTAATTGAGGCCTTTGATACTTCCATTTTATTATTAAATGTTCGGCTTGTTTGCTTTTATTTTCGAGATGTGAGGCATCTGCGAAAAATTAATATACAGCAGTGCCGAACTCCTTATGGGCATGACAACCCTCCAAGGGAATTCAGACACTGAAAATAATGTACAAGCTGCTTACAGCTGGAAAAAGTCCACCAAGGTGACCGCCACTTCTCAAAGAAACTGTTATATAAATGTGTGTGTGTGTGTGTGTGTGGATCAATATGCAATTATCTAGAAGTAGTGCTATGCCTCGTTGCACCTATATACATAGGGTTTGAATTTTTTTAGAAAATTCAGTTTTAAATAAGATATAGCAATGATTTTTTATGAAAAAAGGTTTTTCAAAACCTGTGCTCAATAGTAATTGAGGCCTTTGATACTTCCATTTTATTATTAAATGTTCGGCTTGTTTGCTTTTATTTTCGAGATGTGAGGCATTTGCGAAAAATTAATATACAGCAGTGCCGAACTCCTTATGGGCATGACAGCCCTCCAAGGGAATTCAGACACTGAAAATAATGTACAAGTCGCTTATAATTTGGAAAAAAAGTCCATCACGGAACCAATCTAGATTCGATGAGATGAATCTGTGATCACATGATTCGATGCTCACATGATCACGCAATTTGTATAGAAAGCGATGGCGATTATATATATATATATATATATATATATATATATATATATATGTGTGTGTGTGTGTGTGTGTGTGTGTGTGTGTGTGCATGATCACCATCACGAAACAACTCCACGGGGACCGAAATGTAAAGAAAGTAGTAAATGTATCAACCGCGCCACTTGAGTAAACTCCAGGTAGGACTTGAATGTAAATAAAGTCAGAAAAGCTATCAACCGCCACAAGTAAACTACAAAGCGAGAATGAAATAAAATATATATATATATATATATATATATATATATATATATATATATATATATATAGCGATAAATGCACCGGGTTGTAAAATCTGGCTCATCGAGACAAAAATCGACAACGACTTATATATATATATATATATATATATATATATATATATATATATAAGCAATAAACGCTCCAGCACCAAAGTTTAGGCTCAATCGAGGCATAACTCGATAATGTTAGTCTGTATAAAAATATATACGTATATAGATAAGCATATATATACAGACAGAAATAAAAACAACGGACTGAAGTTCGGGAAAACTCACACACGCGACTCTCAATGTGTAGAATAGTGTGTGCAAATATGAATGGAAATGCTTTATAGAGTGTAAGAAGGCTTACAGTGGGCTGCCAATGCAGACTTTATGACTCTATATGGACAAACACTCAGCTCCCGCAGGTAAATTTATAACTGTATGTGGGCTAACAAGTGTTTAAAAAGAGCAAGCACTAAATATGGGGTGTGTATAAAGCAAATTAGAAAGGGCTTCCTCGCCTTTTTTTCTTACAAATATGGCCAGCCAAAGCCTCATATATATAAATCTTGATGGTCATGGTGTACTGCAGTAGCCATGATTACACACAATGGTAAATCGTAGTGGGCAGGCCAGCGGGACCCGTCGTCTCGAAGTATATGCACTCACGCACTGTAATGTCCGCTCGAACTTGCAAAACTTCAATCCGAGCATCCGAATGAGGTATACAAGACCATCTTTGGACTGCTTTTGTCGAGAGTTATGCAATGACATGGGATTTGCCCTTTTTGATTACAGGATGTTGGGTCCATGACCGAAATAGCATTTTCGGGTCTCCATCAGGCAGTCCGTTGAGCTGTTTTTCGTAGTTTGCACTTGGAAGTTGAGATATGGTTCTTGTAAGACTTCTTTTGAAGCAATATGAGTTGAAATGAGTGTATTTGATTTGAAGTGAAGTTGAGTCGACAAAATGACCATTTTGCCCCTCCTGGGGTTATCTCCGATTTTCGCACAGTTGTAGCGGGTTTTTCCCAGGGTTATCTCTGAGATGGTCATGCTGTTGACTCTTAATGTACTCAGAGTTATCTCTGAGGTTGGAATTGATGTTGTGGTCCTCCAGGATTACCTCTGGAGTGTGAAAAACACATTTTTGTCCTCCTGCACGGATATTAACAGGAAAAGAAAATTTTGAGTGTCTACAAACATAACTTAATAATAATAAGAAGTAAATGGTTAGGAATGATTTTATATGGTTGAAATCGTAAGAAAATGAAGAAATACGAATTATAAGTTTATTTTATAAATTTCTTAAGGAAGTATACGATTCGTAATGAATTAGAATGATTCGAGTGGATTATATGAATGAGTAGGTGAAATAAGTAAGGAATAGTGTTCCATAAAATCAAATTCCAATAAAAAGTAAAATCGTAATAAAAATATCGATTAAAAATGAAGAACGAAAGAAGAACACGAAGAACACGCGAAGAACACGAAGAACGTTGTTGATGTACAAATTTAAAACCATCGTAGGATAGTTGTTGTTGATGGACAAGTTTAATACCATCGCGTATAAGTTAGATGCTTATTGCTTGGTTAGGAACGATAGAAACATTCATGAAGAACGGATTAAAACGTATCTATAATGAAGTTATGGCAAAAATTCGTAAAAGACGAACGAGAATTAGAAAGTTAGTAAATAAACTCGAATGTGTAGGGCTTCATAAGAATGTAAGAGAACATAGAAAACATGAGTCGTGGACCCAAGAATGAATGAATTCCGAGTTCGGATGATCGAATTTTGGATGAATGAACGAAAAATGTAAAAAACATAAAATGAACGAAGGGTGAAGATTACGCCAATCGAATGGCACGTTAACGGATTCATAATGATGTTCTGTCTGAGGGGTATTAAAGTACGAAAGATAAGGAAGAGAATGGCTTTGGAACGATCTCGTTCCGAGTTAAAACGAATAAGTTATGAAAGCGGGAACTAAGTGTCTCAAATTGGATATAACACTTAGAGAAATTTTCTAGGGTTTGGGCTCGGCGCCGTGGCGCCAACCATTCCTTGTAAAGTAGCGCTGCAGTGCTAGACTAGGGAGTTGGGTACTGTAAACTAGCACCGCAGTGCAAGAGATAAAGAAGAGAGTGGCGCCGCAGCGCCGGAGCAGGGAAAAAGCCAGTGATGAGATTTTAAGTACTCAATTACTTGAAGGGTGCAAGAAAGAAATATGATCATATAGTTCTTCAAATGTAATGCTTAATCAAGTGACTAAAAAGATTAAATGAGATTAAAAGAATATAAACGCGGGTTACGTAATGCGTAGTCGCGATAAACGAGCATGAGGGATTGCTATAATTGTGATTCCTTAGACGTTGAGTGACGAGAGTAACGTATAACATTTTGATGTTATGATATGGTAGTGAAAGATAAGTGTAAAGCATATAGACGCTGTGAACGCAACGTATTTGCGTTGAATAACCGGTCTTAACATACCGCGAACTGTATGGCTTCGACATTAAAGAAGAATAACGAATGGTATTAAGAAAGCCATAACGAACGGTAAGAAGATTAACAAAAGCCGAATGTGAATCGGGTGAGAATGCTAGAATGAAATGTAAGCGTTGAACACTTTAACCGAGGTGACGGTTGAGTGTACGCAAATATTAAATGGGCTGAACCTAAACCCTGTGTATGGTTTGACCGTATGATAATGAAGACCAATGATTAAACCGTGAACGGTAAAGAAGTTGAATTAAAGACATTAACGTTTAATGTAATGAAGTCGAGTTAATGATTAACTAGAATGATCGCCCTGAGTATACAAAAGATTTTATGACTTAGACGATAAAGAGGGAATCTTGAGGTGTGGAATTTAGTTGCCAGGAAGCCATAAGGAATGAGAAATTGACTTAACGAAGATTATAGTTTAATAGTTCGGATAAGTTGAGATAAGTTAGGTTGTGGTGCAATTGTAACCTTTGATGGTTGACATATGGGAGCTGGGCTAAACAATTCCTTTAGAGAGCGAAGGTATATACAAAACTGGTAACCGATCTAACTCACTATGATGGCAGTGTAGACGAGACGAGAACTTGTTTGTTGGTTGTTTGTGGGAAACCACTCAGAGTACCTTATGGACTACTAGCAAAGAAGCGATGTGTGCTGAGTCCTACAAAAGTTATAAGAAGAAGATAAGAAAGTAAAACATCAAAGATGATGAACGTATAAGTAAAACATCTTCGTATGTCATGAAGCCATAGAACGATAATGAAAGTGGTCGCGTAAACTTAGGTTGAAAGAACGTGAACTCTAAGAAGTAAAGTTAAGTAAACCAATACGTAAATCAATATACATGACTAATTGGTGTACGTATTTTTCCTTATGTGTTATTGGGACTGGAATGAGCAGTTCAGTGTAAGTTGTAGTTGTGCGTAAGGCAAGTTTTCTAACTTCATTCATATTTCAAATGAATGCTAGTTTCTTAAACTTCTCAGATTTTGAACTTGAGAAGTTATGTCTATGTGCGAATGTGCGATATTTGTGCAAGGTGGTAGAACATATGAGGCCTTGTGCCACAATGTGAACACTTCAGTCTTTCTATGAGATGAACTGTTCTGTGATTTAACTGTTCAATAAGAGAATGCTCTGTTTATACATGATCCGTTATTGTTAAGTCTGTGCTAATGATTCTATCCAGACAAAATGTGTATGAAAAAGGTAGAAGAATGAAAGTATTTTTAAAATGAATGTAACTAATGTTTTAAAATGATAGGAATCAAGATTATTCCTATTATTCAAGATGCTTCATAACCTTTGTTCGGTTATCGAAGTCTTAAAAGAATGTTTAAATTCTTGAGGTTGTTTGTTCAACTTCTATGACTTGTTGGGCAATTGAATGCTCACACTTGCTTTAAATGAAAAACATTTTCAGTGAACGATGTTAGAAGAACTTAAGGATCCAGTAAAGATCAAGCTAACTGGTATCCAGATGCAGTGTCATTCAGTATCTGAATGAGCATGAAGATCAAGCGAAGACTTGTAATATAAAATAAGTTAAGTGAACTTTAGATTTGTTTAATGAACTGTTATCTATCCTTAGTGGCAGATGAAAGTTACTCGTGTAAGATGTACAGAATAATGTAATTATCATTATCTGCAATGAAAGGAATTATAAGGTTTTAGAACCTGGGAATTTAGAATGTATGTGTTATGTTTCAGTATATAATGATGTATATTTGGATGAATGATGTACTCGTGACGTACGGAATCCGGATGTGAAGATAGACCGGATTTTGGGGCGTTACAGTTTAACTATAAATAGAAGCTCATTTCTTCTTTCATTCTCACCGATTCACTAAGACTCACAAGAGCAACTATAGAGAGAGAAACTATAGAGAGGAAGAAGAAGAGTATTCTGCTACTTCACTATTGCAGTATCCAGCGTTCTACTAAGGTAAGGGATATTATTTTTGTTCAATATTCATATAAAATAATATTTTCTTCCATACTCTGTAGTATATAAGTAATATTATTTTATTTTAGATTCTGAATTCTACACTCATTTTGTTAAAGCATTGCTTCTATACTCCGTAAAATTAGTAGAATATTCTTGAAATTTGTGCTTCATCTAGTATCATTCACAAGGATATTTTTATGAACATTCGAGTTAAATTTTAAGCTTTTCATGTCGAAGTACTATTCACTAGGATACTATTCACAAAGTACTATTCACGGGATACTATTCATAAAGTATTATTCATAGGGTACTATTCCCGAACTACTATTCATGAAGTACTATTCACGGGATACTATTCACTCGTGTACTATTCACCCGGGATACTATTCATGATAAAAATTAATTTCTTTTCTGTTCAAATCATTATTGATACAATATTATTCTTTCTGCTCGAACCTTCATAACTTTCAATCCTGGCATCCGATTGAGGCGTGTTATACCTTTCTGGAATGCTTTTGCCGAGAGCTACACAATGACATGTGATAAAAGCCACGAGCTGAAGGTCCAAGCATACGTACACAACACGACTCTCAACGTGAATAAATGTGTGTGAATGAAAGTGGAGAAAGGCTTTAAAAAATATGACGTGTCTTATAGTGGGCTGCCAAGAAGACTTCAGATAGCTTTAAATGAATGTAGCATAACACAAGCTCACATGTGTTTGGAAAGAGAAAGCACTTAGTTTATAGTGTGTACAAAGAAAAATGGATAGGGCTTCCTCGCCTTTTTTCTCTTCAAAATGGCCACCTCAAGCCATCTATTTATAGAGGGGGGAGCCGGTGTGCCGTTGTGCTCCTTGGACCCCGCTGTCTCAAAGTACGTGCACGTATACAATGCGTTGTTCGCTCGAACCTACATAACTTTTGATTCGGGCATCCGATTGAGGCATATAATACCTTTTCAGAATGTTGTTGTTGATAGCTACACAATGACATGGGATAAGAGGTTGTACGAAGTTGGGAAGATGGGACCTTTCCCAAGATCTTCTGGTCTTCAAATTATATCCGTTGTGTTGTCTTGTTTAGTAGTAACTCGAGATTTGAGTTATGGTTCTTGTAAGATGCTTTTGTGTATAATGTATGTTGAAATGTGGTTGAGATGATGTTAATGTGGGATCGAGGTGGCAAAATGATGTTTTTGCCCCTCACCGAGGTTATCTCCGATTTGGGCTGATTTAGCAGTCGTTGCTCAGGGTTATCTCTAAGATTGAGCTATTATAAATGATGAATGTCCTCAATATTGTCTCTGAGGTGTACCTGTCCTCCCGGGGATTATCACCGGGTTTGAAACTAAGTGCCTCGGGGTTATCATCGGGGTTGAAGCTGACTTTTGGGGTTAAAACGAGCTTTTCTGGGGTTGTCTCCAAAATTATAACTACATTCCTAGGGGTTATCTTTGAGGTTGGAACTGAAACTCCTAGGGTTATCTCCAAGATGGTAAATTGAGTATCCCGGGGTTGTCTCCGAGACTAAACTGGTTTGTCCTGCAAGGTTATCTCTAAAAGATGATTCTGCCCTCTTGCAATGTTAGTAACAGGAATATTGAAATTTGGTGTCTACAGATGCCCCTCTTTATCATATTGATGCAATGTAATGACATGGTTAGGATAAAGAATAGAAGACACTTGAAATGTGACAAGATAATCCTTTTCCAATAGGATGTGATGATTGTTTGTTCCCATGACTTCTGTTAGAGACTGGAGTTATCACTGTTGACCATGACGAACTGCTTGGATGTGTATTCCAAAGTTCTCAGGAACTTCCAGGATGTTGACATTGGGGTTATCACCAAAGTCCTTAATCATTGGTACAGATTTACCACTGAGGATGCATCTCTCATGTACAAGAGACTCGTGGGGATTGTGCTCTGTCTGACGAGAATTTTTATAACAGATTCCATTATTGGTCCTCCCCGATGAGGATAGTTTTCCTAGGTTTGTGTCACTAGGTATTTCCAATGTTTTGTCAGAGTTACTGCAAATAGTTTTTGTTGTCAGGGTTGCATGACCCTCATTGAAATATGCATCAATGGATGAAATCAACAGACGATTCTCGATGTTTCATTGGATTTACTTGCCAATGGATGAATGAACATCAAGGTTGCTTGACCTTTGTTGAAATGTGCATCAACGGTTGAGATCATCGGATGACTTTTGATGCTTCACTGGATTTATGTGCCAATGGATGAATGAACGTCAAGGTTGTTTGACCTTCATTGAAATATGCATCAATGGTTGAAATCATCGGATGACTTCCAACGCTTTATTGAATTTACTTGCCAAGGACTGAATGAACGTCAAGGTTGCTTGACCTATGTTGAAATGTTCTTCAACGCCTGAAGTTTTATGATATATCCGTTGGGGATAGGTTTTTGGAGTTATGACTCTGAATTGATAGTATCGGACCTTAATGAGGCATTACCGAGTGTAGTTGGCAACAGTTGTGATCATCGGTATAGTGAACCCTATGTCTGGGCAAATACCAATGAGTGATATGTAGACCTGCAATTTGGTCTTTGAAAACCAGGATTTTAGGTTTTTTTCATCAATCGCGTAGCATCTTTTTCCTGATTTAACTTTTTGCAGCTTGTGAGACCTCCTTCGTAACTCAAATTGGACCGAGCCGGAGGGGTGGGACCCACAAAGGGTAGCCGCAGGTACACCTATGACCATCTGTGGGTGTACTTGTAGGCTGCTGGACTTTCATAAGTCATTTTCAAGTTACGCCGCACATAGGATCTGAGAGCTCTTCTTCAGATCTGCTGAGTTCGGGCTACTTTCTACAAAATCTGTCACCGTACAAGTGTTCTACACTATTTTGGTAACATATGAATGTCCTATTTTCCAATTTTTGTGCGTTAGAAAATGAGTTACCACATTAAATGCATCTAAACACATAGTAGTGAATATGCATGCTCATATGACTTGATAAAAAATATTCAACATAGTAAATGTTAGTATTTAACCATGCTAAACATTATGATGTAAAAAAATATAACTTTTTAAATAGTCAAATAAGCACCTTTTTCTGTTATTTCTTATCCTATTTGAGGACAAATGAGCAAAAGTTGTAAAACAAAGTAATCCTGGTAATTAGGCTACCCTTACGGAGTATGACTTTAATATGTTTATGCATGTAGGATGTTTATGACTGTGGGTAGGTGTGCTACTAAATGACCAACTAGCCATGCCTATGTGCATGTGGATAGTCCTTTTTACAAAGGAGACTGGCAAAAAAATTTCAAAATTCTAGGCATTGGGTAGACATAAATTTTTAACTCTACTGTAGGCGTATGTTAAAGTACTGCATGAATGCATATATACATTAAATGCATTTAAAAAGTTCCAAGTTAGAATTTACCACACCCTTTCTGAGGTGATTTGGAGACTTGTGTCCAAATATATGGATCTGGACCAGCCGAGTAGTTCCTGCAGGACCACTTCAGGTGTGAGGAGGAGGGCTTCAGATGTTCCTTGACCTTGTTCGGTGAGACAGCCTCGTCGGTTGGTAGAGGCGGTGATTCCTCCTATCCGGGTTAAAGTGTCGGATGTTGAGGACGAGGAGGAGGATGTACCAGTTGTGGCTCCCGCTCTTGCTGCTCATGCTCCCCGTAGGGATCTCCCAGGAATTAATGTGACGATTCTAGAGCTTTTGGATTATTTGAGTTGTCACCCCTCGGTTTATTTGCTTGCAAATGAGGTAAAAGCTGGATTTGATCTTCCTTTTTCCTATTGATGAGGAACAAGGATTCTGATGCTGATCTGCTTTTGTGATGTAGGTTCCCGGCTTTATGCACCCTCGAGGGAACTGGTTCAGCATACACTTTTTATATTAGGCTCTGCATCCCGATTATTGAGAGATTGTGCATGGCTAGGGCTTTGAGGCGTTCTTTTCCATCCTCCCCCGTCGTTGTCCCTAGGGTTATCTCGGGGCGTTGTCTGAGCGCTAGTTTCACCAGACTAAGCCTCTCCATTTGTTGGATTGTGAGGTGATAATGACGCCAATGGATTAGCGGTTTATCACCGGTATGGAGTTTGGAGGGGCGCCAGTGCCTTGTACAGAGAACATTACCCCGACTGCCGTTAGATCCTTGTTAGGAGTTTCGGCTGAGGCGCTCAAGGGCAGGACAATCCGTGCAAGTCCTTTGAGCATAAATGCTATGAGTGGGCTTTTGAGTGAGCCCATGCCCGCTGATGTGAGAGCCAGGGATTGCATTCTTCGGCGATTATTCCTGGTTATTATCAGGGGTTGCTTCATAGAGGATAACTCTTCTACGATGTCATTCGCTTTAGTGAGCGCCACACGGGAGGTGGACCATATTGGAGAGTATAATTGGGGCTCCTATACCTTCGCATACTTCCTCAGAGGAATTCGTATGCGTTCATAGGGCTTGATGGAGGCTTGGCAAAGATTTTATCCATTTCTACTGGTGAGTATTTCTCTTTTAATTTCCCATGCACAAGTTAAGAGTGTTGACTAACTGCATATATTTGTCTTTATATTGGCAAGGATGTCTTGTGATACTGTTGCATACATCCACTACAATACGGCAGCGTCAAGGCGGTGCCAAAGGACAGGATCGGCTACCTTTGCATCTTGTGCCATCATCTTGGTTGTCTCATCTAGTGGGGGGATGATGTGATCAAGCACATTATAAACTCGTGCTTGAACCTTGAAGAGGGCTACCCAAGAATGATATTGGCTAGAATCATGATCTAATGTAATAGGGATGAGAGATTTAACGTTAGTGATAGCCAAAGCAGGATGGAATTTGGGTTGATCGGCCATGATGATAAGGAGGCACGACGGATCAAAGGGAAGGGAGGAAGAAGAAGAAGGCTAGGGTTGAGATGGGGAGGAAGGAACCAGCTCTGATACCATAAAGGAAATTGTTCCGTAGTGTATTTCATTCATTGAGATCGCTAATATACATGGGTTATCAGAGTAATCAAAGGCTAGAAACTAGGAAAGAGATATTGACTAAATACAATAGAATAAAGCCTATCCTAATATATAAGATTACACTTAATATAAATTATTTACAAGATTAATTATAGATATTTTATTAGCATCTAAACACATAGTAGTGAATATGCATGCTCATATGACTTGATAAAAAATATTCAACATAGTAAATGTTAGTATTTAACCATGCTGAACATAATGATGTAAAAAAATTTAACTTTTTAAATAGTTAAATAAGCACCTTTTTCCGTTATTTCTTATCCTATTTGAGGACAAATGAGCAAAGGTTATAAAGTAAAGTAATCCTGGTAATTAGGTTACCCTTACGGATTATGACTTTGATATGTTTATGCATGTAGGATGTTTATGATTGTGGGTAGGTGTGCTACTAAATGACCACTTAGTCATGCCTATGTGCATGTGGATAGTCCTTTTTACAAAAGGAGACTGGCAAAAAATTTCCAAAACTCTAGGCATTGGGTAGACATACATTTTTAACTCTACTGTAGGCGTATGTTAAAGTACTGCATGAATGCATATATACATTAAATGCATTTAAAAAGCTCTAGGTTAGAATTTACCACACCCTTTCTGAGGTGATTTGGAGACTTGTGTCCAAACATATGGATCTGGATCAACCGATTAGTTCTCAGGACCACTTCAGGTGTGAGGAGGAGGGCTTCAGATGTGCCTTGACCTTGTTCAGTGAGACAGCCTCGTCGATTGGTAGAGGCGGTGATTCATCCTATCCGGGTTAAGGTGTCGGATGTACCAGTTGTGGCTCCCACTCTTACTGCTCATGCTCCCCGTAGGGATCTCCCAGGAATTAATGTGACGATTCCAGAGCTTCTGGATGATTTGAGTTGTCACCCCTCAGTTTATTTACATGCAAACGAGGTAAAAAGCTGGATTTGATCTTCCTTTTTCCTATTGATGAGGAACAAGGATTCTGATGCAGATCTTCTTTTGTGATGTAGGTTCCTGGCTTTATGCACCCTCGAGGGAACTTGTTCAGCCTACACTCTCTATATCAGGCTCTGCATCCCGATTATCGAGAGATTGTGCACGGCTGGGGCTTTGAGGCATTCTTTTCCATCCTCCCCCGTCGTTGTCCCTAGGGTTATCTCAGGGCGTTGTTTGAGCGCTAGTTTCACTAGACTAAGTCTCTCCATTTGCTAGATTATTAGGTCATGATGACGCCAATGGATTAGCGGTTTATCACCGGTATGGAGTTTGGAGGGGTGCCAGTGCCTTGTACGGAGAACATTACCCCGACTGCCGTTAGACCCTTGTTAGGAGTTTCGGCTTAGGCGCTCAAGGGCAGGACAGTCCGTGCAGGTCCTTTGAGCATAAATGCTATGAGTGGGCTTTTGTGTGAGCCTATGCCCGCTGATGTGAGAGTCAGGGATCGCATTATTCAGCGATTATTCCTGGTTATTATCAGGGGTTGCTTCATAGAGGATAACACTTCTACGGTGTCATTCGTTTTAGTGAGCACCACACGGGAGGTGGACCATATTTGAGAGTATAATTGGGGCTCCTATACCTTCGCATACTTCCTCATGGGAATTCGCATGCATTCACAGGGCTTGATGGAGGCTTGGCTAAGATTTTACCTATTTCTGCTGGTGAGTGTTTCTCTTTTAATTTCCCATACACAAGTTAAGAGTGTTTACTGACCGCAGATATTTGTCTTTCTGTTGGCAATTTTAGGCCTATGAGAAGCTCTCCTTTCTGTTCCCCATTAGTGTGTTAGGTCCAGATACCTATCCACGAGGACGGCGATGGCATCACTCCATGCTGGTGGAGGTTCTTGTAGCTAAGGGTTTCACCCATTGTCATCTATAGTTGGAGTTGTTAATAGCTAATGTCATCACTTAAGTTCCCTATTCTAGGGACCACATGACCTTTGGGTTTGTGGATGGGTACCCGACTGGTGTCGTGTACGTGATATCCACCTATAGGATTCCTCTCTTCATAGATAGAGGATGAGAGCTCTATTTGGGAGAGCGTGCTATTAGGAGCATCATAGGGGAGATTCGTGTACCGATCTTGCCTCCTACCAGACGTTATTGGCCTCTATCATAGTCGTCTGTCAGTGATATCCCATTGATGGACGTTGACATCTTTACGTTGTCAGAGGGTCCGTTTACTCAAGATATATTCCATCGTTGGTGGTCCCCTCGTACCATCGGAGCCCAGACCTGTGCCACTCAGTTTATAGGGGATATAGTTTTTGGATCCATGATGATGGAAGACTAGATGGCCTATGTCTGAGATCTAACTCATTTGACATAGATTGACATCTTGACCCAACAGTTAGACCTGACACATTTTTTCATCTGACACTTGGGCAGAGATCCTTAAGAGGCAGAAACTTTTGATCCTTCCAGCTCTGGGGCTGGCCCCTCAAGTGACCCATATGGTTTTGTCGGCGTAGATCCTCTAATGTATAGGCCTGACATCCTTATTGGTGGAGATCCACGGACTTATATGGAGTTACATCAGGCGGACAAGATTGATGATGTAGACATCAACACCATTGACTTCTTCTGATGTGTATTCTCGCTATATTTTTTAATAGGCCTCTGTTAGATATTGGGTGGTTGCGCCCCATTCTCATTATATCTTTTGATAGTCCTCTGTTAGTTGTTGGGCATATGTGCCCCATTTCCCTGTATTTTTAGCTATACAGAGATGATGTATTAGATGATGATGTACTTAGGAATATATGTATGTTGTTTTCCATTCCCTACATCGTATTAACATCAATCATTTATCATGTATGCATTATGTTATGCATATATATGTCCAGAGATATTTGACATTGACCCCTGGATGGTCTTATGATATGGCCCACACAGATATCTTCTTCAACAGTTAGCCACATTGATCACACCCCACCATTATTGGTAGCCTCCCGTCTAAGGTCATGGTATGATAGTTTATCACCTCCATATCGGGTGACCGTAGATCAACGTTTACAACACTCTATGAACCTCCTGATGTTTCAGGTTCTTATGGGTTTTGTAGAGGGTATGCTAGAGCATTGGATACCAGATAGACAGGTATTTCGGTTTGAGACCAATGAGTTGACTCCAACCTTAGAAGAGTACGAGCGGTTGACAGCATTGCCACTGGACAAGCCTTACGCTTGGATGGCTATTGGCGATATGAGCTGGCAGTTCCTAACCCTCATCGGCTATGTAGTGTCCCAGGGTTTTCTGATAGATAGATTTGGCCGTGTGGACAGTTATGCGTAGCACTCTAGAGATTTTACCACATCAGAGGATCAGTGGTGTGTTGCTAGAGTAGATGTACTCATGATGTACGTAATGGCTTATTTGTACATGCCACTGTACATGGATGAGCTGGACGTCAATGTTGTCATGGTAGTGAGAGCTCTTAGGGAGGGTCATACCATTATGTCGATGATTGTGGCAGAGACATTGAGATCAGCCATGTATTGCCACACATATCTTACTGGGGTACTCATAAGCAGTCGGTCTTGCTGTATGTGTGGTTCATGTTACACCTGATCGATTGGCACCTTCTGACGGCATGGGTACTGCTTTTCCCATGAGATAGTCATGTCTTACTCCTTTCAGCCAGTGGAGTGTACAGACGCTACATCCTAGTCAGTTTTATTGGCAGGGATCGAGGATCCATTTGAAATTTTACCATGTACAGGGCTCAGTTCTCCCTACAACTTCATTACTCATGCATCTGACATGGATTATCTCCCTCTAGATGGTTTGAGGGGCATGACCATGTATCACCCACTGGCTGTGATGTCACAGTTCGACTAGTTTTAGGATGTTCATCCTTTTGAGGGGGCATTAGGTCAGCATTTGGCATCCTACCATTTATCAGCACATAATAGATCTAGGTGTATACTTGTTGGGATCAGCGTGAGCCAACTGAGTTTTTCGTTAGCCATCTGGGCCGTTCTATAGAGTATTCTGCATGGATAGAGGCAGAGATCACATCAGCTGGGGTTGTATCCACCATGCTAGGGATTGATCTTTACAGTGGGGAGGCCATAGAGGATGCTATTTCTCCCACTGAGGAGGAGCTATTTGCTGGGTTGCCAGCAGCTATTGTGGATTCTCACAGTATGAATGCTACTGTGACCCCGCACTTTGTAGAGTATTTAGAGCAGAGTCTTCATCTAATAACATTTGAGAGAGATTAAGCTAAGGCCTTAATGTTGACAGCTCTTGCTGGGAGAGATGTCGCTCTATGCGAGAGAGAGAGAGGATGCCTTAGCTCATAGAGATACAACTATTGTTGAGTAGTATGAGGCTAGATCATCCAAAGATGCATTGATTGTTGAGCGGGATAGTGTTATATCTGCTCAGGATTTTGCTGTTACATATAGTACTGCAGTGAGGTCTCATACTACTGATATCTTTGTAGAGATGAGCACCTATATTAATGAGCATAGTGTCACCATGCAGTTGGTTGTGGATCTATTGGCTCATGTTGATACCCTTGGGCAGGAGCTCACAGCATTACCTTCTTCTTCGGAGAGATATGCTATATTGGACTTGATAGCATGCATATCCACTTGATTGTAGATGGGCTTGTATTTTCCTGCATATACTAGCTTTGCCATTTTTTCATGTACAGTACCCATTTTATATATTAAACAACATTATATATAGCAGGGAAATATATTTTGATTCACTTCCCTTTTAGTTGTGCCTTGTTACTTGCTTGATATTTGTTTGTTTCTCCAGGGCTTGTGATCATGATGTATTCTGAACTCATCCTTGATGAACGTACATTGAGATGTCTTAGGATCTTTCATAATGGATCGCTGATTTATGTGTATCCCCTACCCTTTGGTGTCTTGGGACTAGTTTCTGTACGTAGTTGTGGAGAGGAGTGTGGCTTTCCTCTTTGAGGTTGACCGCACCACAGATGGTCGCCGATACTCCTTTGTATGGGGGAACCAAGGTAGTTCCATCTCTTATGGATTGGTGTTTCTCTTTGAGGACTCAACTGCAACATAGATGGTTGTTGATTCTCCCATTTAAGTGGGGAGACCAGGTAATTACATCCCTTTGGTCTAAGTCGATGAAGTGTGGTGGATTAAAGGTTGATCCCAGTATTGTTGATAAGTTTTTATGTTTTAGTAGGGGTAAGACCGAACTAAGAATGGCTGCCTATGTACTCCTATTGAAGAAGAGATAAGGTCTGCGTAGTTCGAACCTAGTGTAAGAGGTTCAAAGTTGTATGTAAAAGGGTGTAGAGATGTTGTTTTTTATTTTTTATGTGGTGAGACTGGACCATAAAAATGGCTTCCTACGTACTCCCGTGTATTAGGGAGATCAGGTCGACGTAGTTCATCCCTTGTACAGGATAGATTGCAGCCAAAAAGTTTGATCCCATGTACAGAACAAACTGAAGTTGTGAAAAAGTTTTTATCCATGGTGGGACAAAATTGTAGGTGTTAGTTTATCTCAAGTGGGATAAACTAAAGGTGTGAAGGGTTTTGAAAACCTTAGTTGAGCAAAGGATCTGGTGATCCGAAACTAAGTTCCTGGTTGAAAGGTGTGTTTGTCCCTGATGGGGCAAACAGATGTGAAGAAGGGTTGTATATAGTGAAGGGTTTAGAAAACCTGAAGTGACTGGGGATCTGGTGATCCAAAACAAGGATGTTTGCTTGATGGTAACCTCAGACATAGTACCATTTCACGGTGTCTGAGTTAATGAGCTGCAGAAATTCATCGTCGTCCATCTTTTGTAATTTGAGAGCTCCTCCTGTCAATACCTCCTTGACAACAAATGGGCCTTCCCAGTTTGGGGTGAATTTTCCTTTGGACTGATCTTAGTTGTCAAAATTTTCTTTAAGAACAAGTTATGCTCTTTGAATTGTCGTAGCTGAACTTTTCTATTGTAGGATCTGGCGATCCTCTATTGGTATAACTAACCATGGAAGATGGAAACGGCTCTCCTTTCATCTATTAGAGATAATTGGTGATTCCTATCTTGTAACCATTGGTCTTCATCTAGCTGAGTGTCTATCAACACTCTGATGATTCCATTTCCACTTCTATGGGGAGCACTTCTTCAATCCCATAGGTTAATAAGTAGGGGGTTGTCCTAGTGGAAGTGCGCATTGATGTTTTGTAGGCTAATAGAGTCAGAGGCAACAAGTCAGGTTATCCTTTATGATTGGCGGACATCTTTTGCATGATCTTTTTGATATTCTTTTTAGCCGCTTCAACAACACCATTCATCTTTGGACGATAGATGACGGAGTTTAGATGTTTGATGTGGAATTTACTGCATAACTCCTCCATCATTTGGTTGTTGATGTTCTTAGCATTGTTTAACACAATTACCTCCGGTTGTCCACATCAACAGATGACATTGTTTCTAATTAAACCAATGATAACTTCTTTGGTAACCCTGGGGAAAGAGGTTGCTTCTATCCACTTTGTGAAGTACTCGATCATGGTGAAGATAAATTGATGCCCATTACTGGCTTTGGGCTCGATGGGTCCAATCACGTCCATTCCCTACAATGAGAAGGGCCAGGGCGAACTCATATTATGGAGTTCCCTTAGAGGGGCATGGATAGAATTCCCATGAATTTGGCATTGGTGAAATCTCTTGACATGATCATCACAATCAGCCTTAAGAGAGAGCCAATAATGCCCTGTTCTTAGGATCTTCTTGACAAGTAGAAGGCCGCTCATGTGTGAGGTGCATACTCCACCATGGATTTCATCCATGAGCCTCTGAGCTTGTTACTTGTCCAAACATCTAAGGAAACCTAGTCTTGCATCTCTTTTGTAGAGTGCATCCCCGCTCAAGTAGAATTTCATAGCCATTCGATGGATCCACTTTCCCTCAGTAGGACTCGCTTCAGCGGGTATAGATCCATCTTGTAGATACTCCTTGATATGCTGATACCAAGGTTGTTGGACGGAAGGTAGCTCATCCGATACTTCTCCAATGTAATTCCCATAGGTTGGAGCCTTTTTCAAGGAAAATGTGATGTTTGGCATATTTTCCTTGTTAGTTATATTAATCAAGGAGGCCAAAGTTGCTAACACATCCGTAAAGTCATTCGTATTCCAAGGAATATAGAGGAAGGATATTTCTTTAAACTCTAAAGCCATCTGTATAACCTGTTAGTGGTAAGGCGGCAAGTGTAGCTCTGTGGTATGATAGATCCCAATGGTTTGTCGTATTACCAATTCAGAATCTCCAAAGATAGTTAACCATCTGATGCCCATTGATTGGGCAAGTTTTAGTCCCATGATACAACCTTCATACTCAGCTATGTTGTTGGTGCTAACAAACTACAATTTGACGGCAACGAGATATTGCTCCCCTGTAATGGCTACTAGAACTGCTCCAGCCCTAGAAACTTCTATGTTTACAGCTCCGTCAAAATAAATCTTCCATGATTGGTGTATATCGTCATCACAGTGTAGCTAAACTTTTATTACCCCTTTATCGGGGAAGTATATTTCTAAGGGTTTGTAATCCCCTGAAGGAGCGACGGGCAGTTGATCCGTAATTCCTTGACCTTTGATAGACTTTTGCGTCACATAGACAATGTCAAATTGTTGTAGGATCAACTTCTATCTGGACAGTCAACAGTTTAATATGGGTTTGTTAAACACGTATTTGAGAGGATCCACACGGGATATGAGATGGGTTGTGTGACCATAGAGGTAATTTTGTAACCTCATGGAAGCCTATGCTAAAGCACAACCAGTTTTCTCAATCAGAGTGTACTTGTGTTCACTACTGTTGAACCTCTTGCTGAGGTAATAGATGGCTCGCTCTTGGCCTCTATCATCTTTCTGTCCCAGCATGCATCCCATGACGTTGTCATTAATGAACAGGTACATGAACAGGGGAACACCATCCCTAGGAGGTACAAAAATAGGAGCTTTGACTAGCTACTCTTTGATTATAAGGAAGGCTTTTTGACACTTATCATTCAATTTTACGGAGGAGTTCTTCCTTAACAACTTGCAGATAGGCTCACAGGTTGTTATAAGTTGTGAGATGAATCGACTAATGAAGTTGATTCTTCCCAAAAATCCCTGTATTTCTTTCTCTGTCTGAGGTATGGGCATATCTGTGATGGCCTAGATTTTTGTGGGATCCAGCTCAATCCCTTTGTGGTTGACTAGGAATCCTAACAACTTACCTGATTTAACACCAAAGCCATACTTGGCCGAATTCAACTTCAAGTTGTACTTACACAACCTGTTGAAGAGCTTTTATACATGGTCTAGGTGGTTTTCCTCCTTTCGGGACTTGGCAATGATGTCATCCACATAGATCTTTATCTCTTTGTGCATTAAATCATGGAAAAGAACCATCATAGACCGCTGGTAGGTAGCTCCGGCATTGATGAGGCTGAATGACAACCATCTGTAACAAAAGGTTCCCCAAGGCGTGATGAATGCAGTTTTCTCATGATCCGCTTCAGCAACCATGAATTGATGGTACCCCGCAAAGCAATCAGCATAGGAGTACATGTCGTACTGGGCTGTATTATCAATGAGTATATGGATGAATGGCATGGGAAAGCTATCTTTGAGACAAGCTTTATTCAGATCCCTGTAATTCACGTAAACTCACACCTTTCCTCCGGGTTTAGGCACGGGACTATGTTGGATAGCCACTCAAGGTATGTTGACACCGTGATGATGTCGGCTTGAAATTGTTTCACAATTTCTTCTTTAACTTTTAAATTCCACTCAGGTTTTAATCGCCTGAGCTTTTGCCTGACTGGCTTGAATCCCTTTTTGATGGGAATGCGATGAATGACAATGTCAGTGGACAAACTAACCATGTCTTCATGAGACCATGCAAACACATCCTAGAATTGGATCAATAAAGTAGCCATGTCATTCCTTCGGTTTGGAGTGAGGTCCGTACCAATCTGGAATTATTTGGTGTTTTCTGAGGTTCCGAGGTTAACAGAGGTGGTTTGAGCAAGATTTGGCTTGGGTTTGTCTTTGACCCATTCTTTAATCTTCTTAGGTATCTCATAGTCCTCTTGTATTTCCATCAATTCTGAGTCCAACTTTACATCAAAGTTACAGTCCTTATGGAGAATAGGCACCTCATCAGCAAGTTTAGGCACATCTAACTTTAGAGTCTTGAAACAAAATGCTTTCACTTAATATATGAAAATGTTTAATCATACAATGTGTTAGCATGAAATGACAAAAGTAACTACTAATACGGTACAAAAAAGTAAGCAATTATTGCTATCTACAAGGTAGAGGGAGTTTCTGCCCTTTTTACCCTTATTGGCAAATGCATGGAATACTGCTCCAATTACTAAGGGTAAAGTCCTGGAGGACAGCTGTGATGAAGGGGATGTTGTCGTCCTCCTTCTCCTGAATGATGACAATGATGTTTGGACAATCATCGTCTGGGCTGTCTCTATTCATACCCTCAGTATGAACTATGACGCGCATGTTTGATAATCACCTTTCAATATCTTATTTATGTCTCCGTTCTTTTTCTTCCACTTCGGGGTCTGGAATTAGGACCTCCTTTCCTTTAACCGGTATCGGCTTAGGAAACAACATAGCTATCACATGGGCAGGCACATTTATTGGAGACTGTATAGGCTCAGCATCTGAAGGCAATCGTCGTGTGGTTGAAGCTAAAGGAACCTATTTATGTTTGTGAGGATTCATATGACTGGACCTAGGAGAATAGCCTAGTCCTGCTGTCCCTGTTTTACTGGGAACTTGGATTGGGCGCTTAATGCCCTGATTATCCTTTCCTAACCCTTGTCCAGGTTGATAACCCATGGATATCATCTCTTGAGTTGTCGACATAACCTCGACAGAAACTCTGGGTATCAGAGATGGTGCCCTAATGGGTTGATAGTGAGTGTTGCTCACCTCAGGGGCGTGGAAGCTGACAGGCTCAACTTCTGCATTGAAGCTAATGAGTGGCATGTCACCTTGTTCAGGACATTCTGGCTCAGCAATAACAGTGACCAGACTATTGTTAATAATGTATTTGAGTTATTGATGTAGTGTGTGTGACGCCCCCAAATCCGGGTTACTTGACCCCCGAGTTTGGTGCTCACGATCCACACAAATATAACATCTAACTACCCATTCATTTATAAATAGGAATACATTACCACATTAACATATGTTGCTAATACATTGATCCCAGGTCTGCTAACCTTAACATTTCAGTCTTACCCCTTAGATATACAAAAAGGGTTTACAATACAATAATATAAATAATACTGTTCATAAAACTAATTTATTACGATGCCTTTGCCCTTATTCTTCTTCGCAACACCTTCTGCAACTTCGTCCCTAGCTGAAAAGTTTTATTTATAGCAAGGGTGAGCAACAAGTTTGCCCCGCAAGTTAAGACATACGATAAAGATGTAGAAATAAATATCAAACCTTCTCACATTCTATGCAACAACAATTCGATAATGAAAGAGTACAACGCTTTCAAAGTTTTCTATGATCTTCAAATGAATAATCAAGAATTAATTCTACGATATAGCAAAGTGGAATGTTTTCCGAATTTATGCTGAGAGATCCATTGGATCTTGAACTTCTCTTCTCGAGTAACTATCAAAGTTATACTTTGATATACCCAGGTGTATCAGATAACCATAAAGATTAAATCATACCCCTCTGCAAGTATATAAAGTGATCAGCTTTAGTATACCCTATATTATGCATAATACTTAATCGCGCGCAGAGGCCGAAAATATGACCAATAAATTGTTCCCTTTATATAAAAGGTTGTTCTTCTCAGTCTTAGAATCAAGATTTTGATTTAACAACAAAATACTGTGATTTCAAATTCTATTTACTTCTCGATCTAGCCGAAATAGTTGGCATCGATCTGTCAATGATAATTGAATTTTCTTCTCGAACCTATCAAGTTCTAACAAATATTGGTCTAGCCAGAATAATCAGCTAAGACATTTCTCAGTATAATTTGACAATAAACAGGAATTATATGTACTATCAATTCTAACTTCTACAGATATGAATATCCAACAACAGTTATTCTACAAATGTATATTTCTGAATCAGTAATTTAATTTGAATTATTAAGCATGTACTAACTGCGAATAATCAACAATAAATTCCCTGGATGTGGTGTAATTAACAATAATTAACCACTATCATAATTGAATGAATTTAACTCAAGGTTGAGTTAGGAAACTTGCCTCTTCTGCTGATTACAGCTACACAATATAATTTACTGCGTTCGTAAGACCTATAATCAACAATGTCGGTCTCACAATTAGCACATTCATTTATAACACACAGCACTGTAGTTTACAGTTACACCCTCCTAGGCACATTACCACATAGCCACATCAGTGTTTATAACCTATATAAACACTTAACAAGTCAAACTAGTTCATGCGGTTGGACTTGGTCCATTCTCGGTTCGGTCACCCTATCCAACAACTAACACTTGTTATCATCAATCACACTTGGTCTCTAAGCTTCAATATTATTTTAGATAAATCAAATATCAAATATAATATTTTTGGAAGATTTTAATAATTATCAAGCAATTATTATAATTTATAATAATTTTTCAAACATCGGAATCATTTTAAATGATTTAATTATCAAATAATCTTATCATTATTAATATTTAAAATATTAATAACATACTTTGTCAAAATATTAAAGTTATTTTAATAACTTATAATATTTTAAATCAACAATATTCTACTTAAATGATTTTTAAAATAATTAAAATCATTTTTAAATCATCACCATTAATATATAAATATTAATGAAATTATCATCAAAATATCAAAAGTCATTAATTACAACTTAAAATATTTTTAAATCATTTTTCTCATTTTAAATAATTTTTAAATCAATAAAACTATTTTTAATTCATTTATTTAATATAACAATTAAATAAATCAAACATCATTAATATTAATTTATTAATGAGAATTCTCCAAAAATATTGAAAATTATATTTTATAATTTAAAAATATTTTTCTAACACTTTATTCCCATTTAAAATGATTTTAAATCATTAAAATCATTTTATCCTTTTATTTAATTTAATAATCAAATAAATCTAATATCATTAATATTAAATTATTAATGAAAACTCTCAAAAATATTAAAAGTTACATTTTATAACTTAAAATATTTTAAAATACATTAATCTTATTTAAAATGATTTTTCACAATATTAAATTATTTTTCTCTAAATTATTTAATATACTAATTAAATAAATTAAATATCATTAATATTCAAATAATTATAAATATTAATGAAAATATTCTAAATAGTCGAAATTACTTTTCATAATTTAAAAAAAAATAAAAATCATTTTTGGTAATTTTTAGAATTTATTTTCTATTTTTAAATAATTTTCGAAATTTCAGAAATTAAAATTATTGAAAACCGTCGCTAAAAGACTATAGTGACAGAAAGCGTCGTTGTTGGTGTTCTTGAGCTCAAGAACAACGATGACTTTCGTTATCAAGCTTCCTGTTTGATTAACTTTTAATCTTGGTTTGAAACTCATTTGCTAGCTATCTTTAAACTTTAATCATGTAGTACTCGTGTAGAACTACAACATCCAACAAGAAATTTGATCAAACAATAACACATCATCAAGATCTAAGCCTTTAATCTTGCTGTCATAACATTTCTGGGTTTCCAGAAACCCAGAAAGTTCGACCAACCACCTTCAAAGCCGAATTAATCCAAGTTCCAATCATGTTTTATGTGATCTAAAGGTTCAAACTTGTTGTTCATACATCAAGGAACAATATTAAAGCATCAACTGAGTTTATCATCAACAGAATAATCATGAAATACTCGGTCAAAGATGGTCAGATGTGATGTTCTTATTTTTACTGGTTTTCCTGAAAAAGCAAAAATCAGATCGGGTTGGCTAGTTTGACCATCTTTCACGATCGATCTGAAGGAGTTATTAGATATCTAAGGACCCAGACCTTTAGTCCATCCTACAAGCTATAACATTTACCAAACAACAATATCAAAAACTTAAACTACTGACATATCAAGTGGCTTAAACTTATTGTCGAATGACGATTTCAATTTACAGGCTTGCCTGATTTTTTGGCTGGTCATGCCCAAATCTGGATTTGACCAAATAATAACTCAAAATCTGGACATCAAATGTTTGTGATTTCACTTCCCGATCCAAGACAACATAACAAGCTACCAATATCAATTTTAAAACAACAAAAACAACAAACGAACAAAGATCTGTGGCGCCTGACATTAGCTTGTCAGACCACAATTTTGTTCTTGGTTAACACTTTTAATGCATTTTGATGCTATGGATTCACGATAGACCATCATAGATCTTCAATAAACATCCAATAGCAATATTCTAAACACAAAAACACAAAAATTTCTCAAGCATACAAGATCAAAAATTAAAATTTGGTTATACCTTTCTAGCTTCGATTCTTGATCTTAACCTCCAATTGCTATATAGTTGATCTAGAAATTTGGAATTAAGACCGATTCACTTACTAAATTCGGAGGTTTGAGAGAAAATGAGAGTCAAGGTGAGAGCAAAAATAAAAATGAGCAATTTTAAGTGGCTTTCTCTCTCTAATTCTCTTATATAATATAAATGCAATGTATATAGCTCCACTTGCTGCCATAAATGACTGATGGGAGTTGTTATTTAGACACATTGGTCAACATAGTTGGTGAACAACTATAAAACTTGGTATTTTTACAAGTTACCTAATTAAAGAAACTAAAACGGATATTTTTGTCAATTGCAAAATACATTTAAGGGCATGCTTGACATTTGTACAAACCCTTAGGGTTTGACCCTTAGGGTTTAACCCTAAGGTCCTAACTCTTGGGTTTGGCAACTTTAGTTTTTACAATTCCAATTAGGGTTTTAATAAAATTTCAAAATTACAAATAGGGTTTGTAAAAATAGAAAATTAATATATTAAAAATATAATTAGGGCTTTCTAATTATATTTAAGTTTAAATAACACAGTAGGCTTGCCAATTAGAATTAGGGTTTCCTAATTTAGGGTTTAGGAAATCCTGGATTTTAAATTAGGGTTTCCTGGTGTACAATTAGGGTTTCTAACTGCGCGTTATGGTTTCTAATCCCTTATTAGGGTTTATTAATATTAAACCTTATCCAGTCAAACATTGGTCAACATCCCTATACAGTACAGACACATATTTAATAGCACAATTATTTTAATTGTATTTTTTATCGAATCCCTATACCGAATTTAGGTTTAGGGTTTTCTACAGCTGTTAAGCACAACTCTACTCTATTTTCTTAGTCAAGACCTACTTTGACTAGTTCTCGAGACTTGTCTCACAGATACACAGTACAATATTAACAGTCAATGTCAATATTAAATAAAAAAAATTTATTCGCAAAATTTTGATTATTCGAAATCCCGGGTTATCACAGTGTGGAAGGAACGGCTCTAGCAATGGGAATCAACGGTCTTCCCAAGAGTAGGTTGTATCCTATAGCTATTTTGAGCACATGAAAGGATACGCAGAATGCATGTGGACCAATCTCCACAGGTAGTTCAATCTCTGACAGCATTTCGTCGGGATCCATCAAAAGCTTTAATAACTTTATGGTTGCTTCGGATCCTTTTGAGATTGATATTCATCTTCTCCAAGGTGGCGTAAGGGCAGATGTTTAAGGACGATCCCCCATCTATCAAAACTCTTCCCACCATATATCCGGAGGACATAACCGCTATGTGCAATGGTTTGCAATGACTCATCCCTTCGGGAGGTATGTCATCATCAATGAAGGATATCACATTGTTGTTAAAGATGTGATCAACCAGATGATGGAACTTTCCAACATCCACTAATTTTGGCAAGTGGACCTCTTCCAAGACCCTTAACAAGACCTTCTTGTGATCTTCGGAAGAGAAAACCAAGTCCAGTATGGAAATTTGTTGTGTAGCTTCTCTCAAGCTTAAAACCACCTTGGCTTCATTGTGTCCCATAGTACGGAGGAAGATACAGTGGAATTTCCTTCGACAATGCAATAGTTATATTAGATGTGGATCTTTCAGCCTCTCCATAATTCCCTGACACTTTATGTAGGCTGACAACAAGATATTGTGGCCTAGATGGCAATGAGATTGACTTTGGCGCAGCCACTTTCAAAGGAGTTTCAATACCTTTGAGCTGAATTGGTTGTATTTATAAGTGGTATGGCAGCCAAATCATCCTCAGAGGATATAACTACTACGACTTCCTTCTATTTTGTAGGAAATGCTTCGTTACTCTCAAGTAATCTGCAGGACACCACTGTCAATCAGATTTTGTATAAGATGGCGGAGTGCCCAGCATTCCTCAGTGCTGTAACTGCGAGAGTAGGAGTGATATTGACAAACTCCATTGAAATTAAATCGTCTTGAGCATGGGTAGATTGAAGGTAGCAGGGCTATGATTCTCCCTTCATTTATCAGCATCTGCAATATCTCTTCCATCGGTTGGCCTAAATAGGTGAATTCCCTTTTATTGGCTAAATCCCGACGGGCTTTGGAGTTTGCTCTTTTTTCAATTTTATACTCTAGTGTT